>JBBGZY010001477.1:0-1200000 GCA_037952925.1 Lithobates clamitans
CAACATGGGCTTATGATATTTTTAACCCATTTTTAATTTTCTATGCCTTTTATATTTTGTTACCTGTTTGCATGATACGTAGTATTGGTATTATTCAATTGCTTTTATTTGCTTCTAATTTCTTTTGAATAAATTTTATATGTTTTGATGTGAGCTATTGATCACGCGCCCTTCATCCATCACTCTCCATATAGCCTTACCTGACCACCCCGGGGTCAATTACTGGGCAGCGGGACATGCAACACCATCTCTTTTAGCTTTGCTACAGTTCACAATACTACTCTTCTCAAACCCAAACAGACCCTCACAAGCGCAGGAGTAAGTTCTGCTTTAATGATGCAATACTGCATCTGTGTTATCTTCACATGAACACAGATTTTCTGTATTTAAAGTGCCTTTTCAACTCACATGTCCCATAGCAGCATTGTGGGTTTCTATGGCTATTGTTACACCACTGATATTTGTGTAAAGTTTTGGCTATTCAAACACTTCTTCTATTGTCTGAATAGCAGCAAATAAACCTCAATCAGTCCTAGACAACATTGATATGGAATGCCTTATCTGTTAAGATTACCAGTCCTATTAAATCTGATAGGTCTTCTTTCCTGGAATGTGGTACCTCCACTTCTATCTCAGTTTCTAGTCTGGAAATGTAAACAAGAACTGGTGGTATTTCTTCATTCCAGTAATAAAAGACGTTTCTTTGAGGTGAGAATGTTATAGAATGTGAAAACGGTTCCTATGACAAGGTGATTGTTATATTACCGGTAATTACAATACATGCTTCCTTCTTGGCCCTAAACAAATTAAACCAGAATTTCTAAATATTGTGTTGAAAAAGCTAAAAATGGTGCCAATATTTTGCAGGGAAGAACGGAACTATCAATCACTGTGCTGGAGTCTTGAGTTGAAGCCTAAGGATTAATGGAGTGATTTTTGCAAAACCGATTAGGTAGAAAAAAGATTTTTCTGAAGGTTAAATTCCTGGTATGAACCTAAATGTATGGTTACATTTGCCCAGCATAGTTACATTATTGACATTACTGCCCCTTCCGGCCACCTTGTCAAGTCAGGGAATGCCTTGTTCTTTTGAAGAAAATACAAGACGCAGTGCTGAGCGAGTAACCCCCATTGGTATGCAGTGGGGCAGGTGTACGGGACCTGGAAGTTAGCAGTGATCACTGTAGTAGTGCCTCCTATTATTGTAGTTTCCAGCTTCCACAATGATCCCTCAGGTATGAGATATGAATACTTATATTGGCCCAGGATGAACTTATTATACTATGCAATTAAGATCATAGCTGGAGTTCAGCTTTAATCGGATAGTACAGGACATAGGATCTTAGTCTTAACCATGGGTTATGTGCAGCTACTTTCAGGTGACTGGACACTGGCAAGAAAAGACTGCAGCAACATCTCCTATATAAGCCCCCCCACACACACACACACTCCCAGCAAGCCTTAGTTTTTTTTGCTAGTGTCCTAAGGTAATGTGCATCTTCTCTACTGAGAGAAGCTTACTTTTTTTAAAATGTCCTTTTCTCAAGACTCTTCTAGCCTAGCTGCTCGAAAGCATCCTTTAGGCAGATGTCCAGATCTAAAGAGACATTGGCTGAGCCTTGGGGGACTGTACCCAGACCTCCTCTGGAAGAAGATGTAGGACCTGGCTTCAGGCACTAAATCCTGCATGGGCACACACCTTGGCATGTAGTGCATTGCCCCGAGTTGGCTGCAGAGTGCTCAACAGATCCAGGGCCATGGTCCATGTCCCTGAAGATCTTCTTAGGGGTATGTCCATCATGAAGATATCTGTTAGTTTTGAGTTGCCTTTCCCTCATCCTCAGTGTGCTGTTGCTCCAATCCCCTGGTGGCTTGTTGCACAGTGCAGTACTTCAACAGTACTTGAACCCAGGAAGCATCTAAGGCTTCACCCTTGCCTCTACACAGCAGTGAAGGTCACAAGGCAGGATCTCTATTCTATTAGAAGTTGTAGAATGCAGGAGTTGCAAATCAGCCCATTTAGTCTCTCATCCTGAGTCGGTCTTTAACTTTACTCTTACAGCTGCTGCGCTGCCAGAGGAGGTAGACAAGGAAGGTTCTCCAACTGCTTCTGAGGAATCGGATCAGAATTAATTCCCTTCTGCTGAAATCTCATCAAAACCACCCCCACTTATACCCTATTTCAGGTGTAACACTTATGTTTAGCATTAGAGGAGCCTCAGTCTGCTCAACCTAAAGTCTCTAGCATAGGTGCTTTAAAAATGCCCAAACCTGCTAAGACCTTCCCTCACATTAGTAGCAGAGTTTGGCTGTTCCTCAACCAGTTTTAAAGTGTTTCTAAGGCTCAGGGATTTTTTTACCTTCATGCATTCTGAGCCATGGCTTTGTGTGTGAATGGACATGCAAGGCAGTAGCTTGGGAGCAAGCCTGCTTGGGTGCCCCCATTGCAAGCTGCTTGCTCTGGGGGCATATGGCAGGAGGGAGGGGACAGGAGCACCAGCGGAGGACCTGAGAAGAGGAGGATCTGGGCTGTTCTGTGCAAAACCACTGCACAGAGCAGGTAAGTATAATATGTTACTTTAAAAAAAATGCCTTTATTATCACTTTAAGCCTCCTTCACGGATTTTTCTGTTTCAATTATTGACTGTGTTTCAACCTACATATAAAACTGATGATCATTAGCACCTTCTTGGTATAATTGGTTAAACATACACCTGACACTAATCTTACAAAATCCCTGACTTTGTGCAAGTGTACAAAGTGTGCAAGTGTAATGCCGCGTACACACGAGCGGACTTTCTGGCAGTCTTGGTCCAGCGGACCGGACTCCGTCGGACAATTCGATCGTGTGTGGGCTCCAGCTGACTTTTTTTTCCCAAAAGTCAGACGGACCTAGAAATAATGAAAAAAAGTGGAAGATGTGATCGCCTCTATCACCCACTGCTCTGCGCCAGGTTTTACTGAGAGATGTGATGTAGACGAAGCAGCTGCTTAAATAAAATCAACAAATGTATGTAGGAAATAAAATCATAGAAAACAAAAAAACTCCCGATGCCCAAAAAAGTCTCTAATCACTTATTGCAGCAGCGCTATGTGTCAAGCTGGTCTAGACACATGAAAAAAATGATTCAGGAGATCCAGGAAAGTTCAAATAGCTGTGTTCTATTGTAGTGGAAAGCTTCTTTCACCAAGGATAATCACCACGTGCAGGGGACATCTCCCCAATGAAATTGCACTCACCAGAAATAACCTAGAAATAAAACATTTCAAATCTTTTCGACGGACTCAAGTCCGGTTGAAAAATCCGCTCATCTGTATACTAGTCCGACGGACTAAAACCGACGCTAGGGCAGCTATTGGCTACTGGCTATCAACTTCCTTATTTTAGTCCAGTTGTACGTCATCACGTACAAATCCGTCGGACTTTAGTGTGATCGTATGTGTCCAAGTCTGTTCGTTTGAAAGTCCGGCGGACTTAAGCTGTCGAACCTAGTCCATCGAAAAGTCCGCTCGTCAGTGTTGCCAACCTACCAGATTGAAATTTACTGACACAACACCCAAAATTTACCGGCACAGCCAAGTTTTTACTGGCATTTCCAAAATTACAATTTTAAGTGCAAATTTCTGTATTTAGGCTATAAACAAGAACAATACAAAATAAGCAATGTGATTTAAAGGGGTTGTAAAGGTTCAGTTTAAAAAACAAACAAACAAACATGTCATACTTACCTCCTCTGTGCAGTTAGTTATGCACAGAGTGGCCCCGATCCTCCTCTTCTGGGGTCCCTCCATGACGCTCCTGAATGCTCCTCTTCTCGTGTGTCCCATCAGAGAAGCGCTCTACTACGGGACACCCGTTCAGGAGCGCTCCCTTGTCCTGCTGCTGCGTCTGTTGACACAGACAGCAGGCCTCGGCCCCGCCCCCCACGCCATTGGATTTGATTGACAGCAGTGGGAGCCAATGGCTGCGCTGCTATCAATCTATCCAATGACACACCGGCCAGAGTTGGTGTGCCCGTTCCTGTCGCAGGAATTACGGGGCTCAGGTAAGTATAAGGGGGGCGTTGCTGCAGTAAAGAAGGTTTTTCACCCTAATGCATAGAATGCCGAGGGTTTACAACCCCTTTAAGATAGATATTAAGGCAAGAAACATATTTCTTAGTAAGTCACAGCCATATTTTTTACTGGCAACCTTTTCCTGTCACTGGCATTTACTGGCAGGAGAAAAGTGCCCATTTTTTTACTGGCTGCCAGTAAAAATACTGGCGGTTGGCAACACTGCCGCTCGTGTGTACACAGCATTAGAACTAATGCTGGTTTGAAGCCAAATGGTAGTCACACAAACTATTGAATTGATTTAGATTTTTCTTCTGTTAGCTCACTATGCATTTTGTAAATTGATAAAAATAAACAATGACATTTTTTAAAGCATTCTTACAGCATTTATTCACACCTGCCTAAAACATTTGCAGAGTACTGTATCAAGAAAATCACTGGGTGTAAGTGTATTTTCCTCCTCAGCCAAAAAAAAGGCTTGTCTTCCTGCAGGTATGTCTTCAATTCTTTTGTCCCATTCAGTCTTTAAAGAGGAGCTCCACTCAAAAGGGGAAGCTCCACTTGTTTGCTTGTTTGGGGGTGGGGGGGGGGTTGGGGAGCAGGTACCTGGTTTTCACAGGTACCCGCTCCAACTTCCTGGTGACTTCACCACGGCAAAGTCACCTGGAAGTCCTCCCCCTCCTCTTTTCCCCACCACCAGGCCATTCACTGCCAGTTTCCCTTACAACAAATAGAGGCGTCAGCACCCTAGAATCGATGGAAACATCTGCTGGGGTGAAGACACCGCGGGATCCTTGGACAGGTAAGTATGCTAATATTAAAAGTCAGCAGCTACAGTGTTTGTAGCTGCTGACTTTAATTTTTTTTATGAAGGAGCTATGGAGCTATGCTTTAAACTGCAAACCCAAGCCTGGTGGACCCCTCCGTTAAAAAACTTGGACCTCCAAGCAAGACAAGTCTGTGTACAAGCCTTCTTCCCAATGAAGGGGCACCCTCACTTATCAGAGTGAGGGGTCATCTATTGGCCTTTTCAGCCACCTGGTCCGAAGAACTCTCAGACATGTGAGTTCAGAATGTCATTTCCAGGGACTACAAACCAGTTTTGGACTCACTTTAGGCTGGGTTCACATCTCCGTGTGGATCGGCTTACAGCAGGGGGTCCAGTGCATCCCTGCTCACCGTTTCAGGTCCAATTTCAGTCCGAATTTTTGGCTGAATTCGAACCTGAAGTGGACCAGAAGGCGCACAGGACTCCTGTGAACTCCGCTCAGCAGCCATCCTGGAGCTGTGTGAACTGGCTTCTGACATGCGAATTGGATGTGGTGAAATAGTATTAAACCCAAAAGCAAACATTTATTATATTGCAGCTGTAATGGAAATTTGTACGTTCTGTAAATAATTGTATTCTATTTTATATGTATTGCACACTGCCCTCACTGTGCACACGGCACTAATAATGTTTTCAGTACATGTTTACATTCTTTTGAGTCCTGATTAGAATTAGCCTGCCTATGTAACGCCCCTTGGTACCATAAATGTACAATTGTAATATTAATCTGATACCTACGTAATCATGTGTATAAAAACCTTCAATTGCGTCATAATAAAGCAGAACAGTAATTTGGAAAGATGCTGAGCGTATCTTTTGTGTCTGTTCCCTACTGCAGTAGTTATTATCAATTTGAACCACTAATCAATATGAGGATAGGAGTTGCCTATCATCAATTTAACCGAGTCACAGCTTACTAATTCTTAGATGTGATGGCTGTATTAGTTTTCTTTTTAAGGGTTTCTTTTCTTTATTTTCATCTGGTGATATGGCCGGTAAGTATGTTGTTTTTCAACAGAACAAGCTCTCCAGCAAATGTAGCAGGTAAAGTGTAGAGACCATTTACTCCTGACAGTGGTGCGCACAATGATCAGTTTTTATTTATTCATATAAAATCTTTATCCCAAAAGGAATAGAACTGTTGCTGTAACTGCTTGTGTAACTGCAGTGTGACCTGGAGTTTTGTCAGTGTTTCTAAAACTGCTAGTACATCCAACATTCCCCTCTCCCAAGACTGATAATGCTGGTGTCCAATGGTTCCCCTGTGTTCCTTCATCCAGAGTGGGGGCACTCTAATACAGGAGGTGTGTTACTAGTCAGATCACCAGTTGAAAACAGAAGGAAAAACCTTAAAAAAGATAAGGTTGTAAGGATTGGTAAGCTGCAATATATTACATTTTTGGTTTTGAGGTTAATACTGCTTTAAGCTGCACTGCACTGCACTACTGGTTACAGTATGTGAAAAAAATGTTTTCATTTTATTTTAATTTTTTAATACTGTCACCAGTTATGTTCCTAATCACTGCCACCTACCACGCATAGTGTCCCTGATCACTGTTGCAGCAATCATATTGTCCCTAATCACCGCTACACCACCTACAGCAGGGGTCTCAAACTGGCGGCCCTCCAGCTGTTGCAAAACTACAAGTTCCATGAGGCATTGCAATGCTGACAGTTACAAGCATGACTCCCACAGGCAAAGGCATGATGGGACTTGTAGTTTCGCAACAGCTGGAGGGCTGCCAGTTTGAGACCCCTGACCTACAGTGTCCCTGATTACCGCCACACCAGTCATATTGTCCCTAATCATCATCACGCCAGGTTAAGTGTTCTTGATCACTGCCACACCAGTTACAGTGTCTCTGATCACCACCATAGCCGTCACAGTGTCCCTGATCATCTCCAAAACATCAAAGCGTTACTAAACCCACAAAAGTAAAATCAGTCTGTATATGTAGTAAAGCATGCTTGTTATACTCACTGTGAAACCTAAGGGGTTAGTCATCTGCATTGTTTAAAAAGGCTGCTTGATTCTGTCTTCTCTGTTCCTCCCCTTCTTCCACTGTCCCCAATATATGTCCTGATAGTACAGAAGCTATATATGGGGGGGGGGGCATCTAATCCCTGTATATATTGTCTTTAAATCTAATGTGGTCTTGTCTCCCTAGGTGCCCCTTTGAATGGGAAACCATAGAGCTCTACAGGGAATCTGACACAGTTTCAATGTTTGTTATTATGGATGTATGACAACTATTGATGTAATGCAACATATGATATATGGTTGTAAAAACATATTATGGCAGAATTTTCTAATTTCAGAGTGGTGATGTATATCCCTGAGTAAGATAATTGAAACGGCGTTGGATAGCCCTTTCCATGTATTTGCTGTTACTGAACCTTGGATCATACAGCTTACTCATGGGTCTGGGTATCACCACTTTTCATATGTTTTGTGAATATCTTTGTATACATTATTTGGTTTTAACCATTTCAGCCCCGGAGGATTTGGCTGCAGAATGACCGGGCCATTTTTTGCGATTCGGCACTGCGTCGCTTTAACTGACATTTGCGCGGCCGTGCAAGGTTGCACCCAAAAAAAAATTGACATCCTTTTTTTCCTACAAATAGAGCTTTCTTTTGGTGGTATTTAATCGCCTCTGCGGTTTTTATTTTTTGCGCTATAAACAAAAAAAGAGCGACAATTTGAAAAAAAAGCAATATTTTTTACTTTTTGCTATAATAAATATCCCCCAAAAATATATAAAAAAAATATTTTTATCCTCAGTTTAGGCCGATATGTATTTTTCTACATATTTTTGGTTAAAAAAAAATCGCAATAAGCGTATATTGATTGGTTTGCGCAAAATTTATAGCATTTACAAAATAGGGGATAGTTTTATGGCATTTTTATTAATAATTATTTTTTTATTAGTAATGGCAGCGATCTACGATTTTTATCGGGACTGCGACATTATGGTGGACACGTCGGGCATTTTTGACACTATTTTGGGACCATTGTCATTTATACAGCGATGAGTGCTATAAAAATGCATTGATTACTGTGTAAATGACACTGGCAGTGAAGGGGTTAAGCACTAGGGAGCGGTGAAGGGGTTAAGTGTGTCCTAGGGAGTGATTCTAACTGTGAGGGGGCTGGGCTTCAACACACAGGACAGCGATCACTGCTCTTGATGACAGAGAGCTGTGATCACTGTCCTGTCACTAGGCAGAACGGAGAAATGCTTTGTTTACAAAAGCATCTCCCCGTTCTTCCTCTCGGTGACACGATCGCGAGCACCTGGCAGACATTGAATCTGCGGGACTCGCGGTCACGGTCATGGAGACGGCGAGACCGCTTCTTAAAGGGGATGTACCTGTATGTCCTTTTGCCCACCAGTGCCATTCTGCCGACGTACATCGGCAAGCGCTGGTCGGCAAGCGGTTTAACATGCCCCTCATGTGAGGAGATTTTTAAGATACAATAATAAAATTTACATTTTTATACTAGTATGTTTTGTTATTCTGGTTACCTTTAAAAAAGTCCCATCTAAAGAGATTGTTTGGTACTTTATACAAATTACAGGGATGAAGGCAACCCTGATCCGCCACTGATGAACCTATTATTGCATTTGATAGTACAGAAGCTTGGGGACAAGCTGCACATGCTCGGTTTGGTGTGTATTGCTAGAGAGTTTTTTTTCCTATCTTTCGAGCGTGCATGTGATTGGCACAAGGCCAATCAGCACTGTCCAGACAGTTGGTCAGGGGTCCTGCATCCTCATAGGACAATCATGGGAGAATGAAAACTCTCCCTATAAGCTTTAACCAGACACTGATAGAAGTCAAAAGACTGCTATATACTGCTGATGAGAAAAGGTATTTAGCAGTTTACATTGACTAAAATAATTGCATTTCCCTGTTCTGTGTACTGTGGGAGACCAGATATAGTGAATGTAGGGTCCTGGGTTTAGTAACACTTTAACACTTTAGTAACACTTTAATATTGCCACCATAAAGAATTGTTCAAATGTGCGATGCTCTTTGAAAAGCCATCTATGTTGCTTTTCAGAAAGCATTTGACAGGCAGTGAGGAGGCATTGTATCACCTCCTTACCACCTGCTTTAACCCCTTGGACCCCACACAAGCAACCCCATACTTATGATTGGGTCAAGAATGTCAGGCATTCAGGAGGTATTACTCTTGGCACAGCCGCAAAGCAAAGCATCACAGCCGTAGTATGTGTACACCCCCAGCTGCTGCCTCTGCAGCTAAGGGTGTAGTGGTTGAGGGGTGGTAAAACTGTCGCTCAACCGCAAGGTTCTACTGCCCCCAACCTCATGTGTGAACTAGCCATAATAGTGCAACCAGTCACAGTTCTCAGATCACCAGCACACCAGCCAGTGTCGCCAGACTACTGAAGCTAGAATCAGTGTTCCAGAATGTCACCACATCAGATCAGTGCAGCAAGCAACAGTTTTACTTACCACCACCACACCAGTACCAGTGTCACCAGTGTATGCTAGCAACAGTTTTACTTACCACCACCACACCAGTACCAGTGTCACCAGTGTATGCTAGCAACAGTGTTCCTTATCACCACCACACCAGTACCAGTGTCACCAGTGTATGCTAGCAACAGTGTTCTTTATCACCACCACACCAGTACCAGTGTCACCAGTGTATGCTAGCAACAGTGTTCCTTACCACCACCACACCAGTACCAGTGTCACCAGTGTATGCTAGCAACAGTGTTCCTTATCACCACCACACCAGTACCAGTGTCACCAGTGTATGCTAGCAACAGTGTTCCTTATCACCACCACACCAGTACCAGTGTCACCAGTGTATGCTAGCAACAGTGTTCCTTATCACCACCACACCAGTACCAGTGTCACCAGTGTATGCTAGCAACAGTGTTCCTTACCACCACCACACCAGTACCAGTGTCACCAGTGTATGCTAGCAACAGTGTTCCTTACCACCACCACACCAGTACCAGTGTCACCAGTGTATGCTAGCAACAGTGTTCCTTATCACCACCACACCAGTACCAGTGTCACCAGTGTATGCTAGCAACAGTGTTCCTTATCACCACCACACCAGTACCAGTGTCACCAGTGTATGCTAGCAACAGTGTTCCTTACCACCACCACACCAGTACCAGTGTCACCAGTGTATGCTAGCAACAGTGTTCTTTATCACCACCACACCAGTACCAGTGTCACCAGTGTATGCTAGCAACAGTGTTCCTTACCACCACCACACCAGTACCAGTGTCACCAGTGTATGCTAGCAACAGTGTTCTTTATCACCACCACACCAGTACCAGTGTCACCAGTGTATGCTAGCAACAGTGTTCCTTATCACCACCACATCACTACCAGTGTCACCAGTGTATGCTAGCAACAGTGTTCTTTATCACCACCACACCAGTACCAGTGTCACCAGTGTATGCTAGCAACAGTGTTCCTTATCACCACCACACCAGTACCAGTGTCACCAGTGTATGCTAGCAACAGTGTTCTTTATCACCACCACACCAGTACCAGTGTCACCAGTGTATGCTAGCAACAGTGTTCCTTATCACCACCACACCAGTACCAGTTTCACCAGTGTATGCTAGCAACAGTGTTCCTTATCACCACCACACCAGTACCAGTGTCACCAGTGTATGCTAGCAACAGTGTTCCTTATCACCACCACATCACTACCAGTGTCACCAGTGTATGCTAGCAACAGTGTTCTTTATCACCACCACACCAGTACCAGTGTCACCAGTGTATGCTAGCAACAGTGTTCCTTATCACCACCACACCAGTACCAGTTTCACCAGTGTATGCTAGCAACAGTGTTCCTTATCACCACCACACCAGTACCAGTGTCACCAGTGTATGGTAGCAACAGTGTTCCTTATCACCACCACATCACTACCAGTGTCACCAGTGTATGCTAGCAACAGTGTTCTTTATCACCACCACACCAGTACCAGTGTCACCAGTGTATGCTAGCAACAGTGTTCCTTATCACCACCACACCAGTACCAGTTTCACCAGTGTATGCTAGCAACAGTGTTCCTTATCACCACCACACCAGTACCAGTGTCACCAGTGTATGGTAGCAACAGTGTTCCTTATCACCACCACATCACTACCAGTGTCACCAGTGTATGCTAGCAACAGTGTTCTTTATCACCACCACACCAGTACCAGTGTCACCAGTGTATGCTAGCAACAGTGTTCCTTATCACCACAACACCAGTACCAGTTTCACCAGACCAGTGTATGCCAACAACAGTGTTCCTTATCACCACCACACCAGTCGCAATGTCACCACACCAGTGTAAACCAGCAATGGTGTATCTGATTGTTGCCACACTAGTCCAAGTGTCACCAGACCAGTGCAAACCAGCAACAGTGTTCCTGATCATCGCTGCTACACAATTCCCACTGTCACCAGACCAGTGCAGCCAGCAATAGAATTTCTGATCACCGCCACACCAGTGCAGTGCTGTCTCTGCCTGTCACCTGTACTAACCCTGTTTATTGACCATGTTTTTGCCTGTTACCTGGAGTGATCCTTTGCCTGTTTGCTGACCATGTCACTGCTTGCACCTAAACTGACCCTCTGCACATCCAGCTGGCTATGTTCCTGTGAGATACCAGTACCAGCCACCCACTGTGGACAACTGCACTCCTGGAACCACAGGAACTCTTTTGTTCTTCCTTCATGTAGCCTCCTGTACTTCCTGACCAGTGCACATGGCATTCCTGGCAGGCAGCCAGGTTCCAGTAGACTAGGCTTGCTTGGCTTATAGGAACTTCTATAGGTGACAATACACTAAGCTATATTCCCTGACCACTGCTACAGAGACAACCATTACAGTACATTGGTTTTGATACAATTGATTGATTTATGTAATACACAAGATACAATGTCCAGTATACAGTATATTCAGTCCAAACATTGAAAACTCACACACGTGGTATCATCATAATCAGAAGTAGTAGCAGAATGTGTTTTGTGTTATAATTCTAGTTATGCTAATGCTGTATGTAAGAAATATCTTATTCATTTTACAACTTTGTAAAAAAAAAAATAATTTTCCAAAAACTTGTGGCAAAAAATAGAATTTTCAAAAGATTCCTTATGCCTCTTGTACAAATACCGTACCTTGAAGTTTTTTCTTTTCAAAATGTGGTCATTTTGTGGGTGTTTCCATTGTCCTGGTGCTCCAGGGCCTCCAAAAATGTGATAGGTAGTCAGGAAATTAGACACATAATTTATGCTCCTTGAAAGTCCAAAGGTGCTCCTTGGATTTTGGGCCCCTCTGTCTATCTAGGCTGTGAAAAAGTCTCATACATGTGGTATCCTCATATTCAGGAGGCATAGCAGGATGTGTTTTGGAGTGCAATAATAAGCATTGTGAAACAGGTACGCTTATAAATCTTGGATGGTTTATAACAATCCCAAATGGCAATACAATATAAGTGCTAACAATCAAAAACAAT
Organism: Lithobates clamitans; assembly: GCA_037952925.1. Classification (NCBI taxonomy): domain Eukaryota; kingdom Metazoa; phylum Chordata; class Amphibia; order Anura; family Ranidae; genus Lithobates; species Lithobates clamitans. The sequence goes on from JBBGZY010001477.1 coordinate 12,395, forward strand.
ATGTGATATATGATATATGCTTTAATCATAATAAATTATCACAGCCTTGACAACCTGTAGTATCTTGCAACATCAGCTTGAGCTCACAAAGGCACATTCAAAAGTGTAGTATTAAAAAAAAAAAAAAAATGTATTGAAAAGCCACTCACATGTAAATACAAGCACAGAAAATTCAGCAGAAAAAAATCTAAGATGACTGCCGCAGTACTTTCGGTGGATGTGACGTCACCAAGCCCCGCCCAACATCTTTCGTCATCAGGGAAGGCATGGTGAGTTTTTAAAGTTGTCATTTTTGTGGTCACTATTTTTTTTTTAAATGAAGAAATTACATTTTTTTATAAAGTTGTCATTTTAACTGAATATGTCTCATGCACAGCATAGATATGCTTATAATTGCAAAATAATTAATGTGCTAAGTGCACCTTAAAAAAAAAAATACATTAAAAAAAAAAAAGCAGCACACAATTTCTTGTTAAAAAAAAAAAAGCAGCACACCAATGGTCCATTACAAGACCTAAAACATAAGTACTGTGAAACAGGTGCATTCTGAATACACTCTGCATCCAGGGATGCAGGGACCAATCACTTGCGGGTGATCTCTGCATGAGAAATTACATGTGAGCGGATGTGATTAGCTGCAGGAACCAGCAGACTTCTATTACTTTTAATGGGGCTACCTCCCACAGCTAATTACCGAAAACCCTGCTGGGGTTCTCGCATTTAATCAGAATTGGGCCCATTCACAAGTGTGAATGTAGACGAACTTGAATGAATAGCGTTGGCGGGCAGTGCTGCCTGCCAAACATGACAGGGAGGGAAATGTTTGCTGCTTTGCATCGTGGCCTGTGTATTCCACTATACATCTACCATGGTAGATTAGAGGGTGATTAAGGGGCAGGAAAAAACATGGCTCAACTGCCTGTTTTTACCGCTCCCCCAGTCGCAAGTGCAAATAAAGAATGCTAGAACTGTCAGCGCCAAAGAGATGTTTCACTGAAAAACATGGATTCCTGAAAAAAATGTTACAGTAAAACCTTGGTTTGAAAGCGTTTTGCAAGACAAGCAACATTTTTTAATAAATTTTGACTTGATATACAAGCGATGTCTTGATATACAGGTAGAGTCATGTCACAACTGAGTATAAAAGAGAAGAGAGGCGCCTCTAAGTGTAGCAATATGGTTACAGTTAATGAAGGTATAACATTTAGCAACTCACATGGTTGATGATTAAAACAGGCACATCTACAGTATGCAGGCATCCGGGGTAAAGCTGTCCACATAGACCATCATCCGTACCGCCATCAACGTCATCCCTTCCATGCTGCGCTCCATGAGCGCTTCAAGCCTCGCTTTCAGATCGCTTTACTGCAGGGTAGTCTTCCCAGGCAAGACTGCGGGGAGAGCCGGCGGTGCGGGGGATGGTCTATGTCAGGAGCAGGAGCAGACTGACCATTCAGGCACTCGGGCATGCCACTAAGGGGCCCCATCAGTTTTGCCAGCCTCAATAAAACCAGGGGCAGTATGTAAAAATCTGTGTTTTTTTAAAAATTCCAAGATTATAGCTGCCCCACCTCTCCAGTACCTTTTCAGTGTGTGTATGTATATTCTGCATGTGTATACTGTGTGTGTATATTGTGTGCCTGTGTGTGTATACTGTATGTGTGTGTGTATACTGTGTGGCCCCATAATCTATTGCCTGGGGGCCCCATAATCTCCTATTGCCCGGGGGCCCCATAATCTTCTATTGCCCGGGGGCCCCATAATCTCCTATTGCCCGAGGGCCCCATAATTTGTCAGTCCGCCCCTGGTCAGGGGTGTCCAAACTTTTTTCAAAGAGGGCCAGATTTGATGAAGTGAACATGCGTGAGGTCCGACCATTTTGCCTGACATTCTTTGAACCATTAAAATTTGTGTCAGTGCCCATCAATGCAGCCTAATCAGTGCCCATCTGCAGCCTCACAAGTGCCATGAATGCAGCCTCACCTCTGCCATGCATGCAGCCTCACCATTGCTTTGAATGCAGCCCCACCATTGCTATGAATGCAGCCCCACCATTGCCATGAATGCAGCACCCACATTGACATGAATGCAGCACCCCCATTAACATGAATACAGACTCACCATTGCCATGAATGCAGCACCCCGTTGCCATGAATGAGCACCCCCATTGACATAAATGCAGCACCCACATTGCCATCAATGCAGCACCCCCATTGACATGAATGCAACACCCACATTGCCATGAATTTAGCACCCACATTGCCATGAATGCAGCACCCCCATTGACATATATGCAGCACCCCCATTGACATGAATGCAGACTCACTGTTGCATGAATGCAGCACCCACATTGCCATGAATGCAGTACCCCCATTGACAAAAATGCAGCACCCACATTGACATGAATGCAGCACCCACATTGCCATGAATGCAGCATTCGCATTGCCATGAATTCAGCACCCCCGTTGCCATGAATGCAGCACCCACATTGCCATGAATGCAGCACCCCCATTGCCATGAATGCAGCACCCCCCATTGCCATGAATGCAACACTCACATTGCCATGAATGCAGACTCACCAATGTCATCAGTGCAGCCTGATTCATGTCCATCTGCAGCCTTGGAGGAGACAGGGAGGGGGCGGTACGAGCGACAACAGATTACATACAGGAGAAACTCCTGTTTTCTCGGAGGCCTCTTTAATACAAAGTCCCGCCTCCTATCATGGACAGAACAGTCGTCCAATGGCAGCGTAGGAGATGGGACGCCATGTAAACAGGAAATTCTCCTGTATGTACGATACTCGTCCCACGCCCTCCCCGTTCCCTCCAAGGTAGCCAGCATATATTTTTTTTGTTTAATTTATTTTTATTGAAAAGTGGACAAAAAAGTATACAGATCATATACTGAGAGGTATACATAACAGCTGACATGCCCCTTCTAACGTGAATAACTTAGTGGACATTATAATAGAAGCAACCATTATACATGTTAAATAACATGTCATGTAAATTATAATACAAGAATCACTTGTCATCATAAAGTTTAGGCGTCTATCACTTTTTCACGAGCGCCCTTGTGTAGGTATCAGCCTTCTGTGTACTCCACAGCATAAAGAGTAAAAGAAAGAGGGGTATTAGAGAGAATGAAAAGAGGAGTAAGAAGTAAAAATAAGCAAAAGGAAGAGAAAAGGAGGAGATGGGGTAGGGGGAGGGGTCTGCCTCGGTCCAAACCCTTTAAATCGGTAGATTTAGCACTAAACACGTTATTCACTTATTTACTTATTTATTTATTTTGATTGATAATTTCTGTATAAGCGGTTGAATATTTAAAAGCAAACCAGCAGGACCATGTTTTCTTCACCAAATCTGATTTATTCTTGAAAGAGTATGTGAGATCTTCCATATAGTATGTGTGATCTACTTCCAATAGCCATTGGCGTAAGGAAGGTATGGTTGTTTGTTTCCAGTAGCGTGGAATGAGAGCTTTTGAGCAAATGCGGCGTTATTGATTTTTTATATGCTCCTGCTGGTGAGCTCGTACAATGAAGTAATACAACCCATGGATCATTAGGAATTTAAAATCCTTGAATTTCTTTTGCCCAGTAAAGGATGGTTAGCCAATATGGGCGAATAAGTGGGCAATACCACCAAATGTGGGCATGCGTGGCTTGCTCACCACATCCCCGCCAACAGAGTGGTGATTTCTGAGGAAATGTCTTGTGTAGTATCACTGGGGTATAGTGCCATCTTGTTAGTAATTTGTAATTTACCTCAGCCATTTTGGAGGCCATTGATGAGGTGTGGGTCAGTAGTAGGATGGTGGATTTCTGTTCTTCTGATAACTCTTTATGGAGGTCTTTTTCCCAGTTAGTTAGAAAAGTAGGGTTTCCTGTTGTATGTAAAGATTGTAAAGCCTGATAAAAATAAGAAATAGGTTTATCGACTGGTTCATCTTCAAAAAAGGCAAGTTCTATAGGTGTTAGGTCCGATGAGGTCCGGATAGGGTTCAGAAGAGAGCAAATAAAAGCTGTCAATTGGCGGTATTTCCGGCACTCCAGTGGTGTAGCTATTGAGCCAGGCAACAGTGTAGATATGGGCACAGTGCCAGATTGGTTAATAACCTGATGAAGAAGAGGCATGGGACCTAAATTCCACGTGCGAGTTCTGGGATCCATTTTTCCAGGTGGAAAATAATTGTGTCCAGTCAATGGCATGAGAGGGGAATTATATTGCCATTTGTGTATCTTACACAATGAGTCCCACATCATGAGGGTTGAGTGCGTAAGTGGAGAAGTAGTTGGTGATAAAGTTCTTTATTTCTTAGGAATCCAAATTTGGGTAAAAAGATCAGATCCACTGAGTGTCAGTTCAAGATTGACCCATAATTTAGAATCTTTATGATACTTCCAATCAGAAATTCTACCCAGTATTATAGCTAAGAAGTATTGTTTAATGTTTGGTAGAGCCAGACCTCCCTGTCTTTTAGATCTGACAAGGAGGGTCCTTGCCAATCTGGGATGTTTTCTGTTCCACACGTATGTGCCTATGAATGATCTAATCATCGTAAAGAAACCTACAGGAATACCATATGATATCATCTGAAACAGGAATAACAGCCTGGGTATATTAATTTTCACAACACTGATTCTCACCAACCAAGAGTGAGCCATTTGTGACCATTTTTGTAAATCTGACCTAATGGTGTTGAGAAGGGGTAAAAAATTAGTGCGAAATTGGGACGTTAGTTTGGGGTATATGCCTAAATATTTCATTTTGCTTTTTTGCCAGCTAAAGGGGAAGGACGTTTTAAGTTGGGCTACAATCTTTCCAGGTACAGAAATGTTTAGTATTTCCAATTTAGACATGTTGATTTTGAAATTAGAAATGACACTAAATTCGGAAAGTGCTGACATGAGGTTGGAGAGGGAGATTAGCGGTTGTTGTATATTGAACAGTATATCATCTGCGTAAGCAGCGTATTTGTGTTCGGAGTTACCTACGGTGATTCCGTGGATGCAGGAGTTATGTCTAACCGTCGAAAGAAAAGGTTCTAAGGATAGGGCAAATAGAATAGGCGAGAGTGGGCAGCCTTGGCCAGTGCCATTAAAAAGTGTGAAAGGATTGCTTAAAGTGCCATTTATACGTATTTGGGCTGTAGGGTAATTATATAAAGTGGATATGTGAGATAGGAGAGAGGGGCCAATACCCAGGTGAGATAGCGTTGCCATGAGGTATCCCCAGTCCACCCTGTCAAAGCTTTTTCTGCGTCTGTCGAAAGCAAGAGGGTGGGCTGGGGAGATCCCCCCATATATGCCAATAATGATAGAGTGCGGAGGGCATTATCACGTGCCTCTCTGCCGGGTATGAATCCCGTCTGTTCTGGAGAGACCCATTGTGGAATTAGGGGAAGGAGTCTATTCGCAATGACCTTGGCGTAAAGCTTAGCATCTATGTTCAACAGGGAAATGGGACGATAACTCCCGCAACTACTGGGATCTTTCCCTGGTTTGGGTATCACAGTAATATGTGCATGTAAAGTTTCGGGTCGGAGGGTCTCTCCCCTAAAGTTCGCATTTGCATAAGAAGCCAGATGAGGCAGTAATATATCTGCAAAAGCTCTGTAGTATGAAACCGTGAAACCATCCTTTACCAGTGGCCATGGCCTTCAATGCAATGCGTAACTCCGAGGTAGTGAATTCCCCCTCTAATGCATTTAAGGTGTCCGGAGGGAGCTTGGGTAAGTTGGCTTGCAATAAGTAATCGTGAAATAGGGTCATCCTAGTATTTTGGTCCGCCACCAAGTTTTGAACATGATATAGGTGTTGATAAAATGCTTGGAATTCTTTGGCTATATCTGATGTTTTATAAGCTAGGTTGTCCGATGGGGTTTTGATTTTTTCTATGAAAGAGGTGTTTTTTTTCTGTTGCAGAGAGCGCGCTAGTAGTCTACCCGGTTTGTTGCCCCACTCATGAAACTGCTGTGCTATCATACAGGAGTGGCGCTTGTGTTCTGAATGAAACAGTGTCTTCAGTTCCTCTCTCTTCAGTGTTAAATTATGAAGAACTGCCTGTGACTGAATAGCTTTATGTTGCTGTTCCAGATCACTGATATCGCGAATTAGCTCAATTTGTTGGTATGTGCGTTCTCTCTTTTTCCTAAACCCCAATTCAGTAAGTTTACCCCGAATGTGGGCCTTGTGAGCCTCCCAGATTACCCCTGGTGAAATGTCGGATTGTGCGTTTTCCCGAAAATATAGCGTCAAATCTTCACTCAGCAATTTTTCATCAATTTCATCACTAATGAGGTTTTCATTGAGCTTCCAATTTGTAGTCCTTTGGGGCATAGAGGGAATTCGTAATTGGAGCCTAATCGGGACGTGATCTGATATGGGTGACGTTTCTATTTCCGTGTTCACAGTGAGTGATAGGTGATGGTGATCTATAAAAAAAAGTCAATCCTAGAGTAGGTGTGATTTACTTGGGAGAAATGGGTATAATCCTTCACTCGTGGATGCATTATCCTCCAGACATCCATTAACTGAGCGTCGGATAGGCATTTACGTATATATAGTAGTCGTTTATGTGAGATACACGATTTACCTTGAGACGTGTCAAGAATAGGCTCTAGAGGAGCGTTAAAGTCTCCAGCAAGGACAACACATCCGCGTACAAATTCTCTTAATTTTTTGAGAGTGGTCGCAATAAAACTTGCTTGGTCTCGATTAGGTGCATACAGGGTTGCTAGCGTACAGAACATGCCACCCAGGCTGCCCTTTAGAAACAAAAAACGCCCGTTTGGATCACATAACATAGAATCCAATGCGAATGCAGTTCCCTTGCGGAATCCAATGGCCACCCCTTTGGCCTTATGAACCTCTGAAAGGCTATAATACCAGGTAGGGTATCGTGGGGAAAAGAGCTTCACAGAGGTGGTATGTGTGAGATGGGTTTCTTGCAGGAAGACAATGTCCCCCTGCAGACGACCCAGTTCCCTGTAAAGATTATGCCTCTGACCTGGGGCATAAAGGCCCCTCACATTTAGAGATATAAGGTCCAACTTAGCCATGGGGGTCCGCAGAGAAGATCTATACGTAGCCTATTACCAAGGCGTGGGACCTGAGGCAGGGAAAAGGACAAGCAAAGAGAGGAAGAGGAAGAAAGAAAAGAGGAGGAAAAGGAAAAAGAATAGCCGGTGTAAAGAGAAGACAAGTAATGGACATTTAGTGGTACATATATCATAAACCATGATAGAACAAAGTCAACATTTGCACGCATTTGCCTGCGGTGCAAGGAGGGGGCAAGCACGCGGGCCAGCGCCCCCACAGCCACCGCTCAAAATGTGGCAGAGGTATGAGAGCACGGGACCGCGCGGTGCCCCCTATAGGGGGAGCGAAGTGTCACGGCCATCGGGCAGTGATCACCAAACTCAGTGAACATGGCGTCCCCTAACTCCGACGCCGACCTACCAAACCAAAAAGAAAAAGGAAAAAACCCATAAGTACATGTTAAAACTAAGGCTCTTGTTACATAAGTCGTGTGTGAGAAGCCAAGAGAAACAGACATCAACTAAAAAACTATAAAACTAAAACCAGGAACAGGATGTCTGAAACCAGGGCTTTACAGTTCAAAGTGGGTCCGTTCGTCTCAGTGTGAATGACAACTTAACAAGCAGCTCAGAACTGCCACATAGCAACATAAAGGTGGCGAAGTATGGTATTATGTCATGGAGAGACTTATACTTGCGGACCAAAGGGATCAGAAACATTAAGGCAGAAAAGTTGAGCAGATGGCGAATCTTAAGTTGTCAGGGTCCCCTGTTAGACCTACTGGGACAGAGCGCCACTTGTCGAGGCGCGGTGTTTGCGATCCACTTTCTTCCATGTAGATTCTGAGCTGTTGGGGAGAGGCGAAATGGCGTCCTGCCAGCCTGGGAGTTCAGGTGGAGCGATGTTAATGTCCATGCAAAATTTTTCCAGGTCTTCTGGGAATCTGAGGACTGCCGTCTTTCCATTTCTGTGTGCAATTAGTGCTGCAGGGAATCCCCATCGATAATTGATGGAGGCAGATCGCAACTTTTCTGTTAGAGGCCGCAGAGAACTGCGGCATTCTAGAGTCTCCCCGGCCAGGTCAGGAAAGAAAGAAAGTGAGGCACCATCAAAATCCAGGGATGCGACTTCTCTAGCCTTCCGCATAATGAGCTCCTTCTCCTCAAAATAATGCACCCTGCAGATCACATCACGCGGGGTATCCGTTGCGAGGACGCAGAGCTCTGTGCACCCTGTCTATTTTTAAAGGGTGGTCTGCTGCCTGGCCTACAGGCCGTTAAACATGCCCCGCACAGATGGAAGAAGGTCCTCATCACCAGTCCCCTCTGGAAGACCCCTGATGCAGATGTTATTCCGCCTATTGCGGTTTTCTTGATCCTCGATCTTATAAAGGGCCATTCTGTGTGCGATGGCGAGTGGATGTCTGCAAATTTCTAATGGCGTCAGCGTGCCTGTCCAGGCGTTGTTCTGTTTCCTCCACCCGGTCTAAAATGTGAGCGAGATCCGCGCGTACCACGTTGACCTTATTTTTAATGGAGCGTTCCAGTCCCAGTAACATCGATGCTAGCTCTGACTTAGTGGGAAGCCCGCTCACTAAGGTTGCGACTTCTGAATGCCTAGACCTGCTTCCCCCACCTTCCGAGCCGGCGGGTGAAGCTGGGGTGCGGTGTCTGAGTTCGGGCCTGTGTCAAGGGGCGGAGCTCACGCCAGCGCTCGTAGCTCGTGGAGAGCGGCCTAGGCCATCCATATCCGTCGGTTCCTCCGGATCAGCCAGGAATCGTTTAATTAAGCTGGTAGGTGTGCTTTTCTTTGGGAGAGATTTGCTCGTTCTCTTGCGCATTGTCCCAGGCTCTATGGCTTTGCTTAATGGGTATAAAAATGCCTTAATAGCAGGGACGGCACCGGAGTTCAGGGAAAAGACGTCCTCACTGCTGCATGCCGAAACCACGCCCCCGGCAGCCAGCATATATATCTTTTGTGGCCCCCGGTGCTCAGGGATTCGTTGGGGGCCACAAAAGATATACATTAGCAGGCGGGCCGTTCGAAAACGGAATGCGGGCCGCAATTGGCCCACGAGCTGGACTTTGGATCTGCCTGGTCTATGTGGACAGCTTTACCCCGGATGCCTGCATACTTAGAGGTGCCTCTTTTAATCATCAACCATGCGAGTTGCACCTTCATTAAATGTAACCCTATTGCTACACTTAGAGGCGCCTCTCTTCTCTTTTATACTCTGTAGCTCCTGCTGGATTTTTCTTCTAATCCCCTTGTGGAGGCTTCCATTTGTGGATGGAAATTTTATCGTTACACAATCTTTGCTACATTGCTATAATCTTTTTTTATATGGACTATAAACTGAAGGACTTATGAATAAATGGTTGTGGAACGAATCATTTGAGTTTCCATTGTTTCTTATGGGAAAATTTGCTTTGATACAAGAGTGCTTTGGATTACAAGCATGTTTCTGGAACAAATTATGCTCGCACTCCAAGGTTTTACTGTATTCCTCTAACTTATTCCAGAGACAATTGCACAGGTATCAGTCAGTCTTTCTTTCTATACTCAATTTATTTATTACAGATTTTATATTACAGCTGTGGGTTCAGCATAAATATGATTTGAGTCAGAATATCAATAATCTTAGGTCACGAGAGCAGGGGTCACCAACCAGCGCCTGATTGAAGCTGCAGCTGTTTGGGAAATGGCTTGGAAATCCTCAGACTCCTCCACCTCTAGATTTACAGAACTGATTCAGATGATAGGACCCAGAGGAATACATTGTTTCACTCTTTTCAATAAATCTCCTTCAAATTCTTTCCTGCAAAGGCTGCTGGTACAGTTTATAACTCAGCAACAAAAACCTTGTTGTGTTCGCACAGTTTACATACCCGCACTATGTTGTCAGTGTGTTCAAATCGCAGACAAAGGCCAAAAAAATTCAGGCACTTCCCTGACACCGTGGGGTGTTGCTGTGGAAGAATTCTGGCATAGATTTGCCAAAATCCCCAAATGCTCACATTTTCACAATATCATGCTGCTTGTTCTGAAGCAAAAAGCATAAGTCATCCCTGGGCCTCAGCAGGGTCATGATCACATCTTTCTGCATCGAAGGAATGGAAGTAAAAGGGGTCCAGGTCCAAAAATTGCACCAGAGTACACAGAATCGTAAAATCTCAGTTTACAGAGTGGAAGAACCTAAACTGACGCTAAACAATATCCTCATTCTCCAAAAATAATCCATACTCATGTAGCGCACCCACTAAGGTGCCGCAAGTGAACTGGAAAACCCCCACCCTGCAACTCCAGGCACACTGAATTTTCACAGGCACTCTTGAAACAGTGAACAGTCCGTGACTTTTTTTTTTTTGTTATTTATTGAGACTGTAATGGAAATTTGCACGTTCTGTAAATAATTGTATTCTATTTTATATGTATTGTACACTGCCCTCACTGTGCACACAGCACTAATAATGTTTTCAGTACATGTTTACATTCTTTTGAGTCCTGATTAGAATTAGCCTGCCTATGTAACGCCCCTTGTTAGTATAAATGTACAATTGTAATATTAATGTGATACCTACGTAATCATGTGCATAAAAACCTTCAATTGCGTCATAATAAAGCAGAACAGTAATTTGGAAAGATGCTGAGCGTATCTTTTGTGTCTGTTCCCTACTGCAGTAGTTATTATTAATTTGGAACCACTAATCAATATGAGGATAGGAGTTGCCTATCATCAATTTAACCAAGTCAAGAGTAATAGCTTGGATAAGGATGGGAGGTTATGGGATGCTCACTTGACTTTAACAACTTCAGGGACAACTTCCTATATACAGTCTCTATATACAGCTCCACTTATTCCTCTAGCACACACTTGCTTGCAGAACCCAGCTGGGTCACTGTGAAGATCTGAAAGGCAGATAAAAGGCCCATTACAGGCAGGAACCTGAGGCTCCTTGCATTTATAGCAAAAAAAAGAGTGTCCAGCTTGTATCACTCCTGTGGCTTCTGATCCCAGCACCACCTGTTCAGGCACTGCCAACCCACCTAGCTGCCCCTTTCAGTAGCTTTCCAGGCTAACTTCTCCTCGCAGTCCTCCAGACTGACACTTACCAGCCCACCCAGGTGACCCTCAGGAGATCTCCCAGACATGCTCACCTGCTCACCTACTCACCTGCTTCCTCCAGTGTGTTTTGGTAGGAATTTTCTCCCTAACATGACATGACATGCTTATTTATGAGGCGGCCTGTCCCCTGCCAGCCCTTTATTGGGGAGGTCCTCATAAATATTCCAAGAAGCTCCTCCTAGCCTCCACCCACTATGTCTAGAACATTCTCCAATGTCCCAGAAAACAGGGGGAGGCACCAGAGAGGCTTTTAGGATGAGTCATCAAGCCCCAAGTCACTGAACCCTGACCCAGATTCAAAGCTCAGGCTTAGCCATGAGCTGAACTTAAAGTATAACTAAAGACAAAACTTTTTTTAAGTTTTGGATAGAGTGGAGAGGGGTTAGAACCCCTGTCAGCTTTTATTGCTGTCTGTGTCCCCATTAGGGAGATTCACTCTCTCTATTTGTCCTGTTTACCATTATCACTGAAAGTGAAAGTAAAAGAAAATCTCAGATTTTGGGTTGTCCCCAGGGGAAATCTTTCAATGGGGACACTAGTTCTGGTGACCTTGGATTCCCAAAGAATTCCCTTAATTTGCAGGGATTTCCTATTTCCTGTTTGGCTATGGGAGAGGAAGTGAAAGGAAACCACCCAATGGGACAGAGATGGCAAAAAAAAAACTGACAGGGGTTATAACCTTCCATTACTTTATCCAAAATAAAAATAAAAGTTTTGCCTATAGTTATACTTGAACTTTTCCTACACTTACAGCTACACTAAATACCGAGCACACTAAAGGGTGCTACACTCACCCACTATTTAATAGTCCAATAATCTGTTTTTCATTAAATCACCTCTTACTGTGCTTTTCTATCTGCTTGTAATGTCCTCTGTGAGCTCCCAAACCTCTGCTATTTTCATTTGTTTGGAACAAGTAGTGCATGTTAGTTGCAGTTAGGTCCACTGCTCTATGCACATTACAAATCCCATAGTCCATAATGCATCTCGGGGGCCATAGGCGTGCGCAGGGGATGTGCCGGGTGTGCCTGGGCACACCCTAATCACCCTGTGTGGCACAGATTCTCCCTGCTGATATTTCACCAAAGCCCCCCAGTGGGGCTCCTAATTTTTTTTTTTTTTAATTAATAAAAAAGTAAAATAATAAAAATAAAAAAACTACTGACACCATCCACTGCCCTACTGACAAGTCCAATGCTCTACTGACACCATCCACTGCTCTACTAACACTGTCCATGTTTTAAAAAATTTGGGGTGCACACCATAATGCAAAAGGGTGCACACACCTATGTCAGGGGCTATATTGCTACATTCAGCAGGACCAAGGAGAACAAATATAGCCACCCTCCAATAGAAAGTCAGATCACAACAGCAAAAAAATAAATTTGTAGATTAAGAGGAGGCTGAAAACAAAAGAAAGTACTTTTTGAGTTAAGAATATATATTTGAGTGGATTTTTTTTTCTTTAAACCAGTGTTTAGTGTCACTATAATTTGATCTAAATCCAAACTGGATGATTTTTCAAACACAGACTGTGTGCACATTTTCTGTACTGCATTCAAAACACACTGCACTTGTTACCTGCCTCAGGTATCAGAGTTACCCTAGCGACACCCCAAAAGCAGGTCCCAAACGCAATATGTTTGCCTGCACTGGAATGCATGGTACATTAGATCATACAATCCAGTTGCTGTGCATTTTATAAAATACTACATGCACTACTTTTGGAAATGAATGGGCTGAAATGGCACTGCAACCGGATCGCACGTGAATTGCACATTTCTGTGTGTTTCATTGTGTGAACTGACCCTTAGCACAAAGTATGCAAGCAAAGGACACACCCTGCCACAACTCCCTTTATGTGGACCACAAAGAATTAGTGCACAAAAACTGACGATCTTTTTTTCACCACAAGTTTTCCTGAATACTGACTTCATGAAATAATATGAAATCATTTAGAGGCCTAAACATTAGAACCTGTGGACTAGGGGCTGCATTCAGCCTTTTGACATCAAGGGGACTATTTATACAAAATAAAAAATTTGCTGTGGAAATGCCCCAGCATTCACACAGCCATTGCGGATAATACCCATAATGTGTCTAAGGTTTCTTTCCTATCGAAAAAAGGGAAATGTCCCCCATGTGGGGTTTTCTAGGCAGCAGAAGGGTAAAAAGATTATAACGTGTAGTTTAAAATGATTAAACTTTATTAATGGCATAATCTCAAAGAGTGACAATGATAGTTAAAATAGGAGCTGTGGTACAGAAGATATAACAACACAAGTGAAACTGAGCACAATAATAGGTTGGACTTGATGGACTTGTGTCTATTTTCAACCCCGCCTACTATGTAACTATGTAATATACAATGTTCACCGATTCTTCTTCAGAGGATTTGGGCGCAATCACATCATGTTGAGCGATTTCTCCTGAGCCTAAAATTCTCCAAAGCCTCCCCCACTCATTCCCAGCAGGGGTCCGCGGCTGGCCGACACACCAACAGAGGGAGCCAACCGCTCATGCGTGGCTTACGAGGAGAAGAAAATTATACAGAAAAAAGGATTAGTTAAACCCACAAGTGCTTTTTTTTACCATTACTATTCCTTTATATTGTCTTTTGAAATTTACAAATGCAGCAATTTATAAATTGGATGAAAGTTTAGGGCTGGAAAACACTTTTTGAAAGATAAATAGTGCATTTTATATATGTAGCGCACTACCCCCGAAGGAGCTGCTGTTTGTTTGTTCTATCCATAAACCACATTCACCACTTAGCACATCGCAGCCCATAGAAATAGAAACAGTCCATATTGTATTTTTTCTCTTGTTTTTATTTGCATAACTTGAACTGGGACAGGGAAAGGGTTTTCTGAGATGCTCTTTCACTGCTTCATCATCTTTCCTTTGACCTCTTATGCAAATACTTAGAACAATGCGGATAATGAAAAGTCACTCTGAATAACTTTTCATCCGTAGGCCTTTTTAGAACAATCGGTATCTCCATTTATGCTCGGAGCTCTACCTCCGCCTTTTGACCACTACTTCCGTTTGTACTTCCAAGTTGGGCTAAAGAAGACATTACTCTGAATAATTCCTCCCGCCTGACTGATTGGAATCCCGGGGCTTAGTTGAACCAAAAGTCACAGGCCATCGGTGCCTGTATCACTGACTTGCGTACCAACATCCCTCAGCCTCTGGTAGTACTGCTCCCCTGGGCTTTTACTCACTTGATCAACAGTCCATGTGCCACTCACAAACAGTCGATTACCCAGTCTTCTTCTTCTTCCACTTAGCTCTTACTTCCTCCTGATGGCTCCTCCATCCCCCCTCTCCGGTCTGGCCCGCTCCCCCTCCCCGCAGGGGGGCGTCCAGCTACACCAGCGACTACATGCTGTGCGGTGTCTCCAACTCCAACTTCTTCACTCCCCTGGGCATGGTCCCCCCTCCCCGCAGGGGGTGCTCACCCTCTCCTACCTCCCCAAAGGGGGGCTCTCTCCCTTCCCGCAGGGGGCTCTTTCTCTTTCAAAAACATGGGACCCCAGCTTATATGGGAGTCCCGCCTCCTGCCAAACAAATTAATGATTGGCCAGAACTCCACACATGAGCTGCCTGCCACTCAGATCCCAAGTCCAACCTCTCTTCCAGAACTATTTCCACTGAAAGCATGAGGAGGCATCTCTGGGCCCGAGCACAGGTGGCCACACCCTCCACTACACTGACACTCCTAGTCCCCAGAATAAACAACCAGGCCTGAGATAGGAATACAGGCCTGACTAAATTTACCTGAAACTGTACCCTGTCATTTAACACTGAAAAAATCACCTACCTTTAGGTAGTGACCGCTACATATACAACTATATAGATCAGACCACAAAGAGGGACAGAGGGACATTGTTCCAAATCAGGGACAGTCCCTCGAAATCAGGGACAGTTGGGAGCTAGGCTGGTCTCTACCCTGACCTGCCACTTCATACTGCCCTGACCTGCCACTATATACTGGTCCCCTACCTGACCTGCCACTACATACTGGTCACTAACCTAACCTGCCACTACATACTGGTCTCTACCCTGATCTGTCACTATATACTGGTCACTAACCTGACCTGCCACTACATACTGGTTTCTACCCTGATCTGTCACTATATACTGGTCACTAACCTGACCTGCCACTACATACTGGTCTCTACCCTGATCTGTCACTATATACTGGTCACTAACCTGACCTGCCACTACATACTGGTCTCTACCCTGATCTGTCACTATATACTGGTCACTAACCTGACCTGCCACTACATACTGGTCTCTACCCTGATCTGTCACTATATACTGGTCACTAACCTGACCTGCCACTACATACTGGTCTCTACGCTGATCTGTCACTATATATTGGTCACTAACCTGACCTCAGTATGGTAGACACTCCGCGCTACCCCCAATTATAATGAAACAGTGTGAACAAAGTATAAAAACAATGTGAAAAAATGTGAAAAAAATGCAGATATGTGAAAAAGTGATGATAGTAGGTGCTGCAACTTAAAAAACCTTGAACATGAGGTTTAGACAGTATAAAAGAAAATTCAGTGTGCTACCCAAATGAAACAAAATTAGTACATTGAATACGGTATATGTGACTAAAAAAAATATATGATTAAAAAAATATATGATTAAAAAATATTAAAAAAATTATTGTCCATATAGGAACTGGTTGATATCGTGAACCGGGGGTGCAATTCCTCAATATAGACGATGTTGTCTTCACTAGATCCTCACTGTGTCTTCATGGGCAGTGTAAAGATATAGAAAAGGGGGACTGCTTACCAGAAGTGCTGGACCCCTATTACAGAGAACGTACCAGCTCGAACAGATTCTCTCCTGTGTCAGGAACAGCTGATCCTAAGCAGAGATAGGATTCCCTCCACGTCAGACAGTTCAAAATCCTGGGGCGGCAATCAGGAACAGTCTCCACTGCTCACTACTCCGGCAAGACCGCTCACAGCATGTAATAAAATGTTTGAGAGAAAAAGAGGCGCTTCATAGTGCATTTAGAATACTTTTAATCCATAAAACGGACATCCAAAGCATCGGCAGGGCAAACACAGTTGCAACTAAAAAACACAGCCGTGGCCGAAGCCGATCAGCTGGGAGAGTGGTGACGTCAGGTCCTCAGGCTCCGCCCAACGCTGCGTTTCATTTGGGTAGCGCACTGAATTTTCTTTTACACTAACCTGACCTGTCACTACATACTGCTCTGCCCTGACCTGCCATTCCCAAACATACTGCCCACTGCCCTGACCTGCTACTGAAGTAGGAACGGGGGTCAGTTTATATGGCCATAGTTATGTGTGTAGTAAGACTGATTTAGAATTTCAGCTAAGAATCATATTTCTTGTATTTCATGATTGAAGCTAATTGTGACTTCCCCATCACAGGAATTTGCTACATTCCTCTTTCTGTGCAAAAAGCTTGCTTGCTGACATCATTTAGGACAGATGAAGGAACCGCAATGGCATACTGCAGAGAAACGGAAGTTTAGTATAAAGCTAAAACTATATATGGTTTTGCGGAACTTGTCTGGTTTTAGGATACATAGGTTGATTTTTAAAAGGTTAGAATGTCTGTTAAAACAGAAGTGTACCGCCTGTTCGCTTGTGACGCAATATGCTGAAAATATATATGTACACTGTATTCACTGTATCTGGAACTCTTGTCGTGTAGACACGAGTCGGGTCAGGAGCTTCCATTCTTTTCTGGCCAGAAAGATGGAATAAAATCTCCCATACCAGAGTTCTTTGTCAAACTATCATTTACTGATATCCTACCTAATACTTGCTACTTTACTACTACATATTTATGTTAACTGTGGGAGGGGCTTGTACAGTCCTTGTACCCAATAATTAGCTCTTGTACCCAACAGTCCCGGGTATAGTCCTTGTGCCCAAATATTAAATCCTGTGCAACAATCAAGAGTATGTATAGGACTTGTATAAATCCTTGCAATGATCATTTGGGAAAAATAAAACTCTTCCATTACCTATTCTTTTCTGCACACATCCTACCGAAAGAAGATCTTTAGTCAGTAGTCACATAGTCAGTGACTACTTAGAAACCAGCAACTGTTATATAATATAAATGTGGGTCATGAGTATATACTTTAGGAGTGTGTCATACATAGCCCAACATACAAAGTGCAATGGTCAGAAGTAAGAAATACACAGCATTGTGTTTATTGTGCAGGGCTCCTGGGTGTATAACACACAAAGCACAGGGATCTGGAGTGCAAAACACACAAGATGCATAAGCCCAAATGTAGGAAACTTGATCTAAAAAAGGAGTTTCACGTTACGTGTCCCCAGTCTCCAACAACTTATATAGCATTTCTGCTGTCTCTGATCATCTCTTGTAGCAGACTTGCAGTCTCTGATCATCTCTTGTAGCAGGTTTCCAGTCTCTGACCATCTCTTG
Source organism: Lithobates clamitans (assembly GCA_037952925.1). Lineage (NCBI taxonomy): Eukaryota > Metazoa > Chordata > Amphibia > Anura > Ranidae > Lithobates > Lithobates clamitans. Next base: position 30,031 of record JBBGZY010001477.1, read on the forward strand.
CAGCAGGTCTGCAGTCTCTGACAGCTTTCTGTAACATTACATTCACTGAAAATTGTGGGTGGTCCTTTGGGGATGTCGGAGGGACAGATGAATTTGGGAGCTGTGAGATGACTGAGGGGTTTCAGGAAAATACCCCATTAGGGCCACTAGATGGTGCTGATAACCATAGGAAATAAACATATTAAACACATCACGGGGATCATTGTGATTGTTGTACTCAATCCATTTTTGCATCTCAGTGCTGCTAATCCCGCACAGTCTCTTTCAGCTAATTGCTGTCTACATGCCCTCACTCCAGTAACAGCAGTACAATTGGACCAGCTTCCTGATGGTGACAATGGTGGACCATGTCTGCACTTGGCAAGAGGGGGAAAAGTATGATGACAGTTCTCCACAAAACTACCACTATCACCTCTAGAAAAATTCCTCTATTGTCAATTTTTTTGCTGAAAATGTACCAGGTAAAAATGCCCCACTTTGCTTGAGATAAGCAAAACTGAGATTTTACTTCTATGAAAATTTCAGAGAAATGCATTGAAGACATCTAAAATGTTGTCAAAATCTGCAGTTTTGCAGCAAACTCAGTTTATCTAATGCCGCGTACACATGAGCGGACTTTACGGCAGACTTTTCCTGGCAGACTTTTCGACGGACTTTACGACGGACTTTCTGAATGAACGGACTTGCCTACACACAATCAACCAAAGTCAGTCGAATTCGTACGTGATGACGTACGACCAGACTAAAATAAGGAAGTTCATAGGCAGTAGCCAATAGCTGCCCTAGCGTGGCTTTTTGTCCGTCGAACTAGCATACATGCGAGCGGACTTTTCGACCGGACTCAAATCAGTCGAATAGATTTGAAACATGTTTCAAATCTAAGTCCGTCCAACTTTTGAGAAAACAAAGTCCGCTGGAGCCCACACATGATCGAATTGTCCGACGAAATCCCGTCCGCCAGGCAAAGTCTGCCCTAAAGTCCGCTCGTGTGTACGCGGCATAACTCTCATCTCTCCAATTTGCACAACTTTTATCTTGACCAGGGGCACATGTGATGTGTTTTACATGTGGCAGGGTGACAACAAAAGAGATGGTCTTCAACAATGAGGGGATAGTTGTCACCTAAACAAGGACCTTCAAAGCCAATTACCAGGTAATATTTGCATGAAATCTGAAGATATGAAAAGACTGAAACAACTTTTGAGATTACTGTACAATATTACAGCCATAGGCGTGCGCACAGGGTGTGCCGGATGTGCCGGGGCACACGCTAATCACCCCATGTGCATTAGCATTATCCAGAAGCAGCACCAGGTGAGTGGTCGGGGGTGCCAGTGGCCAGTGTAAATGCCCCCATTATATAAAAGTCTAGGTTCAACTTTAGGAACACGTTACACCAGTATTTAAAGTGTACCATAATATGCTCCCAATCGACTGCCTCCCACCACCAGAACCCCCTTCCTGTGACAGAAGGTGGCATTTATGTGTGTTGGAACTTTGGGGTGCACACCCTAATGCAATAGGCTGCGCACACCTATGATTACAACATAGTGCCACTGTGACAAACTTGCACCCTTTGTAATAATAATCTGATAGCTGGGACAGTTTGTGCTTATCCAGTAAGTGGCCTGATCTACTATAGGACATCTTTCATACATGAAACTCTATTCGTTGACTAGTATACTTTCACCCAGTGTGCAATGATTCACAGATCCATTTCCTCATATTTTCTGACATCCTAAATATGTCAATGATCAGGGTGTTTGCAAAACAGATGATGTCCTGAAAAATGCAGTAGTGGTTAGAAGGGGAATTTAGGGTTTTTTGTGTTAGGAATAACAAACATGTAATACTTTGCACAGCTTTGCACTGAGCAGCCCAGGTCCTCCTCTTCTCGGGTCTTTTTCCAATGCTCCTGGCCTCTCCCTCCTGTTGAGTGCCCCCACAGCAAGCAGCTTGCTATGGGGCACCCGAACCGAGCTGCAGCTCATTGTGTCCTTTCAGACACAATGCCGCAGCCCGGCCCGCCACCTCTCTCCTCATTGGCTTACTGACTTTGATTGACAGCAGCGGGAGCCAATGGTGCTTCAGTACTGTCTTAGCCAATGAGGAGGGAGAGTCCTGGACAGCCGAAGCTCGAGATGGGATGGAGATGGGGCTCAGGTAAGTATTGGGGGGGGGGGGCTGAGGGGGGCTGCTGCACACAGAAGGCTTTTTATCTTAATGAATTGAATGCATTAGGATAAAAACACCTACCGTTTGCCTTCACAACCACTTTAATGAAGATAAAAGTGTGATTTTATGTGGAACAAACAGTAGTGGACACAGTCAACATGAATCTCTAATTATAAATGCTTTGCCCTGTTCCTAAATGGTTCATGATGGAATGTACTGTAAATAGTATATACTATTCTTTCAAATTGGCAGCCAGGGGGTGGTAAAAACAGGCAGATGAGCTGCAGTTTTACTTTCCCTAGGTCACCCACTGGAATTCAAACTTTACAACCTCGCAGGGCCATACAGTGTTATGCTTCAAGGCCATAGAAATTTTGACTCAGGCTGAAAAGCATTACAAGTGGCAAACTTGCCCATTGAGATCAATGGGGCTGCACCATAACTGTAATCTAAGTGTTCACAGTTGCAGTGCGGTCTTGCGATGTAAAATTGCTATTCAGAATGAAAAAAAGTAAAAGAAAAAACAAAGAAAGTAGTGGCTCCTGAATGCCTGCCAGCCGCTGCTATACTGCTTTTGAAAAGCAATCCACTGTGGATCCACTGCTGTAATGTGTCATTATACATTTAGATATAAGTAAATAGGTTTAAATCAAAACAATATTTGTGCGCTTGCTAAAAAATATTTAAATCACCAATAGTGTATAAACTAAGTGACAAAAATTGATTAAAAAGGACTGCTGCATCTAAACCACCAATCCAGGCAGGGTGTGCAACAAACTGCAATAAAACAATATTCCAAAGTGTGCTGTCCTTATACAAATTAATACATCTCATAAGAAACACAGTAAAGTGCTTTAAATGTATAATCCACTCATCATGCTCTGATCCCACAAGGAGATCACTGAACCACTTACTGCATAGCAGCCACATACATCACGATCTGGAATACAAAAGCTCCCCGAACTCCAAAGCCGAAATAGACTCCATGGAGGGGATTAATGTACAGAGGGAGATCCACATAATGTAGTATTTCACCCAGTGATTTTAATAAAACAATGAAATTATACTTACAATCTCCAAGGAATAAAACAGTATGTATCACAAACAGCCAGCAGGTCAAAGCCGGACTTGCGGAATGACGTCACGTGCGCGTTTCTCTGTAACAAGTGTCGTGTGGGGATCTGAGGATCAACAAAAACTTATTGCACTCAATAAACAACAATCTACTAATCTTGATTGTACATGAGATAGGTTAATACCTTGATGATGTTTGTTTCATTGTAGAAGATGTTTTGTTTTACTTGTGCACCTACGTCTGAAACTCTTCGGGTGATTCTGTTTCTAATTGTTTCTTTTTTTGACCATCACAATATCAACAGAAATTGTAGAACATTGTTCACATATTTACCATCTCCTTGTTTGTTGTTATGAATCTATACCACCCGTATACTACCCGTAATCTGCTTTTTAACTACATTGTTCAATAATACTAGTATTATTACTTCCTACTATTATTTGTATAGCAATCATATGTTTGGGCCTTAAGACCTGGTTCACACCTATGCATTTTTTTAGCATTTTCAGTTTTGCAGAAACACACTACAGTCCATTTAACATGGTTTCCTATGGATGTACCGTATATACTCAAGTATAAGTCGAATTTTTCAGCACATTTTTTTGTGCTGAAAGTGCCCCCCTCGACTTATATTCGAGTCAAGCACTTTTCTTCAGCAAAAAATGTCATTTTCCGAACTGACATTGGGGCCCTGTATCTCAGGGCCACTTAGTGCTAGGAACCCCAAATTTGGTGTGCAAACCCAGTGGAACTGGTATTACAACATATCCAAAGCTGGGGTTCCTAGCACCAAGTGGCCCTGAGATACGGGGCCCCAAAATCGGTTCGGAAAATGTCATTCTCTGCTGCAGAAAAGTGCTTGACATTTTCTGAACCGATTTTGGGGCCCCATATCTCAGGGCCACTTGGGGCTAGGAACCCCAAATTTGGTATGGAAACCCAGTGGAACTGGTACCATAACATATTCAAAGCTGGGGTTCAAACTCGGTAGTTAAGGGTTCCTAGATGCCCCCTAGCTGCAGCCAAAATATGGGGTCTCTGAACCCAAAGGGTCCCGAAATGACATTGCTGCAGATGGACACAGTTGACCGAATTTGGGGCCCCATATCTCAGGGCCACTTAGTGCTAGGAACCCCAAATTTGGTGTGCAAACCCAGTGGAACTGGTATTACAACATATCCAAAGCTGGGGTTCCTAGCACCAAGCGGCCCTGAGATACGGGGCCCCAAAACCGGTTCAGAAAATGTCATTCTCTGCTGTAGAAAAGTGCTTGACATTTTCTGAACTGATTTTTGGGGCCCTATATCTCGGGGCCACTTGGAGATAGAAACCCCAGCTTTGGAAATGTTATGGTGCTAGTTCCACTGGGTTTGCACACCAAATTTGGGGTTCCTAGCACTAAGTGGCCCCGAGATACGGGGCCCCAAATTCGGTCAACTGTGTCCATCTGCAGCAATGTCATTTCGGGACCCTTTGGGTTCAGAGACCCCATATTTTGGCTGCAGCTAGGGGGCATCTAGGAACCCTTAACTACCGAGTTTGAAGTTCAGGGGACCTATGGCTGCAAATGGGCACAGCGAGGCTGCAAATGGGCACAGTGATGCTGCAAATGGACATTGTTAACCCTCTTTTTCCACTTACAGCAGCTGTGCATTTCTCACCCTCGTCTTATACTCGGGTCAATAAGTTTTCCCATTTTTTTTGTGGTAAATTAAGGCCTCGACTTATACTCGGAACGACTTATACTCGAGTATATACGGTAGTTCACATCTGTACATTTTATGGAAAGGGCCGGGGACTTTTTTCTGGTTTTTGGTTCCATAGACTTTAATGGATGAAAAGCATGTACTGAAAAACGCAAAATGCACCTTCATAAGTGTGAATTAGGCCTTAGGCTCCATTCACACTAGCGCGTTTTTTGATGCATTTTGCATTTTGCAGAAATGTACGGGAATTTTTTAACATGGGTTCCTATGGAACATGTTCACATCAATGCCTTTTTGTTTCTCTGCATTTTTGGAAAGGGTCAGGGACTTTTTTTCATGCAAAATGCAGCGTTTTGCATGTAATAGAATTCAATGGACAAGCATCAAAAACGCAAGTGCACCGTTTTTGCAGCGTACTTAATGTGTTTTTGGTGCGTTTTTGCCGGTTTTTTTTTTTAAATTTTTTTTAAGACTGTAAAAAAAACTGTAAAAAAAAAAAAAGGGCAAAACGCAAATCGCGGCAAAATCGCGGCAAAAATGCTGCTCAAAAACGTGGCAAGCATGAAAAAAAAACCTCCAAAAACGCTCAAAAGCAACATGCATAGGTGTGAATCGAGCCTTAGGCCTGATGCACACCTATGCATTTTAGTGCTTTTTGCATTTTGCAGATTTGCACTACAGTCCATTTAACATGTTTCTTATGGAACACGTTCTGTAGTGCAAATCTGCAAATTGCAAAAAGCACTAAAAATGCATAGGTGTGAATCCAGCCTTAAGGGGATTTCTTTCTCCATTTTAGTATTAATTGAGATGTTGGCCTAATCTCCTTCAGGCGACACTTCTATTCTTAATAGACGTGATCAAGACATTAGAGCGTAAGCTCTCATGTGAATTGTTTAGCATTCTAGGTACATTTTGGAATATTTAGGAGATAAGTATTATATGTCCAAAAGTTTGTGGACATCTATCACACCTACATAAGCTTACTGGACATTCCAAAATAATGAACATGGAGTATCCCCCCTCCTCTTCTGGGAAGATGTTCTACAAATTTTGGAGTATGTCTGAAGGAATTTGTGCTCATTTTGCCAAAGGAGCATTTGTGGGATCGGGTAATGTTCGGGTAATGTTGATGGATGAGAAGACCTGGCTTACAATTATGTTGCAATTCATGTCAAATCTGTTCACTAGGGTTGAAGTTAGAGCTCATCGAACCATGTCTTTATGGAGTTCATGTTGTGTACAGTCATACTGGAACAGAAGAAGACGGGGAAGTTTTACCACAAGGTTGGAAAAGTACAATTGTCTAAAATGGCCTTTTATGTTGTATCATTAACAGCACCCTACACTGGAAACACCTAAACTTAACTGGAAAAATCTGGCCGTTTAGTGTAAAGATTAAATAATAGCGCGTGATTATGGTGGGAGGCTAAAGTGTAAGTTCCTCTGGTGCAGTGACCCATGTAAATGGATTAATGTTCTTGATACTGCACTGTGGCATATGTCATAGCTATATAAATCTATCATGATAACTACATAGAGCGTAAACCCTGGTACACATAATGAGATTATTGGACGTATGATCGTCCTTCCTTTTTTTTTGCATGCTAATCTCATATCAAAAATGAGAGGTTACTAAAGTTACAAAAATTCTCATACAACAGAACAAAAATTTGGAAGTGATTTAATGTATGGTATTGTATTTGTATTGTATTTTCGGACAAAAATTGTACTGATTAAACGAAAATTGTATGATCTGGTATTGTACGAAAAAATTTTCCATGCTTGTCCCATCAGATAATGTCGGATGAACTGTTGTGATTGGCTCTAGAAAGCTGTGTATTAATGATCAGATTATCGTACCGCTTCGAAATCGGTATTTTTCATACGATTTTCTGACCAAATGGGTCTTTAGTTTCTCTGGTGTACAGACTCATGTAAATAAATTAAAGTGTAGTTCCAGCTAAAGCCAAAATAAATGTTCTATAATATTTACATGTGTTATTGTGATGGGGACAGCATAGTATGAGTTTATCTGGTGTACAGACTCATGTAAATGTAGGGGGTCTCACTCTATAACCCTCGACCCCGCCAAGCTGGCTGCCACAATGTATACAGACTTTCCAGCCTGAAGGAGGGAGAGAGCTGCCTGTTATGTCTGCATGGGCTTTTTCACCCCCCTCCCCACTCCTTCTTCCTGTTTCACTGACTGAGTTTAATGTAATGTGAGCTGACACACACAGAGCTATTCATTCTGTTACAGAAGCCAATCAGAGAGACTGTACTGAACTAAAGGAAGAACTGCAATGGATTCTGGGACAAAATGGCCCATAGACTGGTATACAGGGAGAAACTACAAAGCCCTGGATGCTCTGCACAAAAAGGAGCTGAGGACTCCATTTTGTGTCCTGAGGGAATGATGAGGCAGTGAGGGAGTTTAGACCTGTAGGAGAGATGCTGTCTCTCAGATGATCTCCCCGCGCAATTCAGGCCTCCTCCCCCAGTCAGGACATCCAGCCTGAGAGAGGGGGATTCCAGGTGTCTATTGAGGCGTACCTGCACTGACGGTGAAGCATTCCAGTGAGAGGTTACTAGTCGGGTCACCAAGAAAGCCTGCTGTTCCAGAATGTTTGTTTGGGCCTTGATCACAGGATTTGATGAGAGAGCATTTTGCCCATCTGCAGGGAACAGAGACACTGCACCATAAAAGGAGTATGAACACTGTATACAGACATCATTGCTGGTAATCATCTTGCTGACACTTGTAGTACCACAGGGATAAGGGATAAGGTTATCCATTTCTGGGACACTGTATACAGACATCATTCTACTCTCACCTTGCTGAGGAGAATCCTGCCTATTTCACTTGATGAGCTGGGCCAGTTGTGTTGTGCACCAACGAAAGCTAGCTGAAGACATCAAATCTCATCTTTTCCTCAAAAGGACTAAAGCTACTAGTGCCATACGGATCCGCATACACATATTCAGGGCTCTGCATATGCATTGGGTGTGTGGGACAGTTTATCTAAGAAGTTGAGCCATTACCTGTTGACTTGTATAGAATGTTTAAAGCTGGGCCTGTGGTGTCAGGAGACAGGAGGGAGAGGCCTGACACAAAGGGAGTCATTCCTCTGCTCTCTTCCTGCCTGGACTCATAGAGCTAACCTGACTAAAGGTAACCAATCCAATGTAAAGTGTCACATTGTGCTTTATTTGCCATTTGAGTGTGCCTCTGCTCTTGGGGACATTCTCGGGTTTGTAAACCCCTGAGAGCAGTTTGAATATAGGATTGAGAGCTATATTGCTCTTAAATCTCAGTTATTGCTCTCTAGTTGATAATTTGAATACATATTGTTACTGTCTGTCATCTTTCCATAAAAATATTGCAGTAAAGACAATTTTGTTTGTAATCCCCTGAGAGCAGCTTGAATATAGGATTGAGAGCTGTATTGCTCTTAAATCTCTAGTTGATTACAGAGAAGAAAAGAGAAAGCGAACTTAACCTGCTAAGGAGTGTTTAATCTGAGCAATACTGTACTAACTCAGGAAGAAAAAATTGTTTTGAACAAAGGTTTAAAATTTGCTCCTCCATGTAAGTGCAGTAAATTCAACACATTTTTTGATATACATAAATACATGAGAAAAATGAATATTCAACGTTACATTATTTCAAACCCAACTAGAAACGTTGTAAGGGCAACAACGTCCGGAACAGTGCACTCAGGGTTATCTAACCCTTCCCTTTTCAACCCTCCTACACAACTCCCTCCCACTATTCATATGTTTAGAGATTTGGTGTTAAAAGATTTGGCTAAAATTCCGCCTAAACGAAACTTTCACAATCCTCTACTTCAAGCTGGTTTAAAATCTTTGTGCGATAACAAAAATCTGGTAATTCGCCCCACCGACAAAGGTGGAGGCATAGTCTTGTTAAATAAATTGGACTACATGAATGAATTGTATCATATCTTGAATGACCATGAAACATACATGGAATTAGCTAATAATCCTACGTCCAAGTACAAAAAGAATTGCAAGACCTGGTTTTTAAAGGTTTTGAAACGTTTATTTTAAACAAAAAAGAAAAATTATTCCTCGTTCCTTTAGCTCCACGCATTCCCGTTATCTATTATTTGCCCAAAGTCCATAAGGATCCTCTTCATCCCCCTGGATGGCCTATAATTAGTGTGATCGACTCCGTTACCTCCAGAATAGGTAAATATATAGATTTTTCCTTACAGCTCTCAGTGCGAAACATGCCATCCTACCTTAAGGATACAAAAGATGTGATAAGATTGTTATCTAATATCTCCTATCAAGGAGATAAAATTATGGCCACTGCAGATGTAGCATCTCTTTACACTTGTATCCCACATCAAAATGTATAGATGCAGTACATGAATTTCTTAATAGAGATGCCTCTCTCGAATTTATTGTCAAATTAATTGAGTTTGCCACACAACATAATTATTTTTGGTTTGACGGTCGGTTCTACCTGCAACATAAAGGGGTGGCGATGGGAGCTAAGTTGGCTCCAAGCTTGGCCAATTTGTTTATGGCCAAGTGGGAGGAGGATGTCGTCTATGCCATGGATAACCCACAACTTTTATTGTGGGCCCGGTACATAGACAACATCCTCCTCCTGTGAGGGGGCACCCACGATGAGTTGGAAGACTTTTTTCGGGCTCTTAATAAAAATGATAGGGGCATAGCCCTTACATATGAATTCAGTAGATCTACAATTCATTTTCTTGATCTTGTCATTGAAAGGAAGGACCAAAAATTTATATTCAGTACCTATTTCAAACCAACGGATAGGAACGGATATATACCTACTGATAGCTGTCACCACAGATCGTGGCTCAGATCAGTTCTGAAGAGCCAATTTCTGCAGTTGCGCAGGAATTGTACTGACATAGATACTTTTAAAGCTCAGGCCAACGTCTTGAGAGAAAGATATCGCTAATATCTGCGATATTGAGCGCTCTGTGTTGTTGGAGGACAAACCCCGACAGGAGAATGATGACTTTAAATGGTCCTTTCTCACCTCATTCTCTATTCAACATAAGCAAATTAAACGGATTTTTGAACATCATTGGGACATTTAAAAAAATTACAAGATCCTTGGTCCTTTATTGCCCGGAGCTCCTAAAGGAATCTTTAGAGGGGTGCATTCACTTCAAAATAAATTGGCACCAAACATTATCAACCCTCCTAGCAAGCCATCTTTTTTCCACAATTGGACTGGTTTTCACCCCTGTAAGAGATGTACAGTATGCCAATTCAATACGTGTGGTAGAAGGGATAGCCATGATTTTCAATCCACTGTAACTGGCCGAACATACCAAATTAAACATTTCTGTACCTGTGCAACCACAAATGTGGTGTACTTGTTAACTTGTCCATGTGGCAAACAATATGTGGGCCAGACTATTAGATCATTTACAACTAGGGTGTCAGAACATATGAATCTTATTAAGGCCGGTAGTACTAAACATACAGTTCCTCTGCACTATAGGGAGTTTCATGATCGTAATCCCTCAGGGACACAATTTTTAATCATTGATAAATATGTTGCCCCATGGAGGGGAGGAGCCATTTTAAGGGGGGTTTCTCGTATGGAAACGTTCTGGATATACGAATTGCAGACCCATTTCCTACAAGGAATGAATGTGGAGTGGGACATCAATTCGTTTATCAACCAAGCCTAATAGGAATGTTTTTCTTCTTTTATTTTTGGAATTATTTATTTATTTTATTCAATTTTTATCCTATTTTTGGTATGTTTTTTGTATTTTTTTCTATATCTAATATCCTTGCCATTTATCGTAACATCTATATAATGTTAATGTTGCTATGGTAGATGAATAAAATCGAAAAAACCCAAAGAAAGGGTTAAACGCTGCGCTAGAACAATAAAAATGATATGTGAAATGTAAAAGCTGCCAGCACTAAAAGTCCAATACTAAACTCCAAACATCAAATAAATAAAAAATAAGTGCAGCGCTAAAACTGAATGAGTAAACAAAAACATATGCTAAAGATCATAAATGAATAATTGGTCCACCATACATTATCAAACCAACAGATCTCCTGTAGACAATAGAGGCAAATGTCTCTGCATGTGTCATATGTGAAAAAAAATCATATAACATAAATTATGTGATCCCAAAATAATAGCAAAAAAAAGTCCATAAGTGAAGTAGGTGAATGATCAAAATTAAATTCCAAAGGAAATTGTGACACAGGTGATTCCAGCATCCAAAAGTGACTTGCACCCAAGTGAGGTATGAGGCAATTCTACCTCGTCCATTGCAGAGCTGCTCTACTTTACTTCTCCACACATCCTTCCCATCATGTCCCACGGACACCTATTCTACACACCGGAATGATCGGCATAGGTTTGTGGGTGACCTGTTAATTTCCCAAACGCCTGGTGGGACCACTGTTATGGTGGTCATCCTGAGCTGGTAAGGAGCCTCATACCTCACTTGGGTGCAAGTCACTTTTGGATGCTGGAATCACCTGTGTCACAATTTCCTTTGGAATTTAATTTTGATCATTCACCTACTTCACTTATGGACTTTTTTTTGCTATTATTTTGGGATCACATAATTTATGTTATATGATTTTTTTTCACATATGACACATGCAGAGACATTTGCCTCTATTGTCTACAGGAGATCTGTTGGTTTGATAATGTATGGTGGACCAATTATTCATTTATGATCTTTAGCATATGTTTTTGTTTACTCATTCAGTTTTAGCGCTGCACTTATTTTTTATTTATATGGTAGATGAATACTTACTATTATTAATTGTCCGTAATTTTTATGTATTAGTGACCCCTATTGGTAGTTGCCATTTAGCTGTGTATTATTTATGACCATTGGTCTAACTGAGGTTAAACCGCATATTATTTGGATTTGCCATATATGCTTTCTAATTTTCGTTTCTATAGACAATTTTATTTAAAAATACTTATTTTTTGTGTTCACATAAAGAATAAGTCTGTTTTTTGTTTACAAAGACGAATCCCGGCTGTTGATTTAGACGTGACCTGCGTCGCTTGTGGTGTAATTACACCGCAGGCGGCCTCCCCAGGTGATTATCTTCACAGGGAGTCACATGACCACCCTCACAATGAGGCTTGGTTCGCTCCCTGTGATACATCGTGACGCCGCTACGCTAGAGCGTAGTGACATCATGACATAGTGTGAAAACGAGGCTTGGCTCAGTTTCTTTGCGGTTAGCCTTTCTTCTCATCTATTTACACATTTTTGCATTTAAATCTGATACCTTTATTTTACTTATAGGTATTATAACATCCTGAATATTGATATTATATAATTTCATATATGTTTTATGGTTTAATCAACCGGAAGTGATGTGACTTAGTTACACTTCCGGTATTGTGGCACTTCCACATGGGGTCATTATCCCTTTATAAGCGGTGATGTGTAGGGGGTCCGCACCCCAGATGATGGCTTTTTTAGTTGAAACGCGTTGGGTGGACCTGTCACAATTACCGCTACTTGTTCTTTATGCTCTTGATGATCTACAAATATGTGAGTCTGTTTCCTATATTTTTAATAAATTAGTGTTTATGTTATCACGCTATGTGAGTTTTTCATTCATTTCTCCATGGTATGTGAACATTTGTTTGTGGCCCTCTATTGGAACACTATTTTTGTGCCGTTGCTGGTGACTGTGGGTGCCAAACTGCCACCCTGACCTGGGATCCATTGTAACTGTTTAAGGAGATGTACCCTTTTGACCAGTTGGTCTCAAAGCCTTTGTGACTTGGATAGCATAAGTCTTCCTGAGTCAACAACATCTGGTAAGCCCCTTAAGACCCTTGGTGGCGGCTTCTTCACCATTTTTACCTTTCCTGCAACGTTGATGGTCTCTAACATCTATACAGATTCCTGTGGCTTTATTTATATATGTGTGTTTTTGGACTCTAATATATATTGGTTCTTATCGATTTGTGTTTGGACTGCTGCCTGTATATCTATATTTTTAGTTGGATACTTTGGTGATTTCTTCTCTTAACATTGCCTCACCAGTTCTGCACATATTCAATGTATTGTATAATTTGCACAGTATATTTTTGCACTAAGATATGATCATACCACATTCTATATATATCTTTTATAATTCAGGTTAAAGACACTGATTTTTTCATTTTTCAGTTTGTTTTGGTTTTATAGCGCTACATGTTCAGGTCTTTTTGCAAGATTTCCACATGCTGTGGAGAAGTTATTGCCCTGCTTAGCTTAGTATCGTCTGCAAATACAGAGATTGAACTGTTTATCCCATCCTCCAGATCGTTTATGAACAAATTAAATAGGATTGGTCCCAGCACAGAACCCTGGGGAACCCCACTACCCACCCCTGACCATTCTGAGTACTCCCCATTTATCACCACCCTCTGAACACGCCCTTGTAGCCAGTTTTCAATCCATGTACTCACCCTATGGTCCATGCCAACGCACCTTATTTTGTACAGTAAACGTTTATGGGGAACTGTGTCAAATGCTTTTGCAAAATCCAGATACACCACGTCTACGGGCCTTCCTTTATCTAGATGGCAACTCACCTCCTCATAGAAGGTTAATAGATTGGTTTGGCAAGAACGATTCTTCATGAATCCATGCTGATTACTGCTAATGATATCATTCTTATTACTAAAATCTTGTATATAGTCCCTTATCATCCCCTCCAAGAGTTTACATACTATTGATGTTAGGCTAACTGGTCTGTAATTCCCAGGGATGTTTTTTGGGCCCTTTTTAAATATTGGTGCTACATTGGCTTTTTTCCAATCAGCTGGTACCATTCCAGTCAATAGACTGTCTGTAAAAATTAGGAACAACGGTCTGGCAATCACCTGACTGAGTTCCCTAAGTACCCTCGGATGCAAGCCATCTGGTCCCGGTGATTTATTAATGTTAAGTTTCTCAAGTCTAATTTTAATTCCGTCCTCTGTTAACCATGTAGGTGCTTCCTGTGTTGTGTCATGAGGATAAACACTGCAGTTTTGGTTACTGAAGCCCCCCCGATTCACTCGTGAATACTAAGGAGAAGAATAAATTCAATACCTTTGCCATCTCCCCATCCTTTGTAACCAGATGTCCTTCCTCATTCTTTATGGGGCCAATATGGTCTGTCCTCCCTTTTTTACTGTTTACATACTTAAAGAATTTCTTGGGATTTTTTTTGCTCTCCTCCACTATGTGTCTTTCATGTTCTATCTTAGCCGTCCTAATTGCACCCTTACATTTCTTATTGCATTCTTTATAAAGTCTGAATGCTGAGGATGATCCCTCAACCTTGTATTTTTTGAAGGCCTTCTCCTTTGCTTTTATATGCATTTTTACATTGGAGTTAAGCCATCCAGGATTTTTGTTCGCTCTTTTAAATTTATTACCCAATGGGATACATTGGCTAATGCCCTTATTTAATATGCTCTTAAAGCAAACCCATCTCTCCTCCGTATTCTTTGTTCCTAATATTTTATCCCAATTTATGCCTTTTAGCAAGGTTTGTAGTTTAGGGAAGTTGGCTCTTTTGAAATTCAGTGTCTTTGTGTTCCCTTCATGTTTCCTATTTGTGTGATTTATACTGAAACTAATTGACCTGTGATCGCTGTTACCTAAATTGCCCCGTATTTCCACATCCGTGATCAGGTCTGTATTGTTGGTAATCAGTAGATCCAGTAATGTTTTATTTCTAGTTGGTGCGTCTACCATCTGACCCATAAAATTGTCCTGCAAGACATTAAGGAACTGGCGAGCCTTAAATGAATGCACGGTTCCCTCCGCCCAGTCTATGTCTGGATAATTAAAATCCCCCATTATGATAACACTTTCCATCCTTGCTGCTATTCCAATTTGTGATAGGAGATCCGTCTCCACTTCCTCCCTCAGGTTAGGGGGCCTATAGCATACTCCCAGTATTATTTTCCCCTTAGCTTCATCCCTTTGGAGCTCTACCCATAAGGATTCCACCTCCTCCCTAGCTCCCTCAGTGATGTCATCTCTCACATTCACTTGTACATTATTCTTGATATATAGGCATACCCCTCCCCCTTTTTTACCCTCTCTATCCTTGCGGTATAGGGTATACCCTTGAATGTTTGCCAGCCAATCATGAGAGCTGTTGAACCAGGTCTCTGAAATTCCCACAAAATCCAAATCCTCCTTGTACAACAGTATCTCTAGTTCACCCATTTTGTCCGCCATGCTCCTGGCATTGGTGAACATGCCACATAGTTTAGACCGGTCGCATATTGTCCTCGTATTGGATGTTTCAAGATTGCAACTAGGACTTGCTACTATACTCACCTTGTGTTTTTGTGCTTTGGTTAACCTACCACTAATGCCCCCAATACTACCCTCTGGAATATCTTCCGTGCTTTTAAAGGGACAGTGTAAAAATTAAAAAAATGTAAAAAAATAAATTTAAAAAATATATATTTTTTTAAAAAGCATCCCCATCCCTGTGTGCTTACGCACAGTAGTAAACGCATATGTAAACAGTGTTTGCACCACACATGTGAGGTATCACTGCAAATGTCTGAGCGAGAGCATTAGTTCTAGCACAAGATCTCCTCTGTAACTTTAAACTGGTAACCTGTAAAAAATGTTAAAGCATCACCTATGGAGATTTTTAAGTACCGTAGTTTGACGTCATTCCAGGAGTGCGCACAAATTTAAAGCATGACATGTTAGGTATCTATTTGCTCGGCATAACATCATCTTTCATATTATACAAAAAAAAATGGGGTATATATTATGTTTTTTTTTAAATTCATGAAAGTGTATTTTCTCCCAAACAAATTGTGTTTGCAAAAACGCTGCGCAAAAAATCGCGTGACATAAAAAAATTGCAATTGTTTTTTTATTCTCTAGGGTCTCTGCTAAAAAGAATAGTAATTTTCTAGCAAAAAATACTAATTTTTATTTGTAAACAATAAATGTCACAAAAAAAAAAACTGGGTCCTTCAAAGTACAACAGTGCAGTGCAATATGTTAGTGCTATATACTGTAAATACATAATTATAATGTGGGGCTGTGGTAGGTACATTATAGTGTTAAACTGGCTTTACACTATAAAGTTTACATTAAATGTACATTGATATAAAAATTCTCATGGGTACATGATGACTTGACAAATGTCATTTGAAGGTACTTTAAAAATGATTGTTTTTAAAATGTATTTTTGGAGTGAATGAACTTTCCAAAATGAAAACCACATTTAGTGTTTGAGAAATATTTTCCATCCTGTGCTTTGAATTTTCTCATCACTTTGATGGAAAACAAATGTTGATCTGACTCCACTAATGTTTAGAAAATTGAATGAACATTCTTAAAACATTCTTAAAACAAAACATTTCAAATAAAAATTCTACTAGTGCATGGCCAGCCTAGGTTTCTCTGGCACATAGAACAATATGAAATGCTCTATGATTTTTTTTAGAAATGCATTGTCGAAAATGACATAGCTAGCTACAGTATATAATCATAACTTTACCATTGTGCACTAAAGCATGATGGAGGTATTAGAGCGTGAGCTCTTTTGGTGCAGAACCTGAAGAATCGATCAATGTTTTATAAAGTTTTATAGAATGAAAAATCCTTATTTTTGTCGAACAGTAGTGAAAAAAACTTGATCAAGGAAACATCCACGCTAATCCAGTTGTTATATGTGGCAAATCTTCAGTGCAAAAATAAAGTGAATGATCAGTAAATTGATCACTTGTTATTTTATAAACAAGCACCTTTATAACTTTATATTGAGCTACATGTAATTGCATAATTGTTTAAAGCTAAATAATAATGAAATACAACCAAAATTGTTTTAAGTGTAAATATAGTGAAGCAGCGCTAATTAATAAACAAATCAATAAAGTGCGATTATAAGCAAAAATATCAATGAAAATCTTAAGTGCAATTCATTAGGAGAGACTCATAAATATGTGTTCAATAGAAATGTGTTCAATATAGAATCCAATAAAGTGCATCACATCAAAATAACATTCAAATAACAAATTTCAGTGGAAATAGTCCAATTGTAATAAAGAGCATCCAAAGGAATCTAATGATACAGAAAGGTAATCAGTCTCTTGTTCAGAGTGTAAATCAGTAAATTCCTGTGTAGACAAATAGAGCTGAGGGGGAAAGGGACGGATGTAGGAGTCCCCTTTACAGATGTAAGATGGTAATGGCAACTTTCTAAAATCCTCCCCCAGTGATGCTAGCCTCTCACCTTATGGATAGACCCCAACGGGTCTATCAGGAAGTCCCTATTTTGTTTGACACATTTTTTTTTCTGTTTGGCTTGTCTATGCCATTTTAACTGTGAAAGATCTTTTTAATAAATACAAGGAACATTATAGCTTCACTATATTTACACATACTTAGGGGTGTTGGCAACACTACAGAAGTTTAGCGGCTTTTTATATTCTATTAAGCACTTTATATCACGCACTTTATATCCAGCACTTTATCATCAACACTTTTTTGGTAGCGCATTAGTACTTTATTTTTAACAAAAATGTTTTAACATATTGAATTTATATAATTATAAACAATCATAAACATAAATATTTATTAAAATGAGGATATACAGTGATTATAACTACCCTTGGATAATTCTACAAAGAAATTGTATATAAAACATATAGTTCCTTGAAAATTTCTGTGAAATGTAGAAATAAAAGTAAAATTCTAAGGAAACCATGCAAAAAATGAACTGCTATGTGTTGGGTGGAGAATAGAGGGTGGTGATTGACAAGCAAATACTTGGCAGCTTGTGAAGTCTACCACCAAGTCCAGAATGCTGACCTGTAGCAGTATGCCCCCTTGAAGTTTGCATCGTCGGGTATCTCACTTTGTCCTCCATGAGTGCTGCAGGCAAGGTTGGCTTTTTGCTGGTGACATCACCAGAGTGGTTGGTGGCCTGCTATGGCTTGTCCTGTGGCAGGTAGTGGCAAATGTTTACCTTATGATCCTGGCTTGGGGGAAACTTGGGGTACATGGTGATTCGGACCTGGGGGGAAAACAAGGGTACCTATGGTCCTGGCCTGGGAGAACAGAGGGGTGGTTCTGGAACAGAAGGGCACAATGGTTTTTCTGACATGAGGAAAAAGGGGTACCTAGTGGCCCTGAACTGGGGGGGGGGGCAGAGGGGTACCAGGTGATCCTAACCTTGGGGAAACAGAGGGGTACCCATTGAACCTAACCCTGCTAAATCCCCCTGCTAAATTTTCACGTATATGGGTCTGCTGGACCCAATTTCAAACTACAGACAGATACAAGACCCTACTGGGACTAGACCCCAACAACCCCACAAACTAAATGCAGAATATGAGACACTTAATCCCAAAAAAAGGCCGGACCTCTAATTCTAGGCATTGGACCTCCCTCCCCTACCCAAGGAATGAATCTGGGAGGACCGCACGTAGAGGAAGACTATAACTACTAATACCAACACTACTACCTTAGATTTAAGCACAATTTTCCAACATACCCCCCCTACCATATGCTTATATTTCTACCTGATAGAAGTAGCTTTACTGACCACAGAGACCAAGGAGGAAAACCCTCTTCCTCCCCCTCCCCCTCCCCAATCCCTTCCCTCTCTTTGCTCTTTAATACCTTTCCTTACACCCCTGATACCCTTCAGATCAACCTCAAACATCCCATTTCTTTTCAACATATTGCAACATTGAGCTGTTCCAAATGGAACTCCTCATATACGACTTAAGGACACAGTAAGAAACAGACCCTTTTCCATCCACATAAACAGATAGTCTCACTCCCCCTTCACCTAAGCTCGTCCTCTTACAGAAATGAGACTCCAGCTCTACACCAAGCATCATTCATTTTAACTTCTGCTAGGGTTGAATCCATCCTAAAAAAAAATTTTTTACAGGTCTCATCTGGAAGTTCAGACCGATGAATGTTCAAGATATTTTTATATGCTTGCCGTGTATACAACAACTAAAATATGCTTGCCATTGTTGACTGACCTACTTAATGTGCTGGATGTCACTATTGTGTATTGTTCTTTATTACCGTACTTGCAATAAAAATGTTATTGGAAAAAAACAAAAAAACGTTTAACCAATCGAAAAAAATAGCCTAACAGTATAGGCTAAGAACATTTGACCAGAAGAGGAAATAATATGAGAGAGACCTCTGCAATGTAAACTAATCTGTGAATTTATAAAAACTTGTCTCTTGAAATTGCATGTATATTCGTTTTGTGCAAATGGGGGCAAAAATGATTGTTATTGGGCTATTTTCTCTCCAGATCAAATCTTTTTTGTTTATCAGAATAGAGTGAATCAAGAAATGACCACATTATGATCACCAGATGGTGCTGATGATCATAGTGAATAGCCATATAGGGCTACAATCACACCGATGATTTAAGGTGGTGTGAATTGTAGTGGCTGAAATCTTCTGATCCCTGCTGCGGCTAGGTGCGGCCTCTGGCCTTGTTCACTATGGTGACAGATCGCCGGTGTTTTGCTGGGAAAGTTCCCCCGGCGGATAAGGAAATCCTTGTACTGCCCATGCGCTGCGCTTGCGCAGTTCGAATGACTACGGAGCAGCCAAAAGTCTCCAAAGTTGAACAGCTGATCGTCAGCTCTACACGGCGCCTGCGCACTACATTCTGCCCTGAGTCCAGGTTCAAGCCCCACTATCCAAGTGGACATAGAGTTAGAATAAAAATATGCCGAGCGAAGCGAGGCCGTGCCGGAAGCGTGGCGAGCGAAGCAAGCCCACGAGGAGCCCTGTTACAGGCGCCGTGTACAGCTGACTCACAGGTGTTCAGCTTCGGCTATTTTCGGCGGCTCGTACTGCGCAAGCGCTTCCCCTGCGCAGTACAGGAGGGTCCTTATCCGCCGGGGGGAACTTTCTCGGCAGAACACCGGCAGCCCCAGCTATTCACAGCGCTTTGCAAAGCCAGTTTTTATTTGATTGCCGCTGGGCGCACTTTGCGTGCATTCAGCAGTGATCATCGTTGGCTGTGTGGACAGCCGCAAACACCTGTGGCCGCCGGAAAGCTGTTCTTATAGTGAACGAAGCTGGCAGCTGCACCTAGCTGCGCACCTAGCTGCTCAGAGCCAGAGCAGGAATCAGAAGACTCCTGCCACTACAATTCACACTGGACTAAATCGCTGGTGTGAATGTAGCCTAAGTATAATGAACTAACTACTGTAGAGCGTGAACTGCTATGCACAATCGATAAACTGTTGCAGGGAAGAAACTCTTTTCTTTGACATGTTTACCAGATTGAAACACTTCACAGATCACCTAAAATAAAAAAGATTGAGTTTTGTCTCTGTGATATTGCATGATTTCTGTATAGTTCCATCTGCAGTAGCTGAACTGTCAGTGGTGAACACAGGAATCTCCATACACTTAGCAGAGGTCTCCCTCAGATTATTACTTCTTCTGGTTGATTGTTCTGCATTTGCATTATTAGGCTTTCTTCCTTATTGGTCGATTTTTTTTTCTTACCTCTTCTGGTCAAAAGCTCTATTTTCTAATAAGAATGGATGTTGTGAATGTTACATTTGCCCTTCAAAAGGCAATAAATAGAAACTGACATTACTCACAGGTATTATTTCTCACGCATACTAAAACATTTGCATAGAGATTTTTTTCTTAAATAGAC
The DNA here is from genome assembly GCA_037952925.1 of Lithobates clamitans. Taxonomy (NCBI): domain Eukaryota; kingdom Metazoa; phylum Chordata; class Amphibia; order Anura; family Ranidae; genus Lithobates; species Lithobates clamitans. The sequence continues at coordinate 50,683 of JBBGZY010001477.1, forward strand.
CCCTTAGTAACTCTACATTGGCAAGAGCATATCTCTGCATAGAGTAGAGCTAAAGGCAAAACTTTTTGTATTTTTTTTATTTATTTTTTTTGGATCCAAACATTTTGGATAGAGTAAAGGAGTAAAACCCCTATCAGTTTTTTTTTCTTTTTTACCATTTGTGTCCTATTGAAGATATTTTCCTTCACTTCCTATCCTTCAATTGACTTAAATGCAAAAACGCCTGTCAATCGCAATGCTATGTGAATACTGATCTCCACATGGTACTATATTCTATCACTTGCGAGTCTGGAACACACCACTCCAAACTTCCACAGGACTCTTTTTGGAATCGCCCTCAAAAGTTTTTTGCATTTAGTCTTTCTTAAAGTGGATGTAAACCCTCACATATACCCAGTGAAGTGAATAACCTCACATGATAAGAGAAAGAGCACTGCTCAAAGACACCTGTGAGGATCTGATGAGCTGCTGAAGAGATCTGGGTTCCTGCCTGGCCTGCAGCCAGGGAAATCCAATGAAAACAAAGAAGAATGGCGGCACATCTGGAAGTAAAATCAAAAGAATTTATTGAAAGTTCATGAAATCAAGCGAACATGACAAACAACAATCCAAAAAAGGTGCTCAGTGCACGTGATTCACACAGACCTGCTTACTCATCACTTCTGAGTAAGTAAGCACGTCTGTGTGAAACATGTCCACGGAGCACCTTTTTTGTATTGATGTTCGTCATGTTCGCTTGATTTTATGGACTTTCAATAAATTCTTATTATTTTACTTCCAGATGTGCCGCCATTCTTCTTTAACCTCTGATGATACACTGAGATGAAACAAATCTCCCTACATAAGTTTTATTTGTATATCTGCTGTCTTTCTACACTCTTTGAAAAGTGCAGATCGTGTCAGAAACAGTGGCGGTGCGTCCATGTACTTTTATAGTCTCTTCCACAATTCTCTTAGCTCACTGCAGTGCAGCCTGGGAATTGCAGTCCTGTCACTTTAAAAGTCAGTGAGGCTGTGTTTTGTCCTGGGACTTCATATTTCACACTTCCTTCTGCTCGGGTCTGTTACCCGTCACCTGATTGGCTGAAACGACAGGCGCTGTGATTGGATGCCTATCAGGCATCCAATCATAGCAGAGGACGGGAAGAGCGGACGGGAGAAGACATCGAGGAGACAGCTCGTCGTCGTCACCCGCTGCCCCACCGAGAGACAGGGTAAGTAATGGGTGGGCGGGTGGGGGGCACACTGGCAGCATTTGATGGGCACAGTGGGAGCATTTGATGGGCACAGTAGGAGCATTTGATGACACGGTGGCTGTGTTTGATGACACAGTGCCGGCAATTGATGGGCACAATGGCTGCATTTGATGGCACAGTGGCTATGTTTGATGGCACAGTGGTGGCGTTTGATGGCACAGTGGCTATGTTTGATGGCACAGTGGTGGCGTTTGATGGCACGGTGGCAGTAATTGATGGGCACAGTGGCTGCATTTGATGGCACAGTGAGGCTGCATTTGATGTTTTTTTTTCAGAATTTTTCAGTTTGTTTGCGCCCCCCCAAAAATTTTGAGCACCAGCCGCCACTGGTTAGAAATCTTTCTTTCTCTTTCAGCAGTGGGCAGGGAGTCTTGGCTTACACTGTATAAGCCCTGGTTCACATTAGAGCATACCAAATCGGCGGCCATTGCCAGCAATGGCACAGTCCGAATCGGTGTGATACCGCATTTCGGGAATTCCCAAAAGTAGTTTCTGTACTACTTTTGGCGACTTCGGGGTGCAATTTCCATTGACATCTGTGCAGTAACTGCACAGATGTCTCTGAAATCGCCCCGAGGTCGGGACTGACATGTGGGAATGAAATTGTGCGAGTTCAGTTGAACTCAAACGATTTAATTCCCGTTGTCAGTGTGAACCTGGGCTGAGAACTAATTGGTGGAAAGGCACACACCCCCCTCCACATAGGCAGAGGAACGAAGGAACATGCAGAGCTGTAATCTAAATAGACAAGCTCTCTGCTTATCTACCTCCAAACTCCGTCCCCGACACAAATTTTCAGCTGCTGTTCTCTCATGTGTCTGAGAACTTGTCAGAAGTCACTCTACTGATAACAGAGGAACGGAGCAGCAGCAAGTTGTTAAAGTGAAGCTTGTTTGCACCCTCCACTGCCACATTTTCCACTTTTTTTTGGGGGGGGGGGCGGGTACCTAGTTTTGACAGGTATCCGCTCCCACTTTTGGGTAAGATTTCCGTGGTGATCTCCGAATATTTCCAGCTCCTCCTCCTTTCCCCCCGCTGTCCTCTGGGACACACATAGGCCCCAGAAGACGGCAGGACCATTCAGAAAGTGCAGTGTGACTTGCTCATGAGCAGCAGGAAACTGTGAAGCCTGAAGGCTTTACTGCTGGTTTCCCTTAGTGAAGATGCCGATGCCTGCACCCAAAGCCAATTGACGAATCAACTCAGGGTGCCCACATCACTTGATCCCTGGACAGGTACAGTAAGTGTCCTTATATTAACAGTCAGCAGCTACAATATTTGAAGATGCTGACTTTTATTTTTTTTTGCCCAGACTGGAGCTCCTCTTTAAACAGCTATTTCGTTTTATGAAAAATGAATAGAAGGAGAGCATTGTCACTTTAACACATTCTGTCAAACTCACGTGACTGGCTCTCCTCCAATAAATCTGCTAAGTGCCGTGGCCTACATTTTATGAATGAGCTGCAAAAGGCTGAGTATATAAGGAGAGTGGGTAACTATATTCATTCACTGTTAGAAATCACCTCCAAGTCTTTATTTGTAAGGTTAGTTATATGACATTAATATGCATTTCTGGAAGAATGGTCAAACATTCCCATAGACACACTCCTAAACCTTGTGGACAGCTTTCCCAGAAGGATTGAAGCTGTTATGGCTGCAAAGGGTGGGCACACTCAACATTAAACCCTACAGACTAATACTGGGATGCCATTAAAGTTCATGTGCGTGTAAAGTCAGGTGTCCCAATACTTTTGGTAATATAGTGTGTATATATATATATATATATATATATATATATATATATATATATATATGTAGCGGGGTCTGCTCTGCCACCCGCGACTGACACAGGCATTGATGCATGTTTCCCTGTGTGCAGAATGACACTCACACACAAGGCATCCACCCACTCTACCCTTTCCCCCGCCTCCCTATTGGCAGAGGCGGAGAGCCAATCATCAGGGAGCAGCAGAAGGAAGTGTGGAATATGAATTCCCAGAACAAAAACAGCCTGACTGACTTTTAAAGTGACAGGACTGCAATTCCCAGGCTGCACTGCAGAGAGCTAAGAGAATTGTGGGAAAAATTTAAAAAAGTACATGGCGGACTAGGCTCAGGCTTCTTTTTGTTTCCTGGATTCCCTCATGTGGACACCATCTCGTCACTATGAGAGGTGTACCTTGTTCCATCACAGATAAGAGGGGCCTAGCTCTGTTTGCTGTTCGTCTGACATTCATCCAGCACCACTCCGGTCGCCTGCCAGTGGGTGTGTGTCAAGCTTCACGTCGAAGATCGAGACAGTGTATCTGCTGCACGAGTGTCGCTACACGAATTCCTGTCCAGAAGACATCGGAACGATCTGGTCGTTGGTGAGAGGGCAAATCGCTCGACCTTTACACATTCCTTGTCACAGTTACATTGAGACACTTTGACCAGACATCTTTACTCCAGGAATACTTTACTGCATTTATTTGAACACTGTGCTTAGACATCTTTAGCCTTTTTCATGACAAGATATATACTGTTCTCACTACACCTAATCGGATTACAGTTAACGAGCTCCAACAAGCTGGTGAAGAACATCAGATCTGCAACAGGGACATTGCTGCTATAAGGGCCCTTAAACCATTAGGTCACATATCTCATTAAACTTAACGGTTAATATATTGATCGGGGGTTCCCCTTTAGTATTGGTAATATCTACAAGTGAGGGTATCCGCGCTCACAGACTATGGTTTGCAGCCTCCCCTTAAAACACCCCCAAAGGGGTGAGGTATAATGGTGTAGAGAAAATAGATAGGGGTGAGTGGCGCTACCTATACCGGGGTACCTATTTTGGATGTCTTAATCCGTGCTTGTGTGTGCAAAGCGGTGAAGGCCACTCAACAAAAAATATATTTTAAGTGTGTCTAGCAACCTGTCAGGATTGGTCATCCGTGTGATGTCCCGTACACACGGTCGGACTTTGTTCGGACATTCCGACAACAAAATCATAGGATTTTTTCCGACGGATGTTGGCTCAAACTTGTCTTGCATACACATGGTCACACAAAGTTGTCGGAAAATCCGATCATTCTGAACGCGGTGACGTAAAACACGTACGGCGGGACTATAAACGGGGCAGTGGCCAATAGCTTTTATCCCTTTATTTATTCTGAGCATGCGTGGCACTTTGTCCGTCGGATTTGTGTACACAAGATTGGAATTTCCGACAACGGATTTTGTTGTCGGAAAATTTTATATCCTGCTCTCAAACTTTGTGTGTCGGAAAATCCGATGCAAAATGTGTGATGGAGCCCACACACAGTCGGAATTTCCGACAACAAGGTCCTATCACACATTTTCAGTCGAAAAATCCGACCGTGTGTACAGGGCATTAGTGTGCAGGCCAACAAAAATCTCTTAAATATAGTTAAAGTGTAACTAAACCATCCACATGTGCGTGAAGTGGATTACAATAGAAAAGAATAGAAGGCCCCACCTGTTGCATGGGTAGGGATCTATTTGAAAAAATCCCTCCTACAAGTAGTATAGTAAGTAAACTGCAAGGCCAGTGTTACATGGTATAAAAACATAAGTGCAAAATAGTGTTCACCACACAAATACAAATGAATAAAATAAATATAGAATGAAGTGTGTCAAATATATCACATAAATCAAAAAGTCCGTGTTAAACCACACTTCCATCCATAATACAAATTTAAACGGATAGGAGATATAAATTCTGAAATCAGTTCATCACATGTTGAAAAAAATTGAAAAAATAAAAAATAAAAAATGTAAAACTCTGAAAAGATAGAAGTAACAACTAAAGTTCCAAAAAAGCAAAGTTCTTGTGTGTAGTAGTGACTTTCGTGATAAAAACAGCTGATATCCAGTGACTTGCGGTGCTCCCCCTCAAGGATCCCCACTCATCAGCTCCTTACACCCCTACAGGGGTAGTAGGCATGTAGTACCAGGCACTGTAATGGCGTCTTGGGTTCCAGTAGAGTTGTCCCCGGGTGCCTCCGCTCCAGATATGCTGTACCCGTCATTGGTCTAAGCCATCCTCATGGGAAAGAAATAGGGCTCCCATAGTGTGATACGTTTTTAAATGTACTTTATTAAAAACTTGAACAGCAAGTTAAAAACAATCCAGACTCCTTATAAAGGTGTCAGATAATCACACTAATTTTGGAGATCGTGCACGGAGGGAGCGAGTGGAAATAGCACCATCAGCTGAGCGGCGTGCGCCTCAGCTGCGTTCCACACTCTCTCCGACTTCCGCGTGTGACGTAAGTGCGTAGCTCCGCCTTTACAAAATTTACAAAAATTAGAGGGGTTTACTGACTTTTGTGAGATACTGTATATATATATATATATATATATACATACAGTATCGCACAAAAGTGAGTACACCCCTCTAATTTTTGTAAATATTTTATTATATTGTTTCATGTATGTGACAACACTGAAGAGAAAACACTTTGCTACAATGTAAAGTAGTGAGTGTACAGCTTATATAATAGTGTACATTTACTGTCCCCTCAAAATAACTCAACACACAGCCATTAATGTCTAAACTGCTGGCAACAAAAGTGAGTACACCCCTAAGTGAAAATGTCCAAATTGGGCCCAATTAGCCATTTTCCCTCCCTGGTGTCATGTGACTCGTTATTGTTACAAGGTCTCAGGTGTGAATGGGGAGCAGGTGTGTTAAATTTGGTGTTATCGCTCTCACTCTCTCATACTAGTCACTGGAAGTTCAACATGGCACCTCATGGCAAAGAAGTCTCTGAGGATCTGAAAAAAAGAATTGTTGCTCTACATAAAGATGGCCTAGGCCAGTGTTTCTCAACTCCAGTCAGGGGAGGGCTGGCAGTCTTAGGCCTGGGGGGCAAGTCCAGTCAAGTGGCCCATTGAACCACCGAATCAGCTCACCATCCATCTACACCACATTCCCTGTACAGAGAGGGGGCGGGAGACTGCTCCACATTGCCCCAGAGAGAGAGACCTCTTCACACTGCCTGCACAGAGAGAGAGAGACCGCTTCACACTGCCTGCACAGAGAGAGAGACCTCTTCACACTGCCTGCACAGAGAGAGAGACCTCTTCACACTGCCTGCACAGAGAGAGAGACCGCTTCACACTGCCTGCACAGAGAGAGAGAGAGAGACCGCTTCACACTGCTTGCACAGAGAGAGAGAGAGACCGCTTCCACTGCCTGCACAGAGAGAGAGACCGCTTCACACTGCCTGCACAGAGAGAGAAAGACCGCTTCACACTGCCTGCACAGAGAGAGAGAGAGAGAGAGAGAGAGAGAGAGAGAGAGAGAGAGAGAGAGAGAGACCGCTTCACACTGCCTGCACAGAGAGAGAGAGAGACCGCTTCACACTGCCTGCACAGAGAGAGAGAGAGAGACCGCTTCACACTGCCTGCACAGAGAGAGAGAGAGAGACCGCTTCACACTGCCTGCACAGAGAGAGAGAGACCGTGCAGTAAGAGAAGCACATGCAGGCGCACGCCGGAGCACCGGTCAGATTAAGGGCATGGTTTGGAACAAGAGAATCTGGATGGCGCACACTGGATGAAGTTGAAAATTCTTCTTTATTGTAAAAACAGGATCATCGGAAATACAGGACAATCAGGCAGATGGTACAGACACAGTTGACGCGTTTCGCACTCTAGTTTCTGCCTGATTGTCCTGTATTTCTGATGATCCTGTTTTTACAATAAAGAAGAATTTTCAACTTTATCCAGTGTGCAGCATCCAGATTCTCTTGTTCCAAACCTTGCTTCAATTTGCATTTAGCCAGCACCTGGGACTCCCCTCCTCTGAAGGATCTACTAAACACACACCTGGAAGCAAGTCTACCTGAGCGGTGAACCACCTTCCCAGATTAAGGGCATGGTGGGCCTGGTGCTGCAGTGGAGCAGGTTTAGGAGTGGCAGGGATATGAAGTAAGTAATGTCATATCCCAGCTCTCTTCTTACTGGCCACCCTCCTGTATTTCCAGGAGCCTGTGCCCAGACTTGGTCACAGCCCCACATGTGTAATGCTAGGGAAGCCTGGCACTTGATTTACCAAGCTTCCGTAAGAGCCGTGTGTCGGTGTGTGTTCTGAGGTTTTCAAGCCATCAGAATACAGTGATCACTGCCGGCAGCTATAGCAGCCAGCAGTGATCGTCAAAAAAATAAATAAAGACACGCTGGTTGTACTGAAGTCAGTTGATAGATCGAATTCTGTACAATCAGTCTGCACATAGATAGATCGGAATTTCTGCTGAACCGGCAGAATTTCAATCTGTCTATGGTGGCCTAAGTCCACCAGTCTCTGGGTTTAATAATATCCTCAAATCTTCTAAAAGGGGTGCTCCAATTAAGTGTAGAAATTCACTTTGAACTCCACCTTATTTCCAGAACTCTCTTTAGGGTACTTTCACACTGAAGGCGCTTTACAGGCGTTTTAGTGCTAAAAATAGCGCCTGTAAACTGCCTCTCATGCCACCCCAGTGTGAGATCCCGAGTGCTCTCACACTGGGGGCGGTGCGCTTGCGGGACTATTCTGAAAAGTCCTGCAAGCGGCATTATTGGGGCTGTTTGGGAGAGGTGCCCTGCCCATTGAAATGAATGCAACACGGGCAGTTTAAACCCTTTCTTTGGCCTCTAGCGGTTGGTTAAAACTAAAACAACGGTAAAAGCGCCACTAAAACGAGCAGCGCTTTAACACTACCGCCCACACCACCCCAGTGTGAAAGTACCCTTAGGTATTAGATGTGCAAACAATAAGGTGAGAGCCCATCTAATACCTACATAGATTAATAATGCAAATTATGCAAATAAGGTGGAGTTCAAAGTGAACTGTGCCATTACCTGCAGGGATTGGCATTTAGGGGGTTAAAAAAGGCAGGGATGAAATGTAATATCAACTCATCACTGCCTGTCAAATGCCTCTGAAAAGTGACCTGAGCATGGATCACCTTTCAGAGGAGTGTCAGTGCCTGCTGCAAGTGAATACAAGCATTTGGGCTCACACTGGTGTGCTGCGGTTTGGCTGCAGTGCGGGTGTACTGGCGGGTTTCCTTAGCCGCAGACCCTCAGACTTCTTTTAGGTTGCACATTTTTGCTGCATTTTCTGAAAGTGCACCAAAGATGCAGCATGCACAACGTTTTGGGCACTTTCAGAACATGCAGTAAATGTGCAACCTCTATGGGATTAGGGGCAACATGCAGGAAGACTGCCAGTACACCAGCCAAACTGCAGCATGCCAGTGTGAGCCCACATCATAACACCTAGGAGGGCGAGGGACTGTCACAGGCTGCTAGAAAAAAAACTTTTTGGCTGCTGAGAGAGGGAGGAAGGCGCTCACTTACTTGGACGGTCTCAGCCTGAGGAGACTCACTGGATTCCAGCCGACTGTTCAGATTTAACTTTCCCGCCCACACATCCTCTTCACAGACAGCACACGGGCTGCCTGGAGTGTGGGCGGGGCTTCCCAGAGTGTGGGTGGGGCTGCCCAGAGTGTGGGCGGGGAAAGAGAGAGCAGGTCCAGCCTCTGCCAGCCATTCGTGTGGAGGAGGGAGGGGCTGGACGGGGCTGTGCTGTGCTCTGTAACAGACTGTCAGCCCTGAGACATCGCTGGCTCACAGTACTAGACTAGGCCAGCTCAAGAACTGCGCATGTGCGGTTTTGAGCTGACGACACAGCAGCCTTTGCACAGCATAAAAGAGCGGCCCAGGGGGCAATTGCATCCCTGCCCCCTGGCTCCAGTCCTCAAGGCGCCCCAACAGGTCATGTTTTCAGGCCTTCCATTATTTTGCACAGGTGATTTGATTTGAGTGCACGTGCTCAGCAGCATATTCAGAGATTGTCTTTGGGAAATTGATGTATGAGTGCTGCCAGCATTGCTGCAGAGATTGAAGGGGTGCGGGGTCAGCCTGTCAGTGCTCAGACCATACGCCGCACACTGCATCACATTAGTCTGCATGGCTGTCATCCCAGAAGGATGCCTCTTCTAAAGATCATGTACAAGAAAGCCTGAAAACAGTTTGCTGAAGACAAGCAGACTAAGGACATGGATTACTGGAACCATGTCCTGTCGTCTGATGAGACCAAGATAAAGTTATTTGGTTCAGATGGTATCAAGCGTGTGTAGCGGCAGCCAGGCGAGGAGTGCAAAGACAAGTGTGTCCTGCCTACAGTCAAGCATGGTGGTGGGAGTGTCATGGTCTGGGGCTGCATGAGTGCTGCCGGCACTAGGGAGCTACAGTTCATTGAGGGAACCATGAATGCCAACATGTACTGTGACCTACTGAAGTAGAGCATGATCCCCTCCCTTCGAAGACTGGGCCTGCAGGGCAGTATTCCAACATGATAATGACCCCAAACACACCTCCAAGATGACCACTGCCTTGCTGAAGAAGCTGAGGGTAAAGGTGATGGACTGGCCTAGCATGTCTCCAGACCTAAACCCTATTGAGCATCTGTGGGACATCTTTAAACGGAAGGTGGAGGAGAGCAAGGTCTCTAATATCCACCAGCTCTGTGATGTCGTCATGGAGGAGTGGAAGAGGACTCCAGTGGCAACCTGTGAAGCTCTGGTGAACTCCATACCCAAGAGGGTTAAGGCAGCACTGGAAAATAATTGTGGCCACACAAAATATTAACACTTTGGGCCCAATTTGGACATTTTCACTTAGGGGTGTACTTATTTTTGTTGCCAGCGGTTTAGACATTAATGGCTGTGTGTTACATTATATATATACTGTATAAATGGGTCAGAGCTGATCTTTTTCTGCTATCACTCTTCTATGTATCTTTATAACTCAAAGGGTTATCTTTGTTGTCTTTATGACTAATGCGGTAAATTATATCTATATGTTTTACATAACTTCCCAACAAAGTGTATTGTTCTCATTGTTACTGGAGAACACTACTTACATGGAACATTCTTCCAAAGGAATGCTGTGAGACAGCCTTCTTTATAAACTTCTCTACATTTAGGTCACTCAGAGTTTTTGGTCTGTCTGTAAAAAACAACATCTCCATTAACAACTCCTTCACTGGCCAATGGCAGGCTGTGGGAAAGGAGTTGATCAGGTTGATCTGCATGCTTGATATGATCTGTGTACTTGTTCATGAAATGATTGCAGTCACATAGTTTGCATGACAGCCAGGCACAGCGTTTTCTGAATGGCAGTCTTTTTTTTTCTCATTACAAAGGAATATACCATGATTAATATATTTTCTTAATAAAATTAATTAATACAATTATTTTAATATTTTCTGTTCTCCTTTAGACCAGCAGATGGAGCTCTAGTCTTCTTTTTTAAGGTGTTCCCATAATGAGAAACAGCTTTTATTGTTTCCCACAACTTCATCACCTGACATGCGCAGTTCTTGCAGGAGCAGCTGCTGGAAGCTCAGTTCCTAGTGACAAAAGCCTGCCCCCAGAACTACATCTCTCAAGAGCCCTTTATCTACTCTTAGAGGTCCATTTATAAAACATTTGTTCGATAAATATCACAGACATTTCTGCAGACTGGAGGAAATGTGCTGTAGTTTTCTGAACTATCTAAATGAGAAAATATACTGCATTTTGGCCACTAGATAAAGCTCACGTTAAGAGGAATTTTTCTATTACAAACTTATTCGAAAAAATGAGTCCAATCTGCAGGAATTTGTGCGGCATTCTTCCAACAAATGTTTTATAAATAGACCCCAAACAGTGTAGGCAAGCTCTTGCTATCCTGGAAAAGAGATCGGTGTATACATGTGGAGTGGGACAGAGAGGGGTGGGGGTACAATCGTTGTTCTGTAGTCCAGCAGGAAGGATTGCCAATTCTAAATGAGATTTCAGAGCAGCAAAGGCTCTGTGCTGTTAACTCAAACAGGAAGTCAGGACCACACTGGATTTATTGTAGTATCAGTATATATCTGTACTTGCAATGTTTTTAACGATATAAAACATGGGGAAATGTACATTTATGGGAGAGATGTTCTGATTTTTTTTTTGCCTTGACATATTTTAACCCCTTGTTTACCAAGGTACGTTTACGAACTTCCTAATATTCAAGAATTTAAAACAAACTTGGTATTGTTTTCTTTTAGCAGTCAGTTGGCTGTCATGTAAAAGTGATTTGGGTGGGTGGCCTAATGTTACAGTAACCAGAAGGCACTGCTGCTAAGACCCAACTCCCCGCCCCCGTAGATGGTGCCACCTGTATTGGTTCTAGGGTTCTACTCTACCTTTTGGGAGTCTGCAGCAGTGGTAAACTGCTATAGGATGGTAAACAGGAGAGGATCAAGGAACATCCATTCCCTGATCTCCTCTACAACGAATAAACCTGGAAGAAACAAGCAATTCCTTCTTCTGGGTTCAGCGCTTTCATTTCCTAGCTACTGTAGCCGAGTAAGCAGGTAATCAAATACCACACATGTAAGGTACGCTGTGAGATTGTAAAGAGTAAAAGCAATAATTCTAGAGCCATAATTTATGGTTAACTCTAAATTGATACCTTGTAAAAGCTTTAAAAGAGTCACCAATCCACTCCCCCCTACCCCCCTACCTTTTCCCTCTACCTCCCCCCATCTTCATCAATCTTTCTTCTTCTAGTTTTCCTATCTGCTTTCTCTGTTACCTATTCATGTTTAAGTATTTGATTTTTAATGGTACAACACCGTCATATGGTTGTGAGTTCGCCGGGACATCAATGTCCGGGATGTACCATAACAAGGCAGTCGATCTTATCACTGAAAAATTTGAAAAATAGAGAAAGAATCTAATTACTCTGTGTATTGATATTAGATATAGAAACCTGTCTTTCTATGCTTAGTAGGAACTAGCCCCTTTCCTGTCAGAGGGTATAAGATATATTAAGTATATGCACCTTTATATCCCACTTACCCCAAATAGCAATCATATCCTTGTTATGTGATTTATACCACTTCTTGTACCATTTTTCTTTTTCAAATTGTCTGTTATGTTGCAATATTGTTATTGTCTTTTTTTTTCTTAAATAAAAAAAATAATTAAAAAAAAAAAAAAAAAAGAGTCACCAATGAACAATTTTGGGTACCATAGATTTTTGACATTTCTCGGGGATATGCAATTTTAAAGTGGATGTAAACCCTCTCCTATACCAAGTGAAGTGAACAGCCTCAGATCATACACAGATATGAAACAAATCATCCTACATAAGTTTTACTTATATATCTGCAGTCTTCCCCTTTCTCCACACTTTGAAAAGTGCATATCGTGTTAGAAATCTTTATTCATCTGTCAGCAACAGAGAAGAGACTGCAGTTACAGTGAGTAAGAGCTCATTGGAGGTAGGGACACACCCCAACTCCAGGGCCAGTCTGGGAATAAAAACCAGCCCTGGAAATAATTTCATACCTGCCCCATAGCATTATTATACCTGCTTAACAGCATAACGTCCTTATTTTCTTGTTCATAAAAGGGAAATCAATGCATTTTAAAGCACACTTGCAGAGTGTATTATATTCACCAGTGCCCATCAGTGCAGCCTCATCAATGCCCGTCAATGCAGCCTCACCAGTGCCCAGCAATGCAGCCTCACCAGTGCCCATCAGCTCAGCCTCATCAGTGCCCATCAGTGCAGCCTCATCAGTGCCCATCAGTGCAGCCTCACCAGTGCCCATCAATGCAACCTCATCATTTCCCATCAATGCAGCCTGATCAGTGCCCATCAACTCAGCCTCACCAATGCCCATGAATGCAGCCTCACCAGTGCCCATCAGTGTAGCCTGATCAGTGCCCATCAGCGCAGCCCGATCAGTATATTAGTATAGTGGATAACTGTGCCAGCCCCAAAAAATTATTGACAAATATACCTGTGACAGTGAGTGTTAATTACATCCATCAATTATATATCATTCAATATCGATTTAACCATCAAAAAAGTTGTATAAAACTGTAAAAATAAAAGTGTATAAATAAAAAGTCCCAGTGATCCTCTTCAAAAATGGGTAATCAAACCAACGTGCACAAATCTAAATCCGTGTTGAAAAGACTTCCACCAGTCCACGATGCACCACCGCATTCCAAAATGAACACTCACCAGAAAACAGTAATGAAAAAGCCTCAGTTTATGCCTGGATCAATTACTTCACTCGTTAGAATGTATCTGGGGTTTCCCAACTGGTATCTCAATAGTCATTCCATGTGTCTCCACCCTTGAGTGATCTTAAAATCTCATAGAAAACAAACGGCCAGCATTGCACAGCATTCCTTGCTTTATTTTGCTTAAAAAAAACGTAATGTAATGTAAATATTGCACTCACATAGTATAGTGCCTTAGGACCGGCACTGAGTCTATACAGTGTTCCGTTTAGAGCTTGTGCTTGCCGTTCCTTCTCCAGGAACTGGCGTGCGGTTCAAACCTCAATCTCGTGCAGGTCAGGGGGGCCCGCAAAGACTGAGAAGAATAAATTCAATACCTTCGCCATCTACCCATCCTTTGTAACCAGATGTCCTTCCTTGTTCTTTATGAGGCCAGTATGGTCTGTCCTCCTTTTTTTACTGTTTACATACTTAAAGAATTTCTTAGCTGCCCTAATTGTACCCTTACATTTCTTGTTGCATTCTTTATAAAGTCTGAATGCTGATGATGATCCTTCAACCTTGTATTTTTTGAAGCCCTTCTCCTTTGCTTTTATGCATTTTTACATTGGAGTTAAGCCATCCAGGACTTTTGTTCGCTCTTTTAAATTTATTACCCAATGGGATGCATTGGCTAATACCCTTGTTTAATATGCTCTTAAAGGAAGCCCATCTCTCCTCCGTGTTCTTTGTTCCTAAGATTTTATCCCAATTCATGCCTTTTAACAAGGTTCGTAGTTTAGGGAAGTTGGCTCTTTTGAAATTCAGTGTCTTTGTATTCCTCTTATGTTTCCTATTTGTGTAATTTATATTGAAGCCAATTGACCTGTGATCGCTGTTTCCTAAATTGCCCCGTATTTCCACATCCGTGATCAGGTCTGTATTGTTGGTAATCAGTAGATCCAGTAACGCTTTATTTCTAGTTGGTGCGTCCACCACCATGAAATTGTCCTGCAAGACATTTAGGAACTGGCTAGTCTTAGACGAATGCGTGGTTCCCTCCGCCCAGTCTATGTGTGCATAATTAAAATCCCCCATTATGATAAAATCTCCCATCCTTGCTGCTAATCCAACTTGTGATAGGAGATCCATCTCCCCCTCCTCCCTCAGGTTAGGGGGCCTATAGCATACTCCCAGTAATATTTTCCGCTTAGCTTCATCCCTTTGGAGCTCTACCCATAAGGATTTCACCTCCTCCCTTAGTGATGTCATCTCTCACATTCATTTGTCTATTATTCTTGATATATAGGCATACCCCTCCCCCTTTTTTACCCTCTCTATCCCTGCAATAAAGGGTATATACTTGAATGGTTGCCAGCCAATCATGAGAGCTGTTGAACCAGGTCTCTGAAATTCCCACAAAATCCAAATCCTACTTGTACAACAGTATCTCTAGTTCATCAGTGCAGCCTCATCAGTGTCCATTCATGCAACCTGACCAGTGGCCATCAAAGCAGCCTCACCAGTGCCCATCAATGCAGCCTCACCAGTGCCCATCAATGCAGCCTCACCAGTGCCCATCAATCCAGCCTGATCAGTGCCCATCAATGCAGCCTCACCAATGCCCATCAATGCAGCATCACCAGTGCCTATCAGTGCAGCCTGATCAGTGCCCATCAGTGCAGCCTGATCAGTGCCCATCAATGCAGCCTCACCAGTGCCCATCAATCAAACCTGATCAGTGCCCATCAATGCAGCCTCACCAATTCCCATCAGCGCAGCCTTGCCAGTGCCCATCAGCTCAGCCTCACCAGCGCCCATCAGGGCAGCCTTGCCAGTGTCCATCAGTGCAGCCTTACCAGGGCATGGGGAGAGGAGAGCCACAAGTTAACACAGAGCGGGGATCTCCAGCTTACCCGGCGAGGCAGCTGTGTCACACTAAGTCCCGCCTCCTGGACCGGCTTCTATGATGGACGTCCATTATAGGTGCTGGTCCAGGAGACGGGACTTGGTATGACACTGCGGCCTCGCCGGGTAATCCGACAGCACTCGCCCCCTTCCCTTCAGAGGCAGCCCATACACCCACCCAGGATCGGCCCTGCAAAGCGGCCCAAGGGAAGGCGGCCTATCGGGAAATCTCCCACTATTCTGGAAGGCCAGTCCAGCCCTGCCAAACTCCACATAGGCAGAGGAAAAAGGAACACACAGAGCTGTAGTCTGAATAGGCCAGCTCTCTGCTTATCTACCTCTAAGCTCCCTCCCCGACACAATTTTTCAGCTGCTGTTATCTCATGTGTTGGAGAACTTGCCAGAATGACTCATTCTGATAACAGAGGAACGCTGGGTAATCCGACAGCACTCGCCACCCTTCCTTTCGGAGGCAGCTCATACACCCACCCAGGATCGGCCCTGCAAAGCGGGAAATCTCCCGCTATTCCGGTAGGCCAGGCCAGCCCTGCCAAATTCCACATAGGCAGAGGAACGAAGGAACACGCAGAGCTGTAGTCTGAATAGGCCAGCTCTCTGCTTATCTACCTCTAAACTCCCTCCCCAACACACTTTTTCAGCTGCTGTTATGTGTTGGAGAACTTGCCAGAATGACTCATGCTGATAACAGAGGAACGAAGCACCAGAGAGAAACGGCACTTAGAGCTATGGAGAGAGATAAGTAAGCACTACAAATATATGTGCTTACGTCAAATTTCATGAATGGGGTTTACATCCACTTTAAGGCTTGACATGTTTGGTATCTATTTACACAATGCAACACAATATTTTATATTTTACCAGAAAATTTGTATTATATTGTGTATAACAAAAATCATTTTAGTGTATTTGTTCCTAGAATAATATGTGCTTGAGACACAGTTGCATAAATATTGTGCAACATGCAAAATTGCAACTGCTACCATTTTATTCTACATGACCACTGCTTTCAGAATGTATATGATTGTTTGGGGGATTAAAGTAATTTTCTAGCCAAAAATAAAATTTTAACATATGTCTAAAAAGTTAAAAATTCGGTAAAAACATGGTTAAAGGATATCCAAACCCAGTAACAAAAATGTAATATAGCTGCTTACCAGTCCTTAGATGCAGTGCAGGCATTACATTTTATTTTCAGTGAATAAAGATATTTTCAGCAGGCACAGAAAAGCACAAACATTGTTATTTCCTTCTGTAAATTGCTAATACCCACCAGGCACTTGGCTCCACTATTTTGCCTGGCAGGGGATGAGGCAGTGCAGAGCACCCAGACCACATGTCCCAAATTGCCTGTAGGGTGCCCTGGATCCTATGGGCCACAATTGCCTCCTCAGCAGCAGCTGGCACCTTTCCCCTCCTCTGACGGGAATCATTCAGAACAAGAGGAGAAACCCAGTGGAAAACACCACCCGCTGCAATGAGCTCGGGTTTGGGGGAGGGGTTTGGGGGAGGGAGGGAGGGGTTTGGGGGAGGGAGGGAGGGTTACAGAATGGTTGTGCAGGAAGAGGAAGAAAATTTGGGGGTAGGTTTGTGCTAAAAAGGTAGAGGGTTTGTGCTAAGAGGGGGGACTTTGGGGATTTGTTCCTCGAGGGAGATTGAAGGGAAGGAGGATTTTTGTTGAGGGGATTTGGAGGGGGAAGAAAATTTGTACTGGGAGGATTAGGGGTGGTAAAAAGGATATGTGCTGAGGGAGTGAGGGTTTCTACTGGAAGAGGGGATTTAAGGAGTAAGAGAATTTTTGTGCCGGGGCAGGGGGCGTGTTGGGGGAAGGGAGAGGATTTATGCTAGGATAGAAGATTGTGGGGGAGAGGAGAAGGGCAGATTAGTGATGGATTTTTTATGATGGGGAGTGTAGATTTTTGCTGAAAGAGTAGAATGAGGAAAAGCTTGTGTGGGGAATTTTGCATTTTTCTGACCCTTGACTCTGACATCCTATGCAATACTTACTCCTGACCCTTGCTCTGTTTGTGTTATATACTCCAGAACCCAGCACTGACTGCACTCTTTGCATTACACATCCCTGACCCCTGCACTCTGCAGGATTTATTCTTAAACCTGACCCTGGCTGCAACAAATCATTATGTACTCCTGATTCTTGCACTCTGTGCGATGCACACCCCTGATCCTTACATTCTGCCTTACAAACTTCTGCACTATATACACTATATTGTGCTACCTCTCCAAAGTGTTCATTGCTTCAACAGTTGCTGGTTGCTAAGCAGTCCCTGACTATTTTATTGAAGTTCTTCTTTAAGGTAGGCTCAGACAAATTGTTGGCTCTCTTCTATATTTAATGTGCACAAAAGCATATGTAGTGGCAGCATTTAATTTTTTTTCTTTTAATGATTGTGCTGAGGTTTATATGTGTCTGTGAGACTCTTGATTGTGGAACAGCAATGAAAGCATTGTTTATAGATACAAGCAGGCCCAGGTTTTGTTTATCTATAACTCTTAAGCTCCTCTTACCATTATCAGTTTGATCACATCCGCTGTTTGCCACCACAGTGCCCCGCATTACTACTCTCCTCAAGATGTCCAAAGGTGCTTCAGTTTTTTCAAAATTCAAACAGTGTCCCTTGCGCTGAGGAAGATTGTCCCCTCCAGGCAACCGTAATTTAACCACACCCACCCCTCATTATCAAGTTGTAAAGTTGGGAGGCATGCCTATTTTATTTTTGGGTTTAAATATAGTTTAACGGAATCATTGTTTACAAATCCTATTGAGTCTTTGAAAGAATGTTCACCCCTTATCAGATGGTTTAGTCTAAAGTTTCAATTTGGGAAACTTCAGGTTCATAGGAAGCAGCGACTGCCATGCTGTCTCTTTAGATAACTTATATTGCTCTGAGAGCATTTATTATGTATAAAAAGATTATTGGTAAAACATAGAATGTATATACAGTAAAAAAAAAAAATCAAATAATCACATATAACAACAGTTCAGACGAATAAACTCATGTAAACTAGTAGTCATGCCTAGTCAATACCACCAGATGGACTGCACACTCACAATGTTTTCCTTTGGGGCTGTATAAAGGTTTCCCGTTTTTGACTAAACGTCCTTTTAAGGTTTGCCAGATACGCATGTGCCAAGGCCTTGGAAATATTTGTGTTTGAAGAGCGTATTTTGGCATCTGTCTGTTTTGGTGATTGATTCGTTTCAAGGATTCTGACTTCATATCCTTCGTAAACAAAGCAAAATACACTTTTGTAGCTTTCATCACTATGTTATTGTCCACAGCTTGTTTTTTTTTTTTTTTTTTTTAATGCAAACCTGTGCTTTGCCTATGTATGAAAAAGCAAGATTTTCTTTAATCAGGGCTTTTTTTTTAGAGAATAGGTGCAGGTATTCCCCTCTTCCAAGTAACCTCTTGCCTCCGAGCACTCTTCTATGGTTCCACCCCCTAATTTTTATGGAATTTGTTAATGATAACAAGAAAAGCAGTAGAATAGATCCCCTGCTGCCAGCAACAATAGCCCCCAAGCAACAATAAACCTCCCCGCACCCCCAGCAACATAACACCTCCCCCAGGGCAACAGATCCACCCTATGAACAATACAATATACCCCTACCAGCAACAAAAGATCTCCCAGCAGCCAGCATTAAAAGAGCCTCCATCAACCAGCAACAACAGCCCCCTTCCTCAACAGTAGATTCCTCCCAGCAATAATTGACCCCTTCCCCAGCAATATAAGACCCCCCAGCAACAATAGACTCCCCCCTAAATAATAGATCCACCCCAGCAGCAATTGACCCGCCAGCAACAATAGACCCCTCCCTCAACAATAGATTCCCCCAGCAACATTAGATCCCCCAGCAGCCAGCAATAATGGACCCTTCCAGCACACCCCACTGAAAAAAATTGCTGTCTTTAATTGCTCCCCATCTGCACAAATTCACCCTTTCTTTGCTCCCCTGTTGTTCTGTTTATCCACAGATATCAAGGAAAGGAAACCCTGTGTAAGCTCCAAGTTGCTCTACTTTGAGCTTACACAGACATGAATAATTTTTCCACACCCCTGCATGACAAGATTGGGCCAATCACCAAGCACCAGCGCTGTCACATGAGAAGTGGAGTGAGCCACATGCTCCTTCATACAAATATCAGGTTTTTCTCCACTCCAGCTTCTTAATGGAGAGTGTAGTATAGTGAATATGTTCTCCTGAGGAGTAGTGGTAATAAAGAAAACCTGTTGCTTTCATAACAGTGCATCTAAAAATATTGGCGGCACTCTATAATATATCAAATCAAACAAAATTCAAATCCAGTCAGTGCAATCCACAGATTGTTTAAAATGAATAATATTCTGGCCTAAAGATATTCTCCTTGTTTATTAAATAATCAGTTCCTTTTTCTACAAATAAAATCTTATATTGCCTCTATTCTTTAAAAAAATGCTAGTGGGATTGGGAAAACTCTTTGGAATATGCTTTAGGGAAATCCTAATCCAAGTAAAAAATCAGTTTCTACATTATAAGAGTTCTTCAGACAGCCACTGGACTGCTCTCCAACGGCTGGTCTTAACAATCGACCAAGAATTTTCCCCAGCTTCTCTGAAATTACTTTGCTTGTTCTGGGGTACAATCAAAGTCATACTGCAAAATGTTGCTTGAACGTTTCCATCATTTTTATATATCTCCACATTGCTCCTATCTTATGGGCCTAACCTCTTGCTGCTTAAAATATGGACAATTAGATGCTTTTTGGGCATGACCCTAGAATTAAACATTTTTGGAACTCAGTACTGCAGTATGCTACCACATATTTAGCAAACTACCTACCACTGGCCCCTAAATGGGAGCTTTTTGACCTACTTCAAAGAATTTCAAGGGGCTGCTCAAATCTTCATTATCATATCCTTTGTAGTGTGGAAAACTATTCTTCATAAGGGCATCTACCTCCCTGCCACTATCTTTTTATTCCTAGATAAATTATCATAGGCTTTTCGCATTGGAATGGGTGGAGGCCTCTTTGCATAAGGAATCACAGGTTCAAAAATTCTTCAATGTTTGTGAATCTTTCATCCAAACCTTACTAGTAAAAATCCACCAATCAATAATGCACTGCTTTCAATACACTTAACGGTATTAACTCAGACTCTTAACCAACGATCCCTTAATTGATTCTCAGCCTTCCACTTTATCTGAATTACACTTTCTAGTCTAACAATTGATGCCTCCCCCTTGAATGATCTAGCTGTTTCTTATACCACAGCAGGGATAAGAAACAAAGAGATCTTTAGTAAAAAGCAGCACACATTACACATTGTTAGGCACACATTTAACCCCTTTATTTCCCTAGTTGTTTACTCCTTCTCAGCCAGTGTCATTAGCAGAGTGAAAGTGTATAGTATTATCCAGTGGCGGCTGGTGCTCAAAATTTTTTGGGGGGGTGCAAACAAACTGAAAATTTTTTGAAAAATACTAAAACAAAAACATCAATTGCAGCCACTGTGCCATCAATTGCAGTCACTGTGCCATAAAATGCAGCCACTGTGCCCATCATATGCAGCCACTGTGACCATCATATGCAGCCACCTGTGCCCAGCAAATGCAGCCACTCTGCCCATCATATGCAGCCACTCTGCCCATCATGTGCAGCAAACTGTGCCCATTGTATTTAGCCAACTGTGCCCAGCAAATGCAGCCACTTTGCCCATCATATGCAGCCACTCTGCCCATCATGTGCAGCCAACTGTGCCCATCATATGCAGCCACTGTGTCCATTATATGCAGCCTCTGTTCCCAGCAAATGCAGCCCATCATAGTTAACCAACTGTGCCCATCATATGCAGCCTCTGTGCTCATCATATGCAGCCTCTGTGCCCATCAAATGCAGCCAACTGTGCCCATAATATGCAGAAACTGTGCCCAGCAAATGTAGCCAACTGTGCCCCATCAGTTGCAGCCTCTGTGCATATAATGTGCAGCCACTGTGCCCAGCAAATGCAGCCAACTGTGCCCATCAATTGCAGCCTCGGTGCCCATAATATGCAGGCACTATGCCCAGCAAATGCAGCCAACTTCTTCCTGTTCTGCTAGGTGGCCAATGGGATCGCCTCTGCCTTCAGACAATCAGGTGACCAGTATTACTTCCGCACCTCCTGGCCAGTGTTGCCAACCCCCCGAAGTGAAATTCACTGGCAGGATGCCGAAATTTACAAACACCAATTTTTTACTGGCACTACAAAAAAGTACCTAAATTACAGTTTTGCAGTGCCAAACAGTGCAAATATCAATATTTAAACTATAAACATATAGCTAATTCTATTAGCAATGTGTTTAAGTTAAACAAAAGTAAAAAAACATATTTCTCCATTGACATGAAGATCAGGTTACTATAACCCAGCCAGCACAGAGTTCCCTCAGAGTCTTCAGGATTCACCCTTACAGTGAAAGGAAACTCTTATGTAAAGGGAAACGCTACAGATCATAATCTAAGGGGGAACTCTGATGTACAGGGGGGCTCTGGTGACCAGAGACCACCTTATATCAGAGTCCACTGCTTTATCTGTACACCAGAGTTCCCCCTTACATCAAGGTCTGCAGACTGAGTTTCCCCTTGCACTGTAAGGGGAATCCTGCAAACTCTGATGTAAAGGGGAATATCAAAAACTCTGATGTGGGGGCACTCTGGTGACCAGAGACCACCTTCCGTAGAGTAAATACACTAAGGTAAGGGGAGATCACTAATATAGGGGGGGACCTTTATATCAGTGCCCCTTACATTATTGTATTCACTTCCCCCTTACATCAGCAACCCCCCTCCCCCCCCTCAGACTGGCCTGGCGATGCTGTCACTGACCTCCTCTCAGGCGCACCGTGCAGGGCTCAGTCAGATGGCTCCAGCTTGGTGGCTCTGGTTTTATCCTATAGTCTCCTCTCCATAGTCCACACGTCTGACTTCTCCCATGACTCCCATCCTGACCGCGCTCCCACTCTTGACTCCTCTTCAGACTCCCCCTCAGAGACTGTAGACATGATAAAAGGAGATATTTGGAGGCTGTAGACATGATAAAAGGAGATGGTTAGAGGCTGCGAAGATGATAAAAGGAGATGATCAGAGGCTGCGGACATGATAAAAGGAGATGTAAAGGGGAATGTCAAAAACTGTGATGTGGGGGCACTCTGGTGACCAGAGACCACCTTCCGTAGAGTAAATACACTAAGGTAAGGGGAGATCACTAATATAGGGGGTACCTTTATATCAGTGCCCCTTACATTATTGTATTCACTCCCCCCTTACATCAGCAACCCCCCTCCTCCCCCTCAGACTGGCCTGGCGATGCTGTTACTGACCTCCTCTCAGGTGCACCGTGCAGGGCTCAGTCAGATGGCTCCAGCTCGGTGGCTCTGGTTTTATCGTATAGTCTCCTCTTCATAGTCCACACGTCTGACTTCTCCCATGACTCCCATCCTGACCGCACTCCCACTCTTGACTCCTCTTCAGACTCCCCCTCAGAGACTGTAGACATGATAAAAGGAGATGGTTAGAGGCTGTAGACATGATAAAAGGAGATAGTTAGAGGCTGTAGACATGATAAAAGGAGATGGTTAGAGGCTGCGGACATGATAAAAGGAGATGGTCTGAGGCTGCGGACATGATAAAAGGAGATGGTCAGAGGCTGCGGACATGATAAAAGGAGATGGTCAGAGGCTGCAGACATGATACAGGAGATGGTCAGAGGCTGCAGACATGATACAGGAAATGGTCAGAGGCTGCGGACATGATACAGGAGATGGTCAGAGGCTGTGGACATGATACAGGAGATGGTCAGAGACTGTGGACATGGTAGTTTCCTTCTCTGCCCCCCTTCATATTACCATACTTCTCTACATATGTGTCCTTCCTCCTGTGCCCCTTTCACTGTGCTGCTGCAGTCTACCACCTCCAGCCTGCTCTGGGAAGGGATTATTGGCTGGGGCTGCTCCTGACTTACTGAATCACTCACTCTCATATACTCCCCTGGGCCAGGCCCTGGCCCCTGACTGACTCTCTCTGGGACTGACTCAGAGTCACTCTGACTATCCCCCCTGCCCCAAGTGAGCACACTTAGCAGCAGAGGAGAGCACTGTGACTGTTCGAGGCAGGGAAATACCACAATTCTGGAGCTGCCTGTGGTGAAGCTGTGCTTTACATTCACGCTTCCTTCTCTCTCTCTCTCCCCTACTCTGATCTCTGCCCCCCCCCCCATCTTCTATTCAGGAAATAAAAAATGTGTGATGGGTACTGCAAGCTTACCTATCAATCAAGTTGCTGAGTTACTGATCAGAAAAAAAAAGGAGAAATAGAGAAAGAGAGAGAGAGAGATTACAGCAAGCAAGGTAGGTGTACAGAGCCAGCAGTGGGGTAGGATGCTCATGCTGCCAAACAGAGGGAGTAATAATATACAAGCCAGCATCCTTCTCAGCCAGCACACTCCTAGCTCTGACATATGAGCTTGCTGTGGGAGCTGGGAGGCTAGGAGAAGGAAAAAACTTTAGGATCAGAACGTCTGAGTCTCCCCGACACCTGAACCGTCTTTGTGCAATCTGCAGTGCACAGCCACTCACCGTCCGACACCGACCAGCAGGGAAGATTTGCCACAAGGCCACTGAGGCCAGGCCTTGGGGCGGCAGAGGTGCAGGGGCGGCACCGCTCCTGCGGCGACTTCACGGCCGCCCCCCCTTTTGTGCTGCCCAATAAATTCTATTAGGGGCACTGGTGCCCATTGAAAAGATGGGCGCGAGCCGACCACGCAACTGCGCATGCGCCGTTCCAAGGCCGGCTGGGCTCGGGAAAGCTCGTACGCGTTCGGCCTGCGCAGTAGTGTGATTACAGCGCCAGGCGCCATTTTTGAAAAAATCGAGAGTAGGTCTCTCTCCAACATGTGTGCCACGGCAGAGACAAGTGCGGCGGTGTGCCGCTGTTCCGCCCTCCTCCATCTGGTGGCAGGCAGCATGGCAAGTGACATCCCCATCTGGTGGCAGGCAGCGTGGAAAGTGACATCCCGATGTGGGGGCAGGCAGCGTGGCAAGTGACATCCCCATCTGGTGGCAGGCATAGTGGCAAGTGACATCCCCACCTGGTAGCAGGCAGCGTGGCAAGTGACATCCCCATCCGGTAGCAGGCAGCATGGCAAGTGACATCCCCATCTGGTGGCAGGCATAGTGGCAAGTGACATCCCCATCTGGTGGCAGGCATAGTGGCAAGTGACATCCCCATCTGGTGGCAGGAAGCGTGGCAAGTGACATCTCCATCTGGTGGCAGGCATAGTGGCAAGTGACATCCCCATCTGGTGGTAGGCAGCGTGGCAAGTGACATCTCCATCTGGTGGCAGGCATAGTGGCAAGTGACATCCCCATCTGGTGGCAGGCAGCGTGGCAAGTGACATCCCCATCTGGTGGCAGGCAGCGTGGCAAGTGACATCCCCATCTGGTGTCAGGAAGCGTGGCAAGTGACATCTCCATCTGGTGGCAGGCATAGTGGCAAGTGACATCCCCATCTGGTGGTAGGCAGCGTGGCAAGTGACATCTCCATCTGGTGGCAGGCATAGTGGCAAGTGACATCCCCATCTGGTGGCAGGCAGCGTGGCAAGTGACATCCCCATCTGGTGGCAGGCAGCGTGGCAAGTGACATCCCCATCTGGTGGCAGGCAGCGTGGCAAGTGATATCTCCATCTGGTGGCAGGCATAGTGGCAAGTGACATCCCCATCTGGTGGCAGGCAGCGTGGCAAGTGACATCCCCATCTGGTGTCAGGCAGCATGGCAAGTGACATCCCCATCTGGTGGCAAGCAGCATGGCAAGTGACAAGTGATGGTGACAAGTGACACGCTCAGGGCTCCCAATGATTCTGCATTATGGTGAGTTGAACTATTTCATTTTATATTAAAGTGTAATGATAGAAATAATGTGTTTCAATCATCCTGACACCATACCAACCTCGGTGCCGGGGATGATTGAAGCACCAACACCAGCCATTGCCCTGAAAAATTGCCCACGAAAAATCCTTACCCCTCGCGCGCTTACCCTGAATTATTTTTAGTCTGTACAATTAAAGCCATATCCCACACTCCAAAGACATGCTGGTAGGTTAATTGGATCCTGTCTAAATTGTCCCTAGTATGTATTAATGTGAGTTAGGGACCTTAGATTGTAAGCTCCTTGAGGGTAGGGACTGATGTGAATGTACAATGTATATGTAAAGCGCTGCGTAAATTGACTGCGCTATATAAGTACCTGAAATAAAATATCGTGTGTGGAGATATGTTTTTAATTGATCTATTGTAGCAGTCATCGATAAAGGACAAGAATGGTGGTGTGTGTGTGTGTGTGTGTGGGAGGGGGGGGGCGGCATTGAAGAACCTGGCCTTGGGGCGGCAAAGGGAGTAAATCCAAACCTGCCGACCAGGGCACTCTGTGTCGCTGTAGTGTTCTGGCTGGTCAGGTTACAGGCTCACGTCAGCAGTCCGACTGTCCTTAGCTGTTGACTGACTGCTGCTCTGTCCAGTGTCCACTGACTCAAACACGAGGCTCCTCTGTCCATCCGCCCTCAGCTCCTTCTTTTTTTAAGTCTGGCGGGCGGAGCGGCTGACACCATCATCGCGCGGCACCGGTGGGCAGAGGCAACGCTCGTGGATCGGATGTTCTTCTCAGGGATCTCCGCAAACTGCGCATGCACAGTTCTGACTCGCCGTCACCACCATTTTTTTTACTGGCACATATCTGCTACTACGGACATTTACAGGCGGTAGAAAAATGCCTTGTTTTTACTGACTGCCCGTAAATCTACGGGCAGTTGGCAACACTGCTCCTGGCTGAGAGGCGGTTCTGTGTTAGCAAATCAAATATTAATTTGCTTTGCTAACACACCTGGGTGGACTGTGACTGCTATGGTTTGCTCTCGCAGTTCACCTTTTTTGAAGCCTATTAGAGCCCACGGCTCTAATCAGGTGCCTCAAAAACACCCCCCGCCACTGTAATTCAGGTGCCCGGCGCCAAAAAAGGGGCCGAACGCCTGAAAAGGGGGTGGCTACAGCGCCCTTGGATAGATTCATGCAATGCATGAATCTATCCATACTACACAGAGGGGGTGGCTGGAGAGAGGGGGCGGCTCCCGGTGGTGCCTGTGCGCCCTTAATGGACGTACCGCCACTGGTATTATCACTGATCACTTAATTAGTGTCACTGGTAATGCCAGGGCAATTAGGGAGTTCCCCCCCAGCGCCAGTTAGTGTCAGATTTCCGGACACACTATCGCAGTCCTATTATAAGTCGTTGATCGCTGCCATTAGTAGTATAAAAAAAATTCCTATATACTAGTATGTAGACTCTATAACTTTTGCGCAAACCAGTTAATATACACTTATTGGGATTCTTTGTTACCCAAGACATGTAGCAGAATACATTTTTAAAATTTTAGAGCAAACAGTAAAAAATATTGTTTTTTTTTCATTTTTTAATATCAAATCAAATATCACTAAAAGAAAATTATATAAATTTTGTTTGGGTACAGTGTTACATGACCATGCAGTTACTACCGTGTTTCCCCGAAAATAAGACCTACCCTGAAAATAAGACTTAGCACTATTTTCCAGGAGGGCTGCAATATAAGCCCTACCCCAAAAATAAGCCCTAGTTTCTTTTCAATTGTGCAGGGTTCAGAGGGTGCTATGTACAGAGTGCAGGGTTCATAGGGTGCTACGTACAGAGTGCAGGGTTCAGAGGGTGCTACGTACAGAGTGCAGGGTTCAGGGGGTGCTACATACAGAGTGCAGGGTTCAGAGGGTGCTATGTACAGAGTGCAGGGTTCATAGGGTGCTACGTACAGAGTGCAGGGTTCAGAGGGTGCTACGTACAGAGTGCAGGGTTCAGAGGGTGCTACATACAGAGTGCAGGGTTCAGAGGGTGCTATGTACAGAGTGCAGAGTTCAGAGGGTGCTACGTACAGAGTGCAGGGTTCAGAGGGTGCTACATACAGAGTGCAGGGTTTAGAGGGTGCTACGTACAGAGTGCGGGGTTCAGAGGGTGCTATGTACAGAGTGCAGGGTTCAGAGGGTGCTACGTATAGAGTGCAGGGTTCAGAGGGTGCTACGTATCAAGTGCAGGGTTCAGAGGGTGCTACGTACCGGGGGAAGGGTTCATAGGGTGCTATGTACAGACTGCAGGGTTCATGTAGAGTGCAGAGCTCAGGAGTCCCATTTTTCTGCTGAAATAAAGCCCTAGTATACAGTACAAACACTGTCTGCAGCCATGAATAATACAGCCAGAGCACCTGTGATCATCATTATCATGCTGATGATTACATTGTACAGCCTGTGTCTTACTGTAGTGTATACAGGCTGTACAGTGTAATCATCAGCATGATAATGATGATCACAAGTGCTGCAGACAGTGTTTGCACTGTATACTTGTACTACTCCCTAAAGGACTGCAAGGAATGTACCAGGCTGCAGAACAGTTGGAATACATAAAAAGTAAGCCTGGGTGGAAAGCAAGATTTATGTGAGTGGAGAGTAAAAACAGGAGAAAGTGAAGTGGAAAGGGGAGGGGTGATGAGGATCGTGGGAGATGAAGCTGAAGTTATCTTCATATTCGGCCAGCTTCTTATTCGAATGCAGAAGTTGGCTCTTTATTCGGCCAGCTTCTTATTCAGGTTGGATCTTTATTCACAAAAGTGATTATTTACTAAACAATCATCTGCAATGTTTATAATAAAATTGTGAACTTTAACAACAATTCTGTCTCCCTAAATGACATGTATTTAAATCATGAAATATGGCACCATTACAGCCATGCATTTCAATGGGAAATTCTGAATAAGAAACCAAGCTATTTCTATATGAAGTCCATCTTGGCTCACCCAAATTCCACTTGTTTTATACTCATTGGGCATCCTACTATATAGGAAAGTTCAATTTGGCCTGAGCCAAGTGATGGAAATCCTAAAATATGGCACCTTGACAGCCATACATTTCAATGGGAAATTCTGAATTAGGAACCAAGATATTCCTATACGAAAACCACTTTGGCTCACCCAAATTCCACTTGTTTTATACTCATTGGGCATCCTACTATATAGGAAAGTTCAATTTGGCCCGAGCCAAGTGATAGAAATCATAAAATATGCACAAAACATGCCACCCTGTCACCCATGCATTTCAATGGGAAATTCTGAATAAGAAGCCAAGCTATTCCTATATGAAGACCACTTTGGCTCACCCAAATTCTACTTGTTTTATACTCATTGGGTATCCTTCTATTAGATAAAGTTCAATTTGTCCCGAGCCAAGTGATATAAATCTTAAAATATGGCACCTTAACAGCCATGCATTTCAATGGAAAATTACGAATAAGAAACCAAGATATTCTTATATGAAAACCAACTTGGCTCACCCAAATTCCACTTGTTTTATACTCATTGGGCATCCTACTATATAGGAAAGTTCAATTTGGCCCGAGCCAAGTGATGGAAATCCTAAAATATGGCACCTTGACAGCCCTGCATTTCAATGGGAAATTCCGAATAAGATGCCAAGTTATTCCTATATGAAATCCATCTTGGCTCACCCAAATTCCACTTGTTTTATACTCATTGGGCATCCCACTATATAGGAAAGTTCAATTTGGCATGAGCCAAGTGATCTCAATCCTAAAATATGGCACCTTGACAGCCATACATTTCAATGGAAAATTTTGATTTAGGAACCAAGATATTCCTATACGAAAATCACTTTGGCTCACCCAAATTCCACTTGTTTTATACTCATTGGGCATCCTACTATATAGGAAAGTTCAATTTGGCCCGAGCCAAGTGGTAGAAATCATAAAATATGCTGTCAAGGTGCAATTTTTTTTTTTTTCGCAGAGATGTTTATTTAAAGACAAATCAGCATTACAATATCGCATCATTAGAGACATACATTTGGTAGCATTAAATTAAAAGAAAAAGGAAAAAAAACAAACATCAAGAACAGTGTAGCAGCGGGCAGCTACATTGTCAACCTTAACCCATCAGTTACTGAACCAAGCCCATTTAGGGTGAGTCAAAAGTCATTTAGAGTGTAATAGTACATAACAACCATAAATCCTTTGGCCCAAATCCTTATAAGTGGTTTCAGGGTAAACCCCATTGAGGAGGGGGGGGGGGTTTGCAAGGATCTGCCCTGAACCCCAGCCTCAGGCATCACCGCACCTCCCGAGACCCATCACCGACACACTAGCCATTGATCTCCATCCAACCCGACCAGATCTTATCGAATTTGGCCGGGCATTGCCTGCTCTGATATGTGAGCTTATAAAGGGGAAGAACTTTACGGGAGTTTATGGAAAGGCACCAGTCAGCCTTCGTAGGTGGCTCTGGTAATTTCCATTTGAGAAGGATCTCCCTCCTGGCATAGAACAAGGAAAATGTTAGATAGAGTTTGGTGTACCGGTCACCCTGCAGCTCTTCAAGGTTTTGAAGCAGGAGAATAAGGGGGTCTATAGCAATCTGCGTCCTGCATACCTCGGTTAAAGTGTAAGCCACCTCTTCCAAAAATTGTTGAAGTTGAGGGCACGACCAGACCATATGCCAAAATGAGCCAGTCTCCTGTCGGCACCAGGGGCAGAGCGGATCACGTTGAAGATAAATACAGGCAAGTCTCTGTGGGGTGTAATAGGCCCTATGAATAAATTTAAGTTGGATAAATCTATCCTTTGCCACTATCATTGAAGGGATGTACGTAGTGACACAGTCCTCTCATTGTTCTTCGTCAAGCGTGGGGATGTCTCTTTTCCACCTGTCTAGAGATTGGGTTGGCTTAGTATTGTGTGCCACCGTCAGGTACAAATATAAGGAGGAAAGGGGCCTTCCCATGTTACTGGAGATCAAGAGACCCTCCACCGAGTCTGACTCCAGGGTTAAGATTCCTGGGAACTGGGCACCAAAGGCATGCTTTAGCTGCCAGTAACGGAACTCCACAACTTCTCGGTAAAGCATATAGGGATCTAAGGTCAGTGAATGTCATTAGTTTCCCATCCCTGACAACATGTTTCACAGTCGTGATCCCTTTCCGAGCCCAGACTGAGGGGTCTTGCAGGGTGAATAAATGGGGAAGCATCAGGTTACCCCAGAGAGGCATATGGGGGGAGATGTGGAGCGGCTGTTTGTAAATTGCTCTAGCTTCCTGCCAGACTCTCACAGTGTTCTGCATAGGGGTAGCGATCGCCTTGGAGGCCCGCCTGCCCCTAAAGGCAAGATTCCCAGAATAGCCGCTTCCAGAATAAGACGTAAGATCCCAGAATAGCCGCTTCCAAGGTGACGGCTGGGTTTTATCTGGGCTGGGAGAACCACCACCTCACGGTAACAAGGACCAGAGCCCAATAATAGAGCAGAAAATTGGGAAGGGCTAAGCCACCGCTCGAAAGGGGGAGGTACAGAATGCGCTTCGCCACTCATGGGAGGGTTCCCCACCCAGATAAAGGACAGCAGCACCCCCTCTAATCGCTTGAAGAAAAGGGTGCCATATTTTAGGATTTCTATCACTTGGCTCGGGCCAAATTTAACTTTCTTAAATAGTAGGATGCCCAATGAGTATAAAACAAGTGGAATTTGGGTGAGCGAAGATGGTGTTCATATAGGAATACCTTGGCTTCTTATTCAGAATTTCCCATTGAAATGCATGGCTATTAAGGTGCCATGAAACAAATGGATAAATAATAATGCGCCAACTAAAACAAAAGGAAGCTGCCAACACAACAATCAGACTAATTGTGATGAGATAATGGGTACATACGTGTGGCGCTAAATAATCGTGTACATTAGTGGACAAGGCCTGACAGAATGGAAATCCGTGAGGACAATAGCCCAATAAAGTGTATTAATGAAACACCAAAACAACTTGTGTGTTTAGACTAGTGAAAATAATACATAAATACGTAGGTTAATCAGGAGGGACCAAACAACATTAAAGACAGTACTGGTACGAACCCCTGACTATACCCAATGTGAAAAGGGGATCAAGAGGTACTCTCTCATTAATCCACATTCAAAAAGTGATAAAAAAAAAAAACTTTAAAAGTAATGTGGTGACACATATGCAAATTGTAAATAATGAAATACCATAACAGCATATGTTGCTGTCATGAAAACGTCCAGTCAATAATTAGATGAGATAACTTCAGTGACCAACATTCAGAAATAAAGAATCAAAAGTCTGTAGTTGTCAAGATGATTGGTAGAAGACCTTCAATCCAGGGATGGCATCCACAGGACAAGGGGCTCAGCATATATCAAGATGGGATAGGTAAAACATACTCTTACCGGAAATGGTGGACCCGTCGGCCAGCGGCCTGGGGGTCTAACAGGCTTAAGGATATGGGAGAAGACTTCCACGACAGTTGGAGGGGTTGGAGGGGACCCTCGACACTCACCAACCGACCTCTCAAGTAGTGATGACTCCCGGTCTGCAAGGGTTCAATCGGGGGATGTTCACAAGAAAGCCGCTTCCAAAGGCCAGGTACGGGTCCTCAAAATGGGGTTTTAAAAAGAAGGAAACCACCCCATAGTGTAAATCCGCTTACTCAGAAGCATTTATTAATAAAGCGAAGGTTAAACAACACGCCTTAACCCAGACACTCACAGTCAGGTATAGACAATAAAAAGCGCTATAGGATAAAAGTGGCAAGACAGGCATAACCACCCGACGCGTTTCGTCCTACGGGACTTCAACTGGGGTACATGACTGTCCGCCACAAATGCCTGTATATATATATAAAACTTATAATTACCTAGTGGTAGCAGCTGTTTGTGCCATGTGTGCCGTTACTTCCGGGATATCCGGAAGAAGGCGTCAAAAAACCTATTTTACTGTTCTCCATAACCCCTATTTCGCTGACTTTGATTAGCCGTTTAGAGCTATACATTATATTGGTATAGTTTATTTAGGTACTTTTTAGGAATCTCGCGTATTTTGTACATTCCTGCAGGATGGCAACATATTGTATCACTAGTCAGTATAAGGTTATTGTATTTAGCGACGTTTGAGCCATGTTACACCAAATTTCTTTCTTCTTTCCCCTTTAGAGGCTGGACCGCATATGCGTGCCAGCCTTCATAGTGCGTTATGTGTATTATCATTGACGGACTATTATGTTTGCGTCCCAGGCTCAGGGAGGCTTGGTTCACAGGTGCGTTCCACCCTTCGTCACCTCCGGAGATTACGGAACTGACGTCGCACATGTCTTCTCAGTGAGCGCTCCCATGTGACGCATCTGCGTTCCACCTTTCGTCACTTCCGGCGGCTACGGAACTGACGTTATGGACGGTTGGTCAGTACGGCCCCCTCATGGACGCTGCGTAGGACGCCTCTTGCATTTGGGCCATGATTGGCCATGGGAGGTGACGCGCCCTGGTGGACACGTCATCTCCTGACCTCTGAACTCTATTGGCGGACGGACGTTGCCTCCTATTAAGGAGGCAGACGCCGCCCACGCTATACCTGGATAGGACCGTCCATAGAGAGGCTTGGTTTGGAGCCAGGTCCTGTCTCTTTGTGATTGGTGGTTCCCCTATTTTGACGCCTTCTTCCGGATATCCCGGAAGTAACGGCACACATGGCACAAACAGCTGCTACCACTAGGTAATTATAAGTTTTATATATATATACAGGCATTTGTGGCGGACAGTCATGTACCCCAGTTGAAGTCCCGTAGGACGAAACGCGTCGGGTGGTTATGCCTGTCTTGCCACTTTTATCCTATAGCGCTTTTTATTGTCTATACCTGACTGTGAGTGTCTGGGTTAAGGCGTGTTGTTTAACCTTCGCTTTATTAATAAATGCTTCTGAGTAAGCGGATTTACACTATGGGGTGGTTTCCTTCTTTTTAAAACCCCATTTTGAGGACCCGTACCTGGCCTTTGGAAGCGGCTTTCTTGTGAACATCCCCCGATTGAACCCTTGCAGACCGGGAGTCATCACTACTTGAGAGGTCGGTTGGTGAGTGTCGAGGGTCCCCTCCAACCCCTCCAACTGTCGTGGAAGTCTTCTCCCATATCCTTAAGCCTGTTAGACCCCCAGGCCGCTGGCCGACGGGTCCACCATTTCCGGTAAGAGTATGTTTTACCTATCCCATCTTGATATATGCTGAGCCCCTTGTCCTGTGGATGCCATCCCTGGATTGAAGGTCTTCTACCAATCATCTTGACAACTACAGACTTTTGATTCTTTATTTCTGAATGTTGGTCACTGAAGTTATCTCATCTAATTATTGACTGGACGTTTTCATGACAGCAACATATGCTGTTATGGTATTTCATTATTTACAATTTGCATATGTGTCACCACATTACTTTTAAAGTTTTTTTTTATCACTTTTTGAATGTGGATTAATGAGAGAGTACCTCTTGATCCCCTTTTCACATTGGGTATAGTCAGGGGTTCGTACCAGTACTGTCTTTAATGTTGTTTGGTCCCTCCTGATTAACCTACGTATTTATGTATTATTTTCACTAGTCTAAACACACAAGTTGTTTTGGTGTTTCATTAATACACTTTATTGGGCTATTGTCCTCACGGATTTCCATTCTGTCAGGCCTTGTCCACTAATGTACACGATTATTTAGCGCCACACGTATGTACCCATTATTAAGGTGCCATATTTTAAGATTTATATCACTTGGCTCAGGCCAAATTGAATTTTACTATATAGCAGGATGCCCAATGAGTAAAAAATAAGTGTAATTTGGGTGAGTCAAGATGGATTTCATATAGGAATACCTTGGCTTCTTAATCAGAATTTCCCATTGAAATGCATGGCTGTCATTGTGCCATGTTTGGTGAAATATTTTAGAATTTCCATCACTTGGCTTGGGCCAAATTGTACTTTCCTATATAGTAGGATGCCCAATGAGTATAAAACAAGTGGAACTTGGGTGAGCCAAGTTGGTTTTCATATAGGAAAATCTTGGTTTCCTTTTCAGAATTTCACATTGAAACGTATGGCTGTCAAGGGGCCATATTTTAGGATTTCCATCACTTGACTCGGGCCAAATTGAACTTGAACTAATAGAAGGATGCCCAATGAGTATAAAACAAGTGGAATTTGGGTGAGCCAAGATGGTTTTCATATAGGAATAGCTTGGCTTCTTATTTAGAATTTCCCATTGAAATGCATGGGTGACAGGCTGACAAGTTTGGTGACATATTTTATGATTTGGCTCGGGCCAAATTGAACTTTCCTATATAGTAGGATGCACAATGAGTATAAAACAAGTGGAATTTGGGTGAGCCAAAGTGGTTTTCATATAGGAATATCTTGGTTCCTAATTCAGAATTTCCCATTGAAATGTATGGCTGTCAAGGTGCCATATTTTAGAATTTAGATCACTTGGCTCAGGCCAAATTGAACTTTCCTATATAGTAGGATGCCCAATGAGTATAAAACAAGTGGAATTTGGGTGAGCCAAGATGGTTTTCATATAATAATAGCTTGGCTTCTTATTCAGAATTTCCCATTGAAATGCATGGCTATCAAGGTGCCATATTTTAGGATTTAGATCAATTGGACTCGGGCCAAATTGAACTTTCCTATATAGTAGGATGCCCAATGAGTATAAAACAAATGGAATTTGGATGAGCCAAGATGGATTTTATATAGGAATAGCTTGGCTTCTTCTTCGGAATTTCCCATTGAAATGCATGGCTGTCAAGGTGCCATATATTAGGATTTCCATCACTTGGCTCGGGCCAAATTGAACTTTGCTATATAGTAGGATGCCCAATGAGTTTAAAAAAAGTGGAATTTGGGTGATCCAAGATGGTTTTCATATAGGAATAAATACAAAACACATGCAGCGCTAGGAAATGTGCATATACATCTTGGACATGTATAGGTGACAGAGTGCTAAGTACATAACTTATGCCAATTAGGCAATGGGTGTGGTTAGTGAACGTTTAAAAATAAACAGATGAGGAAAAAAGTCCATAAATGTATGGTGGATCATATATAAGTCCACAGAAACTGGGGGTTCATGAGCATGTGCGGTGTCACACCTGCGTATGGGATAGAAGCTGGAGCAAACTGTGTGTGTATGAGGAGACTTGGCACACAGGTCTTCTGAGAATCCAACTCAAACAACTGAAAACGATAAAAATGGAAAACCTTACCAGAAAGGATGGACACAGTCACCGTACAGTGGAGTGTCATATGAGCTTGAGGGATCCAACGATCCCAAGGATATCTCACCAGAAGTGTCGTGGCAGGGAATCCCATCCGGGGCGACCATCACTGTTCAGTAGTGTGTAGGTCCACAGCCAATGGGGATGTCTCTCTCAGATAGAATAGATGTGTAGAGAAAGGTGGCTGTTAAATCAGCATGAAGCGGGTTGATCACTGCTTTATCTGCAGGTCAGTAGTTTCTACAAGAATGAGCACCAGAAAAGGTGAATCTGAGAAATGTGTCTCAAGCAGTGTTACACACGTTGGGAACCAAGGGGTAAAGGACCTGCATGCAGAGCCTCCTGGCTGTCCGCTAGGACTGGTCAGTGCAGGCCGAGCTCTGGCTGCCTGTGGTCAGGGGCTGAGGGGGAGCCGATAGACTGTAAATACATGCAGGCAGCCGGAGAGAAGGGGGGGGTAGGTCGGGGAGAAAGAGAGGAGAAGACTGGCCGAGCTGAAGTCACCTGAGGCGGGTACGTGGTGTTCCCAGTGTCCGGCCTGTTTAGACGAGGCGCCCGCTGGCTGGAGGAGTCAGGCGAATGGTGAGCTGAATAATACGATTATTTTCCTCTATCTGATCACAACCTCATTTCTTTCACTGTATCCTTGCCTCCAACCACCCATCCCTCCAAGCAGCAAACAATTACTTGTAGAAACCTTCGCCACTTTAACCCTTCTCTTCTCTATTCTGCTACTGACCACCTATATGACATAATCTCTCCCCTGTCCTGACCTGGCCACCTCTGTCTACAACAGTTCACTCTCATCATCACTAGATGCACTTGCTCCTCTAACCACACGCAGAATTAGGCCCCGACCATTACAACCCTGGCAAACTGACAACACTAGAAATCTCAAGAGACATTGCTGTGCTCTTGAACGACTGTGGCGTAAAACCAAATGCCTGCAAGACTTCACCCTATATAAATCTGCCCTTCTAAAATACAATTCATGCCTCCATGCTGTCAAACAAGCCTACTTTGTCTCTCTTATTAATTGCTTGTCATCCAGTCCCCGTCGGCTCTTCTCAACCTTTAACTCTCTGCTTCATCCACCACCCCCTCTACCCACTAACTCACTCACTGCCCAAGAGATTGCCAATCACTTCAAAGACAAGATCAATGCAATTCGTGAGGACGTCTCCACTGTGCGTACGTCTTCCCCACCCAACATACCTTGCCTAGCAGCACGTTCAACACTCTCCACTTTTGAATTGGCTGCTACGGAAGAGGTTACAAAAATTTTCTCGGATGCCCACCTAACCAGTTGTCCTTTGGATCCTGTTCCCTCATAACTACTACGGTCACCCTCTTCTTCTATCCTATGCTCCCTCACCCACATCTTCAATCTTTCCCTCTCTAGTGGCATCTTCCCCTCCCCTCTAAAACATGCGCAGATCACTCCTATTCTTAAAAAGCCCTCACTGGACCCTACCGACCTGAACAACTTAAGACCCATATCATTTCTCCCATTCACCTCTAAACTTCTAGAACGCTTAGTCTACAACCGTCTTAGCTCCTACCTCAATGAAAATAACCTTCTTGACCCCTTACAGTCTGGCTTTCGCTCGCAGCACTCCACGGAAACTGCCTTACTAAAACTCACTAATGATTTACTAACTGCTAAAACCAACAGCTAGTACTCCATACTCCTACTACTTGACCTCTCTGCGGCCTTTGATACTGTTGACCACCCGCTCCTTCTCAATAAGCTACATTCCCTTGGCCTCTGAGATTCTGCTCTATCCTGATTCTCTGCCTATTTATCACAGCGCTCCTTCAGTGTCACCTACAACTCTGTCTCCTCCTCTCCATTGCCCCTTTCTGTGGGGGTCCCCCAAGGCTCAGTTCTTGGACCCCTTCTCTTCTCTATCTACACCTCCTCCCTCGGTCACCTAATAACTGCCCACGGCTTCCAATACCACTTATACGCTGATGACACCCAAATCTATCTGTCTACTCCTCACCTCACTCCTTCAGTCTCCTCCCGCATTACTAACTTACTAACTGACATATCAGCATGGATGTCGCTCCACTTCCTTAAACTAAATCTCTCTAAAACTGAGCTATTAATATTCCCCCATGCCCGTGCACCTCTCCATGACTTTTCCATCAAAATCAACAATGCAACCATCAGTCCCTCCCCTCACGCCAGGGTCCTCGGTGTAATCCTAGACTCTGACTTGTCATTTCAGCCTCAAATCCAATCGTTGTCAAAAGTTTGTAGAATTCACCTCCGTAACATCTCTAAAATTCGCCCCTTTTTAACAAATGAAACCACCAAGCTCCTCATTCACTCCCTTGTTATCTCTCGCCTTGACTATTGCAACTCCCTTCTCATTAGCTTACCTCTCCATAGGCTATCCCCTCTTCAGTCTATCACCAATGCTGCTGCCAGACTTATCCACCTTACCAACCGCTCAGTGTCTGCCAACTCTCTACTCCAATCCCTACACTGGCTCCCAATCACCCAGCGAATTAAATTCAAAATACTAACCACAACGTACAAAGCCATTCACAACTCTGCCCCGAGCTACATCACTAATCTTGTCTCCAAATATCATCCAAATCGACCTCTCCGCTCCTCTCAAGACCTCCTGCTTTCAAGCTCTCTCATCTCCTCCTCCCATACTCGCCTCCAGGATTTCTCCAAAGCCTCTCCCATCCTCTGGAACTCGCTACCTCCATCTATCCGGATATCCCCTACTCTTGCTACCTTCAGGCGATCCCTGAAAACTCATCTCTTCAGGAAAGCCTATCACGTCTCCAACTAATCTCCTACCACTTCCACCAGCTCATTCCCCACAGTTACAACCTTTTGTACCACCTGCCCCACCCTATTAGATTGTAAGCTCTTCTGAGCAGGGCCCTCTTAATCCTCTTGTATTGTATTATATTATAACTGTATTGTCTCCCTTTTATATTGTAGAGCGCTGCGTAAACTGTTGGCGCTATATAAATCCTGAATAATAATAATAATAATAACTTCTGCATTTGAATAAGAAGCTGGCCGAATAAGAAGATAACTTCAGCTTTATTCGTGGGAGTGTGTTATTACTGCATGGTCTCTTCAGGAAGATGTAGACATTTAGTACATGGAGGGGAAGTGCAGCTGGGGGAGAAGGTTGCCCATGAATCAGGAGAACTTCTCAGGAGGAAGGGCTTAGTGACGGAAGGAGAGGGTGTTGATGGGAGTGGAGAGAGCTCAGTGAAGGAGGAGAGTGACATTGCAGTGCACTCAGTAGCAGATCACTCACCTCAGATCACTCCATGACTTTCACTCATTGCATGCAGCTCTTGTTCAGGCTCCTCCCCGCATGGGCGCTGCTTCATCCCAGACCCACTAACACAGAAAGCCCACGGGACAAATTTAAAGGGAAGGACAATGCTCTTTGTGTACCCATTGGCCAAGGAAGCAGCTGCACTGCCCCCTGCTGCCTCCTCAGCCAATGGGTAGCTGAAGCTCATTGTAAATGCCTCCCTTCTTCCCTCCTGACATCATTTGGACCTCCCAAGTACGAAACTGTTGTTCTATGCAGGCAGGCTGGGAACAAATGTATTTTGATTAGGGGCAGTTCCCTGCACTGTGTGTGTCAGAGGGGAGAGATGCGCCTGCCATGCAAGTGTAGCTCGAAACGTGCGGGAACCATGGCAAGCCGCACATGCCGCTGCCATTCCGGGATTCAGCCCTGATTCGCGGGATTCCGGGAGTGTTACTAATTTGTATGGAAGAGCAATAGAACACTGCCAATTTGCACCCCCCCTCGGCCTGTGCCCCTGGCGGGCGCCGGTCTCTCCAACCTGTTGGTACTCCCCTGAATGGTGAAGAGTATTTATTTACTAGTAAAAACAGATACAACACATAAAACTTACATAGAGTATGTGTAGCCAGCACTATTGATATAAAAGTATTAGCAGCCAAATGTTATATATTCTGGAAAAAAATATTGATTGCTAGCTGAATTAAATCACACTCTCTGCTGATGGGACAGTTTCCCACAGGTCCAACATGCATATCCATAGCTGTGTCTGACACGTTTCACCTCACCAACTTCACCAGAGAGGCCTCACTGCTGGTGAAGAGGTTTCCCACAGGTCCAAATGCATAATAGCATCTCCTCAGCTGTGCCTGACACATTTTATCTCAACAAAATCCCTGGTGATGCCTCTCAAAAGCTTCATCAGGGAATCCTTTATGCTGGTGGAATGGCTTCCCAAACCATCCAACATGCACAATGGCACCTCCTAAGCTTCACCTAACACGTTTCACAATGACTTCATCAGAGACACCTCTGATGAAGTTGGGGACATGAAACACTTCGGAGAAAAATGAGGGAATGTCATTAAGTACATACATGCACATATTTGTCTTTTTTTCTTTTTTTTTTTTTTTTTAATGTGATGTTTTGAAATATGTTACTGTAGCTGGGTCCCAAATCTCTTGACATTTAAGGAATAGATGGTCATATGGAACATATTGCATAACCTCTTACACGTTTTAGAGCTAAACTATAAAAAAAAGTCTGCAACAATACCTAACAGTGAAAAATATGCACTTTACAATATCTCTTGGTCAAGACAACAGTCAAAGCACAAAAGTATGCTGGCTCACCCACTTCAAACAAGGCAATGTCTGTTGCTTCCTTTGTAACAGAGAATGGCGACAGTCCTCAGGAATGCAGAATGGGTGATGATATATTTTGAAAGGGGCAAAGCACTGAATGAATTTGCAGGATAAAAGTCAAGGAAACTAGATTGAAGGGGTATCTTTCACCAAAATAGCACTTCAAGCTACACATCAGCAGTTTCCTGGCGCAACCACACTGAATGTAGGCTTGAGGATCTTCAGCTCTTTTCCTACACATTTGATCTTGCTTCTTTCGACTACCTTATTTAAAAAAAAAAAACATGTCAGGTTACTAGCCTAAACAAATAATTTCAGATTAAGAGAATAACAGCCTTCCAGCACTGCTAGAAATAGTATCTAAACTTTCTCAGGAACTATGCAGAAAATAAATACTTGTGAGTCTTCCCAATCTGCCCCTTGAAGTTAACTGGTAAAAAGTTTGTAGCGTTCAATCCAAAGGTAGACTAGGAAGAGATCCAATGAAGCTCTTTACCAGTTTACTTTAAACTGAATGTATTTTAAATGGGCTTTGCACCATTTGGATTTTACAAAATAAAGGAATTGTCAGAGGGAGTATTGTGATCTCTGTGAAAGGAAATAAATACAATGTACATGGAAGAGTTATACTTACACATTATTTTGGTTGATAAAATATGTTTGCTCCTAGGTTGATATTGTAATGCAGACTTATCCCTGACCTTCTATGTCTGTCAAATCAATCTATGGCAATAGTATATGACTATAACATTTATCTAAAATCAATTTTTGAGCTCCAGTCATGTGAATCCGCCTAAACATGGGCATCGTTTGCCTTGTAGGGAGTACACAGTCATCATGTCATCAGTCTGCTGCACACAGGAGGAAGCATAACTTTAGTCTTCTTCCCATCACTCACTCAGACCGTACACTGTAACATTCTGAAAAGTCGTAGAGACAGATGCAGCAGCTAAGGGGCTGAGCTGTGTGAGACGTATACACGGCAAAGAACATAATTATTACTTTAAAGGCACTGGACTTTATGTAACTGCACCACCCCCTGGGCAGCATCCTACTACAGAAAGCAGATGACCCTGAATGATGCCTGAACAGAGATTGATCCATATTTCTGTAGAGCAAAAAAAAAAAGATTAAAGCTTTGAGAAGAAGGATAGCGTAATCTGTTAGCAAGATAATAAATACCTGTAAATATTACACAAACACATTAATAAGCGTTGCTACACTTGATGTAAAAAAATATACCTGACCCAAGGACCAATTAAACAAGTGAATATCAGATCTAGAAAAATTGAGCTCGCTGATAAACTGTCAGATTGCATGGAGCAAATTCCCAGTCAGGGCTGGCCCAAGACATTGTGCTGCCTGGGACCAAGAATAAAATTCTGCCCCCCCCCCCAAAAAAAAATCACACCCACCAAAAGGGCCCCCACATTCATTATTTTATATCATGATAACTAAAGAGGACCTGTCATAGCTCAATACATGTATATAGGAGTATAAAGAGGACCTGTCATGGCCCTATACATGTATAGAGAAGTATAAAGAAGACCTGTCATAGCTCTATACATGTATATAGGAGTATCAAGAGGACATGTCATGGCCCTATACATGTATATAGAAGTATAAACGGGACCTGTCATGACTCTATATATGTATATAGAAGTATAGAGGGGACCTGTCATGACTCTATACATGTATATAGAAGTATAAAGAGGACCTGTCATGGCTCTATACATGTATATAGGAATATAAAGGGGACCGGTCATGGCGGTCTACATGTATATGAGTATAAAGATGACCAGTCATGACACTATACATGTATATAGGAGTATAAAGAGGACCTGTCTTGGTTGTTTACATGTATAGGAGTATAAAGAGGACCTATCATGGCTCTATACATGTATATAGGAGAATAAAGAGGACCAGTCACGGCAGTATACATGTATATATAAGTATAAAAAGGACCTGTCATGGCTCTATACATGCATAAAGAGTATAAAGAGGACCGGTTATGGCTCTATACATGTATATAGAAGTATAAAGAGGACCTGTCATGGCTCTAAAAAAGTGAAGGAACATAAAGAGGACCTGTCATGGCTCTATACATGTTTATAGAAGTATAAAAGGACCTGTCAGGGCTCTAAACATTTGTGTAGGAATATAAAGAGGACCTGTCATGGCACTATACATGTATATATAAGTATAAAGAGGACCTGTCATGGCTCTATACATGTATATAGGGGTAGAAAGAGAACCTGTCATGGCTCTATAAATGTAAAGGAACATAAAGAGGACCTGTCATGGCTCTACAC
Source organism: Lithobates clamitans (assembly GCA_037952925.1). Classification (NCBI taxonomy): domain Eukaryota; kingdom Metazoa; phylum Chordata; class Amphibia; order Anura; family Ranidae; genus Lithobates; species Lithobates clamitans. The sequence goes on from JBBGZY010001477.1 coordinate 93,085, forward strand.
GTGTTTATAAGAGTATAAAAGGACCTGTCAGGGCCCTATACATGTATGTAAGAATATAAAGAGGACATGCCATGGCTCTATACCTGTATATAGGAGTATAAAAGAATGTAAACAGACAGATCCCCATTCTGACAGGGAAGGAGAGACAGATTTGTTGTTCCTAGTGATCAGGAACAGAGATCTCTCTCCTCCTCCAGTCAGTCCCATCCCCCAACAGTTAGAAACACCTCCCAGGGAACACATTTAAACCCTTCCCTGTCAGTGACATTTACACAGTAATCAGTGCATTTTTATAGCACAGATCGCTGTGTTAAATTTAAATGGTCCCAAAAATGTGTCAAAAATATCTGATCTGTCACTGTCCCGCTAAAAGATTGCCGCCATTACTAGTAAAAAAAAACAAAAAATGAAAAAAATGTCATAAATATATCCTCTACTTTGTAGACACTATAACTTTTGCGCAAACTAATCAATGTACACTAATTGTGTTTATTTTTACCAAAAATAAGTAGAAGAATACATATTGGTCTAAGCTGATGAAGAAATTTGTTTTTTTTTTGGATATTTATTATAGCAAAAAGTAAAAAATATTGTTTTTTTTTTTCAAAATTGTCGCTCTTTTTTTGTTTAAACTGCAGAAGTGATCAAATACCAGCAAGAAAGCTCTATTTGTGGGAAAAAAAGGATGTCAATTTTGTTTGGGTACAATGACATATTGGCTGCTGGTACCACCGGGTCCCATGGTAGGGCCGGCCTTGTTCCCAGTCATTGCCAGATTGCTGGTTGGTGGTTCAGGTCAAGTTTAGGCATGCAAATTAGGCCTGCACAGGTCTTGTGCACTTTCCAGCTTTGTCAAATGTCAAAAAACAGTACCAAAATGTGATAAAATCTTTTCAAATGTCACATAACATAATTATTTTTTGGGACACAATTCTCAGCCAGATCGTTATGCATGTAAGATGTTTGTACTAGTACAAACAAATCATTCACATGGGTCAGTTCACTTTATCTGGTTGTTAATTGCGATAAAGGATTGCCAGTAACAATATGAAGAGGAGATGTAGGGCAGCCATGTATCCTGCAGATAGCACTAGTGAATGCGCTTGACACTGCCAAGTTGTCTCATGAACCTGAAGGTCACCAGTAGCAAATATATAGTATATATATATATATATATATATATATATATATATATATATATATATATATATATATATATATTATATAAATATATACAGTATATACAGTATCTCACAAAAGTGAGTACACCCCTCTCGTTTTTGTAAATATTTTATTATATCTTTTTATGTGACAACACTGAAGAAATTACACTTTGCTACAATGTAAAGTATTGAGTGTACAGCTTGTATAACAGTGTAAACTTGCTGTCCCCTCAAAATAGCTCAACACACAGCCATTAATGTCCATGTCCATTAAAGTACACCCCTAAGTGAAAATTTCCAAATTGGGCCCAAAGTGTCAATATTTTGTGTGGCCACCATTATTTTCCAGCACTGCCTTAACCCTCTTGGGCATGGAGTTCACCAGAGCTTCACAGGTTGCCACTGGAGTCCTCTTCCACTCCTCCATGATGACACCACGCAGCTGGTGGATGTTAGAGACTTTGCGCTCCTCCACCTTCCATTTGAGGATGCCCCACAGATGCTCAATAGGATTTAGGTCTGGAGACATGCTTGGCCAGTCCATCACCTTTACCCTCAGCTTCTTTAGCAAGGCAGTGGTCATCTTGGAGGTGTTTTTGGGGAGGGGATCATTCTCTGCTTCAGTATGTCACAGTACATGTTGGCATTCATGGTTCCCTCACTAAACTGTAGCCCCCAGTGCCGGCAGCACTTATGCAGCCCCAGACCATGACACTCCCACCACCATGCTTGACTGTAGGCAAGACACACTTGTCTTTGTACTCCTCACCTGGTTGCTGCCACACACGCCTGAGACTATCTGAACCAAATAAGTTTATCTTGGTCTCATCAGACCACAGGACATGGTTCCAGTAATCCATGTCCTTAGTCCGCTTGTCTTCAGCAAACTGTTTGCAGGCTTTCTTGTGCATCATCTTTAGAAGAGGCTTCCTTCTGGGATGACAGCCATGCAGACTAATTTGATGCAGTGTTCGGCGTATGGTCTGAGCACTGACAGGCTGACCCCCCACCCCTTCAACCTCTGCAGCAATGCTGGCAGCACTCATATGTCTATTTTCCCAAAGACAACCTCTGGATATGACGCTGAGCACATGCATTCAACTTCCTTGGTCGACCATGGCGAGGCCTGTTCTGAGTGGAACCTGTCCTGGTAAACCGCTGTATGGTCTTGACCACCGTGCTGCAGCTCAGATTCAGGGTCTTGCCAATCTTCTTATAGCCTAGGCCATCTTTATGTAGAGCAACAGTTCTTTTTTCCAGATCCTCAGAATTCTTTGCCATAAGGTGCCATGTTGAACCTTCAGTGACCAGTATGGGAGAGTGAGAGCGATCATACCAAATTTAACACACCTGCTCCCCATTCACACCTGAGACCTTGTAACACTAACGAGTCAAATAACACCGGGGAGGGAAAATGGCTAATTGGGCTCAATTCGGACATTTTCACTTAGGGGTGTACTCACTTTTGCTGCCAGCGGTTTAGACATTAATGGCTGTGTGTTGAATTATTTTGAGCGGACAGCAGATTTACACTGTTATACAAGCTGTACACTCACTACTTAACATTGTAGCAAAGTGTCATTTCTTCAGTGTTGTTACATGAAAGGATATAAAAAAATATTTACAAAAATGTGAGGGGTGTACTCACTTTTGGGAGATACTGTATATATATATATGTTTATGGTATATTGGCAGTGTGGGACCCTACCACTATGAAAATGGGCATTAAAGTGACACTGGATTCTCAAAGCAGCAGTTTGAGAAGCTCTGGAAGCAGTGGCGGCCACTCATGCAAGGCGAATGAAAGCCACCCCCCTAATCCATGTGCCAGGCCCCTAATCTACATGCAGGGTCCCGAACGCATGAATTTCAATGAGTTTTTTTTAAGCACATGATTAGAGCCTGAGGCTCTGATTGGCTTCAAAAAGGCTGGGCTCGGGGGGCAAGGGCGCAGAGCGAATTAAGCCGTGACCCGGATAGGGTAAGTGCAGGGCTGGCGGGTGGCCTGGCAGGTGATAAGCCAGTTATCGAGCGACAGGGGGGGGCAATCGATTGAGCGAGTGCTGGGGGGGGGGGGGGGCTGGTATGGTCTGTCTAGAAGGTTGATTGTGAACGGAGAAAGTGAAGTTCTGTGCTTTATATATATATATATATATGCCTTTACACACATATGAACTTTATGTATCTCAGTCTTAGTCTGTAGGGTTCAATATTGAGTTGGCCCACCTTTGGCAGCTATATCAACTTCAACTGTTCTGGGAAGACTGTCCACAGCGTATAGGAGTGTGTCTATGGGAATGTTTGACCATTCTTCCAGAAACGCATTTGCGAGGTCGGGCAAACAAAGCCTGGCTCGCTGTCTCCACTCTAATTCACCCCAAAGGTGTTCTATCGGGTTGAGGGCAGGACTCTGTGCAGGCCAGTCGAGTTCCTCCACCCCAAACTCGCTCATCCATGTCTTCATGGACCTTGGTTTGTGCACTGTTCCAAATCATTTGGTTGAGGGGGGATTATGGGGTGGGGTTGTCTTTCAGGGCTTGGGCTTGGCCCCATAGTTCCAGTGAAGGGAACTCTTATGCCCCGTACACACGGTCGGATTTTCCGATGGTAAATGTCCGATCGGAGCGTGTTGTCGGAAATTCCGACCGTGTGTGGGCTCCATCGGACATTTTCCATCGGATTTTCCGACACACAAAGTTTGAGAGCAGGATATATAATTTTCCGACAACAAAATCCGTTGTCGGAAATTCCAATCGTGTGTACACAAATCCGACGCACAAAGTGCCACGCATGCTCAGAATAAATAAAGAGATGAAAGCTATTGGCCACTGCCCCGTTTATAGTCCCGACGTACGTGTTTTACGTCACCGCGTTCAGAATGATCGGACTTTCCAACAACTTTGTGTGATCGTGTGTATGCAAGACAAGTTTGAGCCAACATCCATCGGAAAAAATTCTAGGATTTTGTTGTCGGAATGTTCGAACAAAGTCCGACCGTGTGTACAGGGCATTAAGGTGTCAGCACACCAAGACATTTTGGACAATTTCATGCTCTCAACTTTGTGGGAACAGTTTGGGTATGGCCCCTTCCTGTTCCAACATGACTGCGCACCAGTGCACAAAGCAAGGTCCATAAAAACATGGATGAGTGAGTTTGGGGTGGAGGAACTTGACTGGCCGGCAGAGTCCTGACCTCAACCCAGAAGAACACCTTTGGGATGAAATACAGCGGAGACTGCGAGCCAGGCCTTCTCGTCCAACATCAGTGCCTGACCTCACAAATGCACTTCTGGAAGAATGGTCAAACATTCCCATAGACACACTACTAAACCTTGTGGACAGCCTTCCCAGAAGAGTTGAAGCTGTTATAGCTGCAAAGGGTGGGCCAACGCAATATTGAACCCTACGGACTAAGACTGGGATACCATTAAAGTTGTGTGTAAAGGCAGGCATCCCAATACTTTTGACAATATATATATATATACACACACTATATATTAGGGTTGCACTGATACTGATACTAGTATTGGTATTGGTGCCGATACCAAGCATTTGCATGAGTATCGATACTCGTGCAAATGCTCCGATGCTTGATCCAATACCTGTTGTATAGTCTTTATAGCTGACACCTGCTTCTCCTCCTCTCCCTCCTGTGGTTGTCAGCTGCTTTATTGAAAGGCTATGTAGGGGGATCACCCCCGGCTGTCCCCTGTGTCCTCTCCCCGGGCTCCCTGGGTCTTCCTCTGGCTTCCGGTATCCTCCTCCCCCTCTCCGTGTTCTCCTTCAACTCCCGACTCCTTCTCTGACCCCCCCCCCCATCCCCGATCTGTCAGAATAGAGTAATGAAAAGGTGGTTTGTGTTTATAGGGAAGGGTGGGACTTTATATGAAGCATGTGACAGCAAGGAGGTAGTAGGGTGATCGTAAAGGAATTTTATTCACATAATGCTGGAGCATACAAGTTACAATCGCAAAATACATATAAACAGACATATGATACATAGATAAAAAATAAAATATAAACATACATTGTAATGTTCATACCAATGATGGAATAGTAACAAGATAAAAAGGTTAAACAATGGTAGCTCAAGGTACAACCTTAATAAAATTACCTAGTTCACCACAATCAGAGATGAGTAAAATTATGATTGAACGATAGTGCCTGCAGGACCTAGGGCTTCACTGAACCTGTAGATGTTAATATTGACAAAGGTATGTGAGATCTAAATATAGAAAGGTACAAACATGGCGAATGATGGCTCAACGCGTTTCGTGGCTTCCATGCCACTCGTCAGGAGCAAGCGCGTGTGATATCTGAAAGGATGTTGAAATAAGTAAAGGCAAAAAAGGGGCAAGGACAATATAATTAGGAGCAGGTGTGTAGACCCCACAGGTAATATATGAATACTTACTGGGGCTCTAGTTGTAAGTTGTAATTAATGATGGTGTAGTGGAGGGACACCGCAGGCCATCCAGGGTACCCCCAACCGGGAGCCGTGGCGGGGAGCCCTGCAGAGACGGAACAGGCGCCAACCAGGGCAGGCATGGGAATCGAGGCATATCTGTGAGAAAAGTGAAGGAATGATTGTACCTGATGTGATTGGAGTGCTGGGAGGTGAAGGTGAGAAACTAAAAGGCAAAAGAAGAGAGAAGGAAACAGGGACCCCACGGAGGATCAGTGAGGTAGGGGAATGGAGGTGAGGGACACCCCCAACCGGGAGCAGCGGCGGGGAGCCCCGCAGAGACAGAACAGGCGCCAACCAGGGCAGGCATGGGAATCGAGGCATATCTGTCCTTGCCCCTTTTTTGCCTTTACTTATTTTAACAACCTTTCAGATATCACATGTGCTTGCTCCTGATGAGTGGTATGGAAGCCACGAAACGCGTTGAGCCATCATTTGCCGTGTTTGTACTTTCCTATATTTAGATCTCACATACCTTTACCAATATTTGCATCTACAGGTTCAGTGAGGCCCTAGGTCCTGCAGGCACTATCGTTCAACCATAATTTTACTCAACTCTGATTGTGGTGAACTAGGGTATTTTATTAAGGTTGTACCTTGAGCTACCATTGTTTAACCTCATTATCTTGTTACTATTCCATCATTGGTATGAACATTACAATGTATGTTTATATTTTAATATTTATCTATGTATCATATGTCTGTTTATATGTATTTTGCGATTGTAACTTGTATGCTCCAGCATTATGTGAATAAAATTCCTTTACGATCACCCTACTACCTCCTTGCTGTGATGTGTTTCATATAAAGTCCCACCCTTCCCTATAAACACAAACCCCCTTTTCATGACTTAGATTGGGATGTAAATATATGACCTTACCAGGTCATTATTTCATTTAAAGTCCCTAGGGATGGAAATGTGTGACTTTACCAGGTCATGATTTCCTTAAAGACCCTAAAAACCTCTCCTCTTCTGTTCCGCTGTCAGAATAGCAGAGGAAGGAGCCGGTATATATGTAATTTACCGGCTCCTTCCTTTTCTGAATGAACAGAGTGATCACTCACTCTGTCCATTCATATCTGAGCCACGTGTTTACAATGCTTCAGTTTATAAATGGAGAGAAGCTGCTGTCTCCTTTCCATTCATCTTCAGTGCAGCTGAGGCTGCAGAGAAAGGGACTGAGGAATCTGTGTCCTCAGTCTCGTTCCCTGTCTCAAAGGGGACATATCAATAATAAAAAATAAAAAACACTGACACGATCCACTCCCCCCCCCCCCCCAAAAAAAGAAAGCATTGTAAAAAATAACAAAAAACATATAAATTGTAAAAAATAATCAAAAAATAATTGTAAAAAATTAAATTGTAAAAAAATAAAAAATAATAAAAAAACTACTAAATATGGAGTTCCACCCAAAAATGGAACTTCCACTTATCCGGCTCCTCCCCATTTCCGGTGTCACATTTGGCACCTTTCAGGGTGGAGCAGATACCTAATACAGGTATTTGCTCCCACTTCCAGCGATAGATCGCTGCAGAATCTGCAGTGATCTATAACATGTCCGGCCCATCCTCTGTCCCCCTTGCTGTCTTCTGGAAGACACACAGGTCCCAGAGGACAGGACATGCAGCGCAACTCGTGCATGCGCAGTAGGGAACCAGGCCGCGAAGCTGCAAGGCTTTACTTCCTGATTCCCTTACGTAAGATGGCGGCGCCTGCACCCGGGAGCCGCAGGATGGGTCGGCTTCGGGTAAGGACATCGTGGGTGCCCAGGACAGGTAAGTGTCCTTATTTTAAAAGTCAGCAGCTGCAGTATTTGTAGCTGCTGACTTTTAATTTTTTTTTTCGGTGGAACTCCGCTTTCAAAAAAGCATCGGTAATGGGTATCGGTGAGTACTTGAAAAAAAGTATCGGTACTTGTACTCGGTCTTATAAAAGTGGTATCTTATAAAAGCGGTGTGGGTACAATCCTACTATATACTGTATATATATATATATATATATATATATATATATATATATATATATACTGTACGCATATATGCAACTTATAACTATATGTAATTATATAAGTAACATATAATTGGTTAGGCTGATTCGCCATTGATAAGCTGTCAGATCATTCCGATGTTTGCTGCATATCTGTACACAATGCTATACTCTTTTATGGGTTTCAGTAAGATTTACTGGAATGGGTGCACTTAAGCCAGCCATACATGGATCGAAATCTAGGAGGGTGTTTTCTAAAGTGATTTCTAAACAAAATAAAGCATGGAGGGTGGATTGGTGAGTTTGCACTGAATATTGGTACTCAGATAAAGTTTAGTTCCACCTTAAAGTGGAACTTTATGCTAATAAATACAAATGGTTGAACAGGCAGGATTTTTAATGTGGAAGAGAAATGCTATGTCTGCTCAGCATTAAAGTGGTTCTAAAGGCTGAAGGTTTTTTACCTTCATGCATTCTTTGCATGAAGGTAAAAAGCCTTCTGTTGGCAGGAGCCCCCCTAATACTTATCTGAACCCAATCTTCCTCCAGTGATGTGCATGAGAGCCCCTCTCTGGGACTCTCCCTGCTTATTGGCTGAGACAGCAGCAGGAGCCATTAGCTCCTGCTGCTATTGATCACAGCCAGTAAGCCAATAAGGAGAGAGAGAAGCGGGGCCCAGCCGCGGTTCCGTGTCTGGCTCGGGAGTGCACCTGCTTGGGTGCCCCCATTGCAAGCAGCTTGCTCTGGGGGCACTCGGCAGGAAGGAGGGGCCAGGAGCGCTGGTGAGGGACACAAGAAAAGGACGATCAGGGCTGCTCTGTGCAAAACCACTGCACAGATCAAGTAAGTATGTTCTCTTATGTAACTTATGTTCTCTATGTCGCCAGTCATATCCCCTGTGTGGTTAGACTAGGTGCGCTTGTATTACTGAATATTTTTGATATACCTACAATAAAAGCTACTGGACAAGAAAAATGACTTCCAAGAGAAACAGTAGTATATGTCAGCCTTTTTCAACCAGGGTGCCCAGGCACCCTGGGGTGCCTTGAGGTTTCTTCAGGGCAGGGGTGCCTTGGCAAAATGCCTAAAAGTTGCTCAAAAATTGTATACAAGCCGGCGTGTGAATGAAGGCTGCCTTTTAGTAACACTAAGTCACAGGTTTTTATTGTGCACCATTACAACCTTTTAGCTGCCATTGTCCTAACGACCAATGACGTCATCAGTTGATAAGGAGGATGTCAGTTGCCTGCACACCATCCTGCCTCTCTCCATCAGCGTTGGGGTCACGTTAGCTGAGTGATGGGAAAAAACTGAGGTAGAAGAGAAACATTGGAATACTAGTCAGTACCAGTTTGCAAAAGTGTATGTGCTTTGGAAGAATAAATCATCTCTTATGCCCTGTACACACGGTCGGACATTGATCGGACATTCCGACAACAAAATCCATGGATTTTTCTCCGACGGATGTTGGCGCAAACTTGTCTTGCAAACGCACGGTTGGACAAAGTTGTCGGAAAATCCGATCGTTCTGAACGTGGTGATGTAAAACACGTACGTCAGGACTATAAACGGGTCAGTAGCCAATAGCTTTCGTCTCTTCATTTATTCTGAGCATGCGTGGCACTTTGTGCGTCCGATTTCTGTACACACAATCGGAATTTCCGACAACAGATTTTGTTGTCGGAAAATTTTATAGCAAGCTCTCAAACTTTGTGTGTTGGAAATTCCTATGGAAAACATGTGATGGAGCCCACACACGGTCGGAATTTCCGACAACTAGGTCCTATCACACATTTTCCATTGGAAAATCCGACCGTGTGTACGGGGCATAACATTGGGTGTCCTACTTGGACTTGTGGATGTTGCTGCATTATGTAGAACTATTAGAAGCGTTTTTACATTTTACAATGGGATGCCTCGAGACTGTCCAAGATTTTTAAAGGGCACCTTGACTGAAAAAAGGTTGAGAAACACTGGTATATGTTCTGAATACATACTGTAATATTCTTTCCCCTCAGGGCGAGCCATTGATGCAATCATACAAGCTAACCAAACCTGTTTCTAGTGCTAAATTACGTGTTTAGAAAATAACATCAGCTATACAGAGCAAGTATATTCCAGTATGGTGTTTGCATCCAAAATTCTCATCTATATGAAAGATTGTTTAGATACAAACAGAGCTGGAGCTGCCTATTCACATGTAGATGATACATGAGGGACAGAGCTGGTGAGATCACATCTATTTATAGGAAAACAATGTTATGTTTGACAGAGTGGTGACTCGGAATGCAGATTAAACCATCATGTAACTGGAGCCTCTCGCTGGATTCTTTCATACATTATCCGTTATTTTATTATTACACACTGGAGGGTTTGTACATAGGAGAAACACAGAGAAGCTTCTAAATACAGACAAGCCCATTATAATGGCACAAGCAACTGTAGTGATGAGAGACATTGGAGATTCATTGCTTGATTTGCTTGTTGCTGATGAACCTATTGTATCTGCCGGTGTACCTTTATATAAAATGTTTGCCCAATTGTTTAGACAAGTGCATGTTAGGCATTTGTACATACACTCTATTACCAGAAGTATTGTTACGCCTGCCTTTATACACACATGAACTTTAATGACATCCCAGTCTTATCCCCCGTACACACGGTCGGATTTTCCGACGGAAAATGTGTGATAGGACCTTGTTGTCGAAAATTCCGACCGTGTGTGGGCTCCATCACACATTTTCCATCGGAATTTCCGACACACAAAGCTTGAGAGCAGGATATAAAACTTTCCGACAACAAAATCCGTTGTCGAAATTTCCGATCGTGTGTACACAAATCCGACACACAAAGTGCCACGCATGCTCAGAATAAATAAAGGGATGAAAGCTATTGGTCACTGCCCCGTTTATAGTCCCGACGTACGTGTTTTACGTCACCGCGTTCAGAACGATCGGATTTTCCGATAACTTTGTGTGACCGTGTGTATGCAAGACAAGTTTGAGCCAACATCCGTCAGAAAAAATCCATGGATTTTGTTGTCGGAATGTCCGAACAAAGTCCGACCGTGTGTACGGGGCATTAGTCTGTAAGGTTCAATATTGCGTTGGCCCACTCTTTGCAGCTATAACAGCTTCAACTCTTCTGGGAAGGCTGTCCACAAGGTTTAGGAGTGTGTCTATAGGAATGTTTGACCATTCTTCCATTTGTGAGGTCAGGCATTGATGTTGTACAAGAAGGCCTGGCTCGCAGTCTCCGCACTTATTCATCCAAAAGGTGTTCTTCTGGGTTCAGGTTAGGACTGTGTGCTGGCTAATCAAGTTCCTCCACCCCAAAATTGCTCAGTCATGTCTTTATGGACTTAGCTTTGTGCACTGGTCCAAATCATTTGGTGGAGGGGGATTATGGTGTGGGGTTGTTTTTCAGGGTTGGGGCTTGGCTAAGACTGGGATGCCATTAAAACTCATGTGCGTGTAAAGGCAGGTGTCACAATACTTTTGGTAATATAGTGTATTTATCTATATCTATTTAAAGCTAAATTCCAGGCATAGATATTTTTGTATAGTTGCATTGGTACAGCTTGAGCCAGGCTATACCTGGCCAATACCTGAAGAAGTAGAGAATCATTGTAGTAGCTGTCGCTGCTACAATGATCCTTGCTGGCTTCTGGGTCCCATGTTGGGATGTGCCCTGTTGCATTGTAACCACAGAGGGCGCTCACTTGGCACGGACACCATTCAGAGAATGCCTATTTTTCTCATTTAATAAAAGGCATTCCCTGGACAAAGTGGAAAGTGGTGATTGGACAAAGTGGCGATTCATTGATAAAATGCAAAGCGTTCTCTGAATGGCACCTGTGCCGAGCAAGCATCCTCCTGTGGTTACTATAAAGCAGGGCAGCTGCTCGGCATGGGATCTGGACAGCGTGAACCACTGTATTAGCTATGAATACCACAGTGATTCCCACTTTCACAGGGTTGTGCCAGGTATGGAATATGCAAAATTATCTATACATGGTATTCAGCTTTAAAGCATATATAAGCCCAAGAATAAAAATGTCATATACAGTATATGTCAGCTTACCAGTTCTTAGATGTGGGGGCTGCATTAGGTTACTTTTAATGGTTTTTCCCTATTTTTCTCTATTTTCACCTGACGATCCTGCCAGTAATAGACTTCCTGCCCTAGGGTGACAACACTCACAGTACTGTATCTATAGAGGAGCAGCACTGTCACCTTAAAACAGAACTACAGAACCAGCTTTTCTCCATTGTGGAGCCCCTGCCACAGGATTTTTCAGAAAACTTTTCAATTAAGCCCCTTTAGAATTAAAGTAGAACTATAGGCAAATGCATTTATTTATTTATTTATTCATTTCATTTTGGATAGAGTAAGGGAGGGTTATAACTCCTGTAAGGTTTATTTTTGCCATCTGCTTCCCATTGGGGAGTTTTTCCTTCACTTCCTGTTCCATAGTCAAAATAATAATTAAGGAAATCTCTTTAGGACCCCCAGGTCACCAGAACTAGTGTCCCCATTGGAAGATTTCCCTTCTATTACTTTTCTGGGGACAACCCAAAATTTAGGATTTTGTTTTACTTTCACTTTCAATGATAATGGTAAACAGGACAAATGGAGAGGGTGAACCTCCCTAAGGCCCGCTTCATACTGGTTCTAAAGTAGCAGAATATCAGTATATGACTGCTGGACAAAGAACTCTGGTATGCGAGATTTTGATTCCATCTTTCTGGCCAGAAAAGAATGGAAGCTCCTGACCCGACTCGTGTCTACACGTCAAGAGTCCCAGATACAGTGAATACAGTGTAGATATAATTTTTAGCATATTACGTCACAAGCAAACAGGCAGTACACTTCTTTATACCAGACATTCTAACCTTTTAAAAATCAACGTATGCATCCTAAAATCAGACAAGTTCTGCAAAAATATATATTTTTAGCTTTTTTTACTAAACTTTCGTTTCTCTGCAGTATGCTATTGCGGTTCCTTCATCTGTCTTAAATGATGTCAGCAAGCAAGATTTTTGCACAGAAAGAGGAATGTAGCAGATTCCTGTGATGAGGAAGTCACAAATAGCTTCAACATAAAATACAAGAAATATGATTCTTAGCTGAAATTCTAAATCAGTCTTACTACACACATAACTATGGCCATATAAACTGACCCCTGTTCCTACTTCAGTTCGACATGCGCTCCGACTTTGAGAGCACATGTTGCATCACAAGTCGCTCCCCATTAAGTGCAATGGAACTGTTCTAATAGGAGCGATTTGAATCGCTCCGACTTAGAAGAAGGTTCCTGCACTACTTTTGCTCTGACTTCGGCATGACTTGCATTGACTTCTGTTAACCGCTTCCCGACCAGCTCCCCTGCATGAGCCGTCGTAGCTATGCGTTGGCTCGCGGGGTCGGGATAGCAGGCGCGCACCCGCTGCACAGCGGGGGTGCCGATGCTCGTGGCCAACGGTCACAATGACCGCCGGCCACGAACGATCGTGAGCAGGAGACACAGAACAGGGATGAGTGTGTGTAAACTTGAACTGCCCTGTTCTGAGAGGAGTGACAGATCGTGTGTTTCTATTAGCTAGGAACCATGATCCGTCACTTCCTCTAGTCTAGTCAAATAATAATAAAAATGCTATAAATCTATCCCCTATTTTGTAGACGCTATAACTTTTGCACAAACCAATCAATATACGCTTATTGAGGTTTTTTTTACCAAAAATATATAGAAGAATACATATCGGCCTAAACTGAGAAAAAAAATTTGCTTTTTTTTTTTAAAAAAGAAGATATTTATTATAGCAAAAAGTACAAAATATTGTGGTTTTTTCAAAATTGTTGCTATTTTTTTGTTTATACCGCAAAAAATTTAAAACCGTAGAGGCGATCAAATACCACCAAAAGAAAGCTCTATTTGTGGGAAAAAAAGGACGTCAATTTTGTTTGGGTGCAAAGTTAGCCTGAAGTGGTTAAAGAAGTCATATTCAGGTCATGCCAAAGTCGCGCTGGAATGTCAGCTTCAAAGTAACGCGGAAGTCACATGACTTTGAAGTTGTGGCAGTGTAAACTGGGCCAAACAGGGGCAAAGACAACAATAAAAACTGGTGTTCTAATACCTCTGCTATTTATCCAAAAAAAAAAAAAGTTTTGCCTTTAGTCATACTGTAAACACCTGATCATTAGAAATACCAAAAGCTGATTTTTTCAAAGAATGGGGAAGTTAGGGACAATACAAATCTGCAATGATCAAATGTGCTGTTACTAATTTATTAATTTGTTAAATTGCAGGAAGCCACTGAGGTGCTAGAGAAAATTAAACAAAAAAAGTTAACTTCTTTCCAAAAAGCACAAGTTGAAAGTACTAGTTTAAAAGTCCCTGAAGTGCCCTCTGGTGGTTGTCATGGGTACAAGTTTTTATGGAAGCATTTTTAGGAAGAGACTCTTATGCCGCGTACACACGGTCGGACTTTTCAGCTACAAAAGTCCGACAGCCTGTCCGACAGACTTTCGACGGACTTTTGGCGGACTTTCGACGGACTTGCGGCGGACTTTCTAATGAACAGACTTGCCTACACACGATCACACAAAAGCCTGTTGAATTCTTACGTGATGACGTACACCGGACTAAAATAAGGAAGTTCATAGCCAGTAGCCAATAGCTGCCCTAGCGTGGGTTTTTGTCCGTCGGACTAGCATACAGACGAGCGGATTTTTCGACCAGACTCGAGTCCGTCGGAAAGATTTAAAGCATGTTTCAAATCTAAAGTACGTCGGATTTGAGGCTAAAAAAGTCAGTTGAAAGTCCGGAGAAGCCCACACACGATCGGATTACCAGCCAGCTTTAGTCCGTCAGCGTCCGTTGGACTTTTGTAGACGAAAAGTCCGACCGTGTGTACGCGGCATTAAAGAAAACTCTACTAAGAGAAATACATGAAGCCTTGTTGCTGAACTCCTTCTGGAAATATTAATTGTCCAGCTGCCATAATGACCCTGGTTTCAATAGTTTCTAAGTCCCCGATGTGGAACAAGAATGCAGGTTAGGATTTGTGATATTACTATGACTCCAATTGTGGCATTCTTGTTTATCTGGAGCAAGCAGTAGAATCTAAGCTCCTGACCTGCATTGGACTGGCATTAACCACTTCAGCCCCGGAAGAATTTACCCCCTTTCTGACCAGAGCACTTTTTTGCGATACGGAACTGCGTCGCTTTAACTGACAATTGCGAGGTCGTGCGACGTTGTACCCAAACAAAATTTATGTCCTTTTTTTTTCTCACAAATAGAGCTTTCTTTTGGTGGTATTTGATCATCTCTGCGGTTTTTATTTTTTGCGTTATAAACAAAAAAAGAGCCAACAATTTTGAAAAAAAAGCAATATTTTTAACTTTTTGCTTTAATAAATATCCCCCAAAAATATATATAAAAAACAAATTTTTTCCTCAGTTTAGGCCGATATGTATTCTTCTACATATTTTTGCTAAAAAAAAAACACAATAAGCGTATATTGATTGGTTTGCGCAAAAGTTATAGCGTCTACAAAATAGGGGATAGATTTATGGCATATTTATTATTCTTTTTTTTTATTAGTAATGGCGGCGATCTGTGATTTTTATCGTGACTGCGACATTATGGCGGACACAACGGACACTTTTGACACTATTTTGGGACCATTGTCATTTATACAACGATCAGTGCTATAAAAATGCGCTGATTACTGTATAAATGACACTAGCAGGGAAGGGCTTAAACACTAGGGGGCGATCAAGGGGTTAAGTGTGTCCTAGGGAGTGATTCTAACTGTGGGGGGATGGGCTACCTAGAACATAACAGCAATCACTGCTCCCGATGACAGGGAGCAGTAGATCCCAATCATGTCACTAGGCAGAACGGGGAAATGCTTTGTTTACATAGGCATCTCGCTGTTCTGCCGCGACACGATCTGACACGATCGCAGGACACCGACGGACATCGAGTGCGTGTGTCCCGCGGGCACGGTCACGGCGCACACAGCGGACGCGCTCCCCCACAATGTTGCGTCTTAAAGGGGACGTACCTGTTCGCCCATTGCACAGCTGTGCCATTGTGCCGACGTATATCGTCGTGCACTGGTCGGCAAGCGGTTCATGTGAACCTGTTGCTTTTCCCCACAAGGGAAAAGAACATATTCACTTTAAAGCAATGGTATATCTCAATTTTAAATCATCTTGAAAACTGCAGTCTTTATTAATATTTATGCTTTTTGTTGTTTCCACTCTTACCACTGTTTTTAAAATATTTGTTTACTATTTACTCCTGAGCTGACCAGCAGCTTTAAAGTTGAACTCAGGGTGAAAGGATTTAAATCCATTATGTGTGCACCAAATGCCATTGCAAGCCCAGATACAGTAATACCTTGGATTACGAGCACAATTCATTCCAGGAGAATGCTTGTAATCCAAAGCACTCGTATATAAAAAGGCGAGATTCGGCATAGGAAATAATAGAAACTCAGATAATCCGTTCCACAGCCACTGCTTGTCTATGCAGTACCGCATGTAGCCAAAGGTGCGGGGGTGCCGGAGACACTCGGAAACACTCGAAGACCACTTGGAGACACTTGGAGACGATCGGACACACTCGGAAAGGAGTGTTTCCGAGTGTCTCTGAGGGTCACCGGCGCCACCCATACCTCTGGCCAAATGTGGTACTGCACACCCCAGCAGCTTGAATCCTGCTTGTCTTGCGAGACAACGCTCGCAAAGCGAGTCAGGATTTTTAAAAAAAAAATAGCTCGTATTGGGAAACGCTCGTAAACCGCGTCACTCGCAATCCAAGCTTCCACTTTATTACCTTGTAAAAGTAGCAATGACATCATGACTGTGCTATAGGTAGCCTGTGCAGAGAGCAGAGCTGTGGGATGCAGGAGGCCCCACTCACTACAAGCTGTCTGTTAAGACCAGTCACTCTGCACAAGGAAAGAGAGCAACAGTGACCGGTCTTTGTACAGGAAATTCCTGCACAGAGGTAAAGTTTCACACTGGGTTACTGCACAGATCTGGAGGAAATACACAAAACACACCAAGACTCAAGTAAGGATAAACATGACTCTTGTATTTAGGCAAAATTTGCTTATCCCAGAATTCAGCCTCAAGCTACATTTGGCAGTGAAACTTTCCACTGGAATGTCCATTACCTAGTCCTGAGGAATAGAACATTATTGGCTTCTTTTACAGAAGTATAGAATTGGCGGTGTTCACTGACTTTCAGAGATAATCCCATTCAGTAGCAGTGTCTCTGGAAATTTAAAGAATATGTAAAGCCAAAGTCTTTTAGAAGACGATGGTACAGGAGAGCCCAGAGGCCATCTTAAAGCAGTAGTAAACCGCTGAATCCCCCACAAAAAAAACACCCTGCAAGACAATAGCTAGCACATTATGAAATACTTACCTTAGTACGAAGCTCCCGCAGCGGCGCCCATGTTCCCCCAGCGTCCCTTCCGGGTTCATGGGCTTCAGCGCTGTGAGTGGCCGGAGCCACAATGACGTCACTCCTGTGCATGCACGTGGGAGTCCTCTGTTCCGGCAAGGAGCTCTGAAGTTCTGGCATGATCCGCCGGATATTCAGAGCGCATGCGCTGCTGACGTCAGTGGCTGCATGCAGGGTGAATATCTCCTAAACCGTGTAGGTTTAGGAGATATTAATTTTACCTACAGGTAAGACTTATTATAGGCTTACCAGTAGGTAAAAATGACCAAGCTGGGTATACAACCGCTTTAAAAAAATTTTTAAAATTTTAATCTTTGAAATCTGACTTTGAAACTCAGAATTCAGATTTTTAATCCCACAATTCTGACTTTATTCATATAATTCTGAGTTTAATAAATACATACATTCAGAATTCTGATAAAACAAAGTCAGAATTATCTCACAGAATTCGGAATTTAAAAAGTCATAATTTTGTTTCATAAATGTTTTTTTAGAATAGCCACAAGGGCTCTAGGAGTTAAGTACAGGGGCATATCTGCCACAAGACAAACAAGGCTTTTGCCTTGTGCGGTATTTTTCAGGGGGTGGCACCACCCTCCCAGGCAGGCGACCGCGCTATAGCCACTTGACGGTTACAGTGCGGTCGTCCAGTTCTGGGAGGACCGATGGGCTGATTGGCAGCACTGATGGGCACTGGCAGGCAGCACTTATTGGCACTGATTGGCAGCACTGATGGGCACTGATAGGGGCCACTGATGGGTACTTATTGGAGCACTTATTGGCAGCACTGATTGCAAGCACTGAAGGGCACTGATTGGCAGCACTGATGGGCACTGATTGGCCATTCAGTGCCCATCAGTGCTGCCAATCAGTGCCCTTCAGTGCTGCAAATCAGTGCCCATTAGTGCTCCCAATCAACGCCCATCAGTGCTGCCAATCAGTGCTGCCAATTAGTGCCCATTATCGCTGCCTACCAGTGTCCATCAGTGCTGCCAATCAGTGCCAATATATGCTGCCTATGGGTGCCCATCAGTGCTGCCAATCAGTGCCTCCTCATCATTGTCGTCCATCATTGCCGCCTATTAGTGCTCATCCGTATCCCCTATCAGTGTCCTTCATAGCCGTCTGATAGTGCTGCCTAACAGTGCCCATCAGTGTCACCTATCAGTGCTCATCAGTGAAGCTTCGTCAGTGACCACAAGCCATAGCTGTTCACTTTGAACGGCTGCAGCTTCCTCATGAGACCCTGAGACAAGAACATTAAAAAATACTTTTTTCAAGTATTCATCAATACTTTTTTTTCCTCGCCCTGGCAGATCTTCAGAGCAGCCAGGTGGGCTAGTAGTGCCTGCAAGCGGTGTGGCTGGGAGCAGATCTACACAAGGAGTGGTATCGACCCCTGCATGCAGTTTGCCTCAATTTTTGTGCTAGTTCCAAGATGGGCTGTGAGCTCTTAGTCTGAAGTGGACTTTTGCTACTAATCTACTAAGGAGGAAAAGAAGCAGTTAAGGATCTTTTTGTACAGAAGAAGGAAGTTGTCCCCTTTTTGTTGTTCTTTGTTTCAAGTTGGACATCCCATAAATCCCCTCACAACATCCAAGTTGTTACCCCTAATAAAACATCAAAAACAAAGCCAAGGGACCGACTTTGGATGCAAGTGGAGAATACGTGTTGCCTGGCTGTGCAGGAGTAGGGTGACCACGTGTCCCGGATTGCCCGGGATTATCCCGTAATCTATATTTGTGTCCCGTGTCCCGGACACCTTCATTCCGGGACAATGCCGTGTCCCGGAATGAAATAAGGACTGCCTGCCACTGTAATAAAAGATTGCCCAACTGGTTGCTAGGGCCGCCCCGCCTGGCGTGTAGCAACCAGTGACGTCACATTTGCAGAGTGTCTCAGTATCAGAGCAGAGGGAGGCGGCCGGCCGAGGGAACAAGGCTTTTACCCAGTACTGTACTACGCTCTCCGAGTCCACCCACCACATCTCCTCCGCGGCAGCATCAGTCATTTCTGACTCCTCCGACCTCCAGTGACCTCTCGGCCCAGTCGGCGGGCAGCGGCATTCTGCAGTGCCAGTGCTGGCTAGCCTTAGATCCACGGCTCGGCTGTTCCCGGTCCCGACCTCCCGCAGTGCATTGCAGGCTGCAGTCCCTGAATGGCAGTTTGGAAATGTGGTCACCCTATGCAGGAGTAGGGGAGCCAGTCCCCAGGAGCCCCTTCCGGGGTAGTTCTACAGTTATATGCCTGGTTGCAGTAAGTTTTTTTCTCCCAATTACTTTCATTAGATTACTGATTCATTTCTGAGGAAGGGAATCCCCTTTTGCTCACAGAGGCCCTGTCTTGGATGGAGGAACTTTATTATCAAAACCACTCTTCCACTCAGCAAAGGTTCTGGTTCTCTTATTTACCTAAAGGTTTAGCTCAAAATGCTGTTTGGGGAGGGACATTTCTCATAACCCCCTCTCTGCCAGCAGAGAACTATGCTGTGAAACATTAGTACATAATCCATATAATGGTTTTGGCATTCATATCCAGCCATTAATCCTACACATTAGATTACCTGACGAACAGAAAGTCAGTCCTGCACAAAGAGGTGTTTTCCCAGCGTTATACAATGTGGAGAATTTAATAGAAATGAACAGCGTGGGAATTTTCTTTCCCTAATGACAGGAACCATTTTAATACATCCTTACATTGACCTGTGCTTAGATGTATATCATAGAATTGTAGTAGCTGCACTGCTTACTCTACTATTTGTGCAGTTATTTTTACTGAAGAGGAAATACCCATAGGAATAGTATCATAGTTATTGTTCAATAAGTAATTTTTCATTGATGTTTAGTCTATGTATATTGAAGTCATTATGACTCACTTGCTTCACTTAAATGAAAAGCAACCATTTATTGGGTCGTTCTTTTCTTTTGGCTCCTCTATAATCTTCATACCTCATACTGTATATAATATTAAAGCTAAGTGTTATCCTAGCCTTTTTAAACCAGGGTTCCTCCATAGATTGCTAGGTGTTCCTTAAAGGACAAGTTTAGGGGTTTTCAAAAAACAAATGTAGCAGGACAGGAGTGGTGAGGTGATGGAGCTGTGCGGTGGAACTCCACCTAAGAAAGAGAGGGCCGCACTGTCTACCAGCATCTGAGAGAGAGAGAGCCACGCTTTTCCCGAGACTGCTGCCAAGAGACTAATGGGGCGTACACACGGGCGGACTTTCCGACCGGACTGGTCTGACGGACTTCCCGATGGACTTTTGACAGACTTCCGACTGTCTTTTTTTATAAACGGACTTGCCTACACACGACCGGACTACGGACAGGCTTGCCTACACACGACTGGACTTTCCGGCAGACTATGTCCGCCGGTCTTCCCGACGGACTTTCCGAATGAACGGACTTGCCCACACACGAACAAGTCCGTTCATTTTGAACGTGACTCAGGTACGACGGAACTAGAAAAGGAAGTCAATCTCGCCGCTTTTATTGGCGAGATTGACACCTTGCGAGCCCCATCGCGGGGCATACCAGGCCCTTAGGTCTGGTATGGATTTTAAGGGGAACCCCCTACATCGAAGAAACGGCATGGGGGTCCCCCAAAATCCATACCAGACCCTTATCCGAGCACGCAGCCCGGCCGGTCAAAAAAGGGGGTGGGGACGAGCGTGCGCACCCCCTCCTGAACCGTACCAGGCTGCATGACCTCAACATGGGGGGGTGGGTGCTTTGTCCCCATGTTGATGAGGACAAGGGCCTCTTCGTGAAAACCCTGGCCATTGGTTGTCAGGGTCTGCGGGCGGGGGCTCATCAGAATCTGGGAGCCCCCTTCAATAAGGGGGCCCCCAGATCCTGGCCCCCCACCCTATGTTAATGAGTAAGGGGTACATCGTACCCCTACCCATTCACCTAGGGAAAAAATGTCAATAAAAAAACACACTACACAGGTTTTTAAAGTAATTTATTAGACAGCTCCGGGGGTCTTCTTCCGACTTCGGGGGTCTTCTTCTGATTTCACCGCTCTCTCCGGCCTCTTCTCCCAGTGTCCGGTTCTTCTCCCACTCTTCGGCCTCTTCTCCCGGTGTTTGACCTCTTCTCCTGGTGTCCAGTTCTTCTGCCGGCTCCTCCGCTATCTTTTGCCGCTCTTTTACTAGCAGTGGCCCGGACTTCTGCGTCATCTTCTTCCCTCTTCTCTTCTTCCGATGTTGACACGACGCTCTCTCCCGCGGTAATGCTGTGTGAGCACTCCGCAATGACTTATATAGGCGGTGACTCTGCCCCCTTATAACGTTACATTCCCCGGGCATGTTTTCCTAGAGGCTTACTGTCTCACTTTTGATTGATTAAACCTACTCTTTTTACAAAGGGCCCCGACGTTTGCTAGCGGAAGACACTAGTACCCTTCAACTCAGGACCTGTAACGTTACAGAACTGTGCTTACTGTACCTGTTAACCCATTTATTCTTTTTGTATTGTTACTTTCAATTGTGTTTGTGGCCCATAAGGACCTGAGAATTTGATAGATCTTCTCTCCTCCCTCCCAGCGTCTGTGTTATGGGCATATAGATTACTGCCCTTTTCAAAATTTACAGTTGCTAAGTATTGAAGGTTGTCTTTTCCGATGTATTAATTCTTTGCAGAAAGGTTTAACAGTGTTGTAAGCTTCCATATGCTTTAAACCGTGATAACATATTCAATTTGTTTATCACTACCAGGTGTGTTTTTGTTTTTGGTGATAATCCACAGCCAGGATAACAGTATTTCCCACATGTGTCTTTAAATGTGTTTGCAGTAATTTAATTTAACCAGGTGTGTCAGAGGGGCTGAGGTCATTCTTGGGGTTGATATGGAGATCAGAGAACCCAAATTTACAAAGCGGCTCCTTTGGGGGTGGCACTACACAAACATTTATACTCACCTCTATACTGCAGAATCAGTGTGATACTGCAGCTGTTGTTGTTGGCTCTAAGAGAGAACTGAGCAATCACATGATCACTCAGTTCTAGATCAGTCTGTCACTGCTCTCTGCTCTGCCCCTCCAGCGCACCCTGAAGCTCGGCTGGAGAAAGGAAGGAGCGGCTGTCTCTGGCTCTCAGAAACACGTCAATAAACTAAAAAAAACGGGTCATTTTTCCACTTACAATCAATATAAGGGGATCCTTCTCTTATTGACCACCAATGTAAGGCGGTCCTTCTCCCACTGACAATCTATGACAATCTGACAATCTCTTACCGAGTCTGACTGACCACCAATGTGGGGGCCCTTCTTCAACAGTCAACCCACGTAAAGGGGGTCATTTCTCAATGACCACAAATGTAACGGACCATTTCTTCTACAGACTACCAATGTAGGAGGCTGTTATATTGGAATTAAGCCCTAATCTCACCCTAAAAACTGGGCCTAATTATCTTATTCTATCCCCTGAACCTAACCTTAAACATGAGCCCAACTCCAAAACCTTATACTAGCCCCTAGCTGTAAACCTAAACAAAGTACCAATATTTAAACCTTAACTCAAATACCCCACAATTTAACCACAACCCCTAAACTTCTCTCTTAATGTGAACCTAACCCCCCAACGCTAATATTATAAATACAAAAATATTTATTTTACAACAAATATAATGGTCGTCCAAATAATTTCTGATGGCAGAGTGACTATGCTGTCATTAGTGAATTTATCTGTTGCTAATGTTTGGGAGCAATAGCTGTCCACACCCATTATTCCATAGTTACAGAGATATTGGGGTTGATTTACTAAAGGCAATTAGACTGTGCACTTTGCAAAGTGCAGTAATGAGGTAAAGCTTCACTTTATAAAGAATACCCAATCACGTGCAAGAAAAATTAAAAAAAAAAAAGAAAAAACAGCATTTTTTTTGCACATGATTGGATGATGGAAGTCTGCTCATTTACTAAGCTCTGGAGCAGCTGCACTTGCAGGGTGCAACTGCACTTTGCATAGTGCACAGTCTATTTGCCTTTAGTGAATTAACCCCAAAAGGAGCAAACTCTGTACAGCAGGGGCATAAACAGCGATAAAACTTTTTTTTATTTTTTATAGTTGGGTAGGTTTAGAAGTAGGGTTGCACCAATACCACTTTTTTAAGACTGAGTACAAGTGCCGATCCTTTTTTTCAAGAACTCACCAATACTTTTTTTTTAATGTCATGTGACAGTAGCACTGATATGCAGCACTGATAGGTGGAACTGACTGATGGTCACTGATTTGCAGCACTTATAGATGGCACTGATGGCTGGCACTGACTGATGGGCTCTGATATGCTGGCCCTGATAGGTGGCACTTATGGGCACTGATAGGTGGCACTTATGGGCACTAATATGCTTGCTCTGATAGGTGGCATTTATGGGCTCTGGCAATGAAATGATGAGAGAGACAATTAATAACAGTCAAAGTTCAAACTTTCTTGAGTATACTGCGACGCCCATCTTGGTACATCCTGCACTCAAGTCTCAGTAAGCCAGCAGTTAGAAGGCAGCAGCAGACATCTTGTTAAACCCACCCCATATAGTTAGTGAACTATATGGGGTGGGTGTAACAAGATGTCCGCTGTCACCTTGTGACTGCTGGCTTACTGAGGCCGAGTGCAGGGTGTACCAAGATGGGCATTCGCACTGTTCAATCACCAACGGAGACCGGGGCTGTCACTTCCATTAATGAATGTGATGGCCCAGGTCACCGATTCTGACGGCTGCGAGTGTGACCCACACCACTGCCCCTGGCCAGCTTACCTTCCGCTGCTGCCAGCCCAGGACTCGCTCTCCACTGCCAGGACTCGCTCTCCACTCCGCCCACTGACTTCCGGGAGCCGCCTCTTCATACAAAAAGTATCGGGTCAGGCATCGGGAGCATTTGCCCGAGTACAAGTAGTAGTATCGGTATTGGTGCAACCCTAGTTAGAAGCTATATTTTAGGTTATTATTCAGCTCTTACAAAAAATAGGAAGTTTCCCCAGGGGTTTTTTAGCAGCAGAGAATTTATATAAAAGTAGTTGATGTAAAAAAACAATTTATTTAACAGACAATAATAATTTCAAATGAACAATAATGAATCATCCATATAGGTAGTGCGACACAAAAACAAACATGGAACATCACTCATAGCAAGGAACACCCTATGTACAAGCATGGTTTGCCAATTGTATTTATGACGAATGTATCCACACGAAAAACCCTGATGCATTTCGACTCTTGTGATTTTTCAATCTCTTCAGGGGGATTTATATTCTAGGAAAATATCAAAGTATCTAATTAAAGTCATTGGACAATATAAAAAATATAAGTATAGCATTTCGAATTGAGCAAAATTATATCTCCATACACATAGAGGTATAGTTACCAATGGGTGGATGAAGACATGGGGATGTATCGCACAAACCAGCATTGCAGGATTGTAGTTGTCCAAAGATCCCATCGCTGCCTTATGTCCCCCCCGCGTCCTCCGGGTGGGCTCATAGTCCACCGAGCTTGCAGGGGGCCACGTTCTAGGACCCGGAGAGGAGGATGGGGGGGTAAAACACCTGCAGATGGACATGCAAAGACTTTTTGTAAGTAATCGTTTAGATAATGTTGGAGGAGTGTATAGAAGTGCTTGGCAGCTGTAGGCTGGTTGTTATTTGGTCACTAGTGGATTCATGTTATAGAAAAATTAATCAAGTTATACATAACATGGCGTAGTTTATTCGTTAGTTGGATTGGTTATAAAAAGGGTTGGCTAACAGTGAAGAAAGGTTGGGTGGGGGATGGGGTGTAGTAATGTGATTAGTGAAGTGAAAGTGCATGATGTGGGATTCCAAAGAGCTGCACTTACCAAGCACTCCATCAGTTTTGTATTAGTATATGACAGCATTACCAGGGAACACCTCAGGATCTCCTGTGATAAGGTTGGAAATAATAGGTTGGAGTTCTACTTAAGTTGTTTTCCATTTTTCTGTATAATGTGTACGTGTCAGTATATGTTGTAAGATGTAGCTTAAGTCTTTCCAGATGTGTCCAGCGTCATGTATGTTGAAATTATACTGCTTGTTACCTTATATGGAAATTTGCTGAAATATGTGATCCTGTAACCAGTCTATAAAAAGCCCCAATAAAGAGCCAACAGGTGCAGTTGACAGTACGGGACCTTTAGGCTCTGAGTTGATATACAGAAACTTTCTGATTCTGTGTCTTACTTCTTTAATAGAGCTAAATTTGGCAAAGCAATATAAACTAGAAGCAGTTAAATTGAAAACTGCACTTATCAATTCTGGCGCCCGAACAGGGACACACCGATGATACTACAAGAGGTGGATGAATTGGACTGACGGAACAAAAAGACAGGCATTCTGGGAACCACAGATCAAACACCTGGCCAGGTAAGAAAAAAGCTTTATTTTTCTTATATTCTGTGCTCCCCTGATTTGTGCCTATCCGTTCTGTCAGTTATGGTTCTCCTGGTTTTAAAACACCAGCCTCTGTAGTGGAGTCTAGAATTACTGCATATTGTGGTTTATATTGCTGGAGTTATTTGTCATGTATTGTCTGTCTGTTTGCTTGTAATGAGCCTTGCCAAGGTTGGTATGAATTGAAAGAATATCATCCCAATGAGCAGTGGAATGCGTCCTTAACCTCGCAAGAGGACTTTGGGGGTCTGCCGCTTAAGTTTGATATTCAATTTAATTCATAAACAATAGACGGGTTGAAAGTATAAGCCCTGTCTGCTCCATAAAGCAGGGATAAGAGTGTATGAGAGGGATTCCCAGATACAGGGGGAATGAGGTCTCCATAAGCCCGGAGATCTAGTCGGATACCTGGTCACTTAAAGGAATGCTTGTATATGTTGTAGCTGTCAGTCTGGTCATAATATTTGTCAGTTGGCTAGCATATAAAGTAATTCGATTTCAGAAATCTCATCCTGGAGAGGTTTTTAGTATTCTGGCACCCTAGGAGGAAAAGGCAACGAGGAACTAGTGTAGCTTTTTTAGTATTTTGTATTGTACACTAAGTGTCCCACACGCTACCTAGGCACGGACTGTCAGAATGGGCCAGCAGAACACGAAACCCCGTCAGGGAATTGTGGCGCATTATACGGTGCCACAGATAATTAAAAACATCTATGGGAAAGATGAAGCGCGGGACTTAAAGGATGTCCTTCGTAAATTTAAGGTGAAAGGAGCAGCGGGTTTAGACCCGGATGTATGGAGTGAAATAAAAAGGGACAGACAAGGAGAGGTGTTAGAGAAGCAATGGATGCGTCAGGTTCAATGCTTAATTAAGGTCTCAAATAGAGCGAAAGAAGAGGGGTGGAAATATAATCCAGATTGTGATGGTTGGGATATGAAAGATAGAAGAACAAAAAATGTTGAAATTTTAAATAATCTTAGTTCAACCATCCCACCCCCATATACTGACATAGAGCAAAATTTGCATAAGCCAGGGTTATATCCTGTACTTGAGGGGAGAGGATGGGTTTGTCAGGTTTGTGGAACACAAAACCCAGAATGGGCAATAGAATGTGTGCATTGTGGGGCACAAAAACCTCATTCAGAAACTGTAGCCCCCGTACGCACTGATACACGCATTGTACAGGTAAATAATCCAGAATTTGGACAAGTAGCCCATCCAAACGCCCCACCGACTATTACTCGTAGGATGCAAATAAGGACTTGGGCACCATGGTCAGCAGACACTCTTATGGCATTAATACAGAGCGCCCCAGACCCGGTAGCAAAGCCAGCTGCTTTCTGTAGATTTGTGACACAGTTAATGAATACACATGAAGCAACCTGGCAGGATGGGGAGGATTTATGTAGACATAAAATGACTCTGACCCTGTTTAACCAGTTTATGACTGAAATAGGTCCGCACCGACCTGCAGACCGAGCTGACGGGGATGGCAATCTAGAGGCAGGACATGTCAGACACATAGACTCAAGGGCCCCTTTTATTGTTAGATTAGAAGCTTTCTGTCAGGCAAAACAACAGGAGAGGGGGTCCATATCACCCATGAAACAAATGCCAGGACAGACTGTATCGGAATTTTACTTATCTATGGAAAGTATGATGGCAGATGAAGGATTGGATTTGGCTCTGCCAGTCACGATCCGAGCCTTCAATAGACAGTTTATGGAAGGATTAAATCCACAGATAAGTGAAAGACTGAAAGCCTGCACACCAGAGTGGAGGGCAATTAGAGATAGAGGGTCGTTGTTACAGAAGGCACAAGGCATAGAGGCGGACTTAGCAGAAACCAAAGGGAGGAAACATCATGCAATCAATGCGATTGTGGGTCCCCAAGAGCAAGGTAGAGGTTCCTCTCGCAAACCCCTTACTTGTTACTACTGTAACAAGATTGGTCACATCAGACGCCACTGTAGGAAAAGAATAAGGGATGAAGGAGATGAAGGTGTTGATTCTCCAGTTAATCAGAGAAGAAACCAGCCCAGGGGCAACAACAATAATGGTGACATAAGGCGACAGGGAGATGATCCACGGGCATGACTCGCCCCGGTTTTAGAAAGATCCAAAACAAAGATGCTTAAGACCACTATAACGGTTGGTAATAAGAAAATTTCTTGTTTAGTTGACACAGGAGCTTCACGCTCGTTACTTTCTGATTCTGAACTACTCCCTGAGCAAGAATCACCTGACACTATATTGATAACTGGATATGATGGCATTTTAGCCGACGCCCCGCTGACAAAACCTCTAAAAGTTAAAATAGGGAACCACATGTTCCTTTCACGTTTTCTGGTATCTAGAGGAGCCCCCACTAATTTGCTAGGAGCTGACATTTTGCAGAAAATAGGAGCTAACATTACCTATCACCCAGATGGTACTGTCACCTTAGCTATAGGGGATAATCAAGAACACATGGAGATGTGTAACCTGATACAATACCTGGAGGAGGAATTGGAACTGTCCGGTCCATCTCCTCCAGATTTGGATCAGATCTTGTCATCCCTTCCGGAAGAACTATGGGAGAAACATCCAGCTGATGTTGGACTTTTGCCCATACCTCCGGTTACCCTACAGCTGATTCCAGGAGCAGTGCTTCGCCAACAAAAACAGTATCCACTCAGTGCACCCCAAGAGGCGGCCATAGAAATGCAGGTCCAATCCTTGTTAAAAAGTGGAGCTCTAAAAGAGGTAAAATCACCGGCGAATACTCCTTTGCAGGGCCGGTCCCAGGCGGGTGCACGGGGTGCAGTGCACCCGGGCGCCAGAGAGGTGGGGGCGCTGAAGCGCCAGAGTGCTCCCCTCCCTCCTTCTCCTCCTCTCCGTGTCCAAAGCAGGCTCTCTCCATAGGTCACGGTCGCGGAGCGGCCGCCGCTGCCGCTGTGTTTTTCGCTGTTGCTAGAGCCCATCCCCCCTCCCTCCTTCTCCTGTCAGAGAAGGAGAGCAGCCGCCGGAGATCGGAGCGGCTGGTCTCTGAGTGGAGAGAGACCAGCCGCTCAGTGACTTCGCTGAGGGGGAGAGCGATCCGTGCCTGCAGCCTGACAGGCTGACACACACAGGTTCTCCTCCTCTGTCTCTCACTCCCGCGGCCGCCCAAGCATGTCTAGACAACTGTCCTTCACCCGGGCGGCGCGGCTGGACACTGTCCTCGCTAGCTGCCGCCCGGGTTTTAATGGGTCTCGAGTACTAATACTAATGGGGGAGTCTGTACTAATGGGGGGGTTTCCTGGTGGGGGGTCTGTACCAATAGAGGGGGGGGGCATTGTCCGGGGGTCTGTACTAATGGAGGGGGCTTTGTCCTGGTGCGGGGTCTGTACTAATGGAGGGGGGATTTGTCCTGGGGGAGTCTGTAGTAATGGGGGGGTTGTCCTGGGGGGGTCTGTACCAATAGAGGGGGGGGGCATTGTCGGGGGGTCTGTACTAAAGGAGGGGGCTTTGTCCTGGTGGGGGGTCTGTACTAATGGAGGAGGGATTTGTCCTGGGGGAGTCTGTACTAATGGGGGGGGGTGTCCTGGGGGGGGGCTGTACTAAAGGAGGGGGGTTTGTCCTGGTGGGGAGTCTGTACTAATGGGGAGGTTGTCCTGGGGGGGTCTGTACTAATGGAGGGGGGTTGTCCTAGGGGGGTCTGTACTAATGAAGGGGGGATTTGTCCTGGGGGGTCTGTACTAATGGGGGGGTTGTACTGGGGGGGTCTGTACTAAAAGAGGGGTGGTTTGTCCTGGTGGGGGGTCTGTACTAATGGAGGGGATTTGTCCTGGTGGGGGGTCTGTACTAATGGAGGGGATTTGTCCTGGTGGGGGGTCTGTACTAATGGGGGGGTTGTCCTGGGGGGGTATGTACTAATGGAGGGAGGGTTGTCCTGGGGGGGGGTCTGTACTAATGAAGGGGGATTTGTCCTGGGGGTGGCTGTACTAATGGAGGGATCTTGCCCTGGGGGGGTCTGCACTAATGTGGGGGTTGTCCTGAGGGGGTCTGTACTAATGGAGGGGGTTTTGTCCTGGTGGGGGGTCTGCACTAATGGAGGGGGGGTTCTCCTGGGGGGGTCTGTACTAATGGAGGGGGCTTTGTCCTGGTGGGGGTCTGTACTAATGGAGGGGGGGTTGTCCTGAGGGGGTCTGTACTAATGAAGGGGGGATTTGTCTTGGGGGGTCTGTAATAATGGCGGGGATTTGTCCTAGGGGGGTCTGTACTAATGGAGGGGGGGTTTGTCCTGGGGGGTCTGTACTAATGGAGGGGGGGTTTGTCCTGTTGGGGTCTGTACTAATAGAGGGGGGTTGTCCTGGGGGGTCTGTACCAATGAAGGGGGGTTGTCCTGGGGGGGTCTGTACTAATGAATGGGGGATTTGTCCTGGGGGGGTCTGTACTAATGCAGGGGGGTTTCTCCTGGGGGGTGGTCTGTACTAATGGAGGGGGGATTTGTCCTGGGGGGGTCTGTACTAAAGGAGGGGGTTTATCCTGGGGGGTCTGTACCAATGGAGGGGGGATGTTTGTCCGGGGGAGTCTGTACTAATGGAGGGGGGTTTGTCCTGGTGGGGGATCTGTACTAATGGAGGGGGGGTTTGTCCTGTGGGGGTCTGTACTAGTGGAGGAGGGTTCTCCTGGGGGGATCTACACTGCAGCTGCGGGCTCTTCTTTTGCCCCTTCCCCTCCCTCTCCTCCGCACGTGCACTGCTATACTAGTGAGCGGTGCTGGCCGCCATAGCCTCCCACTATGTTTCTTCCCCCGCCTTCATATCAGCCAGGGAAAAAATAGAATAGAAAAAGGAGCATAGAAGAGGATTGTGGGACATGTAGTCCCGAGGACTGACAGCCCCACTGTAACACGGAAACTGCAGCCCACACAGCATGCTCAGCTGAATGGGAGAGAGAGAGAGAGACAGGAGCCTGGGAAAGCTTTCAGGGAAGTACACCCAGAACTCCAGAGGGAGAGGGGAGTGCTGAGGGAACACCATCAGAGAGGGAACCCCACTGCCCTGCACCACCAGAGGGAAAGACACACAGCCCAGCGCCATCCCTGGTGGAGAAAGGAATGGAGTCATTGCCGGAATACAGATCTGGGTGCTACCCAGCGGAGTCACCACGGGCAATTCAGAGTGAGCTGACTCCTGATCAGAGGAACCGTTGCTGTATCGCTGGGTCAGGTGAGAGGGCCGATCGGCCATTATTTACTAACGTCCATAGGAACTGCAGTCTCTGACCATCTTCTTGTTCTGACCATCTCTTGTATAATGTCTGCAGTCTCTGACCATCTCCTGTATTATGTCCGCAGTCTCTGACCATCTCCTGTGCTATGTCTGCTGTCTCTGACCATCTCCTGTATCATGTCTGCAGTCTCTGACCATCTCCTGTACTATGTCTGCAGTCTCTGACCATCTCCTGTACTATGTCTACAGACTCTGACCATCTCCTGTAACATGTCTGCAGTCTCTGACCATCTCCTTTACCATGTCTGAAGTCTCTGATCACCTCTTGTACCATGTCTGCAGTCTCTGATCATCTCCTGTATATGTCTGCAGTCTCTGACCATCTCTTGTATCATGTCTGCAGTCTCTGACCATCTCCTGTACTATGTCTGCAGTCTCTGACCATCTCCTGTACTATGTCTGCAGTCTCTGACCATCTCCTGTACCATGTCTGCAGTCTCTGACCATCTCCTGTACCATGTCTGCAGTCTCTGACCATCTCCTGTACCATGTCTGCAGTCTCTGACCATCTCCTGTACCATGTCTGCAGTCTCTGACCATCTCCTGTATCATGTCTGCAGTCTCTGACCATCTCCTGTACTATGTCTGCAGTCTCTGACCATCTCCTGCAACATGTCTGCAGTCTCTGACCATCTCCTGTAACATGTCTGCAGTCTCTGACCATCTCCTGTAACATGTCTGCAGTCTCTGACCATCTCCTGTAACATGTCTGCAGTCTCTGACCATCTCTTTTACCATGTCTGAAGTCTCTGATCATCTCCTGCACCATGTCTGAAGTCTCTGATCATCTCCTGTACCATGTCTGGAGTCTCTGACCATCTCCTGTACCATGTCTGGAGTCTCTGACCATCTCCTGTATATGTCTGCAGTCTCTGACCATCTCTTGTATCATGTCTGCAGTCTCTGACCATCTCCTGTACTATGTCTACAGACTCTGACCATCTCCTGTAACATGTCTGCAGTCTCTGACCATCTCCTTTACCATGTCTGAAGTCTCTGATCATCTCCTGTACCATGTCTGGAGTCTCTGACCATCTCCTGTATCATGTCTGCAGTCTCTGACCATCTCCTGTATATGTCTGCAGTCTCTGACCATCTTTTGTATCATGTCTGCAGTCTCTGATCATCTCCTGTACTATGTCTACAGACTCTGACCATCTCCTGTAACATGTCTGCAGTCTCTGACCATCTCCTTTACCATGTCTGAAGTCCCTGATCATCTCCTGTACCATGTCTGGAGTCTCTGACCATCTCCTGTATCATGTCTGCAGTCTCTGACCATCTCTTGTATCATGTCTGCAGTCTCTGACCATCTCTTGTATCATGTCTGCAGTCTCTGACCATCTCTTGTATCATGTCTGCAGTCTCTGACCATCTCCTGTACTATGTCTACAGACTCTGACCATCTCCTGTAACATGTCTGCAGTCTCTGACCATCTCCTGTAACATGTCTGCAGTCTCTGACCATCTCCTGTACTACGTCTGAAGTCTCTGATCACCTCTTGTACCATGTCTGGAGTCTCTGACCATCTCCTGTATTATGTCTGCAGTCTCTGACCATCTCCTGCACTATGTCTGCAGTCTCTGACCATCTCCTGTACCATGTCTGCAGTCTCTGATCACCTCTTGTACCATGTCTGCAGTCTCTGATCACCTACTATACCATGTCTGGAGTCTCTGACCATCTCTTGTATCATGTCTTCAGTCTCTGACCATCTCCTGTAGTATGTCTGCAGTCTCTGACCATCTCCTGTAATATGTTTGCAGTCTCTGACCATCTCCTGTAATATGTCTGCAGTCTCTGACCATCTCCTGCACTATGTCTGCAGTCTCTGACCATCTCCTGTATCATGTCTGCAGTCTCTGACCATCTCCTGTAGTATGTCTGCAGTCTCTGACCATCTCCTGTAATATGTTTGCAGTCTCTGACCATCTCCTGTAATATGTCTGCAGTCTCTGACCATCTCCTGCACTATGTCTGCAGTCTCTGACCATCTCCTGTATCATGTCTGCAGTCTCTGACCATCTCCTGTACTATGATTGCAGTCTCTGACTGTCTCTTGTATCATGTCTGCAGTCTTTGACCGCATCCTGTATTATGTCTGGGGACTCTTTCTAACAGACAGCCCTCTCTGTGTGCATCAGAGAGACTCCCTTCCAGGTCTCATTAGTGTTCTCTCTTCCTGTATTTTCTTTATTGTTAAGAGATCGTGGGAAGATCCTAGGGTAACAAAGACTTCTTAGGGGAGCAGCTCTGTGTTTGAGTCGTTGCCATATAATCATTTGTAAAGGGGAGGAGTTGGTAAGATGACCACGCCCATGTGGGGGCGCCAGAAATATTTCTGCACCCAGGCGCCGGTGACCCTAGGATCGGCCCTGCTCCTTTGTATCCGGTTAAAAAGAAAACAGTAGCCGGTAGTCCGGTTAAGTACAGAATGGTCCAAGACCTCAGAGCAGTCAACAAAATACTAGCCCCGATGACACCTTTAGTACCCAATCCACATACATTACTGTCACAAATACCATCAACCAGTATGTACTTTACGGTTATAGATTTGGCCAACGCTTTCTTTTCCGTCCCGCTTGTGGAAGAATGCCAACCGTGGTTCGCATTTTCCCTCAAAAATCGACAACTAACCTGGACACGCCTACCTCAGGGTATGGCGCATTCACCTACCTTGTATTCGCAAGCATTGCAAACGGTGTTGGGAGAATGGGTACCACCAGATTCCTGTGTGTTGTTACAATATGTGGATGATTTATTGTTATGCTGCCCTGACAAGGAAACTTGTTTGGCCACCACCCTTAATTTGTTGCGATTTTTGGCAGAAAAAGGTTGCAAGGTTAATAAGAAAAAGTTGCAAGTGTGTCAGGAAAAAGTTATCTTTTTGGGACATTGTATATCACAGGGTACAAGACATCTCACTGAGGAGAGGGTTAAAGTGATAAAGGGAATGTTACCCCCACGGAATTTCAAACAATTGCGTATGTTTTTAGGTATCGTGTCATATTGTAGACAATGGATACCACACGCTAGCGCTTTGATGCAGCCATTATACGATTGTTTGAAAATTGTACCGTATATGCTTACAGAAGTAGCTTATGAGTCGTTTGTCACCTTAAAAAGGTTATTGATTTCTGCCCCGGCTATTGGTATTCCAGATTACACCAAGACATTTCATTTGTATATTGCTGAAATCACTGGACACGCCACAGGTGTTTTGACACAGGCACATGTAAAACAAAGACCAGTCGCTTACTTTTCAGCAGCATTAGATCCAGTATCTAGAGGTTCACCGTCCTGTGTACGGGCGGTAGCAGCGGTGTCGATAATCCTAGATAAATCATCAGAGATTGTTCTAGACAATCCAGTTGTAGTGCACACTACACATGACATACATGCAATCTTGTCTCAAGTACAGCCCAAACACATTTCAATGGCTAGGCAATTAAGGTTACAGTGTACTTTACTTTTACCTCCAAATGTCACTTTTCAGCGCTGTACAACCTTAAATTTGGCCACCTTTTTGCCTCTTCAGTCACCAGATTTGGCAAGGGGGAATAATAGCGCTAATAAGGAAGGAGATGAGGAAACTGACACCCTTCTGTTTAAAGAGATAGATGAGCACGATTGTTTTCAGCTCATGGAACAAGAGACAATGGGATTCCCACATGTTACAGATACACCGATTTTAAACGCTGAGCACACTTTGTACATAGATGGTAGCAGGTTTGCTGATGACAAGGGTAAATATCACACAGGGTATGCCGTAGTGACTGATACGCAGGTGATTGACGCACAGCCCTTACCAGCTCACATGTCAGCACAAGAAGCAGAATTAAAAGCTTTAGAACAAGCCCTAGAATACTTAAAAGGACGAGAAGGGAATATTTACACTGACTCTGCCTACGCTTATGGTGTAGCACATGATTATGGCCACATATGGAGGGCTAGAGGTTATCTGACAGCAGCAGGTACACCTGTAAAACATGGAGAAGGGATTAAGAGAGTCCTGAACAATCTTCAAAAGGTTAAACGAGTGGCCATTATGAAGATAGCGGCACACACGAGCGCAAAAACAATTGAGGCAAAAGGAAATGCATTTGCAGATTTGACTGCAAAACAGGCAGCTCTAGGGGAAGGAAGCCCTGAAACCTTAGCAGCAGTAGAGGTGAGTATCCCAGAACCAACATGGCAGCAGCTGAGTAAATTACAGGAGCAAGCAGGGGAGAGCGAGAAAGATAAGTGGATCAGGATGGGAGCAGCACCAGACCTTGACAATGTATGGAGGGAAGGAGGCAAAATATGCCTGCCTGCCTCTCTGTACCCAGCAATGGCAGCGGCAGTTCACCTACCCACACATGTCAGTTCCAATTCCATGTACAGGATTGTGAACCAAGGATGGCTCGCCCCTGGATTCAGTAGCACTGCAAGAAACTACTGTGCAGCCTGCCAAATCTGTCTCCTGAATAACCCAGGACAGAGAGTAAAAACCCCACGGAAACACCAGGTTCGGGCCCAATACCCCTTCCAGAGACTGCAAATTGATTACATACAAATGCCTAAGAGCGGCCCCTTTGAATTTGTCCTCGTGTGTATCGATTTATTCTCAGGTTGGCCCGAAAGTTATCCAGTAAAATCGGCTACAGCTAAAGCCACAGCTAAGAAACTGATCACTGAATTAATACCTAGGTTTGGTCTTCCTGAAACTATAGAATCAGATAGGGGGACACACTTTACAGGAGAAATCATGCAGAATGTGATGACCATGTTAGGGGTTCAACAAAGTTTCCACACCCCTTACCACCCACAGAGTTCAGGATCAGTGGAAAGAGTAAATGGGACAATAAAGTTGAAAATACAAAAAGCCATGCAAGAGTTAAACAAGCCATGGCCAGAATGCCTGCCTCTGGCTTTGTTCTCTATAAGGTACACTCCAACAGGAAAGACAGGATTATCCCCATATGAGATACTTTTTGGGAATGCACCTAGATTAGGTTTATACTTTCCACAGAGTATGCAATTGCAATGTGATAGTTTGACTGCATATGTGATACAATTACAACAACGTCTAACTAAGATCCACAAAAGTGTGTATTCTTCTCTTCCAGACCCTAATTCAATAGCAGGTACACATACGCTGCTACCAGGAGATTATGTATATGTTAAGAAACACACCAGAAAGACATTGGAACCTAGATTTGAAGGTCCTTATCAAGTGCTTTTGACCACAGCCACTTCAGTGAAATTGGAAGGAAAAGCAGCCTGGATCCACGCATCACACTGCAAAAAGAGTCTTGAACCGAGAGAAACAGAATGAAGATCCTTCTAACTATGATAATAATGCTTGAATGTTTTCAAATGTTTGTTTATACATGGACTCCGGGTATCAATGTAACAGTTCATGAAAATAACACTGATCTTAGATGGGTAAATCAGGATAAGAGTATAAAACAATATCCTTACTACGAATGGTATACGGTAGGAAATTTCACGGTGTCAGGACAGGAGGGTCCTTTTTATATGATGCAGAATATAGAATCACCAGTAGTGTGGATAAAAGCTAAATCACAAGCACAAGTAAACATAACTTTCCATTGGAGGGACAATTTAACATGGCCCTTTAATAACACACCACATAAATGTCATAAGTTAGGTCCATCTGAAACATGGAGAGAAGTAAAAGACAAATTACTACAGTTACTTAGAACTCCGAATTCAAAAGAATACGAGATAGCACAGAAGGGAAAAGGTCCTAGACCAGCAAGGGGAAGTGGGCAATTCAATCTAATAGGTCCTCTTAGTACCAATCAATCTGCAACTTATATTTGTACAGCATGGTATTTTGTACCAGTAAGGAAATGGGAAAACACAACAGGAGGATATATACAATGGCAACATTATGGTTTCAATATAAAAATAGAAGACGCTCTACCCACCATCTTCGAATCCTCTGTATTAACTCCTATTCCTAGATCTTGCATAAATGTTTCGGTATCACAACAGAAAACAAAAATCAAATTTAATGTAACTTTTCCCCAGCTACCAGAATGTAGGTATCGCCGAGAATGGTATGATACAGTTCTGGGAGCTGCAGGAACTGGAATGGGAGTAATGAATGGGATACAGATGGAAATGATACAAAATAAGTGGAACCGTGCAGGAAGTCATATAGCTGATAGTTTAATAATTACAAGCAAATGGTTACCTACAACATTCGAAACACAAATTAGCCAGGTACAATTAACTAAATATCTCAATATTATGGTTAATCACACAGCACTAGCCAGTCTGGAGTTGTGGAAAGAAAATCAGGAGTTTATAAACATTACTCAATGTGCTTTTTCTACACTATCTTATCACATTCAAATTAATAGAGCTCGAGATGAGCTACGATTAGGGAATTATCACACTTGGATGAACTATTTCAAGGGTTTAAATTTAGAAAGTACATGGTTTGAAGTACCAGGAAAAGAAGTTGAATGTGAGGAAAGATGGTGTGCTGGAAGGTTTGATGTATACAAAGTGGAGGAGGTCCAGGTAATGTGTAAGTTAATAGTGATGCCACTCCTGATAGGAAGGGATCTACCTGAATTTTGGTATCCTGAGATTTATGGACACTATGTAGATACACAAAACATGACTCATGATCTAAGTCTATGTGCTAAAACTAATAAGGGAATAGTCTGTGGAAGAAGTTCTCCAGTCTATGAACCTTGCTTATTGAAACATCAATCTAACATATGTAAGTTTCAGAGATTACCAGTAGGTGTAGGAAACAGATTTATGGAGATAGGACCACAACATATTTGTTTAGTCACAAATGATCAGGAAACTATGGAAAGTTTAAATAAAACGGCCCCTTTTTCAGGATGCGTAAAGAATGTTAAAATGATTAAATGGCAAAATGACACTTTCCTTTTTGAACCAGATGCACATAGAATATTTAATCTAGAATGGACGGTAGATAATCTTACTGATACTACACCTTTTTTAATATCATTAGAGCCCTTACGGCAAATCTTAAATGAGTCCGAAATACTTAGAAAACACATAGAGACACAAGAACATACCCTTCAAAATAATCTAATATCTGCGGTTATAGATAAAGGGAAATTAATACATTTATCCTCACAAATAAGAGATGAAACAACACATCATTGGTATGATGTATTTGCTGGATGGTCACCCACTGCTACGGCAATTTTTTATTGGATGCTCAATCCGATACTTATTCTAATTTTAGCTTTTGTACTGCTTACTGTGATAAACTGTTGCTTATATAGGAAGATTAAGGCACGAACAGACAGAATGGAAAGAGAAAGGTATTAGGAACTCTAATGACAAAAAGGGTAACTTGACATCACCCCTTTTCTATTCTCTTTGCTTATAAGATGCTGGTATGGATTTGAGGGATGAGGGTAAATAAAGAAGACTTATCCTCCTCTGACAACCCGCGGTCAGGGATAGTACTCTTTGAAGTATCGGCTGTTCACTTGTTTGCAAGGACCCAGAATCGTGGAGGGGATGATGTCAAAGGGGGAAATTGATAAGGTTGGAAATAATAGGTTGGAGTTCTACTTAAGTTGTTTTCCATTTTTCTGTATAATGTGTACGTGTCAGTATATGTTGTAAGATGTAGCTTAAGTCTTTCCAGATGTGTCCAGCGTCATGTATGTTGAAATTATACTGCTTGTTACCTTATATGGAAATTTGCTGAAATATGTGATCCTGTAACCAGTCTATAAAAAGCCCCAATAAAGAGCCAACAGGTGCAGTTGACAGTACGGGACCTTTAGGCTCTGAGTTGATATACAGAAACTTTCTGATTCTGTGTCTTACTTCTTTAATAGAGCTAAATTTGGCAAAGCAATATAAACTAGAAGCAGTTAAATTGAAAACTGCACTTATCACCTGGGAGCTGTGGGGTTTTAAAGTGTTTGCATGATTGTCCATTGTCTGCAAGTGTCAGGCCCCTCCCCATCTACCCTCCCAATGGGTCTGCGGCGCCAAAAAGGCATCGTCCGCGTGGTCCCCTCAGCGTTCCGGAAGGCATGGTCCCGTCATAAGCCGGCGCCTCCGATGCAAAAGCGCAATGTCATTGACAGTCCGGTGGCGATCACAGCATGGAGAGGGCTCCCCACAGTAGCCTGGGGGGGCACTCAACTGTAGGGAAACACGCATTGGGGAGAATCGCAGAACGCATCCACGTCTCCCCACCGTGCCCGGAAGCAGGGCGAAAAAGAGGCACCCACCCAATGTCGCAGGGCTGAACACAGCGGCCCGCACCAGGAGGATGGACAAAGTAAAACACTGCAATGCATGCAAAGTGATGAACAAAATAAAATGAACAAATATTTGTATATTGTATATAGGTATATAGAATAGCCAATCCCACATCATGCACTTTCACTTCACTAATCACATTACTACACCCCATCCCCCACCCAACCTTTCTTCACTGTTAGCCAACCCTTTTTATAACCAATCCAACTAACGAATAAACTACGCCATGTTATGTATAACTTAATAAATTTTTCTATAACATGAATCCACTAGTGACCAAATAACAACCAGCCTACAGCTGCCAAGCACTTCTATACACTCCTCCAACATTATCTAAATGATTACTTACAAAAAGTCTTTGCATGTCCATCTGCAGGTGTTTTACCATCCCACATCCTCCTCTCCGGGTCCTAGAACGTGGCCCCCTGCAAGCTCGGTGGACTTTCCCCCCACCCGGAGGACGCGGGGGGGACGTGCAGCAGCGATGGGATCTTTGGACAACTACAATCCTGCAATGCTGGTTTGTGCGATACATCCCCATGTCTTCATCCACCCATTGGTAACTATACCTCTATGTGTAAGGAGATATAATTTTGCTCAATTCGAAATGCTATACTTACATTTTTTATATTGTCCAATGACTTTAATTAGATACTTTGATATTCTCCTAGAATATAAATCCCCCTGAAGAGACCGAAAAATTGCAAGGTCGAAATGCATCGGGGTTTTTCATGTGGATACATACATAAATACAATTGGCAAACCATGCTTGTACATAGGGTGTTCCTTGCTATGAGTGATGTTCCATGTTTGTTTTTGTGTCGCACTACCTATATGGATGATTCATTATTGTTCATTTGAAATTATTATTGTCTGTTAAATAAATTATTTTTTACATCAACTACTTTCATATAAATTCTCTGCTGCTAAAAAACCCCTGGGGAAACTTCCTATTTTTTGTATACATTTGGGTTATGCAGCTTTGGGGGTTTTCCCTTCTAATTATTCAGCTCTTTGAAACTCTATTTTACAAAAATGTAACTTTTGTCTAAAGATTGTTCAGTCAAAAGTCTATTTACACACTATAATTGACATATTTTGTCCAAATATTTCCTTTTTTTTAAATCTACATTTTGTAAATCTATGTAAAGGTTTTATGATTTATCCCATGACTAAACTACAGTATACTGCTACTCATCTTAAGTTAAATATCTTTCTTTTCCTAGGTTTGTATTTCTTTATTTCCATTTGTCACCTTTTAAGAAAGCTCCTAAATTCCTGTAAGGTGAAATCTCCCAAATGGGATACAAACAGCTATAAATACTTAACAAAAGTTCTAACACTACTTGCTCTAACTAAAGCACTAAATTACATATACAGTAGTTGTGTCCTGTTAATTCCATTTGACTTAGCTACCCAAATTGGAAAATGTTATAATACATCTGTGGTTTAAGGGCTCAGTTCTCACCAAGAAAACCATCTGAATGGAGCTTGAATCTGTTCCCATGTTCTTCTGTAATCTATGGGCATACTGCTAGATTAACTACCATCCACCCAGCTAATACCTAATGTGTGGTCATCTGTGTGACTATGGCGGGAAATCTATAAGCTCTTCATGGGCAGGGACTGATGTAAATGGTTTTATGTTCTATGTAGACTTGCAAATTATGTTGAAGTTTAAGAATGTATTATAGATCTATCTTCCACATAAAATGTAGGGATTTTGGTTCTAATTAATAGACACTAATATTTTGGTTGTTGTGACATCACAGGAAACAGTGGATGTGGATCCAGGTGGAAAATGTATCACTTTGATTGGATGAACACATCAGGAAACAATTACACTATGATTAAAATGTTATTGTTTGAAATATGAATAGCAGGAAATTATTGGTATGTTATTTTGAAAAGTTTAAATGGCAGGTAATAAGAATTTGGCAACTACTATAAATGTGTTAGTTAAAATAGAAGTGCCTGTAAATGGGTAACTCAACTATCATCTATAGGGACGTTGGCTATATTTACTATAACAAAAAAGTATTCTATTATAACACTCCACCGTTTGACTCACAGACATACAAAAATAGTTGACTTTAATTGTTTCATTTATATAAGCATAGGAAATAATATCTTCAAACAAACAAAAAAAAAACATTATCTCTTTCCACCATATTGAATGTACTTATATATGTCTTCATTTTTCAGTAAAGACTTTCAAAACAGCCAAATGTAAGCATTTCAAGCAGTCTGACCCGGGGACCGCGAGGAGGAAACAGGAAGGAAAATACCTCAAATGCTCAGCCCATGTGCCTTGAAATTAAAAAATTATATAAATGGCTCTGTAACATTAATGTATTAACATGCTGGTATTTAATGCCCTGACACTAGATTATATGTTTTATCCACCTGTAAGGCTTTTCTACTTACCTTAATAGGCTTGTAGGAAGTTCACAGATTGCCTAGGGGGACCCTGTAGATGACCTTATGTATTACAGCATTTAGTGTATTTGGTCACAAAGAGATATGTTATAAATATTTAGCTTCATTATGGCCAATGGCCATTATTATCTTTTTAAAGTTCCTTTGTACAGATCTGTGTATTGCAGAACTAATTCCCAGGGCAATTCATTCAATAGAATTCAAAATAATTCATTTTCCAACAAACAGTCACAGACTGGATACTTAAAAAGTCCCACAAATTGTTTCTGTATAGTGTACAAAAAAGTATACAATGTATACACTGACAAGCAGCATGATTAAGAAGGTTTTCTATCAAATCACTCACTATTCCAGCTCCCTTACTGAGAATTTAAACTTTCCAGTAGCTAGAAAGTGGTTACATTAGAGAGAGTGTACCCAATTCATTTGCCAGAGACCAGTGACATAATTGGAAATCTAGGTGATCCATACAGTGGAAGCCAATCATATTCATATACTGGAGGCCAAGGAAGCCTATCCATTCACTAGAGACAAGAGACATGACTGAGAATGCTGCTTATCCACTCTTTAAAGACAAGTGCCATTGACAAGAAGTCAACCTATTTTCTAGAGACCAATGCCGTCATTGAAAATGCAGCCTATCAATTCACTAGACAGCAATGACATCAGTGAGAATTTAGCCAATCTGTTCAATAGAAAGCAGTAACATCACTGAAAATCCAGCTCATCCATTCTCTTGAAACCAGTGACAACATTGAGAATGTAGCCTATTCATTCACTAAAAGCCAGTGGCATAACTGGCAGTGTGTGCTATCCATTCACAAGAGACAAGTTACATCAATGGGAATGCCTTTTTTCCACTTCTTAAAGACGAATAATACAAGAAGTCAAAGTATTCAACAGAGAAATGAAAATGCAGTCTTTTCATCCAATAGGGACCAGTGCCTACTCTGGGAATGCATTGGTTCATTAGAAATCAGTGACATTACTAGGAATGCAGCCTATCCATTTACTAGAGATTAGTGACATCACAGAGAATGCAGCCTATTTATTCACTATAGACTAGTAACATCACACTGAGATTACAGCCTGTGCGTTCACTGAAGACCAGTGACATCACACTGAGAAGGCATTCTATTCATTCACTAAA
The DNA here is from genome assembly GCA_037952925.1 of Lithobates clamitans. NCBI lineage: Eukaryota > Metazoa > Chordata > Amphibia > Anura > Ranidae > Lithobates > Lithobates clamitans. The sequence continues at coordinate 135,728 of JBBGZY010001477.1, forward strand.
GATCAATCATATCAGTAAAATGCTGCTACTCCATTCAGTAGAGACCAATGACCGCACTGGAAATGCAGACTATCCATCAAATGGAAACCAGTGACCTCACTGAGAATGCAACCTATCCATTCACTAGAGACCATTGACCTCACTGAGAATGCAACCTATCCATTCGCTAGAGACCATTGACCTCACTGAGAATGCAACCTATCCATTCCTATCCTATCCTATCCAGTGACGTCTTTTGTATCACTGTTGTGTTTTTTGGTCAGGCAACGCACTGACACCTTTGCAGCCATTGTGCTATATGCTGGGTGTTCAGTGTGCCCCTGTATCTTTAAGAAGGGGTGGCTCCCCTTCAGTCCACCAGCTCTCACCTATCCGTCAGAATGCATGTGGCTCCACTGTGGGGACACTTATAAGTTAGTGTTAGGTACCACAGATATCAGGGTACTGTGGCGAGGCTTTGTGGCTTACGTATGCATTTGCAAATGTGTCCAGACTAAACCGCTGCTTTTAACGCATACTGTTAGACAGGTTATTTGGTTGTCTGTGGGCTGGTCGGTAAGTTAAGTTTGTTTTTTTCCTTGGATTTATCCTTGGCCTTGTTTATACCTGGTGTTAGCCTTCCGATGCTTCTTACTGTGAAAGCCAGTTATAGATGGGAGCAAGTGGTGTATTTTTTGTACCATTCACTATAGTTCATTGACCTCACTGAGAATGCAGTCTATCCATTCACTAGAGACCAGTGACATCACTAAGAATACAACCTATCCATTCACTAGAACAGTTGACATCACTGAGAACGCAGTCTGTCCATTCACTAGAGACTGGTGACATCACTGAGAATGCAGCCTATCCATTCACTAGAGACTGGTGACATCACTGAGAATGCAATCTATCCATTCACTAGAGACTGGTGACATCACTGAGAATGCAGCCTATCCATTCACTAGAGACTGGTGACATCACTGAGAATGCAATCTATCCATTCACTAGAGACTGGTGACATCACTGAGAATGCAGCCTATCTATTCACTAGAGACTGGTGACATCACTGATAATGCAGTCTATCCATTCACTAGAGACTGGTGACATCACTGAGAATGCAATCTATCCATTCACTAGAGACTGGTGACATCACTGAGAGTGCAGCCTATCCATTCACTAGAGACTGGTGACATCACTGAGAATGCAATCTATCCATTCACTAGAGACTGGTGACATCACAGAGAATGCAGCCTATCCATTCACTAAAGACTGGTGACATCACTGAGAATGCAATCTATCCATTCACTAGAGACTGGTGACATCACTGAGAATGCAGCCTATCCATTCACTAGAGACTGGTGACATCACTGAGAATGCTATCTATCCATTCACTAGAGACTGGTGACATCACAGAGAATGCAGCCTATCCATTCACTAAAGACTGGTGACATCACTGAGAATGCAATCTATCCATTCACTAGAGACTGGTGACATCACTGAGAATGCAGTCTATCCATTCACTAGAGACTGGTGACATCACTGAGAATGCAGTCTATCCATTCACTAGAGACTGGTGACATCACTGAGAATGCAATCTATCCATTCACTAGAGACTGGTGACATCACTGAGAATGCAATCTATCCATTCACTAGAGACTGGTGACATCACTGAGAATGCAGCCTATCCATTCACTAGAGACTGGTGACATCACTGAGAATGCAGCCTATCCATTCACTAGAGACTGGTGACATCACTGAGAATGCAGTCTATCCATTCACTAGAGACTGGTGACATCACTGAGAATGCAGCCTATCCATTCACTAGAGACTGGTGACATCGCTGAGAATGCAGCCTATCCATTCACTAGAGACTGGTGACATCACTGAGAATGCAGCCTATCCATTCACTAGAGACTGGTGACATCACTGAGAATGCAGCCTATCCATTCACTAAAGACTGGTGACATCACTGAGAATGCAGCCTATCCATTAACTAGAGACTGGTGACATCACTGAGAATGCAATCTATCCATTCACTAGAGACTGGTGACATCACTGAGAATGCAGCCTATCCATTCACTAAAGACTGGTGACATCACTGAGAATGCAGTCTATCCATTCACTAAAGACTGGTGACATCACTGAGAATGCAGCCTATCCATTCACTAAAGACTGGTGACATCACTGAGAATGCAATCTATCCATTCACTAGAGACTGGTGACATCACTGAGAATGCAGTCTATCCATTCACTAGAGACTGGTGACATCACTGAGAATGCAGTCTATCCATTCACTAGAGACTGGTGACATCACTGAGAATGCAGTCTATCCATTCACTAGAGACTGGTGACTAGGGATGAGCCGAACACCCCCCTGTTCGGTTCGCACCAGAACATGCGAACAGGAAAAAAGTTCACTCGAACACGCGAACACCGTTAAAGTCTATGGGACACGAACATGAATTATCAAAAGTGCTAATTTTAAAGGCTTATATGCAAGTTATTGTCATAAAAAGTGTTTGGGGACCTGGGTCCTGCCCCAGGGGACATGGATCAATGCAAAAAAAAGTTTTAAAAACGGACGTTTTTTCAGGAGCAGTGATTTTAATAATGCTTAAAGTCAAACAATAAAAGTGTAATATCCCTTTAAATTTCGTACCTGGGGGGTGTCTATAGTATGCCTGTAAAGGGGCGCATGTTTCCTGTGTTTAGAACAGTCTGACAGCAAAATGACATTTGGAAGGAAAAAACACATTTAAAACTACCCGCGGCTATTGCATTGCCGACAATACACATAGAAGTTCATTGATAAAAACGGCATGGGAATTACCCCCAGGGAAACCCCGAACCAAAATAAAAAAAAAAAAAAATGACGTGGGGGGGTCCCCCTAAATTCCATACCAGGCCCTTCAGGTCTGGTATGGATATTAAGGGGAACCCCGGCCAAAATTAAAAAAAAAAAATGACGTGGGGTTCCCCCTAAATTCCATACCAGACCCTTCAGGTCTGGTATGGATTTTAAGGGGAACCCCGCGCCAAAAAAAAAAACGGCGTGGGGTTCCCCCAAAAATCCATACCAGACCCTTATCCGAGCACGCAACCTGGCAGGCCGCAGGAAAAGAGGGGGGGACGAGAGTGCGGCCCCCCCCCTCCTGAACCGTACCAGGCCACATGCCCTCAACATTGGGAGGGTGCTTTGGGGTAGCCCCCCAAAACACCTTGTCCCCATGTTGATGAGGACAAGGGCCTCATCCCCACAACCGTGGCCGGTGGTTGTGGGGGTCTGCGGGCGGGGGGCTTATCGGAATCTGGAAGCCCCCTTTAACAAGGGGACCCCCAGATCCCGGCCCCCCCCCTGTGTGAAATGGTAAGGGGGTACTTACCCCTACCATTTCACTAAAAAACTGTCAAAATAGTTAAAAATGACAAGAGACAGTTTTTGACAATTCCTTTATTTAAATGCTTCTTCTATCTTCCTTCATCTTCTTCTTCTTCTGGTTCTTCTGGCTCTTCTGGTTCTTCCTCCGGCGTTCTCGTCCAGCATCTTCTCCGCGGCGTCTTCTATCTTCTTCTCCTCGGGCCGCTCCGCACCCATGGCATGAGGGGAGGCTCCCGCTCTTCTCTTCATCTTCTTCTTCATCCTCTTCTCTTCTTCATCTTCTTCATCTTCATCTTCTCTTCTTTTCTTCTCCGGGCCGCTCCGCATCCATGCATGAAGGGAGGCTCCCGCTGTGTGACGGCGTCTCCTCGTCTGACGGTTCTTAAATAACGGGGTGACTGACGCACGGTGACTTGACGGGACTTCCCTGTGACGTCACGGGGAATGCCACAGGGAAGTCCCGTCATGTCCCGTGCGTCAGAGTTGACAGTTTTTTAGTGAAATGGTAGGGGTAAGTACCCCCTTACCATTTCACACAGGGGGGGGCCGGGATCTGGGGGTCCCCTTGTTAAAGGGGGCTTCCAGATTCCGATAAGCCCCCCGCCCGCAGACCCCCACAACCACCGGCCACGGTTGTGGGGATGAGGCCCTTGTCCTCATCAACATGGGGACAAGGTGTTTTGGGGGGCTACCCCAAAGCACCCTCCCAATGTTGAGGGCATGTGGCCTGGTACGGTTCAGGAGGGGGGGGCGCACTCTCGCCCCCCCCTCTTTTCCTGCGGCCTGCCAGGTTGCGTGCTCGGATAAGGGTCTGGTATGGATTTTTGGGGAACCCCACGTCGTTTTTTTTTTTTTTTTTTGGCGCGGGGTTCCCCTTAAAATCCATACCAGACCTGAAGGGTCTGGTATGGAATTTAGGGGGAACCCCACGTCATTTTTTTTTTAAATTTTGGCCGGGGTTCCCCTTAATATTCATACCAGACCTGAAGGGCCTGGTATGGAATTTAGGGGGACCCCCCCCACGTCATTTTTTTTTTTTAAATTTTGGTTCGGGGTTTCCCTGTGGGGAATTCCCATGCCGTTTTTATCAATGAACTTTTATGTGTATTGTTGGACCGGCAATTCATTAATAGCCGCGGGTAGTTTTAAATGAGTTTTTTCCTTCGAAATGTCATTTTGCTGTCAGACTGTTCTAAACACGGGAAACATGCGCCCCTTTACAGGCATACTATAGACACCCCCCAGGTACGAAATTTAAAGGGATATTACACTTTTATTGTTTGACTTTAAGCATTATTAAAATCACTGCTCCTGAAAAAACGTCTGTTTTTAAAACTTTTTTTTGCATTGATACATGTCCCCTGGGGCAGGACCCGGGTCCCCAAACACTTTTTATGACAATAACTTGCATATAAGCCTTTAAAATTAGCACTTTTGATTTCTCCCATAGACTTTTAAAGGGTGTTCCGCGGCATTCGAATTTGCCGCGAACACCCCAAATTGTTCGGTGTTCGGCGAACTTGCGAACAGCTAATGTTCGAGTCGAACATGAGTTCGACTCGAACTCGAAGCTCATCCCTACTGGTGACATCACTGAGAATGCAGTCTATCCATTCACTAGAGACTGGTGACATCACTGAGATCAGTGAGTCTGCATCTGGTGAGGAGTGACATTACTGAGAATATATGCAATACAATGATTCAAGAATGTCACAGTCAACAACAAAAGCATATCGCTCTACTTAAATGTAGAATATTTTTTAAATCCTTGTTTATCTCACATACAGAGCACAGAAGCACTGCAAATTCAGGATAAAAGATAGCATTCTTGTATTAGGAAAAGATGTGGAACAAGCTAGATAATAGAAGTGATATGTTTACCTTGAGTCACTGCCAAGTACTCCCGTGTGACTTCATTCTGTCCCTGCTCTGTGCTTAATTGTCTACATTATCACCGCTGAAAAGCTAATCAGACAAATATTAGCTGTGTACACTGAACTATATTTCAAGGTGTTAGGTAATTGCTTGTATGTCAGCAAGACGCTAATACTCTGCTACAGTCCAATTACATTTTTTATTATTCTTTATCTTTGCATCTATTTTCATTTTATTTATTTATTTATTGTTTTTCTACATCCATATACACAAAGTATGCTGATCACAATATCTTTACAAATTATTGTAATTCAATCTTGCAATTATTATGTACTTGTATTGTTTCTTTTTGGATGCTTTAATGGCCTACCTGTTTTGTTTTCATATTTGAAGAGAAAATATTCTAAAGATTAAAGTGGTATTAAAACCAAAAACAAACATATATTATATTGCAGCTTGGCAGTTCTTAGATGTGGTGGCTGCATTAGTCTTCTTTTGCAGATCTAGCAGACACAGTGTTGAGACAAACCACTTACTACTAGCAGTGGTGCTTGCAATAAACAGCTTTTATTTATTTATGTTAAACCTTTCTTCCAAAACTGCTTACAAAGAGATAGCCACATTTTTTTTTCTGTGAACGTTGGGGGTAGGGTTCTCTCCATATGGAGAGACAATACGAACATTAGATGTTATAAGTTGATCATTTCTCTTGGGGCATTAATTGTTACTATGCAAATCTTTCTGTAATTTCCAAGTAATCCTGGGCTATAATACTTGTAATACAGAAAAAGTGGCGCTAAATGGTGGTGTAGCTCCTAGCTAAAGTGACAAAGTGATAATCTAGTGTTCCAACAAATAATATGTGTACATCAAACAAAATGAATAAAAAATGATCATGGGAAATCTCATCAATGTGGATAAGTGAATCATTCAAAATCTCTATACAGATATATCAAACGCATAGTAGTATATATAATAAAAAAAGCATGAATTCTAGATAATAGTCCATAGATATTCCCAAGACAGGACACCGTGCAGGAAAGGTGAAGTCTCTGGAAAATAATCCACCAAATCAATCAGTGTTAGTGACTCCTCTCCCCTTGAATTCACCACTCACCAGCTCCACATGCCTCACACTCTCGTGTTTAGGCAAAAAGGCATAAGCATAAGGTAGATAAATGGAGGGTCCAAGGGTCCAGATTCTTTAATGTTCCGAGTGTTACCTCAATTCATAAAAAGGAACTCAAGATAGTGTGATACCGTAAAACATGTGTAAAATTTATTCAACTTAAAACTTCAATCATTGCACTCACATGAACAACTCTTGATTCAAGCCAAACTGACACTGCAAAGCATTTCCAAATCAAACCAAATCCTCCTCTGTGAAACGCCCAGCACCACTGTAAAGCTATAGGTCACGGCGGACCTCAAGAAGCAGCGATGGATAAATTCTCACCCCTCTCCGCTGACAATCTAAAGATGTGGATCACCTGCTGGCCGCACAGTCCGTGGGGCAGCTCCTCTGAAACGTTTTGAAGGCTCCCGCCGATGTACGGAGATCCACAGCAAAGTTCCGTCCGTCGCTACTGACTAGTGATAGGTGCCGTATGAATTGAGGTAACACTCGGAACATTAAAGAATCTGGACCCTTGAGTCTCTCTATCTATCTTTTCCAGCTTCTTTTGCATATTGGTGTTGAACTCTTTCATCTGGTTAGAGTCAATGATGGGTTCTAACTTACTTTGCAAACCAGTGATTTTCTCTTTAATTTTACTAAGCTTGATCTGTTTTCTTTTTAAAACGAGGGTTTGTAATTCCCTCCCTACTCTGTTAAAAAATTCGTACCATTCGTCCATAAACACCTGTTCATTAAGCCCATCCTGGGGTGCTACTTCCCATCTTAAGCTGCGAAAGATGAGGTTCTCCCTTAAATAATGTTCAAAGGTGAAGACATCCCACCATGTCTTAATTTGTTTTTCTAGCAGGTTCTCTAAATTCTTAAAAATACCTGTGTAGTCTTCCTCACAGTCAATCATTTCATGACTAGTGGAGAAAACACATTCAGGATCCATTTGTCTATTGGATAAAAAATTAATAGCTTCCATGGCTGCAGATGGTTAAGGATCATACAATGTGACAAATGAGAAAACTCAGATATACGCGCCCCTCTCGAGTCTTCACCACTGCGCTCAAATGCTAGGTGGAGGGGTACTTACCCCCTAAAAAAGAGTACTAATGCAATGACTATAGAGCTGCCACTTTAAAACTATATGTACTATGCAAATCTTTCTGTAATTTCCAAGTAATCCTGGGCTATAATACTTGTAATACAGAAAAAGTGGCGCTAAATGGTGGTGTAGCTCCTAGCTAAAGTGACAAAGTGATAATCTAGTGTTCCAACAAATAATATGTGTACATCAAACAAAATGAATAAAAAATGATCATGGGAAATCTCATCAATGTGGATAAGTGAATCATTCAAAATCTCTATACAGATATATCAAACGCATAGTAGTATATATAATAAAAAAAGCATGAATTCTAGATAATAGTCCATAGATATTCCCAAGACAGGACACCGTGCAGGAAAGGTGAAGTCTCTGGAAAATAATCCACCAAATCAATCAGTGTTAGTGACTCCTCTCCCCTTGAATTCACCACTCACCAGCTCCACATGCCTCACACTCTCGTGTTTAGGCAAAAAGGCATAAGCATAAGGTAGATAAATGGAGGGTCCAAGGGTCCAGATTCTTTAATGTTCCGAGTGTTACCTCAATTCATAAAAAGGAACTCAAGATAGTGTGATACCGTAAAACATGTGTAAAATTTATTCAACTTAAAACTTCAATCATTGCACTCACATGAACAACTCTTGATTCAAGCCAAACTGACACTGCAAAGCATTTCCAAATCAAACCAAATCCTCCTCTGTGAAACGCCCAGCACCACTGTAAAGCTGAAGGTCACGGCGGACCTCAAGAAGCAGCGATGGATAAATTCTCACCCCTCTCCGCTGACAATCTAAAGATGTGGATCACCTGCTGGCCGCACAGTCCGTGGGGCAGCTCCTCTGAAACGTTTTGAAGGCTCCCGCCGATGTACGGAGATCCACAGCAAAGTTCCGTCCGTCGCTACTGACTAGTGATAGGTGCCGTACAGCCACGCCCCGACATGTTTCGTCATATCAGACTTACTCATGGGATTGGCTGTACGGCCCGGCACCTCCTCCCCTTATACCCCTTGCGTCTTTCGACGTAGTATTATGCAAATTTATGTTCGCATTCCCAGATGCCTCTGCGGCCCTCAAAAGCAGCGATGCTGGGCCGATCACGTACAACAAAGGGAAGCTAGACTGTAAACGTATCCTGATAGTGACTAAGCACAGTATAATCAAAATACGATGCAAGGATCCGCTATTAAGACTCAAAACAAAGTAAAACGAATTATTATACATTGTGGATATCATTCATTGGGTCTTTCATCGACAGTATATCCCCAACCTATTGATCGAGCACTCCCCATATAGAGTCTACAATCATAGAACTGGGGTATTGCATAGTGACGTTACCCTAGCAGTTTGTGCAATATGGTCAGACGAAGCAGCCCATGAGTAAGTCTGATATGACGAAACATGTCGGGGCGTGGCTGTACGGCACCTATCACTAGTCAGTAGCGACGGACGGAACTTTGCTGTGGATCTCCGTACATCGGCGGGAGCCTTCAAAACGTTTCAGAGGAGCTGCCCCACGGACTGTGCGGCCAGCAGGTGATCCACATCTTTAGATTGTCAGCGGAGAGGGGTGAGAATTTATCCATCGCTGCTTCTTGAGGTCCGCCGTGACCTTCAGCTTTACAGTGGTGCTGGGCGTTTCACAGAGGAGGATTTGGTTTGATTTGGAAATGCTTTGCAGTGTCAGTTTGGCTTGAATCAAGAGTTGTTCATGTGAGTGCAATGATTGAAGTTTTAAGTTGAATAAATTTTACACATGTTTTACGGTATCACACTATCTTGAGTTCCTTTTTATGAATTGAGGTAACACTCGGAACATTAAAGAATCTGGACCCTTGGACCCTCCATTTATCTACCTTATGCTTATGCCTTTTTGCCTAAACACGAGAGTGTGAGGCATGTGGAGCTGGTGAGTGGTGAATTCAAGGGGAGAGGAGTCACTAACACTGATTGATTTGGTGGATTATTTTCCAGAGACTTCACCTTTCCTGCACGGTGTCCTGTCTTGGGAATATCTATGGACTATTATCTAGAATTCATGCTTTTTTTATTATATATACTACTATGCGTTTGATATATCTGTATAGAGATTTTGAATGATTCACTTATCCACATTGATGAGATTTCCCATGATCATTTTTTATTCATTTTGTTTGATGTACACATATTATTTGTTGGAACACTAGATTATCACTTTGTCACTTTAGCTAGGAGCTACACCACCATTTAGCGCCACTTTTTCTGTATTACAAGTATTATAGCCCAGGATTACTTGGAAATTACAGAAAGATTTGCATAGTACATATAGTTTTAAAGTGGCAGCTCTATAGTCATTGCATTAGTACTCTTTTTTAGGGGGTAAGTACCCCTCCACCTAGCATTTGAGCGCAGTGGTGAAGACTCGAGAGGGGCGCGTATATCTGAGTTTTCTCATTTGTGGCATTAATTGTTAGTTGCTTAAAGTGGTTGTAAAGGCTAAACATTTTTCCCTTAAAGCATTCCTTGCATTAAGGTAAAAAATGTTTAGGTGTCACTCAGCACCCCCCTCACTCTCCCTTTTACTTACCTGAGCCCTCATTCGATTCAGCTCTGTGCACGTCTACAGCTCTCCTCTCCCCTCACTTTCAGGTCTCGCTGGTTTTGTTGGGGCATCGGGAGCCATTGGCTCCTAGTGCTGTCAATCAAAGCCAGTGATGAGGGAGCGGGGCCCCACAGCCCCGCTGCTGTGTCCATTAAGACCCCTTTCACACTGGGGCGTTTTTCAGGCGCTTTTCAGTCGCTTTAGCGTTAAAAAAAGCGCCTGTAAAGCGCCTGAAAGAAGCCTCATCTGCAATCCCAATGTGAAAGCCCGAGCCCTTTCACACTGCCAACGCCCGAAAAACGCTGGTAAAGCGCCACTTAAGACCCTTTTCACACTGAGGCGTTTTTCAGGCGTTTTTCGGGCGCTGGCAGTGTGGAAGGGCTCAGGCCATCAGCGCACCCAGCCCGGTGGCAAAAACACGAAAGCGATGCAAAGAAGCTGCTTGCAGGACTTTTTTTGACGCCCTGCCAGCGCAGCGCCCCAGTGTGAAAGCACTCGGGCTTTCACATTGGGATTGCAGATGAGGCTTCTTTCAGGCGCTTTACAGGCGCTTTTTTTAACGCTAAAGCACCTGAAAAACGCCTGAAAAATGCCCGAGTGTGAAAGGGGTCTTACACAGACAACGGGGCTCAGGTGCAAGCATGCTTGAGTGCCCCCATGGGAAGCCCCCTGGGGAGAGGAGGGGCCAGGAGCGCTGACGGGGACCCGAAAAGAAGATGGCTCGCGGCTGCTCTGCGCAATTCCATTTTTACGTACCGTAGTTTGTCGCCGTTCAAAGAACGTGCGCAATTTTTAAGCAAGACAAGTTAGGTATCTATTTACTTGGTGTAATATCATCTTTCACATTATACAAAAAAAATGGACTAACTGTACTGTTTTTTTAGGGGGTTTTTTCATTTAAAAAAGTGTATTTTTTCTAAAAAAAATGCATTTGTAAAACAAAAGAAAAATGGACTAACTTTACTGGGTTTTTTTTGGTTTTTTTTCAATAAAAAAAAGTGTATTTTTTCCCAATAAAATTGCATTTGTAAGACTGCTAAGTGACAATAAAAATTGTAACGATCACCATTTTATTCTCTAGGGTCTCTGCTAAAAAAATATATAATGTTTGGGGGTTCTAAGTAATTTTCTAGCAAAAAATACTAATTTAAACTTGTAAGCAAAAAGTTTAAGAAAAGGCCTTGTCTTAAAGTGGAGGCCCACCCACCGCTGCAAAAATGAAAAGCCAGCAGCTGCACATACTGCAGCTGCTGACTTTTAATACTCGGACACTTACCTGTCCTGGAGTCCAGCGATGTCGGCACTGCAGCTGATGTTTCCATCAGCTGTCAGGTGCATGCCGCCTCCATTGTGAGTAAGGGAACCCGGCAGTGTAGCCTTCCAGCTTCACGCCGGGAACCCTACTGCGCATGCACGAGGCTTCACTTCTCTCTCCTACTTGCCCGGCAACAGGGGGAGCAGGAGGGAGCCCCAGCCGTGACGTCAATACCTGCAGCTAAGGCTCCCGGAAGTGCGGAAAGCATACCTGTGAAAGACAGGTATGCAGTCCCCCCTCCCCCCTGGAAGGTGCTAAATGTGGCACTGGAGGGGGGAGGAGTACAAGGAGCGGAAGTTCCACTTTTTAGTGGAACTCTGCTGGTGAAAACAGTGAAAAAACCCTTTCACCCGCTACATTCAGAGTCAACAAGAGCAGTCGGCTGGTCTGGAATGCAACTTCTGATCACTGCTATCACTTACTGGAAGAGGCACCGTAGACTGATGCATGACAGAGGACATTAGATAAGGGTTTTAGAAGCTTTTTTACCACTTGCCGTCCAGCCGCCGCAGTTTTACTGTGGCAACATGGCTCGGCTGTGCGAATCGCCGTCATGTTACGTCGCTTCTTTTTTTGGTCACTAGGGGCGCGCCCGCTGCTCACCCCCGGAGCCGATGCGAGTGCCCAGTGGTCGCGATGACTGCCTGGCTTCCGCAATCGCTTGAGACACGGTGAGAACCGGGATCTCTGTGTGTAAACGCAGAGATCCCGGTTCTCTGAGGGGAGAGGAGATTGATCGTGTGTTCATACAAAGTATAAACACCGATCTATCTCTTCCCCTAGCTAGTCCCATCCCCCTTCAGTTAGAACACACACTAGGGAACACAGGTAACCCCTTGATCGCCCCCTAGTGTTAACCCCTTCACTGCCAGTGACATTTTTACAATAATCAATGCATTTTTATAGCACTGATCGCTGTATAAATGCCAATGGACCCAAAAATGTGTCAAAATTGTTCGATGTGTCCGCCATAATGTCGCAGTCACGATAAAAATTGCAGATCGCTGCCATTGCTAGTAAAAATAAAAATAAAAAAATTAAAATGCTATAAAACTATCCCCTATTTTGTAGACACTATAACTTTTGCGTAAACCAATCAATATACGCTTATTATTATTATTATTATTATTAATATTATTATTATATCCCCCCCCCCCCCCAAATGACCCCATTTTGGAAAGTAGACACCCTAAGGAAATTGCTAAGAGGCATGTTGAGCCCATTGAATATTTTATTTTTTGTCCCAAGTGCTTGAATAATGACAAAAAATCTTTACAAAAAGTTGTCACTAAATGATATATTGCTCACACATGCCATGGTTATATGTTGAATTGCACCCCAAAATACATTTTGCTGCTTCTCCTGAGTACGGGGATACCACATGTGTGGGATTTTTTGGGAGCCTAGCTGCGTACGGGGCCCCGAAATCCAATCACCGCCTTCAGGGTTTCTAAGGGCGTAGATTTTTTATTTCACTCCTCACTACCTATCACAGTTTTGAAGGCCATAAAATGCCAAGATGGCACAACCCCCCCCCCCCAAATGACCCCATTTTGGAAAGTAGACACCCTAAGGAAATTGCTAAGAGGCATGTTGAGCCCATTGAATATTTTATTTTTTGTCCCAAGTGCTTGAATAATGACAAAAAATCTTTACAAAAAGTTGTCACTAAATGATATATTGCTCACACATGCCATGGTTATATGTGGAATTGCACCCCAAAATACATTTTGCTGCTTCTCCTGAGTACGGGGATACCACATGTGTGGGATTTTTTGGGAGCCTAGCTGCGTACGGGGCCCCGAAAACCAATCACCGCCTTCAGGGTTTCTAAGGGCGTAGATTTTTTATTTCACTCCTCACTACCTATCACAGTTTTGAAGGCCATAAAATGCCAAGATGGCACAACCCCCCCCCCCCCCAAATTACCCCATTTTGGAAAGTAGACACCTCAAGCTATTTGCTGAGAGGCATTTTGAGTCCATGGAATATTTTATATTTTGGCACAAATTGCGGGAAAATTACAAACTTTTTTTTTTGCACAAAGTTGTCACCAAATGATATATTGCTCACACGTGCCATGGGCATATGTGGGATTACACCCCAAAATAAATTCTGCTGCTTCTCCCAAGTACGGGGATACCACATGTGTGGGACTTTTTGGGAGCCTAGCCACGTACGGAGTACGGGGATACCACACATGTGGTATCCCTGTCCTCAGGAGAAGCAACAGAATGTTGCTAGGATTGCTTTTACATGAAAGCCAACCGCTGGCTGAAAAGAATGATACCAAGATGATACCTAAACCTGCAGGCATCATTCTGGTATATATACCAGTACTTTGCTGGTCCTTGTTGGGCATATATTGTAATCTTTATTTTCATGCAGCCTGTGGGCTGAATGAAAAAAAGAGATTGATCCGTGGGTATGCCCACCATTAGAATACCTCCCTTCATCCACCCACTTCTAATGATGGGCATACATGCAGGGGCGGACTGAGAACTCATGGGGCCCCTGGGCAATAGGAGATTATGGGGCCCCTGGGCAATAGGAGAAGATTATGGGGCCCCCGGGCAATAGGAGATTATGGGGCCCCAGGCAATAGGAGATTATGGGGCCCCCAGGCAATAGATTATGGGGCCACACAGTATACACACACACATACATACAGTATAAACACACAGACGCACAATATACACACACAGAATACACATACACACACACTGAAAAGGTACTGAAGAGGCGGGGCAGCTATAATCTTGGGATTTTTTAAAAAACACAGATTTTTACATACTGTCCCTGGTTTTATTGAGGCTGGCAACCCTGATGGGGCCCCTTAGTGGCATGGGGCCCTCGTGCAGCGTCCGAGTGCCCGAATGGTCAGTCCGCCCCTTCATACGTGCACCATTTATATATGCCGAAGCATAGGGGCATCCGCCTTAAAAGTTAGGAGCAAATGGCTCCTCCACCCCTGCTGCCCCCATGCTTTGGCATATATGCTCTTTTTTTTAACTGTGGTGGTGAAATCACCTCCGACAGCGCTGAAGTCACGGCTTTATGTATTGCGGGAGCAAACGCTGTTGCTGTCAAGATAAATAAATCTGCGCTGCAGCTGAATTGCGTACCTGAAAACAAAAAAATGGTTAACAATAAAACACAGTAAACAGTAAAGTATAAAAAAATTACATACCTGAAAAGCAAACATGATAAAACATAACAATAACATTGCAGAATAGAATACAGTAAAAAAGAGCAGAACAATAGAGAGAGAATAGAGAGAGAGAGAGAAGAATAAAACGACAACTATAATTGTTTTTTTTATTTTATATTTTTTTTGTGTATTTTTTATTTTTTACTTTTTTTTTCACTTTTATTTGTAACTGTAACCGTTATGCCCCGTACACATGGTCGGATTTTCCGACGAAAAATGTGTGATAGGACCTTGTTTTCGGACATTCCGACCGTGTGTAGGCTCCATCACACATTTTCCATTGGATTTTCCGACACACAAAGTTTGAGAGCAGGCTATAAAATTTCCGATCGTGTGTACACAAATCCGACGCACAAAGTGCCACGCATGCTCAGAATAAATAAAGAGATGAAAGCTATTGGCTACTGCCCCGTTTATAGTCCTGACATACGTGTTTTACGCCACCGCGTTCAGAATGATCGGATTTTCCGACAACTTTGTGTGATCGTGTGTATGCAAGACAAGTTTGAGCCAACATCCGTCGGAAAAATTCCTAGGATTTTGTTGTCGAAATGTCCAATCAATGTCCGACCGTGTGTACAGGGCATAACGGTTCGGTTCCAGGTTCGGGTCTCTCAAAATGCGATGGTATCTCGGGAGACCCTGTGAAAGTGTGCCTAGTCTGTGCAATGCTGTACCCTACGCTAAAACTCAACTAATGTATGGTAGTGCTCAAAACATTCACCAATGCAAAGACCAGGATTGTAAGGACAGGAGGGACAATAATAGCGGGTGTCACGCCTATATCCGCGCTTTCTACAGACACGACATTTCTTTGGGGGGCTCGTTGGGTAGGGGTACTTGGGAGGACATAAAGAAAATGCCAGCAGGAAGGGCAATATGGGCTCAACGGGCCTGTCTTTGTCTTCTTGGTGGCACTTGTGCTTGCCACCTCGCCAGCTTGAACTGCACTTATGGGACTCGCCGCGTCACCAAGTGTTACTGCAGTGCTGGATGTATGACCAGGGTGTAGTAGGCCGCTGGTGCTTGCCAGTTCACCAGAAGGAATAGCTGCGCTAGTACTTCTCTGCTCCATACGAGAGCCTTGCGGTTCTTGCACCTCAACAGCAGAAGAAGATTGGGGTCTGGTACACCTGGCCTTGGTAGGGACCACAACTCCGTCATCAGAGCTATCTTTCATGGAGCCGGTGCTGTCTACAGGTTTGTATTCTGAGCCTGAATCTGACAGATGAGTGACTTCCTCTTCACTATCTGTCATGCTCAGAAACGTTTAGGCCTCTTCACTAGTGTACCTTCGATTTGCCATTTTGGATTTTTAAATTTTGTGGTACACTAGTGAGACTCACAGGTAAAAAAGCTCCTGACTGTCGGCAACTGTATCAAACGCTACCAAAAAAACTGTTAGCGATCGTAGGGATCAGGCCTGACTCTGCGAACGCTGCAGTTATGTGTTTAGTGTTTTGTAAGTGACAGTGATCGATCGATACTGCACTTGGGTGGGCTGGGCTGGGCTGAGCGGAGGGGCAGAACGCAGATGCTAGCAGGTATCTGGGCTTATCCCGCTAACACTGCGTTTTTGGGAACGCTAAACTGCTGGGGATGCTAGTATAGATCTAATCAGTTATTGATCCGTTCAGATACTATACCACTAAGGGAGGTGTATGCTGCGTGCGTGGGTGTTAGCGGTACTGGCACTAACCTGACGCTGCCTGGGGCGACGCAGACCCTATCTGACCCTAAAACCTAACTTATATCACCCACCGGGCAATCAGGGGGTTAAACCTTTATTAGGCAATAAACGGCGGGTGCCCTGACACTATAAAAAACAAACTAACTAACCAGCGTTACCCATAACAGTTATACGATGATCACTGGTGAAAGGGTTAACTAGGGGGCAATCAGGGGGTTAAAACCTTTACTAGGTAGTATATGGGGGTACCTGACGCTATAAAAAGCTGACCCTGAACCTAAATACTTACCTGGCTAACTAGCGTCACCTGTGACACTAATACGGCGATCAGAAAAAAAGATCGCTTAGTGACACTGGCGACAGGGGTTAACTGGGGGGTGATCAAGGGGTTAAAACTTTATTAGAGGCCTACCACTAACTGCCCTACCACTTATAACAGTCACAAATGATACCAATGCAGTAATCAGTAAAAAAAAAAAAAACTGCAATTGGTGTCACTGTGACAGGGGGTGCAGGGGGGGGGGGTGATCAGGGGGTGATTGGAGGGGGTGATTAGTGTGCCTGCGTGTTCTACTGTAAGTGTAGTGTTGGTGCACTTACTTGGATGTCTTCTCTCCTCGGAAGCCGGAACGAAAAGGCTTCACGAGGAGCGATGACATCACTTCTTCTGCTTCTGTTAACATTACAGAAGCAGGGGAAGCATTCTATTCACCAGGAGCGATCGCAAGGGGGGGGTGGCCATGAATCAGTGGCCTCCCCCTCAGCACGGATCGCTCCTGAAGCTATTCCGACCGACCCAGGCATGGGGGGGGGGCCCGACAGGGCCCGCGCCCGCTGGGAGGCAGGGACGTGCAGGTAAGCCCTTATGCCTGCCCGTGCCATTCTGCCGACGTACATCGGCGTGCGGCGGTCGGCAACTGGTTAAGTCTGCTCCTGTCTGGTCACATGATCCCCTGTGGTAGTCAGCAGCAGCTGCAGGGTAGAGGAGGGAATGCTTGATAATGGCTGGGAATGTCAGGATCCATGACGTCACTCGTAGGCTCCCATGTTTCAGCCATTGTCGGTGCTCCCTACTCTTCCATGCAGACGCTGGTGACTGATACAAGGGAGACGGAGCACACTAAAATTGGTAAGTATACACATTTGTTTACACAGGTTAGGCAGCGCAGGTAGCGGGATGTGGGCAGGGAACATAGTGTTAAGATGGAATTCTACTTTAGGATCAGAAGCATCAGAGGTTGCAAGGCTCATTAAATAATTTGATGCTGGTTGCTGGTCATAGTTTAACCAAGCTAAACTGATTAACATTACAGAGATACATTAAATGCAAGAACACTAATAAGAGGCTATTAACCATTAACCAGAATCAGCTCTTGAAATGTTGTTGCAATGACAACATAACAGCTATGTTATTACAAAAACATATACAGTATATAGCGGTCTCCCTGACTCCCAAGGGCCTGATGGTGACCCCAGAGCAAGGGAGAACTGACATTCCTCCTCAGGGTGCAGGTTACAGGGTATAGTGGGTTTGGTGCAAGGGGAAAAGATTGGGTGCAAGTCACTTTTGTAAAAATGAACAAAGAGGGAGTTTTATTTCTCTTAACAGGAACGTTGGGGAGAGAGGTTTAGGGCACAGGATACCCTTAGGCAAATGCAATAGCAATTAAGGCAAACTCTGCAGACAAAAGTAGAACTAGGTAGACAGCAATTCAGAACGAGGGGCTTTAAGCTGAATGCAGCAATCTGTATTTTGTAGCAACTGCTGTCTCCTATAGCAACAAATTCTCTCACAGTATCCTAGATTTTCCAATTTAACTCACAGTAACCCACTGCAGATCTTCCAGCTTAACTCACAGTATCCCAGCTCGCCCTCTTTCACTAGACTTCTTGGACTCTAAGCCACCCCCTGGATTCCCGAGCTTCACCCACAGCTAACCGCTGTACTTTATCTTCAAGCTTTACTTATAGCTACCGCCATACTCCTTCAAGCTTTACTCACAGCTACCTGATGCCTTCCTGGATGAGTATCTACTGAAGCTTTCCCACCACTCCACTGTCCCTGGCTAGTCAAGCGTCTGCTTCAGAACTTCATCCTTTTCAAACTTGCCTACGGTAACAGGAGTGGTCCTCCCTTTGTGGCAACTGCTTCTCCTTTACCTAGGACAATGATCAGGCTCCCCTCAGGCCGAGCTTCTAACACATGCGGTTCCACCCCAGACTTCAGGCTTAACCTTGGCTGCTCCTCCTTTGTGGAACCCTGAGCTGCTGGATAGGCCTTAAGTGGACCTAACAGCCAGCATTCCTCCTGGATAGGCCTCAGGGTTCAGGCCTAGCAGCCAGGAGCTTCTCAACACGCACCCACCCAGGCCGCAGCCTCGGGCGGTAAGAACCCTGATCACCTGACTCCTCCCAAATAAATAGCCTATCCCAGCATACACAGCGGTCAAAGAAACTCCTGCTGATTGGCTGAGACAAGCTAATTACCCATTACCTGAATTTAAGATAATCCATCATTCTATAGCCAAAAGCAACAGTGCCACCTATTGCCACCTACCCCAAACTCAGACTTAGAACAGGAATCAGTGGATCAACCTACCAATTAGCCAGGCTAGTTACCACCTAGCATAACTAGATTTATTATTGTTTAGGGCCAGGGTGCTACAAGTATGTTTAAACATTTAAAAACAAAGCTCCTAAAAAGTCCTAGTTCTAAATTCATGGGTTTTAGAGGACTTTAACCACTAGGCGTCCGCGCTATAGCCGAAAGACGGCTACAGCGCGGACTCAAATTGCCGGGAGGGCGTCCGTGGACGTCCTCCTGTTTACTTCCGCATTGCGCGCTCCCGCGAGCGCGCATCGCGGAAGTTTTGTGCTGGCCGTGTCCCTCGGACACAGCCAGTCACAGATCACCGTAAACGGCCAATGACAGCGGCCGTTTACGGTGCGATCGGCGGTGCCAATGAGAGAGGATCTCATATGTAAACATATGAGATCATCTCTCATCGCCGGCTCTCCCTCCTCACACAGAGACAGCTTGTGAGGAGGGACAGCGGAACCGCTGCGGCGGTGAGTGTAAAAAAAAAAAAAAAAGTGTCCCGCTGTTAACAGTCCCTGCCATCTGCCCTGTCATCTGCCCTGTCATCTGCCCCTGCCATCTGCCCCTGCCATCTGCCTCTGTCATCTGCCCCTGCCATCTGCCCCTGCCATCTGCCCCTGTCATCTGCCCCTGTCATCTGCCCCTGTCATCTGCCCTGTCATCTGCCCTGTCATCTGCCCTGTCATCTGCCCCTGCCATCTGCCCCTGTCATCTGCCCTGTCATCTGCCCCTGTCATCTGCCCCTGTCATCTGCCCCTGCCATCTGCCCTGTCATCTGCCCCTGTCATCTGCCCCTGCCATCTGCCCTGTCATCTGCCCCTGCCATCTGCCCCTGTCATCTGCCCTGTCATCTGCCCCTGCCATCTGCCCCTGTCATCTGCCCCTGCCATCTGCCCCTGTCATCTGCCCCTGTCATCTGCCCTGTCATCTGCCCCTGTCATCTGCCCTGTCATCTGCCCCTGCCATCTGCCCCTGTCATCTGCCCCTGTCATCTGCCCCTGTCATCTGCCCCTGTCATCTGCCCTGTCATCTGCCCCTGTCATCTGCCCTGTCATCTGCCCCTGCCATCTGCCCCTGCCATCTGCCCTGTCATCTGCCCCTGCCATCTGCCCCTGCCATCTGCCCCTGCCATCTGCCCTGTCATCTGCCCCTGTCATCTGCCCCTGTCATCTGCCCCTGTCATCTGCCCTGTCATCTGCCCCTGTCATCTGCCCCTGTCATCTGCCCTGTCATCTGCCCCTGTCATCTGCCCCTGCCATCTGCCCTGTCATCTGCCCCTGTCATCTGCCCCTGTCATCTGCCCTGTCATCTGCCCCTGTCATCTGCCCTGTCATCTGCCCCTGCCATCTGCCCCTGTCATCTGCCCCTGTCATCTGCCCCTGTCATCTGCCCCTGTCATCTGCCCTGTCATCTGCCCCTGTCATCTGCCCTGTCATCTGCCCCTGCCATCTGCCCCTGCCATCTGCCCTGTCATCTGCCCCTGCCATCTGCCCCTGCCATCTGCCCTGTCATCTGCCCCTGTCATCTGCCCCTGCCATCTGCCCCTGCCATCTGCCCCTGCCATCTGCCCTGTCATCTGCCCCTGTCATCTGCCCCTGCCATCTGCCCCTGCCATCTGCCCCTGCCATCTGTCCCCACTGCCACGTATAAGTGCCATCTGTCATCAGTGCCACATAGTGCCATCTGTCATCAGTGCCACATAGTGCCATCTGTCATCAGTGCCACATAGTGCCATCTGTCATCAGTGCCACATAGTGCCATCTGTCATCAGTGCCATCTGTCATCAGTGCCACCTGTCAGTGTCACGTGCCATCTGTCATCAGTGTCACGTGTCATCAGTGCCACGTATTAGTGCCACCTGTCATCAGTGTCATCAGTGCCACGTATCAGTGCCACCTGTCATCAGTGTCATCAGTGCCACGTATTAGTGCCATCTGTCATCAGTGCCACGTATTAGTGCCATCTGTCATCAGTGCCACGTATTAGTGCCATCTGTCATCAGTGCCATGTATTAGTGCCATCTTTCATCAGTGCCACATGTCATCAGTGCCACATATCAGTGCCATTTGTCATCAGTGCCACATGCCGTCAGTGCCACATATTAGTGCCATGTGTCATCAGTGCCACATATTAGTGCCATCTGTCAGTGCCACGTATTAGTGCCATCTGTCATCAGTGCCACGTATTAGTGCCATCTGTCATCAGTGCCATGTATTAGTGCCATCTGTCATCAGTACCACGTCAGTGCCACGTATCAGTGCCATCTGTCATCAGTGCCACATCAGTGCCACGTATCAGTGCCATTTGTCATCAGTGCCACGTCAGTGTCACGTGTCATTGTCCTGGTGCTCCAGGGCCTTCAAAAGTGTAATAGGTAGTCAACAAATTAGATGTGTAATTTATGCTCCTAGAACACCTGATGGTGCTCCCTGCATGTTGGGCCTCTCTATGTGGCCAGGCTGTGAAAAAGTCCCACACATGTGGTATCGTAATACTCAGGAGGAGTAGCAGAATGTATTTTGGGGTGTCATTTGTGGTATATACATGCCATGTGAGAGAAATAACCTATTACAATGACAATTTTGTGGGGGGAAAAAAAAAAAAAAAAAATCTTCATTTTGCAAAGAATTGTGGGAAAAAATTACAACATCAAAAACCTCACCATGCATCTTACTAAATACCTTGGAATGTCTACTTTCAAAAAAGGGGTCATTTGGGGGGTATTTGTACTTTCCTGACTTGTTCGGGTCACAAGAAATGAGATAGGCCGTCAGTGCATCAGATGTGATCAATTTTTATGATTTGCACCATAACTTGTAGACTCTCTAACTTTCAGAAAGACCAAATAATATCCACTAATTTGGGTTATTTTTACCAAAGATATGTAGCAGTATAAATTGTGGCCAAAATTTATGAAGAAAAATTACTAATTTTAAAAATTTTATCACAGAAACTAAGAAAAATGCGTTTTTTTTCAAAATTTGCGGTCTTTTTTCATTTATAGCGCAAAAAATAAAAAACCCAGAGGTGATCAAATACCACCAAAAGAAAGCTCTATTTGTATGAAAAAAAGGACAAAAAATTCATTTGGGTACAGTATTGCATGACTGAGTAATTGTCATTCAAAGTGTGAGAGCGCTGAAAGCTGAAAATTGGTCTGGTCACGAAGGGGGTTTAAGTGCCCAGTTGTCAGGTGGTTAAAAATCTGCAGTGTTTTTTGTATGTATTATGTTTGAGTATGTATCATGTTCTGGATTTAAAAAAATAATAAATACATTGTCTAGCAAAAATGGAAAAGCCTGGCTGGAGTTATATGTATTAAATGTTTACTTAAAATACAGATTTTTATTTTTAACAAAAGCTTTGTAAACACATTTTACAAATTTGTAAAGTTATAGCCTAAAGCAGGGGTCCCCAACCTTTCTAAACAAAGGGCCAGTTTACTGTCCTCCAGACTTTAGGGAGGTCAGACTGTGGCCACTGGGAGTAGAAATGATCCTGGTGTCAGTGGGAGTAAACAATTCATCTTTGGTAATAGGGGGAGGAATAGTGACCTATCGCTGGTGTCAGTGGGAGAAATAGTGCCCCATGGTTGATGTCAGTGGGAATTATGTGGCCTCATCGTTGGTGTCATTTTGAGGAATAGTGCCCCATCGTTGTTGTCAATGGGAGAAATAGTGCCCCATTGTTGATGTCAGTAGCAGAAATATTGCTCCATTGTTGGTATCAGTGGGAGGAACATTGTTTTGTATTATTGGAAGGAAAAGTGCCCCAAGGGCCAGATAAAGGCAAGCAAAGGGCCGCATCTAGCCCAGTTTGAAAACCCCTGGCCTAAAAAAACAAATAAAATAATAATAAATTAATTCAAAAATAGATTATTTAAAATTTCCTATAAATACCCTCCTGTGGTGATGTCATGGGTGAAGCTAGTGTCTACATATTAGCAGCTGTGGCTGAGGCCCATGGCAGTGTGGCGTATGGGAGCAGTTCCGTCTGGTGCAGCACCATGAAATTCAGCTAATAAGGAGAGAGTGGAGGTGCCCATCTGGGCTTTATGGTGAGCTGATTATTGCAAGGGGCTTATTAAGGATGCATGGGAAGATGGCTAACCTGATGAATAGTGTTTTGCACTGGTGTGAATTCACTGTCAAGATGTCACTTGTAAATTGCTGGTGTTATGCACTAAAGGCTGTGATTCTGTGAAGATGTGATGCTGTGTTGGAGGTATATATGAGAACATTTTGCAGTAAAAACTCATTTAAGAGTGGACATTCCTTAATTTAGCAATGGGCCTCATCTGGCCAGGAGACATAATGAAAGGAAACGCGTATGGAACTACGTGACTAGCGTGACGTCACTCGCGTCATATCGATCCTCGAGGATTCGTTTTACTGTTTGCCATTTCACCGTGCACTGAGGAACAGTGCTTTATTTGTAAGTGTGAATTTCACTTTTTAAATAAATTTATTTTACCATATGGAGAGCGCCGTATCGTGTTACTTATATTACATGTACAAACTGGAGCCTATGGTCAGAGCACAGGGGATCCTGCAACCATCAGTGTGTATACCTCTTTAGTATCTAGCATAACAAGTGACCCAGCTGTCTCTCCCTTGTAAAGGAATTGCCTGTTTGACCTGTCTGATTTACTCAGGGGTCCATTTACTGAGGTGAGCTGCTAATAGTGTCGTTGGTGGAGGTTGGCACATGATCACCCTGAATTGCATCTTTAGAAGCACGCATTTGGACACTTTGTGGTGTTTGACTGATTTCATCTTTTACTTAGAACATTATGGACTCTTTTATCATTGAACATTTATTATGTGATTATGTGTTTTTGCGCTGCACTGCTTTTCTATTTTATACTGCTTTTTGGGATTTGATACTTTGACCCTCAGTGTTCAGCTGCTGTCGTTAGGATTTGTTTGCGCTGATTGACCTGTTTTATATGGCTGCACACCAAACTGAGATCCAAATGCCTTCAGTCGCATAAATCCATGAAGAATATGAGGAGCACTACACGTAAAAGCAGGGAAGGAACGGCTTACATGTTTCGCACACGAATTGTGCTTTATCAAATGGCCAGGAGAAATGCATAGTTGCCAACTGTCCCAAATTTCCCGGGACATTCCCGGGATTTAGCCCTTTGTCCCACTTTTAGCATTTCCCGGGAAATGTCCCGGGAAATCTGTGTTTTCCCATTTTTTCCACGGCTGCTGCTTCCGCCGCTAGAAGTCCGCGGCCTGCAGTAAATTGTCGCCATTTTACAGAAGACCAGCTCTCATGGAGCCTGGTCACTTGCCGAGGGGAACAAACAAGAGGCGGAGCTAGTTGGGTGGCTGACAATAGAAATTGAGCTGCCACCAACCCCCCACCCCTGTGACCTGCTGCCGGTCTGTGATCTTTTGTGGGAAAGGCTGCGGGGCGGGGGGTTGGCGGCAGCTCAATTTCTATTGACAGCCACCCGACCAGCTCCGCCTCTTGTTTGTTCCCCTTGGCAAGTGACCTGTAACACGAGAGCTGATCTACTGTAATGGCGGCGGAGACACCTGATGTAAGGGGGGGCTCCAATGGGGGACACCTGATGTAAGGGGGGGCTCCACTGGGGGACACCTGATGTAAGGAGGGGCTCCAATGGGGACACCGGATGTAAGGGGGACACCGGATGTAAGGGGGACACTACACCACTGGGGGACACCTGATGTAAGGGGGACACTGCTGGGGGACACCTGATGTAAGGAGGACACCGCTGGGGGACACCTGATGTAAGGGGGACACCTGATGTAAGGGGGACACCGCTGGGGGATACCTGATGTAAGGGGCACACCTGATGTAAGGGGGACACAGCTTTTGTCTGTAGACTGTCCCCTATGAATTTTTTTTACAATGTTGGCAACTATGGACATGTGTCAATGATGGTGGATCCAAAGACAGGTATGTGGTGACTCTATCCAAGAAGAAGCAGGGCAGGACCTGGGCAAAGCATAGTGCCAATTGCTATTCAACCGAGGTCCCCTACACACATGTGTAACAAGCATCTGCTGAAACATTATGAGGACTGATTTAGGTTATAATAAATTTAGAACCCTTTTTTATTCAAGATGGACTTTCTGTCGCTACATCTATGTGACAACATAAAAGTGTCATTTACATATATGCTTTATTTTTGTCAGGGTCAATATTTTCAATATTTACACTGTTGCGTAAGCACATGTGTCCAACTTCCCCATAATAAAAATTGTGTCATTATAAAAATTGTGTCTGTACCTATCTTGTAGATGCAGTGCAGTTAATTTTATTGTGTTTTAGTTTGTTGGGAGGCCAAAAGAGGTCAGTGGCAATGTAGCAAAATGCATGTAACATGCATTTTGAGGCATTGGCTGCAGTTATTAACAAGCCTTGGTCAATAGCTGTTAACTCTATCCACTCCAAATGCTGACTTCATATCACACATAAACACATATCAACACAAAAAGGAAATGTATGTTGAAGCCTGACAATGCACCTGCATATTGCACAAAAAAAATGCACTGCTACACACACATAGATCTAAATGGGCCTTGCAGGATGGGAACACAAAAACTACACATAGCATTCCCTAGTTTTTCTTCCAAGTTAAGGATATCTTCATTCTTATTATTATACAGGATTTATGTAGGGCCAACAATTTACGCAGCACTTTACAACATAAGGGCAAACAGTACAATTACAATAAAATGTAATAGGAATCATACAGCCTTGCTTGTTAGAGCTTACAATCTAAGAGGGAGAGTAAAGAGATACAAAAGGTAATTACTTTGGGGGATGGGCTGACGGAGAAAATAAATGTACAGTTGTTAGGTGGGAATTTACTGAAGAGATAAGTTTTCAGGGATCGTCTGAAAATGGACAGAGTAGGATCTAATCAGACAGATTGGGGTAGGAAGTTCCATCGGATGGGAGAGGCTCTGGAGAAGTCCTGGAGGCGAGCATGGGAAGAGGTGACAAGGGAGCTAGAGAGCAGGTGGTCTTGGGAGGAATGAGGGGAATGATTTTGTTGGTATTTTGAGACTAGGTTACTTATGGGACATAATGTGGTGCACAAAGTCAGGGGTCTCTGTGTGAAGCCAGAAATTAATGGCCAAGTAATGACATTTTTTCACTGTGTATTGATTTACAGCTGCAATGACCAGATCTTTGTGATAAGAGGAGAGGTCCCAGCACCCATTGGGCCCACATCTAGCAGGGGCCCTTGTGTAGCTGCACATTCTGCACAAATTATATGTTCCCCATCCCATTCTGCAGAAATGGTATGTTCCCCCATTCTATTTACCATCTTCTCCATCCGGTTAGTGTCTGACACCCACTCTGAGCAATGAAAGATGGTGTTACTACATGGTTGTATACGAACCACAAAGCACATTTCCACATTTTTCCTGGAAATCTCTTTCAATGTTTAGAGATGTGTTGTCCAAACATTTCAATCTCTAAATCTCACAATTCCCCAGTGACCCAAAAACATTTATATTTTATATTTGTTCAGAGTACTCTATTAGCTGGAGAGCTTTTATCGCTAATTCTGCAATTTAGTTGCTATCAGATCCAGCTAAAAGCTTATCTTCATCACTTATGTAAGACACAACAGGGTGTTAATTACATTGCATTAGCTCAATCGACAAGAGTCAGATAGATCCATATATTTATTACATTTGATGGTAGCTTAGAAAAGGGAAATGAAACAAAGACTAGAAGACACGACAGCAGATGTAGTAAGCATGAATATTCCTGAAAAAAAAGGTCTGGATTCTCTAAAGCAGATTGGTTTATACAAAGCAATTCTTCTATTCTGAAATTTGAGTAATGTGGATTAAACTGCAGCTACAGGAGTTATTACCTGTGACACAGAGTGTATTCACAAATTACAAAAAAACTAGTATCACGTTATATCAAGGTATCCAGTAACTAACCTGCCCCCTTCCTTGACCACACACACTCAAGCTGGACTTTCTCCTCTCCTCACCAGACATTCCCTCAGCCTTTGCAGGGTTTTAACTATTCCCTTTCCCTGACTATACATCCTCCCATGCTGGAATCTACCCCCCCCCCCCCCACCCAAATTTCCCTCACCCCCCCCCCCCCCTCCTTTCCTGACCACACATCCTCCAACCCATGCTGGATTTTCCCCTCTCCTTCCCCAAACCCCCCCCCCCCCTTCCTTAAAAGGTTTTTACCTTACCTCTTTCCTGACCACACATTCTACAATCTTTCCTGGACTTTCATTTTTTTCCCAAACACATTTAATGTCAACTTGTTTTGGAAAAATTCTACTTGGTATAAAGCACTAAAATAATTGCTTGTTTACAGGTAAACACGAATCATAGTAAAACTTTTTAATATGTACCTTAGTGCTATATTTGTTCATGTCACATGGGTCTGTCTGGGCCACCCATAGAATTCAGGCCAGATAACCTCTCATTGTGGCCCTGAAAAGTGTGCAAGCTTAACAAAGCGTGTATGCCAATATTATATAGTCCAAACTGCTTCGAACTTCATTGCCTCCAAACTAATGAGGTACCCCTCAAAGAGGAGATCTTCAACTTCCAACAAGGGTATCATTTTACTAGTGGTCAAGATAATGGGGGTGGGAATGTTCTTTCTGCTACCTTAACTTTCTGAATCTTTTATTTGACAAGAGAACCTCCTTAAAATGGAAAACTTCTTTTATTTAGATCATTCAGTGCACTGTTAACAAGACACGTTAAAGGTCTAACAGATATGCAGTTGGCCTAGACATAGACATTTCTTAGAACAGTGAGTCACAGGAACTTCCTTCACTTTATGGTTTGTTTCCTAAAGAAAAATCCTTCCAAAGAAAGTACAAAGCAATGATGTTTCTTGGGAATGTGGACATGCACATAATGTGACTTTCATTGTATGTTTTTTCGGAAACATTAACAAAAATCAAAAAACATTTGTACGCTTGGAACCCTATACACGCATAAGCAGCTTAAATGGTTGGGCGTGTTTATAAAAGGTATCAAAGTATCTTGGGTAAGAAGAATCTTTTAATGGTTGAATTTTTTAAGCTTAGTCTTGATCTTTCAAGCTTTGTCTATGGCTAACCTAAAACATATCTAAACCCATATACAAAATGTAATACACTAAAAATAAGAGAAGTTCGTTCTTAGGGCTTACATATACTTTAACTGTAGCTATTCGCTTCCTTTGGCTTTCTAAAGAATTTGTAGTCAGAATATTTTCAGAAAATTTTTGGCACCCCAAACTTTACAATTTTTAAATTCAGTCTTTTAATGATCTTCTGGCATTAATATACTAACTAATTATCTATTGAAATTCTCCATTATTTGCACTGAAATTGAAATCCCTTCAGTCAATGGTTATTATAATGCCTCATGCTTTTACAGGTGGTAGAGCTTTTTTTTTTATCTCTGCCTCTAAACTCCCCTCCATGTTAACCTATTTGTCCATGCAAACTATACAGTAGGTGTTTACAGGAGTTTAGAGGCAGGGGAGTTCAGAGGCAGAAAAAAAAACATAATTTATGGGTTTAGGCTAGACTAGTTGCTTTTAGATTTTTTTTTTTCATTTCAAAGACCAGAATAAATTAATATTCTGGCCAACGAAGTGAAAAAATGCCCAAACGTTTGACGCACCTAAACGGGCTTGAAAAACTGTGGCTTAGGAGCATTTTTACAGCTGCTCTTCTCCTGTCAGGAGAAAAGCGTTTAGAAGAGCCTCAGTGTTCATGAGGCCTTACACTTCCTTTGTTGAAAAAGTTTGACAAGGAATACTAATGTCTACTTTAACGATAAGGTTTAAAAAGTCCATTACCTTGCACAGCTATGCAAAGTAATAATCTTGTATTTACAGATGCTTGGAACATATTGATTAAATAAATAATGCAAAACCATACCAATACCAAAACATGTTTAGTGTTACATTAATTTTCTACTATATGGTTGTGTAAAGTTGCTCTAGATCCATCAGGTCTACATTTATCCAAGCCACTAAATACTTTAGTGTGCAAAGGACCTAATATCTCAGCCTTCTTGTGCTCCATGAGGTCAGGAAACTGTACAGTGTTTATGTACAGAATATATTGTAAAGGTTTGCTTAGTAGTGCAAAAATAAGATTTAAAAAAGTATTTGTAAATCACCTAAATATGAAATATTTGATGAGAAGAATTATTATTCACCACTTGTGTCCAGCAGCTTGGAAGGGGTAGACTGGTGTTTTGTCATGTCCTCAATATTTATCTCTCCTGTTGGGCACCAGGCAAGGGTCACGTCACGTGAGAGGTTCCCCCCTTGGGGTGTGTTCTTGGGACTATGCTAGAGAATGACTAGGTGTCTCGGGAGCCGAATATCAAGTCAAGAACTGCTGTATGATAGTGAATGGCAGTCTCAGCCTGGACCCCCGCCAAGCCATGCCCCCAATGTGTTTCACTCCGCCCACCGGAGCTTACTCATGGAGATTCTTTGGAGTATGCCGGGCATTGAATGGGGTCACTAACCCTGGCCCAGGGTAATACTTCGCCCAAAGGAGTGCTCACCCACTCCATGATGAGCCACATGTGTCCAGTACCCAAGATATTCCTCCTTAAACTTCTTCATCTCTTGTTCTACACACTTGCTCTAATGTACAGTATGTGTTGCATTTGCAGGGACAGGCTGAGCCACTGCCCACTCCAACAGTCAGCGTACCTTTGTTACCTCACTCCCAGTAACAGCATGGGGTCCCGCCGAGCATATAGCGCAGACTTCATACGTGCTCTCATTTAACTCTGCTCTTTCTGTACCAAGTGACCAGGCCTAGATCTAGGTACACAGAACATTATGGGGCAGTGCCAAAATCTGTAGACTGTAAATTCTCCTGAAATTCTCAGGTTGGGATTAAAATGGTTGAAATCTCTATGAAAATGAGCAAAGCATATCCTTTTATAGTGTGTACATGCTTCAATCCAAAGCACTATGTGTGATTTCTGTCAGCTTCTGTCTGTCTGCATGAGTCACTTCTGATTATCTATGCCAACACCAAGCAATCCTGGGACACGGCCCCACCTCCTCTCCTGCACACAACAGGTGATTGACTGCTTCAGCCGTGCATGTTTACTTATGAGACTGTGTACAGGGGGTGTGTCCTTTCCCTCCTCTTAGGTTACAGATTACATTCTGCTCTATGCTGTGCACTGTTTGACATCAGATCCCTGCCCCCTAGAGCTCTGAAATGCTGTGTAAATTCTGTACTTTGATCAGCTGTAGAGCAGAGAGGGCTGCAGATAAACAAGTACAAGTTATGTAAAATGATTTGTTTAATCTCTGTGTATCATCTGCAAATTACCTGAGCCTAGTCACTTAACTGGCCATGGGTAGGGGTTTACAATCACTTTAAACCAGAAGTCTGGAAAGTCACTGCAAATTTGACCTAAACCTCTCCCTAGGTAAAGGGAGGCCAGAAGGGAGGGGGATTTGTCAGGCCCTCTGTTAAATTCTTACAATATTCAAAACGAAAGTAGAAATTTTTGGCTTTAGACGTACTCTAAAGTTCAGTTAACCTTTAAAGTGTACTGTATGTATTCCCTAGCAATAAACTAGTTTTGTTTGCTTAATTAATATACCATTAACAACATTTTGTTAAACCTGTTTGACGAGTACCAAAAATACCTGCTTCCAGAAATCCAGCGAGTTGCTAACTTCCAGTAGTGAGCTGACAATACGATGCCTCTGCTGCATAGAAATCCCCAGGAGTCTTAGCAGCCCTGCCCATGTTGACTACAAAATGACTCCCTCTTATGTTATGGAGATGAGGACAGCCAGGGCTGTCTTTAATATTGATTGGACCCTGGGCATACATTTTCTTGCCCCCCAACCCCCGGAATGCGATTTTGCTCTCCACCTGCTTTGAGACATACAATAAATAGCAGCTAGACTCAAAATCAGTTTACTGAATCATATCAAACATTGATTGCGATTGGTTGCCAGAGGTTATAGCATATCATTACGGCTCACTGATTAGTTACTAGAGGTTACAGCACATGATTTATGCTAGTTGTTTGGTTGCTAGAGATTACTGTATATCAATACTGCTCACTGATTGGTTACTGCACATCATCTCCTCACTGCCAGCACACCATGGACAGGGGAGGTGAGAAGACCCATCAATATACAGAAAACTCCTAGGGATCCTAGAACCCTGGGATCAGTGGCACTGGCAATGCTGGGTGGAGGGTATGTTCAATGGCAAAGCTGATTTGTTTTACTGACTACCAATATAAAGAGGCATTTTAACACTGGCCACCAATAAAATAGGGGTTTACACTGACCACTAATGTAATAGAAGCATTTACAGTAGCCACCAATGTAAGGAGGGATTTACACTGACCACCACTGTCAGGGGGACCTTCACACTGGCCACTGGTGTGAATGAAAGGATTCTACACCAAGCCCCAATGTAATGAGAAGATTTACAGTGACCACCAATGTAACTGAGACATTTAGCCTGCATTCACAATTGTGTGTGTCGGGAACGCATGCAAAATCACTTTCCTGACACCACAGAAACGTGCTGCACTTTAGCAGATACACAGCCGTGCCATCAATTGGTAATGACACCCTCACACATCTGCTGACTTGTGCTGTGGCACCGTGTTATTTTGAAAAATGGTTAGGGACTTTATTCCACATTTCTAGTGCATAGAGCAGCCCATTGAAATGAATGGGCTGCCCTACATGTGACCTACAACTTTGTCAGCCCTCAGCATGTCCCTTTGTTTTGGTGCATAGTTGAGTCACTTAGCCTTGTTTCCACATTGGAGGTATGGCTTTTTGGTCTCAATTCTTCCATGAAAGCCACTAGCCTGCTTCTCTGGACAGTAGATGGGTGTACCTGGGTCTCATTTTACAGGCAGACTAAGGGGACCCCCCAGTCACTATATTTAACCATCTCAATACAGTGCATTTTCACCCCCTTCCTGCCCAAGCCATTTTTCAGCTTTCAGCGCTGTCACACTTTGAATGACAATTGCGCGGTCATACAACACTGTACCCAAATGAAATTTTTATTATTTTTCCCCACAAATAGAGCTTTCTTTTGGTGGTATTTGATCACATCTGCGTTTTTTATTTTTTGCGCTATAAAGAAAAGAAGAGGGACAAGTTTGAAAAAAAACACAATATTTTTTTTACTTTTTGCTATAATAAATATCCAGTTTTTTTTTTAAAAACACATTTTTTCCTCAGTTTAGGCCGATATGTATTCTTCTACATATATTTGGTAAAAAAAAATCACAATAAGCGTATATTGATTGGTTTGCGCAAAAGTTATAGCGTCTACAAAATAGGGGACAGATTTATAGCATTTTAATTTTTATTTTTTTTTACTAGTAATGGCGGTGATCTGTGATTTTTATTGTGACTGCGATATTGTGGCAGACACATCGGACACTTTTGACACATTTTTGGGACCATTCACATTTATACAGCGATCCGTGCTATAAAAAATGCACTGATTACTGTATAAATGTGACTGGCAGGGAAGGAGTTAACACTTGGGGGTGATCGAGGGGTTAACTGTGTTCCTAGGGAATGTTTCTAACTGAAGGGGGAGGGGACTCACAAGGGGAGGAGACCGATTGGTGTTGCTCTATACTGAGAACACACATCGGTCTCCTCTCCTCTCTGGCAGGACGTGGATCTGTGTGTTTACACACACAGATCCACGGTCCTGCCGTGTTACCGGACAATCGCAGGTGCCCGGCAGGCATCGCTGCCGCCGGGCACGCACATCAGTGCCCAGTGACACGGCGGCCGCGTGATGGCCGCCTGCAACACGTGCGCGCCCCCTGGTGGGTAGGGAAAATGGGGGCGTCATATGACGCCCTCCTGAGACAAGAGCCTAGAATACATGTCCCCCAGGGCAAACCCCAATACCTTTTTTATGGCCAATAACTTGTACATAAGACTTCAAAATGGGCACTTTTGATTTTCCAAGTTTGGGTCAAGTAGACTTCAATGGGGTTCGGAGTCCGGATCCGAACTTTTGCGATGTTCGAGAGTTCTGGCGCCAACCAAACAGGGGGGTGTTTGGCCCATCTCTAGTACTAACACACATCCTAATCTTGGGTGATAATGCTGCTTTTCCATGGATACAGTACAGTGAGTGAATGCTGTCAACCTAGGACAGGAAGTGTATCATTGAAAGGGAAAAAAGAAAACTAATGCAGCATCCAAACCTAAGGACTGGTAAGCTGCAATCTATTACATTTTTGTTCTTGGGTTTAGATACACTTTAATCAGTCATAAATGTTTAAAGTGGTTGTAAAGGGTGAAAGTTTTTTTACCTTCATGTATTCTATGCATGAAGGTAAAAACCTTCAGTATGCAGCGCCTCAGCCTCCCCCACCCATTACTTACCTGAGCCTGATCCTTATCCAGCAATGTGCACATGAGCATTGTTTCTACCGGGTGTCTACCTCCTTATTGATTGAGACACAGCAGCAGGAGCCATTGGCTCTCACTGCTGTCAATCGCAGTCAGTGAGGAGGGAGCAGAGGGCGGGGCCAAGCCACACTCAGTGTCTTTTATAGACACACAGAGGTGACTTAGGAGCGAGCATGCATGAGTGCCCCCAAAACAAGCAGCTTGCTATGGGGCCACTCAGCATGGGAGAGGGGCCAGAAGTACTGGTGGGGGACCTGAGAAGAGGAGGATTGGAGCTGCTCTGTGTAAAACCACTGCACAAAGCAGGTAGGTATAACATCTTTGTCATTAAAAAAAAAAAAAAAATTCTAAACCTTTAGTCACACTTTAAGCTTGGAAAACCCAATATCTCAGGCTCTAAGAAGTCAGTTAAAATATCTTGAAGGCCATAAGCTGAGTAGATTAAGCAATGACATAAGAAACATTATGAAAGCGTACCTACTTATTACTTGGCACTGTCTTGGAACCTCCATCTGATGTCTGGATTATTGTTGCATGACTCTTATCAGACTCCTGCAGTCAGAATAAAGGTTCACAAGAGGCCGAACAACATTTCTCGCAGTGTGTCCACTTCCCGGACTAATTGCGTTAGCACTGTTTTTCTTAGGAACACTTTCTTCTTAAGATGCAATCAAATCTAATCTATTAGCATTATAAGAGCATGTTCAATAATATTGAAGGAGACAGGCAGGGAGAGCCGGTAATAGATAGTGTTTTAGGTTGTGTCTTGCTAATGGCTTTGGTTTAAATACATGAAAAATAAGCTTGGTAGATTGTCAGTTTAAAGCATCAGCTGAATAATAAATGGTGACAGGTATAAAGACTGGAAGAATGGAATGTGGAGGTGATACCTGTAGCAACGAAATGGATTCCAGCATTGGTGTAGATTACAAAATGACAGGTAACTGTCATTACGAAATGTTAGTTAACAGTTTCGACCAACTACAGCCAAGCAACTAATAACTGAAATATATAGTTCACATGTAAGTTGTTTTATCCTCAAGAAAATTTGCATTTGTGTTTAGAAAAACTTGTGTTCAAAGCTAAACTCCGAATAGATGAAAAGACACTAATGCATAATTCTGTATTTAATAACACAAAATTAACAGCATTTTTTATGTAAGCAGTATAAATCATTGAATTTGACTTGGAATATATCTCTTGTCCTTGTACAGCAGAACTCAGACTGGGCAGAGGGAGAAGCGGCATTAGAAGCCAATGAGTTAATGTACTGACTATTTAATGTGCAAGGAGAATGCCTATGGGTAGTGATAAAGAGATGAGCTTGTCAGTCTGCTGCCTTTCCTTCATTATCCAATTGCAGGCTGGGAATGGGGAAAAATTGTATTAATTAACCTCCCTGGCGTTATGATTATTTCAGATTTTTCATGCTCAAAGCGGTACAATGTTTTGCATGGAAATTTGGCGTTTTTATATTGTAGGCCTGTAATTCTTAGGAGTAACACACTTAATGTTCAGACAAATAAAGTTTGAAACACTAAATCATAAATTATAATATAATAAATAACTATAAATAACAATAAATAATTATAACAAATAATAATAATACAAATTATTCAATAATGTAATCAAACCAAAAACACTGAAATTTGCTCAGTTGCAGAATTGTCGCTGTCGTTACTTTCAGTATTTGTTGACGGATCTCCCCACAAATCTCTATCGCTCAATTCTGCAAGTAATTCTAATTTATTATCGCTGTTTTCTAGCTGGTCTAAAACCACTTTTGATGTAAAGGGACGGTTTTGGTTGCCATGGACAATCTCCAGTTTCCAGGCAGAAATTTTTAATATAAAACTGCGTGCAAGGCACTGGACAAACCACTAGAGACAAAAGGGAAGTGAAATAATTTGATACAGTTATGTAATCTGTAAGATTACAGTGTACTGTATATGTATTGTGTGTTTCTCCAATTGAATTTAGCGCCGTGCTCCGTCCCTATGCGTCGCAACGCTGGCAGGGAACGGAGCCGGCGCTGTGATGAATCGAGCAGAGACACGGCTCACACACACAGCGGGGAGACATCACAGGATCCTGGGGACAAGGTAAGTAACTGTACCTGGATCCTGCCATGCGATCCCGAGTGTGGCTCGGGGGTTACCGCTTTTGGTACTGAAATTTAACCCCGAGCCACACTCTGGCATACCGCTAGGGAGGTTAACTGCTGTAGAGAACAAAATCAGGCCCCCTTCCTAACCAAACAGGGCTGTACTATGGGGCTGATTTACTAAAGGCAAATAGATTGTGCCTCTTGAAAAGTGCAGTTGCTTCAGAGCTTAATAAATGAGCAGAAGCTCTGCTGAGTTCCGTCATCCAATTATGTGCTAGCAAAAAGGCTGTTTTTTTTTTTTTTTAATTATATTAATTCCATGTGATTGGGTATTCTTTGCAAAGTGAAGATTTACCTAAGTTACTAAGCTCTGGAGCAACTTCACTTTCAGAGGGCAACTGTCTAGTTGCAACTGTCTATTTGCCTTTAGTAAATCAACCACTATGGGGGTTATTTATGAAAGGCAAATCCACTTTGCACTACAAGTGCAAACTGCACTTGAAAATGCACTGAAAGTGCACTTGAAAGTGCAGTCGCTGTAAATCTGAGGGATAGATCTGAAATGAGGGGAAGCTCTGTTGATTTTATTATCCAATCATGTGCAAGCTAAAATGCTGCTTTTTAATTTCCTTGCATGTCCCCCTCGGATCTACAGCGACTTTACTTCCAAGTGCACTTTCAGTGCAATTTCAAGTGCACTTTGCACTTGTAGTTTGCACTTGTAGTGCAAAGTGGATTTGCCATTAGTAAATAACCCCCTATGTGTCTTAGAATTGATAGGACAGAAATCCCAAACTTTGGGCAAGTAAAACATCTCTCTCCCTCTACACTTGCACATCGTTTTTGAATGAACTCGGCAGGTAGGTTGTTCCAAAGATCTAGCAGAGCTAACTACAGATCTTCTGTGGATGTAGTCTGCCTCAAATCCCTCTGTCTCTTCATTTAATCCCAGACAGACTCTATGATGTTGATATCAGGGCTCTATGGGAGCCAAGCTATCACTTTCAGGGCTCCTTGTTCTTCTTCACACTGAAGATGGTTCTTAATGACATTGGCTGTATGTTTGGGGTCGTTGTCCTGCTGCAGAATACATTTGGAGCCAATTACACACCTCCCTGATGGTAGGGCATGATGGATAAATATCTGCCTGTATTTCTTGGCACTGGGAACACCATTGATCCTGCCAAAATTTCCAACACTATTTGCAGAAATGTAGCCCCAAACTTGCATGGAACTTCCACCATGCTTCACTGTTGCCTGCAGAACTCTTTGTTGTACCGCTCTCCAGCCCTTCACGAACAAATGGCCTCTTGCTACAGCCAAAAATTTCTAATTTTGACTCATCAGTCCAGAGCACCTGGTGCTATTTTTCTGCACCCCAGTTCCTTTTGTTTTTGTGCATAGTTGAGTCACTTAGCCTTGTTTCCACATTGGAGGTATGGCTTTTTGGCCTCAATTTTTCCTTGAAAGCCACTAGCCTGCTTCTCTGGACAGTAGATGGGTGTACCTGGGTCTCACTGGTTTCCACAAGTTCTGTGCTGATGACACTGCTGGACATCTTCTGATGTCAAAGGGAAGTAAGCATGATGTATCCTTCATCTGCTGCATTAAGTTTCCATGGCCGACTACTGCGTCTATGCTTTTTAACGTTGCACATTTCTTTGTGCTTCTTCAAAAGAGCTTGAACTTCACATCCACCCCCCATCAAATCATTTCCTGCATCTACTACCCTTTTGTACCACCACCCCCCCCCCTTTAGAATGTAAGCTCTACGAGCAGGGTCCTCCTGTCCCTTCTGTGTTGAACTGTACTGTAATTGTGCTGTCCCCCCTCTACATTGTAAAGCGCTGCGTAAACTGTTGGCGCTATATAAATCGTGTATAATAATAATAATAATAATAATAACAATCTTGAAACCCCAGTCTGCTTTGAAACTTCGCCTGAGATAGACCTTGTTCATGCAGTATAACTTACCTGTGTCTTGTTGCTGTGCTCAGTCTTGCCATGGTGTGTGACCTGTGACATGAAACTGTCTTCCACAACCTCACCTTTAGTAGCAGAGTTTGGCTGTTCCTAACCCAGTTTCAAGCCTCCTACACAGCTGTTGTTTTTCAGTTGGCTGTGTTTGCATTAGGAAAATTGATAAAAATAAACAATTAAAAGAGATATTATATATTTTTGAAAGCATTTCTTCACAGAAAGAGAAAGCCGCACACCGCACACCCTGTTTTAAATATGCATTAAAATGTATTTACTTCACCATCAAAACTAATGTTCATATTTAAAGCAAGATATGTGGCTTCCCACTTTCTTTATTATATTGAACTTGGCAGCGTATCAGGAGCCTTTTTTTTTTTTTGATGAAATTCTTGTTAACAAGACAAAAAAAAAAAAACATTATTTAGTCAAAGCTCTATAATCCCATTATTGTTTGCTCATCATCAGCAATGCATTCTCACATAGTTGCTCGAAAGCTGGAGAAAATGAGTTCCTAAATGGAATTTAAAAAGTATTGTATAATATTAATGAAACATCTTTTATTTAATGAAATCCTTTTTAACAAGACAAAAACAAAAACTCTCTTTTGTCAAAATACCACAATCGAATTTTTGCTTGCTCGTCGTAGCAATGAATGCTCACATAATTGTTGGTAATTTGGAAACACTTATTCCTAAATGGCATTTAAAGAATAATTTATATTAAAAAAACAAACATCTTTTTGAAATTGACATTCTTGTTAACAAGACCAAAACAAAACTTTTGTCAAAGATCCACAATCCCATTTTTTGTTTGCTCATCATCAGTCATAGCAATGAATTCTCACATAAAATCTTTCAAAGTCTAATCACTCAAGAACTTTTTTTTTTCTTTTGGTCGTTTCCTTTCATTGTTCCCGTCTGGCAATTAAGCCAACTGATTTCCCTGATAGCGGTTTTACACCATTGTGTTTTGATTTGGACGGATGTAACACTCGCCAAGTT
This sequence comes from Lithobates clamitans, assembly GCA_037952925.1. Classification (NCBI taxonomy): domain Eukaryota; kingdom Metazoa; phylum Chordata; class Amphibia; order Anura; family Ranidae; genus Lithobates; species Lithobates clamitans. Next base: position 174,117 of record JBBGZY010001477.1, read on the forward strand.
ATCTTTCCTTTTAATGAACAAAAGTTCCTGCCTTCAGTATACATAAGATGTCAGAGCACTCAGTGACCACTCGGTAGTCCAGCAGTCAAAGCATAGAGTCTTCAGTCATATGGAAATTATGGGCTACTAGAGAGCATTTGTATTGTCATTTTGTTTGGAGTTTTCTCATCTCATACACGTCAAGGTAATTCAGAAAAGCATTTTTTCAGACTGATTGGATTGTTAACTACTTGATAAATTTTGAGAATTAAAAAAAAAAAATTTCACCAGTGTTAATTTTGACGTCAAATTTTAATTTAGTTTTAGTCATGGTCTTTGGACTAAAATGCCATTTTATTTTGTCATATTTTAGTCATCTGAATTGTTTTAGCTCTAGGTGTATATTATTTGACTAAAATCTCCTAACTTTTAGTCTACTAAAATCCCCAGTACATTTTTGTCTACTTAAATTGAATGGTTTTAGTTCAATCGTAGTGCATTTTTAAGCTTTTCTCCACAATTTCCAAACTCATTATATACTCCTGGAGTAAAAATCGAATTACATGTTGTTATTTCTGGTATTAAGGTTTGAACATGCACTACAGACACAGATTTAGTCGTTGTGATATATAACCAGTGTTAAGTTTGACATCAAATTTCTATTTCGTTTTAGTCATGGGGTTGATTTACTAAAGGCAAATGAACTGTGCACTTTGCAGTTGCACTCTGCAAGAGCAGTTACTCCAGATCTTAGTAATTGAGCAGAAGCTCTGCTGACTTCCATCATCCAATCACGTGCAAGCAAAAACGCTGTTTTTTTAATCTTCCTTTCACATGATTGGGTATTCTTTGCAAAGTGAAGCTTTACTTCATTTACTAAGCTCTGGAGCAACTGCACTTGTAGAGTGCAACTGCACGTTGCAAAGTGTAAATTCTATTGGCCCTTAGTAAATCAACCCAACAGTCTTTTGACTAAAATGTCATTTTAGTTTTAGATGTATTCTAGTTGACTAAAATAGTGTTTATTTCTTTAATTCCTTTAAAAAATGTAACATTTTTAAATAGAAATATACAACAGTACAGAATGTTTATTTTTTTATTACATTATGTTACATTTTTTTATTAGAGAATTATTACTTTGTTGACATTCTTGAAATCATTTTTTTACTACTGTTTATTTTATGTTTTATACCACTGCACCTACAAGAGTTAGTAATTATAATAATAATAATGATATTTTTTATTGTTATTACAACAATTATTTGTGTGCATCATATATATCTACATGGGCTTCAAAATGTTTTTACTTTTTTCTGTTTTTCATTTCTTATTGAAAATATATTACATTTTGCTTTTTGCATAGCTTTTCTCTCTAGAAATATATTGCAATGCATTTAACAAGTCCAAGAGCCATGTGCGGATCACAGTAACCCATATTAACCAATAATCTTTCACTGTCTGAAACCCACAAAAACCGATCCTCTTTTACCACTTTGACTGTTCCATGTTGATGTCAGTGGTTATTGCACTGTGTATATCTTCAATGCAGTTTGCATTTCTTCACTCACCCTGCTGGCATGGACATTTTTGCACCCTGGGTAGACAATTTGTATTAACACCTCCCTACCAAAAAAAAATCCAATAATTCATGCCGCACTACAATTTTTGTAAATATCCAATTTTTTGTATTAATTCCGCAAACATGTTTTCTGCTAATTATATAAAAAAAGTGTCAGAATCTGATTTATTTTGAGCCTTCAAGCACCAACTGTAAAGGTTTTTTTATATTTTTCTGTTCCATGGGTGATATTGTGCCCCTTTCTCTTCTCCGAGCCTTGTACATCCAACTCTATTGCCCCATGTTAACTATAACCCTGTAATTCTACTTAACATACAACTAAAGGTTCCTGTATGAAAGTCTAAAGAAGTACAAAATCCTGTTACTATGTCATACTCAATTCTCATGAAAAAAAAAATCCTTTACTATTTTTGATTAAGTCAAATTCTTTTGCAACTTTTAAATAATGACTTGTTTATAACAAGAAAGGGAGAGCCGCTCACCATAAATGCCAACTTCTAATTTATTTAAACCAAACTATGCACAGGCAGTTCGCTTGGTGCCATGACAGCCCTGGGCAGCAATAACATGTTACAGGGTTTCCACTTCTTCCTTTCTCTACCCAAAGCTAAAAAAAAATTTCACTGAGTATATACTTTAATATGACTGTAGTGGACCCTAGAAGGGTATTCACAGAGGTTCTAGCAAGTAAAATATCCAATTGTCTCTATTTAATTATATTGGTTTCATAGGTTCCTACTTCTAAATTTCACCACAATAATATAAACCAGGGATATGCAATTAGTGGACCTCCAGCTGTCGCAAAACTACAAGTCCCATCATAAGTCTTGCTAAGCCTCATGGGACTTGTAGTTCTGCAACAGCTGGAGGTCTGCTAATTGCATATCCCTGATATAAACCATTTACAAGCTCTTTCTGTGTTTTAATAACAATTTTATTAAGCAATGTGCCAATTAATGTGTACTGTTTCTAATGCAGATGAGGGGCCCGCAGGTCATTGTTACAGTGCTGGTCTGCTTACTGACGCCAGGTAAGATATATACAGATGATATAATGACTATATAATTGTTATAAACGCACCAAGCACTTTATTAGGAATACCTGTAAGCCTGTGATCAGCTTATATATGCATTTATCTAATCAGCCAATATTTTGTATCAGAGCAATGCAAAAATCATGCAGGTACCAGTCAGGAGCTTTAGCTTTAGTTCACATAAAAAAAACAGACTGTGGAAAAGAAAATGTTATTGCATATAGTCAGTTTTATCATGGCCTGATTTTTAGTACTAGACTGGTATTTCTGTATTTACGAGTATTTCTGTAAGCACTGATCTACAACAGTAGAAAAAGTAGCCTAGTCTAAAAAAATCTTGATTTCTGCTCAGGCACACAGATGGTAGGCCAGGCCTGTCATTGGATCTAAATCCAATCGAACACCTTTTGGATGAGGCAAAATGGGAGATTCACAGCATAAATATGCATCTGACAAATCTGCAGAAAAATCTGAACGTGGACCAGAATCTCAATTGAAAGTTTGTAAAATGTAGAATCTGTGCCACAAGGAATTGAGACACAGGAAGGGCCCTACTCAGCAATAGTATAGTGCAGTGATGGCGAACCTTGGCACCCCAGATGTTTTGGAACTACATTTCCCATGATGCTCAACTACACTGCAGAGTGCATGAGCATCATGGGAAATGTAGTTCCAAAACATCTGAGGTGCCAAGGTTCGCCATCACTGGTATAGTGTTACTAATATATTGCTTGGTGAGTGTATTTCTTTAGATAAAGCTTAGTACAATACACCATTTTAAAACAAGGTATTCAAATGTCATCACTTCCAACATTTATCTTAAAAAGAAGCTTTTCATACGTTTATACATATGTCAAAACCTTGCAGGTAATTACGGTATGAACCTAAAATTAATTGTACATCCAGGACTACTGGTTTATAGGAAAGGTATTTGTACTCTATACAAGTGACTGTGGATGCATAGTTAGCTACAGGGGCTTTAAAGCAGTAGTAAACTGCAAAAAATTATTTGGGACCCTGTAGGTAATGTCATATTGTGCTAATATGCATCGCATACTAGCATTTTATGACAGATAGCTTAAAACAAAGCCCTCCAGCGGCATGCTACCACCACTGACAGGGCTTCCATATTCACCCAGTCTTCCTTCCAGGTTCACAGTCTCCGGGCTGAGCTCCGGGCTGAGCTGCGATGATGTCAAGGCTCTGGCACAACTCTCTCAATGGACGTCATGACGTTTATTGGGAGCGCAGTGCGCATGCACCAATATTAATTTGTATCAATATTTTCAAATCCGATCGGAATTCATTGTGATGAATAGCTGGTTATTAAGGAGTGCGGGCCACTGTATTCTTAACAGCCATGACTCATGTATGAATGTGAACAAACAAGTTCCGGCATTAAAAAAACAAAAAAAAACACTGCATGGGACCCCCCTCCAGAGGCCCTTGTCTCTACAACATCAACATGGGGATAAGGTTATTTGGGGGGAGCAACCCATGTTGAGCGTATGTGGACTGTCATAGTTCAGGAGAGGGGGTGCTTGCTCAACCACCCTTTCCTGGCTTGCCAGGCTGCATGCTCTGATAAGGGTCTGGTATGGAGTTTGGGGGGGGACCCCACGCCATTAAAAAAAAATGGGGTGGGGTTCCCCTTAAATTCCATACCAAACCTGAATTGCCTTGTATGGATTGGGGAGGAACCCCAATGCTGTTTAGCCGTCCACTCCTTAAAAACCAGCTATTCACAATGAATTTGTTATGTATGGAAAAAAACAAATGTATTTCTTTTCTTTCATCATAACTTGATTTGGATTTGTCGCTATTCATTTCTATGCCCATTCGGAGATTCGTTTACAGAAAACAAACTTTTTATCAAATAACGAATGTAAACTAAACAAATCGCACATGTCTATTAAAAGATTAAAAACATCTATAGTACGTCTATCCAATGCTGCATATACCTGAACCCAATGTAACGTCTAAAAAACGTGCCTTGCAATCAGCAAGCAGTTGAATTCTTAATTTTTTTCATCACAGGATTGAACATCAAACAACAAATGTAAATGAATATTTGGATAATATAGAGTTTTTTCAGCTACAGAATTGTGCTCAAACGAAATACTACATGAGCAGCTCAATGTAGCATAGTGTGGCCTGTGTTCAAATGCCACTAAAGGCAGCACACATGTGGTATGAACACAGTTGGGAAAGTCTGAATACAGCAGCTTACAGTATATTCTGACAGGCTGCTAAGGACTAATATGACTCATTTACAAGGTAACCTAGGCAAGATTCTAGGGCCAACGGGTTCCTCAGGGAGAGGGCCAGCTATAACTGCCATGCTCCTGTCCAACCGGCTTCCATACACACAGGCCGAATGTAGTCTGGTTTCTATTGAACCGGCTGATGCCGCCCGATATTTGGCCTGTGTGTACGGCCCTTAAGGATCATGGTAACCTTTTTTCTCTAGTCTTCAAATAGGCTCAGGGATATTTTCTTATTGGATTATCTGATCATTTATTTAATTTTGTGATCCTAGGAACTCCACTGGATGTATTTGGAAAGCCAGATTGGTCATCGCTCTCACGATGCAGTCTTTTTGGAGAAAACCACATTAGGACATTTGATGGAACCTTTTACAACTTTCTTGGAGACTGCAGCTACATGGTAGCCGGAGACTGCCATAAACATACCTTCTCTCTTCAAGGCATGTATAAATAATTGACTTGTTCTTTTGACTCATCCACATAGCGATTTATCAATATAAAAATGTGTTACTTATTTAATGTACAGTAGTTTAAGCTGGCAGCACCTTGGCCATGTATTTGTGATAAACAAATCCAAGGGAAAATATGTCCCCAATGCTTAAAAGCTCCTCTACACCTGTCCAGTAATTCCCATAGTGGAACAGAATATTTCACATAGTGGAACAGAATATTTTATAGCTAATGCTGGGCATTTTTCAATTTCAGTGGATTACAGATACGGTAAAAAGAAGAGCATCTCAATGTATCTGGGAGAATACTATGACATTCATATGTTTTTTGATGGAACAGCAACTGAAGGAGAAAAGAGGTAAAAGGAACAGAATATGTTCCCTGTGATTTGTGTTATGAGATGCTGCAATATTTTTTTTTTCAGTTGTGAAAGTAAAATGCATAGCATACTTGCACATTGTGGCATACTTACCTATTAGTTGCTCCAGCACTGGCTGCTCCAGGCTTGAAGTCCCTGCTCCATGTTCTCCACCTCTTCTTCTGGGTTCTCCTGTCACTCTCTTTTGGCCATTGGTTGCACACAGAATTTACACCATTTCTGCCACCCGGCTTCATTCTCGGCATGAGGAGAACGAGGAAATCTGGAAGCCGCACACCGGTCTGATGATAAGTGCTTTTATTATTAAAAGCTGGATCACAAAAGTGTACAGAACATTACAACAGAAGTGTACAGAGATCATCAGACGCGTTTCGCAATCATAGCGACTGCTTACTCATATCTTACAGATGTTGGAAATTACCAGGCAGTGTACACACAACAACTGCTAAGATTTTTGGCAAAAGAGTCTTCATATTTCTCTTCTGCCAAGAAAATCTGCCTTCTAGCAATTTTTTATTTCAGAACTTTAACGTGGAACTATACTGTATCTGAGCACCACAAACCAAAAGTATTATTTGATTCACTTTTAATATTTAAAGCAAACTAATCCATGCATCAATGTCTCCATGCTTTATTTTGCTGAGCAATCACTTAGAAAAACACCCCCTAGCATTTCTGACCGTGGTCATCTTGAATAAGGGCAGATGATTCATGTAACATTTACTTCCTGGAATCCATCTGCCCTTAGTTCAGACATGCAAGTAGAAGGGTGTACTTAGCTGAGAAAACCCCTCCTCCCCTCCTGGAATGTATGGCATAATTTACCTAGGCATGAAAACTAGGAAGTATATAATTAAAGAAATGTAAAAAAAAAGGACAATTTAAACACTTCAGCCCCGGAAGGATTTGCCCCCTTCCTGACCAGGCCATTTTTTGCGATACGGCACTGCGAAGGCTTTAACTGACAATTACGTGGTCGTGCGACGTTGTACCCAAACAAAAATTGATGTGCTTTTTTTCCCCCACAAATAGAGCTTTCTTTTGGTGGTATTTGATCGCCTCTGTGGTTTTCATTTTTTTACGCTATAAACAAAAAAAGAGCAACAATTTTGAAAAAAAAACACAATATTTTGTAGTTTTTGCTATAATAAATATCCCCAAAAATTTAAAAAAAAGATTTTTTCCACAGTTTAGGCCAATATGTATTCTTCTACATATTTTTGGTAAAAAAAATTTTGTAATAAGCGTATATTGATTGGTTTGCGCAAAAGTTATAGCGTCTACAAAATAGGGGATAGATTTATGTCATTTTTATTATTATTTTTTTTTACTAGTAATGGCGGCGATCTGCAATCTTTATCAGGACTGCAACACTTTTGACATTATTTTGGGACCATTGCAATTTATACAGCGATCAGAGCTTGATTACTGTATAAATGTTACTGGCAGAGAAAAGGTTAAGACTAGGGGGCGATCAAGGGGTTAACTGTGTTCCCTAGGTGTGTTCTAACTGTAGGGGGGATGGGACTGACCAGGGGAGGAGAGAGATCGGTGTTCATTCTTAGTATGAACACACGATCTCTCTCCTCTCCCCTGAGAGAACCGGGATTTGTGTGTTTACACACACAGATCCCAGTTCCCCCTTTGTCACGAGCGATAGCGGGTGACCGGGGGTCATCGTGCCCGCTGGGCACGTGCATCGGCTCCGGGATTACACGGTGGGCGTGCGCGCGCCTGCTGTGACGTCTTAAAGGAACGACGTACAGCTACGGCGATTTACACAGCCACGCCAACCTGCCACAGTATAACTGCGGCGTCTGGTCAGCTAGTGGTTAAACAAGTAAATATGATATACTTTCCTATCTATTTACTAATGCTAGCAGCATAAAGGTTAAAAATAGTTCATGTTGAATGAGAGAGTGAAGTTCCACTTTAAGGCATAACAGGGATAAAATGCAACAGCATGTAACTTAATCTACGGCCTAAAATTTTGTGACACAGAAAGTTAACCAGTTTCAGGTGTAGGGCAATAAAGATTCTGAGTAGTCCAAACTATAAACCAGCCTTTCTCAACCTTTTCAATGCAGAGGAATCCTTGTCATTGGGAAGAGTTACACCCTTAGGCTGGGTTCACACTGCTGCGGTGCGGGAACGCAGCGAATTTACTGCGGGTTCCCGCATCGCACCAACTCGCACGGCAGTTCACACTGCCATATGCGAACTGCTGGGGAGTGTCATACAATGTTAATGACACCCCCAGTTCAGCCCGCATATCGCACTGCGAACTGACAATTCGGACATTTTCGGATCGCATAGGTGTGAACACCCATGCGATCCGATTCTGGTCCGAACAAAAAAAAGGGTCCTGTGCGAGTTTGGACCGAATGCGGTGCGATATCAGCCATACTATCTGTATGGCTGATATCGCACAGCACAGACATCGCATGTGATGTGAACAGCAGTGCGCTGCGAATCACATACGATGTCTGCCACGGCAGCAGTGTGAACCCAGCCTTACAGATAGCTAAAAAGATCAATGTTGTCAGTGGGAACTTATCTGAGAGGCAGAAATTGCTCATTGCTCAAGGAACCTCTAGCAACCTCTGGAGGAACCCTAAAGTTCCATGGAACCCTGGTTGAGAAACCCTGCTATAAACTGTAGCCAATGGTAAGAGAAAAGAGGAAGACAAAACAGGGATTACAAGAAAAGAAAATGTTGGTGTTCCCATCTTATTGAAGTCACTAATGGGGCTATATTTAGCTGGGGCATACACAAATATACATGTGCTTACTAATGTGAAACTGGTTGTTTGAACTATACATTTTTATTTAATTTTGGAGACAATTGGGAGGACTTAACATTTCTGTCAGATTTATATGCCTGTCTGTCACCCCATTTTGGAGATTTCCCTCTCTCCCTGTGCCTGTGACTTGGGTATAAGAAATGAGGGATCAGTTTTCACTTTGACAGGAAAACATGAATACTATCAGGAGTTTTAACCCTTCCGTAGTCTACTTACATGTGCCGTTGTTTTTGTCTGTGTCCCAGTTGGAGAAAATTCTCATTACCTCTGTCCTGTTTTGGAAAATCCTCCAAAACGAAATAGAACACTTCCTCGGGGTTTGTACTTTAGGAATCACTTGTTCTTTCTGCCGTATGACTATTATTAGGCCTTACATTTATAAGAGGCTAAATAACAGTATAGGGTCTAGGGTGTGGTGGTAGATCGTGGACCGAAGGATCCTGAGGAGCTGACCAGTGGTCTCTGTCATAGCTCAGAATGTCCACTAAAAAAAAAAAAAGAGAAAGGGGGAACGGAAGAGTCCTTTATAGTGTAATAGATTATTCAGAAACAAAAATGCTATCACAATAAAAGTGACAAAAGGTCAAAATGGACTTACAACTGTCCAGGTAGCGGTCACCCAGCAAGGGGGAACACGCGACCTTCCTAGTGTGTGGGTCTAGAAAACCTGTCTCCACACAGTGGTCTCTCTCGGGAGCTGATTTACTAAAAGTGGAGAGTGCAAAATCTGGTGCAGCTCTGTGCAGAAACCAATCAGCTTCCAGGTTTTATTGTCAAAGCTAGTGGCGGCTGGTGCTCCATCGGTAGGAAGGGGCAGCAAACAAACCTGAGACAAATACTTCCTCCGGTCGCTCCAGCCCGCCACCGAACACCAACCCCCCCCCACGGTCACTGGCTCACTCTCAGGTCGATCGGCAATTATCCCATCCAGGTCGCAGCTGCGGCTTGTCTCCTCTCTGTCCCGCCGGCCAATCGGGTCTTCAGGCTCCCGGCCAATCGGGTCTCAGAACCCACTTCCTGATTGGCCAGGAGGAGAAACAGGAAGACATTAACAAATATTAATTTGCTAATGACACACAACTGGGTGGTCTCAGGGCGCAGTGCTCTATGCCCCAAGCCCACCCTACATGCTCCCTGCATGTAGATTAGGGATCGAGCACATGGATTAGGGAGGCAGCGCCCCTGTGCCCCTAATGGATGGGCTACCAAGTAATTGGATCTTTTACTAAAGCAGGTGACTCATGCCAATCCTTTGAATAACCACATTGGGCGCCTCTGCCAATCGAACTACTGTGTTTTTTTTTGCTGACTCTTCTTACCTAAAAAACAAAATGGCTGTTACAAAAGCCTGGAATCAGATCTATGTGTGGCTCCCCCTATGCAACCCCCCCCCATTCATATTCATTTTTTCTGCATATTAGGTCACTTGTTGTATACTATGGTATTCTAAATCTGTATACTGTGTTATCATGTCATGGTTGGCTTATTTAGCCATCATTTCATTGTTCAGTTACTAATCCTTCAATAAAGAAATCCCGATTGTTAAAAAAAATGGCTGTGTTGCTCTTGAGGGGTCTTTCCATTTCTAATCTGTCATTATGACTGTGAGGGAAGAGGTTAACTGCTCCTCAGAGAAACACAGACATTTTCTTCCTCCATCATACATTGGAAGCTGGCTATATTGGAAGAGTTAATTGAACTTTAAGCTTGAGGAGCAGCCATCTTGGAAAGCGACAGTGATAAACAAGTGCAGAGGGTTAGAAGGGATACAGAATGGAATGTTCTATGTTTTGGTACATTGAAAGACACTTGTTTTCATTAATGGTTGGCTGCTTTCCCATCAATTTTAACAGCATTTCCATGCCGTATGCCTCTAATGGGATATACTTGGAAAACGAGGCCGGATATCACAAACTGTCTAGTCACGAACATGGGATAATGGTGAAGATTGACGTGAGCGGAAATGTGCAAATTGTGTTTTCCAAAGAACATTTTAACAGAACGTGTGGCCTTTGTGGTAACTTCAATCAGTTTGCAGAAGATGATTTTTTGACTCAAGAAGGTAATTGGATCTTTTTTGATGATGCACAGTGGTTGCTTAGTGAAATAACCTGACATGTATCATGTACATCTTCTTAGTGTCTGGCCCACTTTTTATTAAAAAACCTGGTCAGCACGAGGTCACTTTGTATGTGATAGAAGAGGTAATATACTTACCTTTCCAACCCCCACTTTTCTTAATATGCCGCCTCTTTGCTTCTCCCCAGTAGCTACAAGTATTCAGCTGGTTGGATGTGTGGAGTACCTTTTTCTCCCATCACACACAGTGGCCCTTCCTACCAGCTAGTCTTGTAGTGAACTATGAGCAAGCATGAGAAATTATTGTGCATGGGGAGATGTGTCCAGATGACCGGTGCTGATAACAGCCAGGAACTACAACCCAGACAGATGACACAGGAAGTTACATGACAAGAGAGAAATAAGGAAGGATGAGGATGTCTACTTTTAAAGAATGAGTTCCAATAAAGATTCCAAAGGGACAGAGTAAAGCATAGGATGCATCTTGCATGTTTTACTACTTTTCAGGATGTCCAGTTTTCACATTTTTAAATTTCAGCACTGTTTTAATGCATTAATGCATTAAAACTTTACAATCCCAGGCAGGAAGAGCATATAATGGACGTGCACAAAAGCAATGCACTATTTATATTCAAAAAGTCAAATTTGCCTGGAGATATACCTACCAGTGTATCTAAATCATCAAACAAAAAATGTATTTATTGCAGCTTATCAGTCCTAAAATGTGGTGGTTGTATTTTTTTTGGGGGGTGTTTATGTGCCAATAGCATACTTTTATTCTTAGAGTGACAATACTCGCTCAACTGTCTGTATCTGGACACCAGAAAGAGGATAGGTCTACTCTTGGATTTGTAGTAAGGAGAACCTAGTACAAATCTTCATATTTCTGAGAAAGTCTTTGTTTATTGGTAAAAAGTATCAGATACAGCAAATGCTTTATGGAGGGAAAAAATCCCCCTTCTTCAGAGTTTGAGCAACAGATGGACTACACTAGAAGACCTGAATTAAGGCTGAATTAGAAATGAAAATATCTGGGTCTAATCCTTTTTACCAATAAACATTTCAAAAGACCTGTGAGTGAGGGGAACATTTGTACTGGGCACTCCTTATTACAAATCCAATAGTTCACCATCTGTTGAGTTATTTGTGCATGGCGATCAGAGAGGTGGATGCTTAGGACCAGATAAAGGTCCATATGTTTTACATGTTGACCGTGGATTAGCCTCCTCCAGGTAGAACCTTCTCCACTATACTATTATATATTCACTAGAAGTAATTCCCATCTTCACCACTCCAGTGCTATCACAGACCTAATCAATAGGACTATGGAACCCTGCCCCTCTCGTTTTCACCATAACACGTAGGGGTGTGGTTCTGTTGTCTTCACAGAACATAGTAACAATGTAAATGCAGAGAGCACAGCAAATTATCATCTAACAAGCTTTCTGTCAGGATCTACAGGTATTTTTTTTTTTATCTTATCAAACAGATATAACAAATCACCAAATTGTATACTCAACAGACTAGAAGGGACTAAAAAAGAATTTAATTGTCAGGGTTTGCATATACTTTAACAAATTAAAGTTTGCCCTAGATAGGTCAGATTTTTTTTTTTGCTCAACCAGGGGGTTAAGAGTAAAAAACAGACCCGATTTCCCAATCCGCACACTTCATATGAATGGGGGAATCCTCCCCACTGTAGCACTGTATTCTTACAGTGGGGAGACTTCCCCACCATCAGAATATACTGATCAGAGCTGCAGGCTATATATAGCCTGCATCGCTGATCGAGCGGAAAATTTCCAACAGGCTGGTTAAACAGAAGTTGATTGGTAGATTGACTTCTATACCACCACAGTTCCCATATATAGATCGAAATTTGGCAAGTCCCTGCTGAACCAGCCAAATTTTGATCCATGTATGGCCAGCTTAAAGCTTATATGCATAATGCAATATTAGTGATTGGATTTACATCTGCTTTATAGGGGTTGTAAAGGCAGAAGGTTTTTTATCTTAATGCATTTTATGCATTAAGATAAAAAGCCTTCTGTGTGCAGCAGCCCCCCTAACACTTACCTGAGGTCCCTCTTTGTCCAGCGATGTCCACGAGTGTCTCAACCGTCCGAGATTCTCCTTCCTAAATTGGCTGAGACACAGCATGGCACCATTGGCTCCCGCTGCTGTCAATCAAAGTCATCTAGTCAATCGGTCTAAAGAGGGGGCAGGGCCGGGTCGAGGCTCCACATCTGAATGGACACAGGGAGCTGTGATTCAGCTCGGGTGCCCCATAGCAAGCTGTTTGCTGTGGGGGGCACTGAACAGGAGGGAGAGGCCAGGAGCACCAGAAGAGGGACCTGAGAAGAGGAGGATCGGGGTTGCGCTGTGCAAAACCACTGCACAGGACAGGTATGTATAACATGTTTGTTATTTTTATAGGAAAAAAACTAGCCTTTACAATCACTTTAAGTTTACTTGGAATTAGTTAAGCACAATACCAGCCTCATAAACCTCTAATGAAATCAATCATTGTCATACTAGTACTAGTACAATTAAGCTGAATCTGTTACGCTTCAGTGCAAGTAAAAGCTCTAGAAGTCCAGAATAAAAGATTCCACCTGACTCTGCCTTAAGCCTAGTACATACGGGCTAAATCTCGGGCAGCATTGGCCGGTTCAATAGAAACCAGCTGACATTCGGCCTGTGTGTATGGCAGCCGGTCCAACAGAAGCTGGCTGAACTGTGGAAGGGCCATGACCGAAAAAGGTCTGCCGACTGGTTTCTGTTCAGCACTCTCAGCCATTGGCAGAGTGGTTGTCCACCTGTCAGAACGCAATAGCACAGCAGGGGTGATAGTTGTACTAATATCCATGGAGTCCATTCATTGTCCGATTACAGAACCTGTGCTGTATACTGTCTGTGCTTTATACTGTCTGTGCTGTATACTCTCAATTAGTACTCAGAAGGAGAATTCAGAGTCACTGAGGTATTTGTGTTTGCTTAAATAACATGGTTTAAAAAATGTGGTTGTGCTTTTAAATTGCATGAATAAGCAAAAGTTTATTATTCTAAACCTGAGTTCCCTTCCTCCCAGGAACAGGTCTATGGGGGTCCCATATGCATTGAGTAGATAATGAAAATTGGACAGCTGCCACACGGCCATGACTCCTGTTCAGAGTTATGAAAACATTGCACTAAAAGCTGCATCCATCAGTCTCTACGCACCTTTCCTGACACTGAACAAGAATATCCTACAGTTTACTATAGGCCCCGCACTTTGCTTGAATTAAAAAAAAAAATAGGGAGTAAAACATTCCCTAGTTCCTCACTTTCCTAAAAAGAAATAAAATAGAACAAAAGGACCTCTTGAAGTGAACCTACAGTAGCATCAGATATGCTTTTTTAAGTTACGTGCATGCAAACTTAGTAATGTGCACGTTTAACACATCTAGGAATGTATTACCTTTTACAATAGTCACAATACTCCTCCTGAAAATACCTGCATCTGCTTTTCTCTTTAGAAGGATGGCACCAACTTTGTTTAGGCATCATCCAGGGCAGCATCTACTTCCTGGACTGAGATGTCAACTCAGAGATGACACAGTCATTGTGTCTGTGCAGTTCTTGATTGTGTCCACCAATGCCAGAGACAGGTCAACCCCTGCTGCAGCCTCTCACCTTGTAACTATAGCTACAAATGTATAGCATTCAGTCTATTTTAATATGGGAGAGGAAACTGAAGAAATGCATCCCCCTGCCTGCAGCTGACTGATGGCATCATCTCAGACTATGCTTAATCACTGGAGCTCAAGGATTGCATTTTACTTATAAACGACACAGTTTTTTTCGGAAAGGTTATAGTGTTGCTCTCTATACTGACATGTCAGGAAATTATTAATGCAGATTTGTAATATGTTTAATATTTGTAATAATGTAAAAGGTCCACTTTTAACAATTCTTAAAAAAAAAAAACTTTGATGGTTACATTGGGGGAGATTGAACAAATAATAATAACTCAGCAGATTTACAATGTAAACCCTCAAATGTAGCACACCCAGGCAAAACTAGCTGTATTTTCTGGTCTTTTTTAAGGCTAATAGGCAATCTTTTATTGAAAAAAAGACAAGGGGAGCTGGGCATTGCCATGGGGAGCATATACCAAATTTACAGGCCAACGGGGAGAAGGCAACATTGAAAATACACAAATCCTTTAACTACTTTAAGACCAGCTGCTGCAGTTGTACTGCGTCAGGTTGGCTCTCTGGGGCGAATCGCCATCATTGTACGTCAGCTCACGCAGGCGCAGTTGCGGGCGGATTCGATGTCAGACCGCGGTCACCTAGTACAGAGGCAGAGATCTGCCTTTGTAAACATGGGGGATCCCCATTCTGACAGATGGCGTGACAGAAATCTACTGTACCCAGTCATCGGGAACTGTGATCTCTGTCATGTCCCAGGCAGCCCATCCCCCCTACGGTTAGAACACACCGAGGGAACACAGTTAACGCCTCGATCGCCCCCTAGTGTTAACCCCTTCCCTGCCAGTGTCATTTTTACATTGATCATTGCATTTTTATAGCACGGATCATTGTATTAATGTCACTGGTCCCCAAAAAGTGTAATTTGGGGTCAGTTTTGTCCGCCGTAATGTCGCAGTCCTGCTAAAAGTCGCAGATCGCTGCCATTACTAGTAAAAACAATTAAAAAAATCCCTAAATCTATCCCATGGTTTGTAGACGCAATAACTTTTGTGCAAACCAATCAATATTCGCCTATTGCCATTTTGTTTTACCAAAGATATGTAGAAGAATATATATCGGCCTAGACTGATGAAGAAATTAGTTTTTAACATTTTTTTGGATATTTATTATAGCAAAAAGTAAACAAATATTGTTTTGTTTTTTTCTAAATGGTCACTTTTTTTTTTATAGTGCAAAAAATAAAAACCGCAGAGGTGATCAAATACCACCAAAAGAAAGCTCTATTTGAGGGAAACTTGCTTGGGTACAGCATCGCACGACCGCGCAATTGTCAGTTAAATTGATGCAGTGCCATATCACAAAAAATGGCCTGGTCATTAAGGGGGCAAATCCTTCCGGTCCTTAACTAGCATGCCTGGGGATGCCTTAAAGCTGCACGTGGTATTATAGAACAAAAAAAAAAACGCGCTATAGATGATAAAAGAGTCCAAATTAAAGTCCCATATAACGTAAATGAATAGTCCCAATGGTAGTCCCGACAGGATCAAGAAGTAATAAAATTCTTCCAAAGGAAACGATAATAATGGACACAATCAGCGGAACACTTCAACATATATTGCGCTTACCAGAAGTAAGACTTTAAGGGCGAGTGGCTTAAACCCAGCCTGGGCCTTTAGATGTACACTCCAGGTGAAGCAGGAAGGGCGCCCTCCTCCCGTATATCCACAGATATAATGCAAAAAAATATATAACAAAAATATAGCGTAATATTGTTTTAGAAAAATACGCCACACCAGAAAGGAAAAAGTGACACTAAAATGTCCTTAAATCACGTGTGATCATATAGAATCCTACGCTGAATAGCTAGGACAATGGGGTGGGTGTCATGCAATCATGCAAACACAAGTGAAAAAATAAAGGTGTAAAAAATGGTAAGAATGTGAACTGCGACGACTTCCAAATTCTGCTTACCAGATATAATCGGACAGTCGGCATATATAAAGCACTCCAAACAATAAGTAAAAGGTTGTGAAAAGAACTCCCATTCAGTGTTGGGACAACTAGTGGTGCGAGCTGCTTACCAGAGGGCTGACCCTCATATGCAGATTAGTGGAAACACAGGAACCACCACCAAAGAGTAGATAGTAAACAGACCTTCGGGATTGTCCCCTTACCAGATAAATGGTATAGTGAAGTATAGTGGAGACTGTGGCTGGTGGACGGTGAATAGCTGTGAAAGCGCATGTCAGTGTCCTGCCTTGAAACCTACTAGCAGGGAAAGTTACCTGCGATACAAATTAACTGTTTAACTGCAACAGCAGTTCTGGGCTCTGCAAGTCGAGAGGGCAAGACGGGGTACACCATTCCGGTTGGAAGTGTGGCTGGGATCGCAATTCATCTGCTTTTTTGCCCATTTATCTGGTAAGGGGACAATCCCGAAGGTCTGTTTACTATCTACTCTTTGGTGGTGGTTCCTGTGTTTCCACTAATCTGCATATGAGGGTCAGCCCTCTGGTAAGCAGCTCGCACCACTAGTTGTCCCAACACTGAATGGGAGTTCTTTTCACAACCTTTTACTTATTGTTTGGAGTGCTTTATATATGCCGACTGTCCGATTATATCTGGTAAGCAGAATTTGGAAGTCGTCGCAGTTCACATTCTTACCATTTTTTTCACCTTTATTTTTTCACTTGTGTTTGCATGATTGCATGACACCCACCCCATTGTCCTAGCTATTCAGCGTAGGATTCTATATGATCACACGTGATTTAAGGACATTTTAGTGTCACTTTTTCCTTTCTGGTGTGGCGTATTTTTCTAAAACAATATTACGCTATATTTTTGTTATATATTTTTTTGCATTATATCTGTGGATATACGGGAGGAGGGCGCCCTTCCTGCTTCACCTGGAGTGTACATCTAAAGGCCCAGGCTGGGTTTAAGCCACTCGCCCTTAAAGTCTTACTTCTGGTAAGCGCAATATATGTTGAAGTGTCCGGCTGATTGTGCCCATTATTATCGTTTCCTTTGGAAGAACTTTATTACTTCTTGATCCTGTCGGGACTACCATTGGGTCTATTCATTTACGTTATATGGGACTTTAATTTGGACTCTTTTATCATCTATAGCGCGTTTTTTTTGTTTTTAATTTGATTTGGTGGGCTACACTTATAACCGCAGCTGGTTTTTCTTTCCTTTGTTCCTTTTTTCTTTCTAAGCGCAGTTTTTTTCTTTATATATATTATAGAACAGTACGATATAGTCCTTTATTAGTGACAAATGGGCTCCATTCACTAAAGCAGATTGCATGCAGTATTTATGTGTCCGAACACATTTTCCCTAGATATCGCATGTGATCTTGAAACTGTCAATTCACTATGCCGTTTTGCAGTATTTGCCGCAAAACGCTGAAAATGTTCGGTAGATACCACATGAAAAGGCGGTAAACTCAATTCACAGAAGGAAATGCATAATTAAATTATTCATTAAGTAATGGTCCAGGCATGCGGTATTTAGGGAATGTAAAAATATAATAGCTAATTTTGAGTAGTCTGATTTTTTGGATCAGTTCTCTCAACAGTAATGCATAGTTACTTAAATATGGAAATATGGAAATCATTGGAGTTGATTTTCTTAAAGTATAACTAAAAAACCCCCCACTTTTTTTAGTTTTGGATAGAGTGAAGGTAGATTAAAACAGCGTTTTTTATTGCTGTATGTGCCACCATTAGGGAGATTCACCCTCTCTGTTTGTCCTGTTTACCATGACTGAGGGACCTGCAGAATGCCAAGGCTCAGCTATCTATTAAGGAATAAAAGACTTGACCTCCCCTTTCCAAAACTGTCTAGATGACAACATTTTATTTGGAGTGAAATGGCCATAGCAGCCTTTTTATTACAAAACAATTAAATACAACAATCAAAATAAACAAGTGTAATGCATTTAATACAGTCAATGAATAACAAATAAACCAATACTTCAGCTTAATCCTACCTAAGGTCTTTGAAGGCCTATATACTCACGACCAATCGGTTGTATCTGCCACCCCATAAAAGGCCCCCAACCACAACTTACATTGACTCAGGGACAATTACTACTTACGTACTACCAGATACAACCTACTTAAACCCTGATGTTACCACCATATTGTTAGGAAGGGACACCCATACCTCAGATGGGCCCAATCCATAATTCTCCAGAATTTTTTCCAGCACCACCTTCAAAGACCCAATAGACCCCTGCCTGCTGGTATGACAAGAAAATATAACAACCCCTAAAACTGAATGGCCATCTAAACATAAGGACTAAAAAAAGCCACTGAATGCACCCCCAGAATCTTAATAACATAGAAAGCTCCCTCAAACCAAAACAAACAAGGGGGGAGGGTAGAAGAAACCTGTCTGACGCTAGGCAAGCTCCCACTGAGCTCCAACAAGACCCCCCTCCCCTCTACGTCCCCCTCCCCTCACCCATGCAATGCGATTCAGGTGTGGGAAAAAAAGGGTCCTGCACCATTTTGGTGCGGATTCAATGCCATATGAGTAACACAAAATGTATGGCTCAACTGGCACCGCACAGACATCACATCACATGATGTGCACAGGAATGTGGTGCGATTCCTGTGCAAATCACATGCAGTGTTCTGCGCGCACTAGTGTGAACCTGGAACGAAACACATTGGGTTGATTTACTAAAGTGCACATTGCAAATTGCAGTTTCCCTCTGAAAGAACAGTTGTTCCAGAGCTTAGTAAATGAGGTAAGGCTTCACTTTGCAAAGAATACCCAATCTCATGCAAGGAAAATGAAAAAAACTGCATTTTTGCTTGCACATGATTGGATGATGGAAGTCAGCATTTACTAAGCTCTGGAGCAACTGCACTTTGCAAAGTACACAGTCTTTTTGTCTTTAGTAAATCCACCCCATTGCCTGCCATTCTTCTAAAGACATCATAATTGTGATATAACTAAAATACTGATATCTAGACTGATATCCAGGGTTGGTACTCTACACAAGCTGGTTATTTCAGTGCCCTGTCAAAGCTGTACTGTTAGGCCCCTTTCACACTGGGGCGGTTTGCAGGCCTTTTTGCGCTAAAAATACCGCCTGCAAACCGCCCCTAAACAGCCTCCGCTGTTTGTTCAGTGTGAAAGCCCGAGGGCTTTCACACTGCAAGCGGTGCGCTGGCAGGAGAAGAAAAAATCTCCTGCAAGCCGCATCTTTGGAGCGGTGAAGGAGCGGTGTATTCACCGCTCCTAAACCGCTCCTGCCCATTGAAATCAATGGGACAGCACGGCTATACCGCGGCAATACCGCGGCTATAGCCGCGCTGTACGAGTGGTTTTAACCCTTTTTCGGCCGCCAGCGGGGGGTTAAAACCGCACCGCTAGCGGACGAATACCGCGGTAAAACAGCGCTAAAAATAGCGCTGTTTTACCGCCGACGCCCCCTGTGAAAGGGGCCTTACTGTTTTGTAGCTATGATACACTCCCCATCATCATATTCTAATACTAACTTTTTTTTTATTTTTACACAGGCATCATAGCAGAAATAAGCTACGATTTTGCCAATTCTTGGGCGCTCCACGGGAGTGATAGGAGGTGCAAAAGGATTTATCCATCCAGTAACACCTGCAACATTTCATCAGAAGCAGCAGAAAAGGTCTGTCTCATTATCTTCTGTATATTCAGTCAATGTACTTCTATTTGTATCACTAAAGGTGGCTGTACATGGAGCCAAACATGTCTGGTTCAGCCGGCTGGCTGAGCGAAAAAAACTGACCCATGTATGGCCAGCTTAAAGTATAACTAAAGGCAGAACTTTTTTTTTTAGTTTTGGATACAGTGGAGAAGAACACCTGTCAGTTTGTATTGCTGTCTGTGCCCCCTGTTAAGGAGATTCACCCTCTCTATTTGTCCTATTTACCATTATCATTGAAAGTGAAAATAAAAGAAAATCACAAATTTTGGGTTGTCCCCAGAAAAGTAATAGAAGGGAATTCTAATGGGAACACTAGTTCTGGTGACCTGGGAATTCCCATAATTTGCAGGGATTTTCTCTCACTTCCTGTTTGGCTATGGGACAGGAGGTGAAGGGAAATCTCCGTAATGGGACACAAATGACAAAAAAAAACCAACGAGTTGTTGCTGCCGTAATAACTAGCAAAAGCAGGGCCGCCGCCGAGTGAGCCGATGCAGCTCACTTAGGTCCAGGGAAGGTGGAGTGATATCATTTGCACTCTGCCTCTCCCTGCAGACCAGATGCTGGTTTGGGCGCCATGCCTGTTGCAGTTCAGCTATGTTGAAGAGCTGCACTGCATGTAGCCTGCAGGACTGCTCAGTGCTCACTGTGGACTGGTCTGGAGACAAGTTGTTAGACATCGCAATGGTATATTGATTGACAATGTTGCTGGATGTGAACCTGTAATGTGACTGTCTCATTTTTGGATTGAGCTGTCTCTTTGCTATATGGAGAGTCTCCTTGCTATATGGGGATGTCTCTGTTGGATTGGGCCATCTCTTAGCTGGATTGGGATGTCCCTTTGCTGAATATATGAGGATGTCTCTTTGCTGGATGTGGATGTCTCATTTCTGAATATATGGGGATGTCTCTTTGCTGAATATATGGGGCTCTCTCTTTGCTGGATTTGGATGTCGCTTTGCTGGGTTGGGCAATCTCTTTGCTGAATATATGGGGATGTCTCTTTGCTGAATATATGGGGATGTCTCCTTTAATGGATTGGATTAATTTACATATAGTAAGTTGTAAGAATTTTAAAACAAAAGTGGGTGCACAGGCCTAAAGCTTTGTAAGGGGCTCAAAAAATTCTGGTGTCTGCCCTAGTAATGAGGTGTGCTACGATGAACAGTGGAGCAGAGGGCGGTGTCACTAGGGCAGTAGATGGCGTCAGTAGAGCAGAGGACGTGTCAGTAGAGCCGTGGATGGTGTCAGTAGAGCCGTGGATTGTGTCGGTAGAGCAGTGGACGGTGTCAGTAGAGCAGGGGACAATGTGAGTAGGGCAGTGGACGGTGTCAGTGGGGCAGTGGATGGTGTCAGTGGGGCAATGGACGGTGTCGGTAGAACAGTGGACAGTGTCAGTGGGGCAGTGGGCGGTGTCAGTAGAGAGATGGACGGTGTCAGTAGAGCAGAGGATGGTGTCACTAGGGCAATGGATGGCGTCAGTAGAGCAGAGGACGGTGTCAGTAGAGCAGGGGACAATGTAAGTAGGGCAGTGGACGGTGTCAGTGGGGCAGTGGATGGTGTCAGTGGGGCAGTGGACGGTGTCAGTGGGGCAGTGGACGGTGTCAGTGGGGCAGTTGATGGTGTCAGTAGAGCAGTGGACGGTGTCACTAGGGCAGTGGATGGCGTCAGTAGAGCAGAGGACGGTGTCAGTAGGGCAGTGGATGGTGAGAGTAGGCCAGTAGACGGTGTCAGTGGGGCAGTGGACGGTGTCAGTGGAGCAGTGGACGGTGTAAATAGAGCAGTGGACGGTGTCGGTAGAGCTGTGGACGGTGTCAATGGGGCAGTGGACGGTGTCAGTAGAGCAGTGGACGGTGTCAGTAGAGCAGTGGATGGCGTCAGTAGAGCAGAGGACGGTGTCAATAGAGCCATGGATGGTGTCAGTAGAGCAATGGACGGTGCCAGTAGAGCAGTGGACGGTGTCAGTAGACCAGTGGATGGTGTCAGTAGAGCAGTGGACTGTGTCAGTAGAGCAGTGTACTTGCATCCATAAACCTGAATCAGCTCTACTGAACCCAACCCCATACAAACTGTTCACAAAGCGGCACTGTGCATTCTACAACCCTTTCAAGCACCTTTTAGTTACAAAAAAAATCCCAAAAAATTCAAAGCAATCCACAGGCACCCCACAAATACTGAAGAAATTAACAGATTAAATATCAGACAGTGCCTGTGCCCCCCCCCCCCCCCCCAATAGAGACCTCCATTACAGCGAGACAAGAAAACCCTTACCTTCCAGGATCCACTGCAAAGATGTGTGTGAACCTGTTAGGGGGCGGAGTCTGTAATACCATGCTTTCTCCTGCAAAAGCATCCCTGGTTGCTAGGACACCAGTCCAGTGGTCCTCCATTCACTGTCTCTGGCGGCATCTGCGCCGGCGGCTGGGTGGGAGAGAGAGAGCGCACAGACAGACAGTGCAGTGTGACCCGGCTGTAGGACATTAGCCCTGCTGGAGCGGGGGAAGAAGAGGGTGCTGCGTGCTGTTTGGGGGTAGCTGACAGAGGAGGTGGGTAGCTGACAGAGGAGGGGGGGTAGCTGACAGAGGGAGGGGGGTAGCTGACAGGGGGGGGTAGCTGATGGGGGAGTAGCTGACAGAGGGGGGGTAGCTGACAGAAGAGGGGGGTAGCTGACAGAGGAGGGGGCCCGCCTCTACATGTGACAAGGTCCACCGGGTCAATCACAGACCCTCGTGTCCGCCGCCTGCATGTAACCCATTCAGCCACTCACAGGGCGCCCGCTGCCCATCTCTGAGCTGGGCTCGGAGCGCACAGGCTCAGGCATGTGTATAACATTGATGGCGGGCATGGGAATCAGGATGCGCCGCTCTAGATGTTGCGACCGGGGCCAATGGTTACAGGACGGTTGAACGTGAATGTGCTGGGTTTCTGGCAGGTTGAAACCCAGGCACATGTGTCAAAACCCGGACTGTCTGGGTGAAAACCGGACATGTGGCAACCCTAAGATTAGGGGTCACGCCACTGGAAAGGAAGTATTCTGGGGCCAGCTTGCACAGTGCCCACCACAGTGACTCAGGCTTAAGATGAAGCTGCATGCTCTTGTGCTCCCATCCGGCATCACACATGCCAGGAATAATGAAGGAGGGCCCTACACCTGGAGACAGCTAACATGCCCAACCTCTTCTGTCACATCAGACTCAGGGGTTGGTGTACTAAAGACAAATAGACTGTGCACATTGCAAAGTGCAGTTGCTCCAGAGCTTAGTAAGTGAACAGATGCTCTCCTGACTTACATCATCCAATCATGTGCAAACAAAAATGCAGTTTTTTTTTCCTTGCAAGTGATTGGTTATTTTTTTTAAAGTTAAACTTTACCTCATTTACTTAGGTCTGGCGCAACTGCACTTGCAGAGTGTAACTGCACTTTGCAAAGAGCACAGTCTATTTACCTTTAGTAAATCAACCCCACAGTCTCCTTGAGCACCTGAGGATGGAAACAATGGAATTCTATGTGTGTCCATGAGATTAGACATCCTGAGACTGCTGTTGGGCAGCGCTATCTTAGCCACTTGATGACCAGCCGCCGTCAATACACTGCAGCAGGTCAGCACGATCCCGTGAACTGCCGTAGCTGTACGTCGGCTCCTCAAAGTGGGATAGCATGTGCGCGCACGCTACATTGTGGGGGTGCCGATGCTCGTGGCCGGCGGTCGCGATGACCGCCGGTTGCGCGTGATCGCGGGAACGAGAGGCAGAACAGGGACGTGTGTGTGTAAACACACAAATCCCTGTTCTGTGAGGAGAGGAGAGGCAGATAGTGAGTTCCTAATAGCTAGGAACCACCATCTATCATCTCCTATAGTCAGTCCCCTCCCCCTACAGTTAGAACACACAGTCAGGGAACACAGGTTAACCCCTTAATCGCCCCCTAGTGTTAACCCCTTCCCTACCAGTGACATTTACACAGTAATCAGTGCATTTTTATAGCACTGATCGCTGTATAATTGTCAATGGTTTTAAAAATGTGTCAAAAGTGTCCGATGTGTCCGCCATAATGTCGCAGTCCTGATAAAAATTGCAGATCGCCGCCATTACTAGTAAAAAAGAAAACTAATAATAAAAATGTCATCTATCCACTATTTTGTAGAAGCTATAACTTTTCCGCAAACCAATCAGTATACGCTTATTGCAATTTTTATTACCAAAAATATGTAGAAGAATACATATCGGCCTAAACTGAGGAAAATATTTGCTTTTTTAAAAAAAAATTGAGGCTATTTATTATAGCAAAAAGTACAAACTATTATGTTTTTTTCAAAATTGTTGCTCTTTTTTTGTTTATAGCGCAAAAAATAAAAACGTGGGATAAAAAGGACGTCAATTTAGTTTGGGTACAATGCCGCACGACCGAGCAATTGTCAGTTAAAGCGACGCAGTGCCAAATCGCAAAAAATGGCCTGGTCATTGAGCAGCCAAATCTTCCGGAGCTGAAGTGGTTAATGTGATTTTACTTAGGGGTTGATTTACTAAGAGCAAATAGACTGTGTACTTTGGAAAGTGCAGTTGCACTCTGCAAGAGCAGTTGCTCGAGAGCTTTGTAAATGAGCAGAAGCTCTGCTGACTTCCATCATCCAATCATGTTCAAGCAAAAATGCAGTCCTGTTAATTTACTTGCACGTGATTGGGTATTTTTTGCAAAGTGAAGCTTTACCTCATTTACTAAGCTCTGGAGCAACTGCACTTTGCAAAGTGCACAGTCTATTTGTTTTTAGTAAATCGACCCCTTAGTGTCACCAGCTCAAGAGACACGCTACAGTATTCTCCTTCACTTCTTCCCTCTTCAGCTACATAAAAAAGTTATGTAAAGAGGTGAGGGGAGGGGTAGACCAGCACAGGCAGTAATTAGACATGCCCCGAAGAGGAGAAGGCTGTAATGTGCAAGAAGGGAGGTGCTATGTTGGGAATTGACTCTTCCTGATGACGTAAAATTTTTTGGCAAGTACAAAGGAACATTTCAAGTGAAAAAAATTGTTTATGGAAAGGAAAACTCTGCAGGTAAGCAAGCAATACAAAATACTTCATTTTTCTGTGCTTTTAACTGCGATTATTAAGGTCCTTTCACGCTGGGGTGGGCGTCGGCGGTAAAGCGCCGCCATTGTAAGCGGCGCTTTACCGTCGGTATGCGGCCGCTAGCGGGGGGTTTTACCCCCCCGCTAGCGGCCGAGAAATGGTTAAAAACCACTGCAAAGCGCCTCTGCAGAGGCGCTTTGCCGGCGGTATAGCCGCGCCGTCCCATTGATTTCAATGGGCAGGAGCGGTGAAGGAGTGGTATACACTCCGCTCCTTCACCGCTCTGAAGATGCTGCTAGCAGGACTTTTTGTACTGTTCTGCCAGCGCATCGCTCCAGTGTGAAAGCCCTCGGAATGAAAGCAGCGGCACTTTCGGGTCGGTTTGCAGGCGCTATTATTAGCGCAATAGCGCCTGCAAACTGCCCCAGTGTGAAAGGACCCTTAAAGTTGGTGGCACGGTCTCTTTAATACTAAAAAGACAATACTATAATTACACTTTTTAAAATAAGTGCACGCCAGTGGAGGAATTGTTTTGTTAGAATAAAGTCAAAAATTTGAATAAATCTTTCAGATCTTTGTATGTAAATAGAAGTCTTTGTTTATGAGCATCACTTCCAGGAATGCAGATCGCAGTCCTCTAAACACTCGGCCTTTCTGAGGGTGTCCACATGCCAAGCATTTCGCACATTAAGACTAGTTTAGCTGTTCCTTCTCCCTACGCAAATGGAATATTTCTATCGTAGTGTTAGCAATCTATTTTCAGATTGGAGCAAGTAGGATCCGCCAACGATGACCTTGGCCTCAGCTGCCCAGTATAGCCTCTCCTTGTCTATTATAACTTGTATACCAAGACAATATGTCATTCATGAGCTGACTTATAGATTCATTATTGACGCATGTGGTGTGTCGGTATTTGAGGAGAATTCATAGCGTGGCTTTAAATTGGGATTACATTCTTTTACCCCCCCAAAAAATTAGTAGGTTTTCATTGTCGGTGAGACTCTACTTCTCTTCTGCCATAAAAGCTTCTGCCTTACCTACCAACAGTTTTCTTCTGCAAGTACACTGAACCATACAATTACAGGTTAGTGAACCATCTTGGCATGTCTTGGGTGCAATGACAAGTTACCAACTGTCCACATGCATGTGGTCACTTCATTCCGGGCCACTCATTTAAGTTGGCCGAAGACACCGGATTTTGAAGAAGACAGAGCGTAGATGTCAGCAGCAATGACAGAGCGGCAAGGCAAATCTCAGGCGTTCCAACGCTGGAGGAGGGTGCTTTAGCAGATAAGTCTCCCATAATGTGTGTAATACTGTTGCGCCTAATCTTCAATAAATAGTTCAGCTAATAGGTTTGAAGCCCACTTACTTGACAATAAGGTCTCAGGCACATTAATCTGAAGAGGGAATTATTTTCTTAGGATGTAGAAAATGATGGGCTGCAGTCACTTCAGTTAGAGTTTTTGCAGTTTTAATGCAGGATAACTGAGGGTTTCTTTACAGAACATGGTCTCTGGTCTTCAGCACATCTTGGGAATTTTCTGGGTCCCTCTCTAACAGGGTTATGCTGGCTGGACACTTAAAGTAGAGTCAAATCCATGCACTTAACTGTTTCACAAAACGGCTGCATTCAAGGCATGCCACTGGTCATCTCAAACTTGCCAGTGTGCTTATGTTCACTCTCAACCACACTTTCAAGCCGTCAAATGGCTGGCGCCATAGCTGATCACAAGATTGCACTGTCCCTGGCTGTAAAGGAGGCGAGGTTTTAATATAAATTTAAATTTAAAATGTGGCTCCTTGACAACCGATGTTCTAGTGGTAACTCAGTCTTATGCCGTGTACACACGATTGCACATTCCGACAACAAAATCCATGTTTTTTTTCCAACGGATGTTGGCTCAACTTGTCTTGCATACACACGGTCACACAAATCTTGTCGGAAATTCCGATCGCTAAGAACACGGTGACGTACAACACGTACGACGAGCCGAGAAAAATGAAGTTCAATAGCCATTGCGGCTCTTCTGCTTGATTCCGAGCATGCGCAGAACTTTGTGCGTCGGAATTGTGTACACACACGATCGGAATTTACGACAACGGATTTTGTTGTCGGAAAATTTGAGATCCAGATCTTAAATTTTGTTTGGCGGAAATTCCGACAGAAAATGTCTGATGGAGCCTACATACGGTCGGAATTTCCGACAACCAGCTCCCATCGAACATTTCCCGTCTGAGAATCCGTCCGTGTGTACGCGGCATTATTATTCAAGGCAGGACAGCCTGGAAAGGTTCTTGTGTTGACTTTCCAACCAC
This sequence comes from Lithobates clamitans, assembly GCA_037952925.1. NCBI lineage: Eukaryota > Metazoa > Chordata > Amphibia > Anura > Ranidae > Lithobates > Lithobates clamitans. The sequence goes on from JBBGZY010001477.1 coordinate 201,472, forward strand.
CACCTTCATTGTAGGGGACAACTGCAATCTGATTCCTCTAGGTGAGCATAAACATCCATGGCAGTTGGTATCTTCCAGATTCCTCCCGTGAGGGGAAATCCTTGCAGCACTCCACTCTTTAGGCCCCAAAGGCCTAGCCCTAGGGTAAAGATAGATGTTACAGAAAAAAGCTCTTCAGGTGAAAGTCCAGAAGAGAAGACCATTTGCCAGGAAGTGTCTCAGATATTTAATGACTCAAATATCCATGATGCAAAGGGATTGATTTACCAAAGTCAAAACGACTGTTACTTTCAGTATTTGCAGGCAAAACAAAGCTAAGCAGGCCAATAACTTCTACGCAGGATGTGGAAACCTTACAAGAATACCTAAATAAAATAATGGCTTGGGCAACTACATGGCAAATGAGGTTTAGTGTTAAAAAATGTAGTAAGTAATGCATTTGGGTGCCAAAAATACGAGCGCAAGTTACTCGCTAGGGGGAGAACCTCTGGGGGAATCTAGAATGGAAAAGGACCTGGGGATCCTAATAGATGACAGGCTCAGAAATGGCATGCAATGCCAAGCTGCTGCAAGCAAAGCCAAAAAAATATTGGCATGCATTAAAAAAGAGGATTAATTCCAGAGATAAAACAATAATTCTCCCACTCTAAAATACTATGGTCTGGCCGCATCTGGAGTATTCCGGCCAGTTCTCGGGACCAGTCCTCAGCAAAGATGGAAATGGAGAGAATCCAGAGAAGGGCAACAAAGCTAATAAAGGGACTGGAGGACCTCCGCTATGGGGAAAGACTACAAGCATTGAACGTATTTTCTCTAGGGAGGAGACTCCTGAGAGGGGATATGATATCAATGTACAAATACTGGTGAACCTACAGTAGCATAGGGAAAAAAACTTTTCAGTGAAAGGGAATTTAAAAAGACACCCAGCCATTCACTAAAATTAGAAGAGAACCTTAAACTGCGTAGAGGGTTCTTTACTGTCAGACTAGAAGGTATGTGGAATTCTCTTCCACAAGCAGTGGTATCAGCAGGGAGCTTCGATAGTTTAAAAAATGAATAGATGGGCACCTTAACGATCGCAACATACAGAAGTATACGATGTACTATTGACATAAACACACACACATCATAGGTTGAACTGGATGGACTTGTGTCTTTTTTCAACCTCACCAACTATGTAACTATGGAGGAGCAGGAAGCTTCAAGTGAGTGCAGGTAAGGTGAGTATATGGGGTTGGGGGGATATCTGGGGGCCCTCTTTAATCGCTTATGGTGGTATTAAACCTAAAATCAAAAATGCTATATTCTACAGCTTACTAATTCTTAGATGTGGTGGCAGGATTAATTTTCGTTTTTATCTGCTTTTTTCCCTTTATTTTTACCAGCTAATCCAGAAAGTAAGTATGGTATTTTTTAACTTACTTTAACCTCCCTGGCGGTATTCCCGAGTCTGGCTCGTGGTGGAATTTCAGTACCAAGAGCGGTATCCCCGAGCCAGACTCAGGATCGCATCGCAGTGTCCAGGAAGAGGTTACTTACCTTGTTCCCTGGATCCTGCGATGTCTCCCCGCAGTGTGAGCGGCTCGTCCTGCGCTCGATGTATCACAACGCCGGGCTCCATTCCCTGCGAGCGTTGCGATGCATGGGGACGGAGAACGGCGCCAAATTCAAAAAGTGAAACACACACACAATACATACTGTAATCTTACAGATTACATAACTGTATGAAATTATTTCACATCCCTTTTGTCCCTAGTGGTTTGTCCAGTACCCTGCATGCAGTTTTATATCATAAATACTGTTCTTTCTGCCTGGAAACTGGAGATTGTCCATAGCAACCAAAACCGTCCATTTACATCAAAAGTGGTTTTAGACCAGCTAGAAAACAGCGATAATAAATCAGAATCACTCGCAGAATTGAGCGATAGTGATTTGTGGGGAGATCCGTCATCAAACACTGAAAAGTAATGACAGCGACAATTCTGCAACTGAGCAAATTTTAGTATTTTTGATTTGATTACATTACTGAATAATTTTTATTATTATTATATTATTATTTGCTATCATTATTTATAGTTATTTATTATATTATAATTTATGATTTTGTGTTTCAAACTTTATCATACCCGAGATGTCTACTAGACTGGTTTGGACAGATTTAAGTGAGTTATTCCTAAGAATTACAGGCCTACAATATAAAACTCCAAATTTCCATGCAAAATAATTGTACCGCTTTCAGCATCAAAAATATAAAATAATCATACCGCCAGGGAGGTTAACAGGCCAAGCTATTCTGCAAAAGTGCCAGTTAGATGGGTGAGATAAACCATTTAACACTGACAGGTGTTACAATGGTCAACTTTTATTCATTTATGTAAAACATTAATCCTGAAAAGAAGAAAAAACTATTGCTGTAACTGCTTAAAAAATGTTAGCTGGAGTTTGGTGTTATTTTGTTAGCCAAATTCATCTGCTAGTACATCTAACCCTACCCTCCCCCCAGATTGACAATGCTGCTGTCTAAAGGTGTCTCCACTAATTCTCCATGAAGAGTGGAGACACTGTAAGACAGGAAGTGTGTTATTGGCCAAATCTCTAGGTAAAACTAAAGGTAAAAAATGGTAAAACAAGAAAACTAATGCAGCCACCCCATTTAAGGATTTTTAAGCTGCAATATATTACTTATTGATGTTGTTTTGGGGCTTAATGCCACATTAATCTTCTAAAACTCTGGAACAAACATACATTACAGAAGTTTCAGCACCGGAAGCTAACAACCCCTTGCCAAAATCACACAGCGCTTAAATAATGGTGCTGACAATAAAGGCTCCATGATGATTCCATCGCCCAACAGCATTGTTTAGTAAATTTGTCTGCTAGGTAAATTTTGGCATGCCTGATGTAAACACGAGGAAATGTAACTCAGTAAGATGAGTCAGAGGGGGTGTTTCAATTTACTGGTTAATAAGCTGCATAAAACATAATATTTACTGATTTTTTTTGAGTCCAGGAATACTTTAGGATTTAAACCATTCTTTTAGGCCTCATGTACACTGCTGCTGGTAAATGGACTTTTAGGAGCAGTTGGGAGTTTTTTTCAACTGCCCCTGAATTCTCCTCTATGTTATCTTATCAGTACAAGTACACAGGGTCCTTTACAGTAGTTTACAGGCATTTCAAGTGCCAATCGCTTCTAAACGCGTCTAAATGCGGCTAAACGCAGTAAGTCACGTTTAGCCATGTTTTGTTTACAGGCGTTTTTCATTTTTGGCTATTTTGAAAAAAAAAAAGTAATAATAGTAATATAAAAAATAGTAATATATATAGTAGTATATATAGGTTGAAGTATAGAGGAGAACTGCATACAGTTTTCAATCTAGTGCCAGCAAACAGGTCCTCCCACCGACCTTGTATATATCAGAATAAAGTTCCAAAGGTTGCTGCACTTAAATTCCAAAGGTTGCTGCACTTAAAAATGTGTTGCTTTATTCCATCAAATCTTTGGAAAAGCAAGTAAAAACATTCCAGACAAAATCGTTACAATCATCAGTTCAGACAAAGATTACGTTTCGGCTGATTTGTTTGCGCCCTTCCTTAGATCAGTCAGAACTAGGGATGAGCCGAACACCCCCCGGTTCGGTTCGCACCAGAACCCGCGAACGGACCGCAAGTTCGCACGAACGTTAGAACCCTATTGACGTCTATGGGACTTGAACGTTCGAAATCAAAAGTGCTCATTTTAAAGGCTAATTTGCATGGTATTGTCCTAAAAAGGGTGTGGGGACCCGGGTCCTACCCCAGGGGACATGTATCAATGCAAAAAAAAATTTTAAAAACGGACGTTTTTTCGGGAGCAGTGATTTTAATGATGCTTAAAGTAAAAAAAAAAAAGTGAAATATTCCTTTAAATATCGTACCTGGGGGGTGTCTATAGTATGCCTGTAAAGTGACGCGTGTTTCCCATGTTTAGAACAGTCCCTGCACCAAATGTCATTTTTAAAGGAAAAAATCTCATTTAAAACTGCTTGCGGGTTTAATGTCATGTCGGGTCATGGCAATATGGATGAAAATCAGTGAGACAAACGGCATGGGTACCCCCCAGTCCATTACCAGGTCCTTTGGGTCTTGTATGGATATTAAGGGGAACCCCGCACCCAAATTAAAATAAGGAAAGGTCCCTATATACTCTGAACAGCAGTATACAGGCGGTGCAAACAAGACAGGGACTGTAGGTTTGTTGTTAAGTAGAATCTGTTTGTAATTTTGAACATTTTTAACGTGTTTAGCTCCAGCCAAAAAATCTTTTCTAAGCTTTTTGGAAAACATAGGGAAGGGTTATCACCCCTGTGACATTTGTTTTGCGTCTTTCCTCCTCTTCAGAAGATTTCACCTCACTTTTTTGTCCCAATGAAAAATGTTTTTTGAAAATTTGGGTTTTTTTGTGGAACAAGGATTGGAAAGCATCAGTGGAAAGGAGAAATTGTTTTCCCATATTAACTCTTACAGGAGAGAATTTCCCTTCCTAGGGGTAGATTTCATCTCACTTCCTGTTGTCTCCTTCCGTTTGCAAGTAGGAGTCGTTTGTAAGTTAGATGTTTGAAAGTAGGGTCCTGCCCTATATACTCAGCAGAAATTTGGGCCTTAGGTGTTGCTGTGGCCAAAACACTGTAAGCCCTCACAGGGCCCTGCTGTGAAATATTAGATCAAGAATTGTAATTACATGCCCCTGTTGAACAGGAGCTGAAAAATTAGGCCTTAGGCACTGGTGCTGGTGCCACAACACTGCAACCCCTCACAGACACTCTAGTTGGAACGCAGGAACGAGCCCTGCTGCAAAGTATTGCATCAAAAATTGTAATTACACGCCCCTGTTAGACAGGGGCAGAAAAATTGGGCCTTAGGCACTGGTGCTGGTGCCACAACACTGCAACCCCTCACAGACACTCTAGTTGGAACGCAGGAACGAGCCCTGCTGCAAAGTATTGCATCAAAAATTGTAATTACACGCCCCTGTTAGACAGGGGCAGAAAAATTGGGCCTTAGGCACTGGTGCTGGTGCCACAACACTGCAACCCCTCACAGATACTCTAGTTGGAACGCAGGAACGAGCCCTGCTGCAAAGTATTGCATCAAAAATTGTAATTACACGCCCCTGTTAGACAGGGGCAGAAAAATTGGGTCTTAGGCACTGGTGCTGGTGCCACAACACTGCAACCCCTCACAGACACTCTAGTTGGAACGCAGGAACGAGCCCTGCTGCAAAGTATTGCATCAAAAATTGTAATTACACGCCCCTGTTAGACAGGGGCAGAAAAATTGGGTCTTAGGCACTGGTGCTGGTGCCACAACACTGCAACCCCTCACAGACACTCTAGTTGGAACGCAGGAACGAGCCCTGCTGCAAAGTATTGCATCAAAAATTGTAATTACACGCCCCTGTTAGACGGGCTGAAAAATTGTGCCTTAGGCACTGGTGGTGGCGCCCAGAACCAAAACTGTTCTTACAAGCTATCAGCGTGATGATTGAGGAGGAAGAGGATAATTACTCAGGGATAGTCACTCAGCATCAGCATAGGCAGTCTTTGAAGGGATCTGAAAAAAATTATTCAGTTACATCAGCATCAGGTGCTTGGTAGCTGGTGGTGATCCAAGACTGATTTATTTTTATGAAGGTCAGCCGATCGACCGAGTCAGTGGACAGACGCACCCTGTGATCGGTTACCACGCCTCCAGCAGCACTGAATGTGCGTTCCGAAAGAACGCTGGATGCAGGACAGGCCAGTAGCTCAATTGCATACTGTGCAAGCTCTGGCCAGTGATCCATCCTCAAGACCCAGTAACCCAGAGGATTTTCGGTGGGAAAGGTGTCCAAGTCTGATCTTGCCCCTAGGTATTCCTGCACCATGTAAAACAGACGCTGGCGATGGTTGCTGGAACCGATCATACCTTGGGGCTGCGGACCAAAAAATTGTCTGAACGCATCGGTCAGACAGCCACCTTCTCCACCGCTCCTTCTTTGACTGACCGAAGCCTCAGCAACACGTTGTCCAGAAACAGGAGTTTGTAACCTCCCAGTCTCTGGGAACGCGTTGCACAGACCTTTCTGCAAGGCCTCCCGAAGATGTTTCATCCTCTGCTCCCTCTGCGATGGCAAGATAAGGTCCGCAACCTTACCCTTGTAACGTGGATCAAGGAGGGTTGCCAGCCAGTATTGGTCCTTCTCCTTGATACCACGAATACGAGGATCCTTACGCAGGCTTTGCAGGATCAGGGAGGCCATGCAGCGTAGGTTTGCTGAGGCATTCGGTCCGGAGTCCTCTGGGTCACTAAGGACAACAACGTCCGCAGCCACCTCCTCCCAGCCACGTACAAGTCCATGTGTTCCTTGGGACTGATCCCTTAAAGACTGCTGATGCTGAGTGCCAGGCTCCACCTCCATACTGACACAATCTTCCTCCTCCTCCTCCTCCTCCTCCTCCTCCTCGTCCTCTTCCTGTGTGATCGGCGGGCACGCAGGAACACTGTCTGGATAAAGGGGGCCTTGAGAGCTAAGGAAGTCCTCCTCTTCCTGCCTCTGTTCTGCCTCAAGTGCCCTGTCCATTATTCCACGCAGCGTGTGCTCCAACAGGTGGACAAGGGGGACAGTGTCACTGATGCATGCACTGTCAGTGCTCACCATCCTCGTGGCCTCCTCGAATGGTGACAGGACAGTGCATGCATCCCTGATCATGGCCCACTGGCGTGGGGAAAAAAAACCAAGGTCCCCTGACCCTGTCCTGGTGCCATAGTCGCACAGGTACTCATTGATGGCCCTCTGCTGCGTGTGCAGCCGCTGCAGCATGGCCAATGTCGAGTTCCACCTGGTGGGCATGTCACAGATTAGGCGGTTCTTGGGCAGGTTAAACTCCTTTTGGAGGTCCGTCAGCCGAGCACTGGCATTATATGACCGGCGGAAATGCACACAGACTTTCCTGGCCTGCCTCAGGACATCCTGTAAGCCCGGGCACCTGCCCAAGAACCGCTGCACCACCAAGTTAAGGACGTGAGCCAAACAGGGCACATGGGTCAGTTGTCCCTGTCGGAGGGCAGAGAGGAGGTTGGTGCCATTGTCGCAAACCACCATTCCTGCCTTAAGTTGGCGTGGCGTCAACCACCTCTGAACCTGCCCCTGCAGAGCTGACAGAACCTCTGCCCCAGTGTGGCTCCTGTCCCCCAAGCACACCAGCTCAAGCACCGCATGGCATCTTTTGGCCTGCGTACTTGCGTAGCCCCTTGAACGCCTACGGAGCACCGCTGGTTCCGAGGAAGAGGCCATGGAGGAAGAAGAAGAGGAGGGGGTGGAGGAGAGAGGTGTGTCACAATCAGCATTTTGGAGGCGTGGTGGCGGAACAACCTCCAACACTACTGCACCTTGTAAGCAAAAAGTTCCGCGCTAGAAGCACAAAAGGATAAGCAGCAGTAAACAGTGCGACAACACCAAAAGCAGAAAAAAATATATATAAACTGCGCTAAACAAAAGTTATATGTGTTGAGGTGGATAAATAATGCAATCTATCACCAACAAAAAAAGTTATCAAAATACACAAATCAAATGAATAAAGTCCAAATTTCCCACGTGGTAGGTATTCAGTATAAATGTGAAATGCTGATCCAAATGAGCTATGATTGCTCTTACCAGAACTCCAAAGAAATATGCGGATGGCAAAAAAACCCTTGCCGGGGCCTCTGGGGTATTGGACCAAACAGCACCGTCCGTGGTCAGATCAAAATCCCCTCAATGGATACAGGATAAAGCAAACACAAGAAAAAAGACTGGCCATAGTGTAGTATGTTAAATGCTGGACATGGACATACGAACATACCAATCACCCAGGTGTGCACATATAAACAACCAAAAAACAGGGGGGGAGGGAAGTGAAAAACCCCACCACCGTGGCTGTAGATTGTGCTTACCGACTCACGGTGATACACAGGCTTGTATTAGGTTAAGAGCTGACATATAGCTGGCAAGAAGCACCTTGATAAGTCCTCATTACACGAAGTCCACATCGTCAGTATACCACCCAGAATAGAATAATAAACTCTCCATGGTGAAGTACGTTTTAAAAGCAGATTTAATAAACAAAGTATTGCACTTACATAATAAAAGCACTTAGTATCGCATCAGTAAATGGGGACCCATTGAGAACGTCCTTTTGATGACGAAACGCGTCTGGGTACGCACGCAGCGACGCTACCACGAGACCAGGAAGTAGGACGAGCTTCGCTTCCATGCTTGTATGCCGGCCGGCGACATTTACTGATGCGATACTAAGTGCTTTTATTATGTAAGTGCAATACTTTGTTTATTAAATCTGCTTTTAAAACGTACTTCACCATGGAGAGTTTATTATTCTATTCTGGGTGGTATACTGACGATGTGGACTTCGTGTAATGAGGACTTATCAAGGTGCTTCTTGCCAGCTATATGTCAGCTCTTAACCTAATACAAGCCTGTGTATCACCGTGAGTCGGTAAGCACAATCTACAGCCACGGTGGTGGGGTTTTTCACTTCCCTCCCCCCCTGTTTTTTGGTTGTTTATATGTGCACACCTGGGTGATTGGTATGTTCGTATGTCCATGTCCAGCATTTAACATACTACACTATGGCCAGTCTTTTTTCTTGTGTTTGCTTTATCCTGTATCCATTGAGGGGATTTTGATCTGACCACGGACGGTGCTGTTTGGTCCAATACCCCAGAGGCCCCGGCAAGGGTTTTTTTGCCATCCGCATATTTCTTTGGAGTTCTGGTAAGAGCAATCATAGCTCATTTGGATCAGCATTTCACATTTATACTGAATACCTACCACGTGGGAAATTTGGACTTTATTCATTTGATTTGTGTATTTTGATAACTTTTTTTGTTGGTACTACTGCACCTTGTCCTGCATCCTTCCCAGCTGCCAGCAGAGTCACCCAATGCGCCGTGAAACTTAAGTAACGTCCCTGTCCATGCCTGCTGGACCATGAGTCAGCGGTAATATGCACCTTACCGCTGACCGCCCTGTCCAGCGAGGCATGGACATTGCCTTCCACATGCCGGTAGAGAGCCGGAATCGCCTTCCGTGAGAAAAAGTGGCGTTTGGGTACCTGCCACTGAGGAACCGCACATTCCACAAACTCACGGAAGGGGGCAGAGTCTACCAACTGAAAAGGCAGCAGTTGAAGTGCTAGCAATTTTGCCAAGCTAGCATTCAACCGCTGGGCATGTGGATGGCTGGGAGCAAACTTCTTTCGGCGGTGCAGCAGCTGGGGCAGGGAAATTTGCCTGGTACAATCTGACGTCGGTGTACCAAAAGCAGATTGCCCACAAGTACTTGGCTGTGACACACCTAATTCTACACCTTCATTCCTCTCACTGCAGGTCTCAGAGAGGACTGAAGGTCTAGTGGGGTTGGAAATCTCAGCTGATGAGGAGCAAGGAGAGATCCTCTTTGTTCTTTGGTGTGGGTCTTTTAGATATGCTTGCCAACGAACTGCATGGCAGGTCAACATATGTCTGGTCAAGCATGTGGTACCCAAGCGGGAGATGTTTTGGCCACGCGAGATACGCTTGAGACATATGTTGCAAATAGCAACGGTGCGATCTGATGCACTCGTCTCAAAAAAGGCCCACACCAAAGAACTTTTTGAATAACGCGCAGAGACTGCAGTGCCCTGCACATGTGGAGCTTTGGGGTGTGATGCAGTCAATGTGCTGCCCTTAGGCTGGCCCCTGGAGGGCATCCTGCCTCGTTGGTGATGTGCCGCCTCCTCCTCCTCCTCCTCTCTCCTATCAGGCACCCACGTTGAGTCAGTGACCTCATCATCCCCTCCCTCCTCATCACTGGAGCAAACCTGGCAGTATGCTGCAGCAGGGGGAGCATGACTGCCAGATTGCTGTCCTTCTTGGGCACCCCCTCTGTCCGTGCTCATGTTACTGCCTTCATCGAGCTCAGTATCATCATCAGAGCCTTCCAAACGCTGGGCATCCTCCTGGAGCATGTACCCAACACTGTGGTCAAACAGTTCGAGGGAATCCTCAGGAGGACATGGTGGAGCTAGGGAAGGAGTCACTGATGACATTGAGCTGAGGGAAGAGGCCGCTGCTTTGCCAGACAAAGCACCCTGGGCATGGGTGAGAGAGGATGAGGAGGATGAGGACGGCTTGGTCATCCACTCGACCAAGTTTTCTGCATGTTGCGGCTCAACACGGCCAGCTGCCGAAAAAAAGGCCAAGCGTGTCCCATGGCCACGGGCTGATGAGGATGCACCGTCTCCACGACCAGCACTAGACACAGAGCCTGCTTGCCCTCTCTTATTGGCTTGTAACTGTCTGCCTCTCCTTCTTGGCCTTCCAGACATACTAATGGCCTGTAGCTGCACTAAGCTGGGATAGAACACCTGTAATTTTCTTCAGGTAGCTTTATATACTGTAACCAGACAAGCCTGCCTGTCAGTAGGAAGATAACAGGAACGGATCTAGCTGAACACTGTGAGCAGGACGCACTGACTGCACTAAATGTAAATAGCAGGAACGGATCTAGCTGAACACTGTGAGCAGGACGCACTGACTGCACTAAATGTAAATAGCAGGAACGGATCTAGCTGAACACTGTGAGCAGGACGCACTGACTGCACTAAATGTAAATAGCAGGAACGGATCTAGCTGAACACTGTGAGCAGGACGCACTGACTGCACTAAATGTAAATAGCAGGAACGGATCTAGCTGAACACTGTGAGCAGGACGCACTGCACTAAATGTAAATAGCAGGAACAGATCTAGCTGAACACTGTGAGCAGGACGCACTGCACTAAATGTAAATAGCAGGAACAGATCTAGCTGAACACTGTGAGCAGGACGCACTGCACTAAATGTAAATAGCAGGAACAGATCTAGCTGAACACTGTGAGCAGGACGCACTGCACTAAATGTAAATAGCAGGAACAGATCTAGCTGAACACTGTGAGCAGGACGCACTGACTGCACTAAATGTAAATAGCAGGAACAGATCTAGCTGAACACTGTGAGCAGGACGCACTGCACTCAATGTAAATAGCAGGAACGGATCTAGCTGAACACTGTGAGCAGGACGAACTGCACTAAATGTAAATAGCAGGAACAGATCTAGCTGAACACTGTGAGCAGGACGCACTGCACTAAATGTAAATAGCAGGAACGGATCTAGCTGAACACTGTGAGCAGGACGCACTGCACTAAATGTAAATAGCAGGAACAGATCTAGCTGAACACTGTGAGCAGGACGCACTGCACTAAATGTAAATAGCAGGAACGGATCTAGCTGAACACTGTGAGCAGGACGCACTGCACTAAATGTAAATAGCAGGAACAGATCTAGCTGAACACTGTGAGCAGGACGCACTGACTGCACTAAATGTAAATAGCAGGAACAGATCTAGCTGAACACTGTGAGCAGGACGCACTGACTGCACTAAATGTAAATAGCAGGAACGGATCTAGCTGAACACTGTGAGCAGGACGCACTGCACTAAATGTAAATAGCAGGAACGGATCTAGCTGAACACTGTGAGCAGGACGCACTGACTGCACTAAATGTAAATAGCAGGAACAGATCTAGCTGAACACTGTGAGCAGGACGCACTGACTGCACTAAATGTAAATAGCAGGAACGGATCTAGCTGAACACTGTGAGCAGGACGCACTGACTGCACTAAATGTAAATAGCAGGAACGGATCTAGCTGAACACTGTGAGCAGGACGCACTGACTGCACTAAATGTAAATAGCAGGAACGGATCTAGCTGAACACTGTGAGCAGGACGCACTGACTGCACTAAATGTAAATAGCAGGAACGGATCTAGCTGAACACTGTGAGCAGGACGCACTGCACTAAATGTAAATAGCAGGAACAGATCTAGCTGAACACTGTGAGCAGGACGCACTGCACTAAATGTAAATAGCAGGAACAGATCTAGCTGAACACTGTGAGCAGGACGCACTGCACTAAATGTAAATAGCAGGAACAGATCTAGCTGAACACTGTGAGCAGGACGCACTGCACTAAATGTAAATAGCAGGAACAGATCTAGCTGAACACTGTGAGCAGGACGCACTGACTGCACTAAATGTAAATAGCAGGAACAGATCTAGCTGAACACTGTGAGCAGGACGCACTGCACTCAATGTAAATAGCAGGAACGGATCTAGCTGAACACTGTGAGCAGGACGAACTGCACTAAATGTAAATAGCAGGAACAGATCTAGCTGAACACTGTGAGCAGGACGCACTGCACTAAATGTAAATAGCAGGAACGGATCTAGCTGAACACTGTGAGCAGGACGCACTGCACTAAATGTAAATAGCAGGAACAGATCTAGCTGAACACTGTGAGCAGGACGCACTGCACTAAATGTAAATAGCAGGAACAGATCTAGCTGAACACTGTGAGCAGGACGCACTGACTGCACTAAATGTAAATAGCAGGAACGGATCTAGCTGAACACTGTGAGCAGGACGCACTGACTGCACTAAATGTAAATAGCAGGAACGGATCTAGCTGAACACTGTGAGCAGGACGCACTGACTGCACTAAATGTAAATAGCAGGAACGGATCTAGCTGAACACTGTGAGCAGGACGCACTGACTGCACTAAATGTAAATAGCAGGAACGGATCTAGCTGAACACTGTGAGCAGGACGCACTGCACTAAATGTAAATAGCAGGAACAGATCTAGCTGAACACTGTGAGCAGGACGCACTGCACTAAATGTAAATAGCAGGAACAGATCTAGCTGAACACTGTGAGCAGGACGCACTGCACTAAATGTAAATAGCAGGAACAGATCTAGCTGAACACTGTGAGCAGGACGCACTGCACTAAATGTAAATAGCAGGAACAGATCTAGCTGAACACTGTGAGCAGGACGCACTGCACTAAATGTAAATAGCAGGAACAGATCTAGCTGAACACTGTGAGCAGGACGCACTGACTGCACTAAATGTAAATAGCAGGAACAGATCTAGCTGAACACTGTGAGCAGGACGCACTGCACTCAATGTAAATAGCAGGAACGGATCTAGCTGAACACTGTGAGCAGGACGAACTGCACTAAATGTAAATAGCAGGAACAGATCTAGCTGAACACTGTGAGCAGGACGCACTGCACTAAATGTAAATAGCAGGAACGGATCTAGCTGAACACTGTGAGCAGGACGCACTGACTGCACTAAATGTAAATAGCAGGAACGGATCTAGCTGAACACTGTGAGCAGGACGCACTGCACTAAATGTAAATAGCAGGAACGGATCTAGCTGAACACTGTGAGCAGGACGCACTGCATTAAATGTAAATAGCAGGAACAGATCTAACCTAATCTAGCTAACTCAAATCAAATGACACTGTCTGTCTCTCTCTCTATCAGCACACCGGAACACACTACACAGGGCCGCCGTGCAGGCGGCCTTATATAGTGTGGGGCGTGTACTAAATCCCTTGAGCCATAATTGGCCAAAGCCACCCTGGCTTTGGCCAATTACAGCTCTCTCTACTGACGGCGCTGTGATTGGCCAAGCATGCGGGTCATAGTGCATGCTTGGCCAATCATCAGCCAGCAATGCACTGCGATGCCGCAGTGAATTATGGGCCGTGACGCGCCACACGAATTTGGCGCGAACGGCCCATAACGTTCGCAATTCGACGGACGGTCGAACAGCCGATGTTCGAGTCGAACATGCGTTCGATTCGAACACGAAGCTCATCCCTAGTCAGAACACATCTGAAGGTTTTCACCACAATCATCTATTATATACCGTATGTGTTTCACAAGCATCATCGCACATGGAATCAATATGGTTAATCATTCTCAGTTTCTATCCAATCAATGTTACTACTAATCTTATACCATAGACACAGAAAATAGCTAATAGCGATAATCTCAGTATTTCATTGTCATCCTGTGATTCATCCTTTTTTCAGATCTAAAAACATATATATGCATAAAAAGATATATATCTTCAATACATAGATGTAAAAATCTGTTCAGTCACAACACAGAACCAATAACCTATTAAATAAAGATCTAAATCTACGTTTAAACCGCGTGGAGCAATTGTATTAAAAAAAATGATCCAGTGTACCTCTCTTTTTCTGAGGGTTAATTCACGATCCCCCCCCCCCCCCTCTTCTGCTTTTTTCAATCCCCTCCAGGACCATATATTTCAATTGTGACACACTATGTCCAAATTCAACAAAATGTCTAGCAAGTGGTAGCTGTGTTAATTTATTCCTAATGGAATATTTGTGTCTTGCGACATCATATTTGTGTCTTGTCTATCCTTCACTTTCTGTGTAGTTTCACCAATGTAGACCAATCCACATGGACATTTGATACTACAAATGATGACTGACATGTATAGTGTCCCCTAATAGGAATATTGAAACCTTTATGGGGGTGTGTGAAAATTTTACCCTTGATCATGGAGTTACATTGAATGCATGATAAACAGTGATATGAACCTAGATTTTTTGATCCCAAAAACGTTGTTTTTGGTGTTGTTGATAAAAATTGATCAGATCTAATTAATCAATCGCGTATTGTTCTACCCTTCCTATAAGTTGACATAGGAGGACACCAGAACTCCTGAACCATAGGATAACTTGATATATGCAAACACACGTTTTAAACGTGGGTTACTATCTGTCAAGTTAAATCGTTCAGGAAAGTTTGTAAAAACGTCCCATGTACATGAAGCCTTACATAAAAAAGTGTACCTCTGCGCTACCCAAGTGTAAATAAGATGAAAAATTTACTGTGATGATCAACGTGAGTGGTCAACAGGCTAGATAAATGGTGAAAAACAATAATATAATAATGTTGATAAGATGAGCTGCTGCATTCACCCAATTGTGTTCCCACAATATGCAAACAGTATAACGATGTGAAAAATAGTGTTGTGCAGGCTCTTAAAGTGTATCACAAAATTCAGTGCTGTATAAATCTGGCAGTGAAGTAAAATACATCATATATACATTTATACACAGATACAGTGCATCACATAATGTGGTCCATTACAGAAAATTTTGAAATAATGAGATAAATACTAGTTCGTTCTCTAACAGTGATGTGCCAAATATAGTCAACATTTTCCCAATAAAGTGCTGTTTTTGTGCCTATATACAGTTGAATCAGTGTTCTTTCACCTCCTTGGGTCACCTCTATGCTCCCAGAACTCTCACCTTAAAAGACAATAATAGGAGCCTTATGGTTGTAGTGTTGGAGTGATGTTATATCAATCTTGGCTTGTTCCAGAGTATCCAGGTGATCTCTTTGTGATGATCCCTTTAAGACTCCTACTCCCACGCTTAGTCTTCATGTTAGGGTAAAAGAAAGTGATCCCCCATGGTGTAGTATTTTAAAACCATACATTTTATTAAAATAGTAACTCTTACATATAAAAAACGCTTTGTACTGTGTAAACCAGTCCAGTCACGTGACGTAACACATAGGGTATCCCATACCGGAAGTAATGCAAGAGACTGGCAAGTGACTGGATTTACACAGTATGCAAGCACACTGATTGAACTGTTTATATGCATAAAAACAGCACTTTATTGGTAAAATTTTGACTATATTTGGCACATCACCGTTGGAGAAAGAATTATTATCTATTTCATTATTTCATATTTTTCTGTAATGGACCACAATTTGCGGAGCACTGTATATGTGTATAATTGTATATATGATTTATTTTACATTGCTGGCAGATTTATATAGCACTGAATTTTGTGATACACTTCAAGAGTCTGCGCAACACTATTTTCCACATTGTTATAAATTGTAATTGGCTTGTATGTGTCCAGGTTCTGTTGGAGCCTCAAATGAACATGGCTGACTTTTTTTAGGCACTTTTTGGACAGGCTGTTAGATCAGGTCCACTGTTCATTTTTTCAAGCAGACCTGATTGTAAGATCATGTAAACCTATGGGCAGATGGATGCAAATGTATGTGTATCTGTTTACATCTGACTACCTCCGGGTCTATTCAGGTCCTTTTCCAATATTCTGGAACTAAACATGATGGATCAGAGGTATGAGAGGAAGAAAGAGAGTGGCAGCACCATCCGGGAATAAAAACAGATGCTTTATTTCATGTCCATAAAAAGTACAACATGACCACACAGTACACAATAGTTCAGCAAACGGGTTTCACACTCCTGTGCTTAGTCATTGCAATGACTAAGCACAGGAGTGTAAAACGCGTTTACTGAACCATTGGGGTTGATTTACTAAAGAAAAATAGACTGTGCACTTTAAAAAGAGCAGGTGCACTATGCAAGACCAGTTGCTTCATAGCTTAGTAAATAAGCAGAAGCTCTGCTAACTTCCATCATCCAATCATGTGCAAGCAAAAATGCTGTCTTTTACTTGCACGTGATTGGGTACTCTTTGCAAAGTGAAGCCTTACCTCATTTACTAAGCTCTGGAGAAACTGCACTTGCAAAGGGCAACTTTGCAAAGTGCACAGTCTATTTGCCTTTATTAAATCAACCCCATAGTGTCCATTAAATCCATATATTTCTGCAGTCATTCCAATATGTAAAGTTCTTCAGTGGTTTTGCACTAGTGCTCCTTTACCATAAAAAGATTTTCCACACTTATAGAAAAAACACTCACCAGACCAATGTGACCTCTTTATGAAAAAAAGAAGGTCAATAAGCACTTTTGCTTTAAGATCTTTTGCAATCCTCATGACGACCAGGTCTCTGTATCAACTGTCAACTGCTCCACTCCACCATACCACCATAAGGACCAAGTGAAAAAAGGCTATATAGTGTAATATTTCTTTAAAGCTCCAACCCCCCCCCCCCCCACCCCCCACCAACCAAATATAAAGTCAGCAGTTACAAATACTGTAGCTGCTGACTTTTAATATTAGGACACTTACCTGTCCTGGGATGTCGCGATGTTGGCACCCCAGTCGATTTTTTTAATTGGCTCTGGGTTGCTGCTGCCACCACTATTCCTTGTGGCTTCACATCTGGTTTCCTACTGCGCATGCAGGAAGCGCACTGCGCTTTGTGAATGGCCTGGCGGCGGGGGAAGGAGGGGGCTGAACTTCTGGGGGACTCAAGACTAAAGTCTTTTTTTTGTTTGTTTAAAAATAACTAACATGTTATACTTACCTGCTCCGTGTAATGGTTTTGCACAGTGTAGCCCAGATCCTCCTCCTCTCGGTTCCCTTGCTAGTGCTCTTGGCTCCTCCCTCCTGCCAAGTGCCCCCCACAGCAAGCAGCTTGCTACGGGGGCACCCGAGCCGAGCCGAGCCGAGCCGCTGCTCTGTGTGTCCATTCAGACATGGAGCTGGGGCTAGGCCCTGCCCCCTCTCTCTCCTCATTGGCTCACTGACTTTGATTGACAGCAGCGTGCAGTAGCTTTGTCTCAACCAATCAGGAAGGACAGCTGAGTCTCTTGTGCAACATTGCTGGATTGAGATGGGGCTCAGATAAGTATTAGGGGGGGTGAGGGATAGAATGCATTAAGATAAAAAAACCTTCTGCCTTTAGAACTACTTTAACAAAAATCCATGTGCATATTGCTCACAATAAAAAGTGCCACAAACGGCACAAGGATAACCTGCCTGTAAGTTGGTTGGAAATGCTGCTGCTCCACTAAAACCCTGGTGTCAGTGTGCGTTGCAACTGCCAGATGTTCGGGACCGGAAGTGCCGTCATCAGGAAGTGCTATCTCTGGTATACCTTGTGGCTCTGGGGAGAAAGTGTTGGGTGGCAGGTCTCTAAAGTTAAACTGGCCATACACTAGTAAAATTTTGTTTAAAATGTTTCATTTTACAAATGTTTTTTCAGTTTTCTAATCATTATTAAGGGCAAATTGACATTTGTTGTGGACCATAGTGACAAGAAAATTCGAAGGAGCAGAATGAAAACTTTTTCTTGAACAAACAAAATTATAACAGTGTATGTGGTTTTCGTTCAAGAAATTCCATTTATATCAAATACAAAAAACAAATGAAATCTTACTTTGTAAACTACTTTGAAATTTGTCAAGTCTCTTTTGTCATTATTGAATGTACTGATTTATCATATGAACATTAAAAAATCTACCACTTTAGGTTCAGTTTAGGTCATCACACATGGCCGGGGCTACATATGTGAAAGGTATGACTTGATTTCAATCTCTAGTAATTTCATAAACAGTACCCAACACTCAGACTGGGAGAAGGAGGGGCAGCACTTGGAGCCATTTCGGAACCTGCTGAATGGAGAATGCACAGTCTGTTCTTCTCCACCATCCAATTACAGCCTAGGGTGGGGAGGTGACTTGGCTGTGTTTCTAAATAATGGAGAACAGTTAGGTTACCATGCTGGTGACGCAGTCTGGCAGAACTGGGCAAAACTCAGCACTGAGTGGATAGAAACACAAATCCATCAGAAGGAAAAACATTTTGCATATCTTTAGTTGTGTATTTAGCTGTTGCCTGAAGTTCAGCTTCACAGATGCACCCAAACCTCAGCAAAGAGATACTAATTAAAGGAAGGTAGTACAGCAATCAAAATGTAAAACAAAGTCCATTGAAGACCAATCATACCTAACCAAAACAGTGTTACAAAATAACCAGGTTGAATTTGTTTTTTTGTTCCCAGGACCTCATGCAGAGATGTCAGCTGTTGAAATCATCTGCAGTGTTCGCAAAGTGCCATCAAGTTGTTGACCCAGATCCCTTCCTTGCCATCTGTGAGAAGGACATGTGTGAATGTGCAGAGGAAGTGCACTGCCCATGCCAAACGTTCTTGGAATATGCCAGATCCTGTGCCCAGCATGGTGTAATTATCTACGGCTGGCCAAAGGACACCAGTTGTAGTAAGTTCAAACCGTCTAAACAAAAAAAAAAAATGCATGCTGCAGGGTTCCCCAAAAACCTCATACACATGGGCATCAAAATGATGAATTGCATTTGTAACCCTATCCTCTCAATGCCCAACTTCCCATCCTCTGGTCCTAGACAGTATATTGGGGGATTTCATAAAGAAAATTGCTTATTGACACACACACACTGTGGCTCAGCTCAACCCCCTGCTCCATCCCTCATTTGATTGCCAGCAACAGGAGCCAATGGCAATGTATTAAGGTAAAAAAAAAAAAAAAATGCATTAGGATTTTTTTTTGTGGGGGTCTATATATCCCTATTATTTAATTGGTGTTTTATATTAGTACCTGGTTTTAAATTAAAAGGCCTATTAGTTAATTGGTGTTTTATGTTAGTGCCTGGTTTTATTCTTACATTTTTTTTTTTTTTTTTGCATTCTAATAATTGTATCAATCCAATTTATGAATTTTCCTAATCCTATAATGATTGCCTGTTATTATTTACAAGAATAGTATACTGTATGGTAACTATGGGGTTCGTTTGAACATTTTGTATAACAACACCATGATAATATTTACCAGGCAACATAGATTAAAGGATTACGGAGGCTGTGATAAAC
Source organism: Lithobates clamitans (assembly GCA_037952925.1). Lineage (NCBI taxonomy): Eukaryota > Metazoa > Chordata > Amphibia > Anura > Ranidae > Lithobates > Lithobates clamitans. Next base: position 220,982 of record JBBGZY010001477.1, read on the forward strand.
ATGTCTGCACTATTAGGATATCCCTCTTATGGCTATTATTATTACAGTACTGTACCTGGGGAGAATAAGGATGAGAAATGCCAGTAAATAAGCCTGGGATACATCTGTTTAAAAATAAGCTATTTTGACCTCCCTATTGCAATAAAGGATCACTTCTAAGTTGGTGAATCTGTTTCTATTGGAGGGGCCAAATTAATTTTGTAAAGCACCATATTTGCACTTCTGTGAGCACTTTGTGATACAAGGAGAAGACTTCTTTATCACTGTTTTAGATGTGATACTTATTAGCTGAGTATTGAATTATTGCGCTGGAAGCTTCTTGTATACAGCAATATGCTTTACTTTCATAGAGAAATAGCAGAACATATCTTTTATCATGGAGACAGGAACTGAATACAAACAAGTGCACACTGAACTTAGACAGAACATCCTGTGATTACATTAACAACCATAGATAACACACTATACCACTGCAGTGCCACCTGCTGGTATAGACAGGTATAATGCTTAAATATATATAGTCAGTTTATAAGCAACTATGCTGTTGTACTTCCAACAATACTCACCTGGACATTTTATTGTTCAAAGATATATGGTTTACACCATTATGGGATGTGCATTTGTTTATGGTAACTTATTTGCACATTAATGGACATGCTTTGCAATTATTAAATTATTAAATTGTGTCCATACCAATGTTAAAGTAAACCAATCACCAGATATATTGACCCCAGCCCTCTAGAGGTCAAATATGTGCAAAAAATTATTAATCCACATAAAGTGACCCTCATAGTTTATTAGAAAACAGACACCGCCTGTCAGACTTACCCGTATCAGACTGACGAACCCGATATAGCAGAGGATGGCCTCCCGTAAGTATCTGGTTCCCGGCCCCTGATAGAGCACACAGAAGGCACGGGAGCACAGAATGGTATGAGAGCCTGGCGGGTGGTTAGCAGGGATGAGGCCCAAAGTCCTGATGCAAGCTGGCAGGAGATGATAGGTAGGCTGTAGGTCAGCTACAGGTGCAGAGCAGGAGCAGGCAGATCCGAACACAAGCAAGGTTGGCAACAGGCAGTCAGCACGGTACAAAAGGAGCAGGCAGATACAAAGTCCAGGTCACAAGCAGGTTTGGCAGCAGGCGGTCGGCACGGTACAGAGGGGTCAGGCAGGTTCAAAGTCGGAGGCAGGCCAGGGGTCAGATGCAGGCGGATAGCAGAGCAGATTCCAGTAAACAAGCCGGGTCACAGAGAGATCAAACAGTACACAGGAAACAGGAAGCACGGGAACAGGAAGCTGATGATCGGACAGCACCGAGCACAGCATCCCAGCAACCTAAATAGGGCAACCAGCTCCAGAGTGCCCAGCAAGTGTCCTGAACTGAGATCCTCTCTGACACCGCCATTACCATCTACAGGAAAATTCTAATAAACCAAACAAGGAATGTAGTCAAAACCAAACCATTCTACCCCAGAATGGTAACTCATGTAAGCATACCGTACTCCTGAAACAACAAAGCACAAAAAAAGCTCAGAATTGTGACAAATAAAAATGTAGCAAATACAAACAAATATAAAAATAAATATAAAAAGCTTGCAGGAGGTCTTACATGAGACTCTGCCTTTCAACTCAAGCTGACAGCATACAACATCAGTGTGCAAATTGTTTCAACCAATAGAACTATAAAAAAAAAAAAATGGAAAAAGGTATCCAAATCTTTCAGAGATGGCACCCATGGAATCAGCAAGTGTCAAATATTACTTTACAGATATACACACTACAGGACATGTGCCTACTTTCATTCCAGTTTCTTTTCTCTAGATTTCTCAATGCAGAACCCCAGAAAACAGACCACTATGATAAAACATTTAGGCTACTTTCACACTGAGGCGTTTTACAGGCGCTATAGCCCTAAAAATAGCGCCTGCAAAGCGCCTTGAAACAGTCTCTCCTCTCACTCCAATGTGAAAGCTGAGGGCAAAAAAGTCCTGCAAGCCTCATCTTTGCATCGCTGTCGGAGCGGTGTATACACCGCTCCTGAAGCACCCCTGGCCATTGAAATCAATGGGCAGAGGCGCCGAACCGCCGGCAAAATGCTTCAACCCGTTTTTGGCCGCTAGCGGAAAACCTCAGCAAAAACTACAGTAAAGCACTGCTAAAAATAGCGGCGCTTTACCGCCGATGCCCCCAACGCCCCAGTGTGAAAGTAGCCTTCCTGGCTTCCTTTAATCATTATCTTAATTGTCCTACATGTCTTCTTTTTTCACAGAGCCAGAGTGCCCACATGGGATGGAGTACAACGAATGTGTGTCCCCATGTGTTCAGACCTGCCAGAGTCTCAATATTAATGAGGTTTGCCAGGAGAGCTGTATTGATGGCTGTAGCTGTCCAGGTGAGCTTCTATATCCAAACACAATCCTCACAATGATTTCTACCAATAGATGGGTCAAGTGAGTATAAAGGGACTCTAATAAAAAAAAAAAAAAACAACAAAAAACTACAAGTCACATTATGCTAAAGACATTTAAATAACATCTATCGGTAAAAGTGAAAATGTTTTATTAATCTATCAGCATATAATTATAGCTCATCTCCAGCAAAAACTTTTTTAGTTAGCATTAACCTCCCTGGCGGTAATCCCGAGTGTGGCTCGGGGTGTACTTTCATTACCAAAAGCGGTAACCCCTGACCACACTCGGGATTGCATCACAGTATCCTGGGAAAGCTACTTACCTTGTCCCCAGGATCCTGCGATGTCCTCATGCTGTGTCCAAGGGCCGTGTATTCCGCTAGATGTACTGTGTGCCGGGCTCCGTTCCCTGCGAGCGTCGTGATGTATAGGGGCGAATCCCGGTGGCAAATTCAAAAAGTGCCAAAAACAAAACACATACAGTACACTGTAATCTTATAGGTTACATTACTTTTTCAAATCAATTCACTTCCCTTTTGTCCCTAATGCTTTGTCCAGTACCCTGCATGCAGTTTTATATTATATATTGTCCTTTTTCTGCCTGGAAACCTGAGATTGTCCATGGCAACCAAAAATTGTCCCTTTACGTCAAAAGAGGTTTTAGACCAGCTAGAAAACAGCGATAGTAAATTTTAATCACTTGCAGAATTGATAGTGATTTGTGGGGAAATTCTGCAACTGAGCAAATTTCTGTGTTTTTGATTTGATTACATTATTGAATACATTTTATTATTATTATTTGTTATAATTATTTATACTTATTTATTATATTATAATTTATGATTTTGTGTTTTAAACTTCATACCCAGGATGTCTATTAGACTCTTGTTTGGACAGATTTAAGTAAGTTATTCCTAAGAATTACAGGTCTACAATATAGATAATCTGACATAATCATACCGCCAGGGAGGTTAAACAGTGAGGATGGGCTAGATACTGTAGAAGCTCATGCCTGTTTTTATTGATGTCTGTAATCCCATTATTGAAATTTTCTTCTAATTCCTGGTTGCCCACCAGGATGACTATCTGTCAATAAGACAAAGAAAGCAATAAAAGCACCTCTTAGTATGGGTTAGGCTTCATGTACTCGGGATGTTGTTCAACCTCTCCTGAACGATTTAACTTGACAGCTAGAAACCGGGGTCTAAAAACTGCCATTTAGCCGCGTTTAGCCGCCTTTGCTTCTAGAAGTGCTTGAAAAAAAATTATTTTTTCAGAATAGCCAAAAATTAAAAATGCCTGTAAACGAAACACAGCTAAACACGAGTTACCGCATTTGACGTTTTATAATGCCTCTAAACACAGCTTCTGAACGCATTTTTTTGGGTTCCAAAGAAACGACTGCCTAGAAACGACTATAAACAAACCTGTGTACATGTACTGATAAGATAACATAGAGGAGGGTTCAGGAGCAGTTGCAAAAAATGCCCAAATGCTCCTAAACGTCTGTTTACCAACAGCAGTGTACATGAGGCCATAAGGAATGGCAACAAACTTTTACCCTTAAAATTCTCCATGGGCGACGTTTAAAAAATTCTACAGGTTGCATGTTTTGGGTTACAGAGGAGGTCTAGGGCTATAATTATTGCTCTCGCTCTATAGATCGCGGCGATACCTCACATGTGTGTTTTGAACACTGTTTTCATATGCGGGCGCTACTCACGTATGCGCTAGCTTCTGCGCTCGAGCTTGGCGAGACGGGTTAAAATTTTATTTATTTTTTTCTTCTTTATTTTACTTTTTTCTTTTTACACTGTTCTTTAAAAAAAAATGTGTTACTTGTATTCCTATTACAAGGAATGTAAACATCCCTTGCAATAGAAAAAGCATGACAGGACCTCTTAAATATGAGGTCATGGGTCAAAAAGACCTCAGATCTCATATTTACACTAAAATGCAATAAAAAAAATTAAAAAATAAATGTTGTCGTTTGAAAAAAAAATGTCCCTTTAAGAGCTATGGGCGGAGGTGACGTTTTGACGTCGCTTCCGTCATGCAATGGTATGGAGACGGGTGGGGGCCATTTTCCCCTCACTCATCTCCATACCTAACAGGGAGAAGGATCCGATCGGCTCCGCCGCTGCCGGCTCTGAGGGCACAAGAGAGCGGCGGGGGGCCCTCTCCCATCGCCGATAAAAGTGATCTCGCTGTGAATCCTCCGCTAAGACCACTTTTATCTGAAACTGGACCGCTCACTGAAGAAGAGGATACTGGGGTTATGGCAGCTAGCTGCTGCCATAACAATGATATCCCTCTTCAAAGTGCCAACGTATATCTTCGTAAACTGGTCCGGAAGTGGATAAATTACGTTCAGGACTGTAGTTTACCAGCATTTCAAACGCTAAATGATTGTAACTGCTTGTAAACATGTGTAAACGTTAAGATACAGTGTTAAGCTGCACTTTCTGCCCACTGATCCAACTTGTGGTACAACTTGTGCTCTGAAGATCTTGGAGGGGAACCCCACACCGTTTTTTTTTTTCATTTTGGCGTGGGGTTCCCCTTCAAGATCTTCAGAGCACAAGTCGCACCACAAGTCGGATCATGATGATCCGACTTGGATGCGACTTCCATTCAAATCAATGGACTGAAAGCGTAGCTTAACGGCCCTTCGGTCTGGTATGCGTTTTGAGGAGAAACCCCACGGCGGATCCATACCGTGTTCCCATGTTGATGGGGAAACAGGCCACTTCCCCACAACCCTGGCTGGTGGTTGTGGGGGTCTGCGGGCAGGGGGTTATCGGAATCTAGAGGCCCCCTTTAAGAAAGGGGGCCCCCAGACCCCAGCCCCCTCCCTATGTGAATGAGTATGGGGTACATTGTACCCCTACCAATTCACCCCAAACATAGGCAGTGTAGTGTAAATAAAAACAAGAAACGGTTTTGACAAGTCCTTTATTAAAAATCTTCCTCCAGACTTCTCCCTCTGGTGTTCTACCTACGGTGTTCTTCCTCCAGTCTTCTTCCTTCGGTCTTCTTCGCCGCTGGTGTCTTCTCAGACGCCGACCCGGGCCTCCTCGGACGCTGTCTCCCTTCTTTTGTGCCAGCTCCGCTCTCTGCTGGTTCTTATAAAGCCATGGGGCGCGGCCATCTGGTGACATCACCATGAGACCCTGCCCTTGTGACGTCACAACGTTTTTTGTTGGTGTGGGGTTCCCTTTCAAGATCCTCAGAGCACAAGTCGCACTACAAGTCGGATCAAGATGATCTGACTTGGATGTGACTTTTATTCAACTCAATGGGCTGAAAGTTGGATCAGCAGACGGCTCTCATAGGGAACCATTGATTTTGAACAGAGGCAGAGAAAAGCTGCTAACGCTAACGCGGCTAAACACGCATTAACGCCAATATAAAAGGCTACTAAAAGCATGCTTTTACAGCTGCTTTATCCTAGTGTTGGCAGTGGCTTTGCAGCTCGTTTTTTCTAATGCCCTGTGCACATGAGGCCTTTGCACCACTGTTAGGCTTTCATTGCTTTGTGTTTTCCTGTTGGGGAGGTTCTTTTTTCTTCCGATGTTACATAAGGGTCAAATATCTCCAAGATATGGGCACACATCTGACTTACTATTAGTTCTTTGTTGTAATTTTTTTGCTTGAGATTTAGTGGTCCTTTAACTGTCTTTATTTCTTTATTTTTCTATACAGAAGGGAAAGTCCTTGATGGGTCTCGGTGTATTGATCCGTCTGAATGTTCCTGTGTACATGCTGGCAAGCGATATCTAACCGGGGCCAAAATCACTCTGGATTGTAATACTTGGTGAGCTGAAGATTTTCCATTCTGTCTTCCGCAACTGATCTCCTTTTTGGTTCAGTTTTGTTAAAGGACCATATCTATTGATACATTTGATTTAATCATGATTGAAATATGTGCCACTAAGCATCAGTGCACACTGGATTAAAAATCGCTGCTACTACAGGAGTTTTGTGTTCTGCCTGTAGAAGCAGCTCAATGTCCATGCACATTAGGACGATTACAGGCAAATTTTAAGCTCAACGTTTAGAGGGAGGAAAAAAAACCTTCTGGTTTGCATTTCTGATTGGAGCTTTCTGGCAGAAAGAACGCAAAACTCTCTTAAACTCGTCTAAACTTTGTACAAAAAACGCTCTATATGAACGTGCTTTCCTGCCAAGGGAACTGACTTTTTTAAGCCCAGTGTGCATGGAGCCAAATTGCTACCATATGCTACTTGTGTATCTCACAATATAGGGAGCCATTGGGTCTGTATGTGTAGCGATTAACCTCTTTTAATAGCAACTAAAGCCCACCTTTAGATATATATTTTTTTAATTATAAAAAACCCTCAACGTCTTCCTTGGCCCTGGGCCCTCAGTCTCTTCCAGCTTTACTGATGGCCACCCAGCATTATTGAACCCAATCTTGTGAGCCTAAGATATCATGGATATACTCCATGGGGTGCATCACTGTGCTGACCAGGGCTCACAGGAGAATGCTCACCAGCAGTGCAGGGAGAAGGGGAAGAAGACCCTGTAATGTCATGTGGCTGGCTTAAAGAAGACACCAGGAAAAAATATATGTATACAAATATAAATATATGCAGGAGAGTCCTGTGGGCAGGAGGGGGAATCCAGTTGGGATGGGGGGGGGGGGGGTTGCTGGTAATTTTAGTAGTGTTACTTAATACACCCAGCAACTCCCGTATGTACCCATGTCGTAACTTGCTTACCATCCTAATTATCAATGCCAATTAAAAAATGCTTCTATCAGGTTGCACAAATACCTTAAGGGACCCCCCATGAAGAAAAATATGTAATTTTGCAATTTGTCGAGCAACACATTATTCTTTTAGCACGTCTGTCTGTTGTAGTTTCTGGTAATTGCTGCCTATACATGTCTGTATAACACACAACTAACCACTTACTATAATATCTACAGCTAACAAACATTTTTAACTGCCATTCATAAATAAAAAGAAGCGAGTGCTAATTTTCATTCCCATCGTATTTGTCATAATATAGCAAACCTAAACTTAAGCTAAACTCCAGGCAAAAAAGATAAATTCACACAAGAAATAAATATATGGGAGCTGTTTTACCTGTCAAAGTATTTTTATTCCTGACCTAACCATCCATTCCTGATATTTGCACAGCTCTACTGCACAGCACAGCACTGTCAGCGTGTAACTGTCTGTACATACAAGGTACGAGCAGACAGCTTACACTGACAGTCTGCAAAAGCCTGCATTGCACCCGCGATCAGCAATGCTTTGCAGGCTCCTAGTGAAAAAATAAAAATAAATGCACATTTTTTTACCTACTAAAAAATGTGCATTTATAATTTTTATTTTTTTTACAAAGGTGACCTTATCTTTTAACACAAGGTAGACTGTAAAGGAAGCATGAATATAGTTACTTTTTCAGTGGCCACTGAATATATTGAACCTTTAGGGTGAATAGAATTCATGCTATCCCCCACTGTACACAGCATGCAGTGGTGAAGCACACTCCCTACATACACGAAAATGTGGACCCTTTGTGCTCCGGTTGTAAAAAGCTATGTGGTTTAAAAAGCCCAATAGCTCAGGCAGAAATATGCACAATTGGAACAAGTCAGTGCAGTCCTCAATTCTTGATTGCATGGCTCTGTAGGTTCAATTAGAGAAAGCATATCTAAAAGCTGCTGACTTTTGAAGTAATTACTCTTTGTGCTTTTTAAGTACTTCTATTATTTAATTTTTTTGTCATCTGTTAAAGTTTATTTTAAAAACAATGATTACACTGAATACATATTTATTTTAATATCTTTATTTGTGTGTTTTTTTAATCCTACCCAGCCAACTGACAGTGCTAAAGCGCTGCACAAACTGTTGGCGCTACATAAATCCTGTATAATAATAATAAATGTGTATTACAAAAGTTTTCCTGCCTCCCTTCATAATTCTGATGCTGAAAATTTCTAACTGTAATTTTCCAATGAACTTTTTAAGCTAATTTGCATATTTGTATTTAGCTCCTGCAGAAATGGACTCTGGGATTGCAGTGATAATGATTGTCCAGGTCAGTTAAGGAGAACCAGTCATTGTTGTTCTCGGAAAAAATCTGAACATTCTGTCTAAAATTGTATGTAAAGCCAATGCTTTTTCTGGGCTAAAGTAGGGAAGGATTACAGCTTGTCAGGTTATTTTGTTGTCCGCATCGGGCTGGAGAGATTTCTATTAACTTCCAGTCCTGAAAACGCAACTGAAATTGAGGGGAAATCCACTCTTATAAAGTTGTAACCATAATGTCCCCATTAGAAGATTTCCTCCTTGTCTTGCTCTGACAAAACCAAAATATAGGATTACCCCTCACTTTCTATTTCATTGCACAAGTAGAGAGGGTGAACCTCCCCATAGGCACACAGACAGTAATGAAAAGTTGACAGAGGGTCTAACCCTTTCCCAAATTCCCATTCAATCCAAAACTGATGAAAAAGTTATTATGATTGTTACATGAGGTCAGAACTTCAGAAGTAACTTTCCTCTCGAGTGACTATGCTTTTTTCCTGTAATGCAATAGGCAATTTGATAAGCATACAGTGTTTGGGTATTACATTTTCTACTACTACACAGAAAGTTTCCAAATTAGGAGCCAGAACCCCCCAGGCTGGTTTTAGCTTTTATGTATTGTTGAAAATTCCACACCTTATATTCCCATAATTATTTTTAATTTTATTCAACTCATTGCTCACACAAGCTACAATTACAAGAAAGGCAGGACTCAGCAATAAATTGCTAAAACACATTTTTACAAGTCAGAGGTGTGTTTTTTCTTGATAACTGATCTTTAAGGCGATAAAAATAGTAATAATGTTTTTATTCTATTTTTATAATTTTGTAAAAGGCTGTCTGTCTCGCCTTCAAACAATGAAATATATATCCATACAGCATCAGTTTTTTATTGCTACATTAGTGCCTCCTACAGTCAAAAAATGGTATTGCTCCTCATAACTATGTAGAGATAATGACAATTTGTGAGAACATGATATCATAAATGTCAGACTAGGTGGAGAATGACAATTTGTCAACTTCAGGAAATGACAGAAGAGATCCAGGGGTCTATTTATAACTATTTCCACCTATGATTCACACATTTTCTAGTTGAATACAGTTAGAAAATTTGTCAATCTTGGGTAAAAGTTGTATGAATTATAAATAGACTCCTAAGAACGTCTTTTGGAATTGGAAGTGTGTGTGTGCATGCATGGAGAGGGACGAGGGATGGGGGAGGGGGGTTGAAGTGTATCTAAACCCAAAAACAAAAATGTTAAATATATGGTGGCTACATTGGTTTAGCCCAGGGATCTCCAAACTTTCTAAACTAGGGGCCAGTTCAGACTTTAGAGGGGCTGGGCTGTGGGCAGTGGGAGTAGAAAATGTCCTGGAGTCATTGGGAGTAAAAAGTGCCCCATTTTTGGTATTAGGGGGAGGAATAAAGTCCCATCATTGGTGTCAGTGGAAGGAATAGTACCCCATTGTTGGTATCAGTGGGAGGAATAGTGTCCAATTGTTGGTGTCAGTGAGAGGAATAGTGCCAAACTGTTGGTGGCAGTGGAAGGAATAGTGCCCCATTTTTGATGTTAGGAGAAGGAATAGTGCCTTATATCAGTGGAAGAAATAGTTCTCCAAGGGCTTGATAATGGCAAGCAAAGGGCCACTGGTTTAGCCTATACTGTTAGGCTGATTTTTCTATTGGGGAATTGTCAAATGTTCTTATAGCTATTTTTTGTTCGGATTGAATGTTAGAGAATGTTGTAGTTATCCATGGAAAGGCAACAAAGAAAGTATTGCACACATATTACAAACATTATGGGTATTAGTTACGATTCAGCAAAGGCTGATAAATTCTTAAAGCACATTTTTAAAATAATTGGACCCCCGAGTGTTAGGAATATGGTGTAGGCCAGGGGTATGGGTATCCGCATTTTAACTTACAATTGGACTTAAGACTGTAAGGCAAACCCAGCTGAGCTGGAAGACTAGGAATCATCTCAAAAGTTCCTTTCTTGTCTGAAGAGACCAGAATTCTGAAGATAGTAGGACTGCAAATTAGAGGGTCAAAAAGTGCACTTAACTTGTTTAGATGGCCTACATCATAAAAGGTCAAAAAATCTATCTTAGAAAAAGAAATAAATCAGATTACTGCTTGCATTTTCTACGCCACACCAGAATAGGATAACCATGATCTTATTGGCTGTGGTGGGTGGCACGTTTCTTTCGTCTTTTACCCTGGTGTCCTAAGGAGCCTCACAAGAGATGAAATCTTGTAAAAAAAGTTTATTTTATGCTATGAAATCATGCTTTATACATTCATTCAAACTAAATGAAATGTTTTCTTTCTGTTCAGGAGAATGTTTTGTCACAGGACAGGGTCACTTCAAAAGTTTCGACAACAAATATTTTACTTTCAGCGGAATCTGCCATTACCTACTTGCCAAAGACAACACGGACAACACGTTTTCTGTTGCTATAGAGACTGTGCAGGTAAGAAAGTTTACTACTTGTGAGAAGTCACCAAAGCCCAAGCTCCAATAAAATTTAATGGAACTGAATCCTGTCTGGTCCTAAAAAGGGCTACAAAGGACTTTAAAATGGTTACAGCAGGGCAGAAGGTCAGGACATTGCTGTTATAAGGAATTGGTGGTACCAATTCGCCTTTAATGTGCAGCTGCCAGTTCTTCAACCTGTCAGTTAGTAATCCTACCACCTCTGTGGCTGTTCACTCCCACTTTGACCATGTACTGGTCAAAATGGGGTACTGCAGTGCACACATGCGTTAATGTTCCTGTGCTTCCTTGGCATCAGATACAAATCCTGGTAGGTGACCCTGAGCCAAAGGTTTCCACGAGTCCCTGAGTGCTTATGTATCCTGTCTGCATCTTCTGCTTTCACATTGGCCTTGTGGTTTTGAAGCAGTTCTTTTTGGTCTCTCTCAAACAGCTACAAAACTCTTAAGTATCTGAGAGTTGGAACCACCAATAATTGTTTTATTCTCTTTCTAGCACTTTTTCTTCCATGTTTCATAAGACCCTATATTTACTCCAGTCTTGGGTCAAGGACTGACCCCAGAAATTGGGGACATCTGGCAACCCTACTCCAAAGTATCATTATATCTTTTTACCTTTGGATATAATAGGGAACGATTGTGTAGCGCTGGTATTTTCAATACAGACGCTATAAATATAAATTTAGTTGTCTGCAGCTGTAATTAGCTCAGATTACAATTATTGTAATTTCTGGCTCTGTCTCAGCTTGGCTGATTGAGTGGTTTTCCCTTTTGCCTGGGGTTGGCACCCTATTAATCAGGCTAAGTTTGGAAATTACAACAAGCTAGGTGTATTGAGCGTGTCTTTGCCCGGAAACAGTCAGTGGGTGTGGTGTGCCTGCTGTGCATTCTGGGAGGGGGTACTTAAGGTACAGACCCCGTGACATGGGGTGGTCTTCTAACCTGATGGCCCTCCTGGCCTAAGGTGTATCGCTGCTGTCAAATTGTCTTGGGGCCGGCTGGCCCAAGGCGTTGTTACTGAAGGTAGGCCCCAAAACTGTTGGGAGGCCTACCGATCCAGGGGTGGTCCTGTGCTGTCTTGCCTGCGGGGAGAAGCCAAGCAACTGGAGGATCCAGGGGAGGACTTTTCAGGAGAGGACTGCGCAATAAGGCCGGTGCCTCTAGAAGAGCCTGGAGACTCAGTTAGAAGATGCATCCCGGATATTCTACATACAGTGCCGTAAGTTTGAACCAAGGGAACTGGCACTGTGTGTTCAAACCTTGATATTGCAACAAGTTATTGTTTGCCCAATCCTGTGGCAAAGGATTGTGTAACATTTGCACCGAATCTTAAAGTCTGTGGCAGAGACTATGACCGAGCATCACATCGGCTGCTAGGTTAGTGAGGGAGGCCTATCCGGTGGTTGCTAAATCCAGTTATGGAGCTGTTGTCCTCTGGATAAAAGAGAGTATTCCTGATCTGCAAATTCAAGGTACCTGAATTCCCCTAAACCTTCCACCCCTCTGTTGCAAGTAGTTTGTTCTTGAATAAAACATTGAAGAAAAAGACTGTGTGTCGGAGCTAAAGTTACTAGAGAAACAAAATCATCAATGGGACCTCTAAGATGTATATGGTGAGACAGTAGAGGAACGGTAAGGCCCAATCAAATACCAGCAGCTCCTTCGGGGGTAAGTGCTACAATTGAAACTCTTGTTATGTATGTTCTTGTATCTGTGTCCCATTGCCAAGGTTTCCCTTCATGTCCTCTCTTGGAGACACAGCAGAAAGTGGGAGTACATCTCCCCAAAGCAAAGAAGTGCTGCTGAAAGAGGTGGATTTTCCATCACTTTCAGTCCTGTTAACAAACGTCACAAGGACAGATACAGATGGTGAATTTCCTTAGCTCGGGCATAGACAAAAATCTTTAAAAAAAACGCTAGGGTTTTTTTTAATAATTTCCCTAGCAAAATATAAGTAGAATAAACTTCAGCTTTAAACAGACTTGGCAACTATCTGCAAAGCACTGTAAACACTATTGTATATTGTACTGAACTTGATGTTATAATCCTTATTGCCGGTACAGATCAATGTTGCATCAGATAGGGCATCCAAGCTGGAAAATAAAGTATAAACAGACCAGGATTTGATCTGTGTCTGGGTACTATCCACATCCTTATTAAAGAGAACCTGTCATTTATCATACTGAAAACAGTAATTTAGTAGGACAGGCCCAATAACAGTTCATTCTTCAACTTGCCTGAGTAATGTCTTCAGCTGCTACAGAATTGATATTCTATTAAGTTTAAACCACACTGGGTTTATTTACTTAAGAAGTACAGCATTCTTACTTTTCAGTCTGAATGTTCACTTAGCCTAAAGAATAAGACAACGCTGTGTTCACTCACTTATCCAAACAGGTGGAAGCATAAATCCTGTTTTTTTTTCTTCACATTATTGGGTATTCAAAGTGAACATAGTTTCATCCTATTCACTAAACGAAATGATTATGCTCTACTTTGTTAGTATACCAACCCCATTTTCTTCTTCAAATGTGTGTGGCAGGTATACTTTAACACTATATGCAAGAACCCTATTATTGCAGCAACCCTGTATTCATTAATGCAATAATAAAGTGGTTGTAAAGGCTATAAGTTTTTTTTTCCCTTAATGCATTCTGTGCATTAAGGTAACAAACATTCCATCACTATCGCCCTCCCAGCCCCCCCCCCCCCATTGGCTCCCACTCCAGTCAATCAAATCCTATGAGGAGGGAGCGAGGGGCAGGGCCGAGCCATGCTGTGTGCGTCAATAGGTGCACACAGCCTGCCTCAGGATCGAGCCCACATGAGTGTCTCCATAGCAGGCAGCTTGCTATGGGGTACTTGGAAGGGAGAAGGAGTGGAGAATGCCGGCAGGGGACTCCAGAAGAGAAGTTTCGGGGCTGCTCTGTACAAATCTGTTGCACAGAGCAGGTAAGTATAACATCTTTATTATTTTATTTAAAAAATAAACCTGAACAATGACTTTAATTATAAGAAACAGTTGCTATTATTACTATAAAACAAAGACTTATGAGCATAGTATGATAGTTTGATGACATATATATATATTCCTTGAGCTAAAACCACACAAGCAGTAATGTATTTTTACATTTTAAATAGACAGCAACAGTGCCACCTACTGGCCAAATAATATTTACATGTCAATGATGTAAATGAAGGAGAGATTACAAGGGTGACAACTACTTTTTATATTATTATAAGTGTGGGTTATGTGTGGTTTTATGTTTGTTTTGGGGAATAGCATTCCTTCAACATTTATCTTTCACAGTAATATTTTTTGATGGCATAAATATTATTAAAAAATAATGACATGAAGTTTTTTTTTTCTAGTGTGCTGATGACCCAGATGCTGTGTGCACCCGGTCTGCTTCTGTCCGTCTCCTGGACATGCATAATATAACAATAAAACTGAAACATGGAGGAGGAGTGTCCATGGATGGACAAGATATTATGCTCCCACTGTTACAAGGTAAATACACCCTGCACCATATTATCTGTAGTTTGAAATATGTATTTACTTTTGTTGTCCAACAAAAATACTACTTGTATGATATTATGAAGCCCAACTGAACTTTTGGTTTAGGTCTGTTCAATTTGTTCCAGGTGCATCAAAAAGTTGTGCAAAGTCTTAAAGCAGTGCTAAAGTCTCCAATTTAAAAACTGTGAGCAGACAGGCTCTGTATTACAGAAGAGGCACGTAAGGTCTCTTCAGCAATAAAATAAACCTACCTGCCTGTTCATAGTCTTCTTTAGAATGTACACTGAGCATGTGCAGGAGTGACATCACCCCATGCTTTCTACTTTAGCTGATTTAAACTGAAAGTTCATTTGGGCTAAATTGTGTGCACCTTTTGTGTGATAAATATGAACTATTATATGAACTATTATACTGGTCCTCATACTGGTTAGAGCCAATGCCTGCAGCTTGCAGTCCTATGAAATAGATGTATTGCTTTGTATTGTAGCAGTGATCTTACTGCAGAGAGCCAACATGACCCTGTTGAGTCAGTGAAAAGCTACAGATAAGTATAGACTTGTCTCTCTTGACTTTCAACAGGTTCCCTCCGCATCCAGACTACAACACTGACATCAGTACAGCTCTCCTACCGCGATGACCTCCAGATTGATTGGGATGGCCATGGAAAATTACTGCTCAAGGTGAAATGCATTCTTTGAACGTTGCTCAATCATTGATGACCTTACCTGAAAACATGGATTTATCACAGTGTTGGAATAAAAAGCTTTAGTTGCAATTCCTAGAAACCAATCAAGTTCTCTCTTTCTTGTGGTAACACTATGTTTAGGAAGTAACATGTAACCCAAAAAGGTAATGATGAGGAGGTACTAAAGGAAGCAAAATGTCCCACCATTAAACATGTACATAGCTCTATAATATTAGGTTGTATCTTTGCTATACACAAGAGGTTCTGAGGGTGCAGTTAGTTAATTGGGTGAAAAGGAACGCTTTGCATGGCTTCACCTACTATACCGAAATGAGTAATAATCCCCTAATTAGGAATCTCCTATACATGAATAATCCCCTATACAGCCATTGCCAAAAGTTTTGAGAATGACACAATTATACATTTTTACAAAGTCTGCTGCCTCAGTTTTTATGATGGCAATTTGTATATACTCCAGAATGTTATGAAGAGTGATCAGATGAATTGCAATTTATTGCAAAGTCCCTATTTTCTATGAAAATTAACTTAAAGTGTTACTAAAAGCAGTAATATGAAAAAAGTTCATCTGCCCACCCACAGTGCCCACAGCTTATAAATCTTCTTTTTACATTAAAATACTGCCACTATATACCTTTTTGGCTGATCTTTCTACCACAGTAACATGACAAACTGCAGAATTTGTCCAGGTAGGAGGAAATTTCCACTATAGCCTGTATACACTCCCACATGTGTGATGTTAATATCATGTGACCTAGCTAGCTCTAAGAACAAGGAAATGTTCTCTCCAGCAATAGAGACTAAACTGAGTATGTGTAGGAGGGCTACCCTCACTGTATTTTCTGGCCTTGCCAAGAGAGACAGTGCAGGAGGGAAGGATATGTCCATATTAGATCAAAGAGCCTTTTTACACAATGCAGAGGATTAACCCCTTAAGGTCCACAGTGAGTATAACAAGCATGCTATTCTGCATATACAGAAAGATTTTACTGTTGTGGATTTAGTAACACTTTAATCCCCCAAAAAAACAAAAACATTTCCACTGCATTTTAACCCTGCCACAAAAGGACCAGCTGACATCATGTCAGCGATTCTCTTGTTAACACAAGTGTCAGTGTTGATGAGGACAAGGCTGGAAATCACTCTGTAATGTTGACTGAGTTAGAATAACAGACTGGAAGCTTTAAAAGGAGGGTGGTGCTTGAAATAATTGTTTTTCCTCTGTTAACCATGGTTACCTTAAAGGAAACACGTGCAGTCATTATTGCTTTGCACATAAAGGGATTCACAGGCAAGGCCATTGCTGCTACTAAGACTGCACCTAAATCAACCATTTATCAAGAACTTCGAGAGAGGTTCAATTGTTTTGAAGAAGGCTTCAGGATGCCCAAGAAATTCCAGGACTGTCTCCTACAGTTGATCCAGCTGCGGGATCGGGCCACCACCAGTGCGGAGCTTGCCCAATTATGGCAGCAGACAGGTGTGAGTGCATCTGAATGCACAGCGAGGCGCAGACTTTTGGAGGATGGCCTGTTGTCAAGAAGGGCAGCAAACAAGCCACTTCTCTCCAGGAAAAACATCAGGGACAGACTGATATTCTGCAAAAGGTACAGGGATTGGACTGCTGAGGACTGGGGTAAAGTTATTTTCCCTGATGAATTCCCTTTCCAATTGTTTGGGGCATCCGGAAAAAACCTTGTCTAGAGATGAAAAGGTGAGCGCTACCATCAGTCCTGTATCCTGTGCCAACAGCAAAGAATCCTGAGATCATTCATGTGTGGGGTTGCTTCTCATTCAAGGTAGTGGACTCACTCACAATTTTGCCTAAGAACACAGCCATGAATAAAGAATGGTACAAAAGCATTCTCCGAGAGCAACTTCTCCCAACCATCCAAGAACAGTTTAGTGAGGAACAACGCATTTTCCAGCATGATGGAGCACCTTGCCATAAGATAAAAGTGATAACTGAGTGGCTTGGGGAGCAAAACATCTAAATTTTGGGTCCATGGCCAGGAAACTCCACAGACCTTAATACTATTGAGAACTTGTGGTCAATCCTCAAGAGGCGAGTGAACAACCCCCCCCTTATGCAAGAATGGGCAGGCATCAGTCAGGATGTGGCCTAGAATTGACAGCATGCCACAGCGAATTGCAGAGGTCTTGAAAAACCACAAATATTGACTCTTTGCATAAACATAATGTAATTGTCAATAAAAGCCTTTAGTAACATCTGACAAAAATGTCTAAAAACACAGAAGCAGCAGACTTTGTGAAAATTAAAATTCGTGTCATTCTTAACACTTTTGCCCACAGTTGTACATCTCTTCATGCTCGATGACTAGAACTTACTGCCTGAGTTTTATTTTTGTTTTTATTGCTGTCTCCATTTTCAGTTATCTCCGGTCTACTCAGAATCCACCAGTGGTCTTTGTGGAAACTATAATGGAAATCAGCGTGATGACTTTCTTCCACCAAATGGGCTTGTTGAGGCCAGTGTGGAGGACTTTGGAAATTCTTGGAAGCTCAGCGGTGACTGTGTAGATTTGGTGAAACAAGACACAGACCCTTGCATTTTGAACCCCAAAAGAGGTAATGGTCACAAAGGGTCAAAACAAACTTCTAATCAGGGTTCTTTTTTCAGCAGGAATGTGGGGGAACACAGTTCCGGCACCTCCAGCATTGAATGTATGTAATGGCAAGGGGTGCTGGAGTGTGCTGTAGGGTCTATTGATGCTGGCTGCTTGGGAATCTATTCTTTATGGAGGGGATCAATTTTTGTGGGAGGGTCTATTGTTGCTAGAGAGGTTTACTGTTGCTGGGGGGGGGATCTATTGTTGCTGGGGGTAGGTCTTAAGTTATGGGGGAGGGAGGGTTCAATGATTGCTGGAAGGGATCTACTTTTGAGGGAGGGTTCTATTGTTGCTGGCTGCTGGAGGATCTATTGAAGCTGGCTGTTTGGAGTCTTTTGTTGCTATGGAGGTCTATTGTTACTGGTGTGGATCTATTTTTTCTAGAGGCGAGTCTTAAGTTACGGGGGGGGGGGGGCAATCATTGCTGGAAGGGATCTACATTTGAGGGAGGGTTCTATTGTTGCTGGATGCTGGAAGGTCTATTGAAGCTTGCTGTTGGGAGTCTATTGATACTGGGGGGAGGGGGGCAATGTTGCTAGCTGCAGGGGATCTATTTTACTGTCTTCTTGTTATCATTGACACATTCCATACAAAATACTTAGCATCACTAAATGATACTTTGTGCTGTATTCTCTAAAAGTGGTGGTATTAGGAAGTGAGTAGGGGGTTAAACCAAGGAACGGTGCTTGAAGTTGGGTAGAGGGCGGAGACAAGGGGTGACTTGGAATAGAGGAGTTCCTGCAACTATTCTCTGAAAAAAAAAAAAGCTCTGCGAGCCCTGCCTCTAATACTTTTACTATTATGTTTCAAAATTATTATGATCCTCAAATGGACTTCTCTCATTCATTTCCAGTTATATTGAGAGATAAGTAAAGTGTTTGTATGAGCACCAGGTTATATTTTTGAACGGTAGGGCATAAAGAAAAAAACGTGGTTTCTCAAAAAACCCTTGGTGCTCCGGGTTGAAGAAATACTGTATTTATTGGCGTATAACACTCACTTTTTCACCATGAAAATTGGGTGCAAATAGTGCGTGCGTGTTATACGCCAATACTTCTGTTTTAGCTGCCTCGGAGGGGACAGGGAGGGGGGGCAGGACGAGCGCCGTCGGATTACATACAGTGAGAATCTTCTATTTACTTGGCGGCCTCTGTAATAGGAACTCCTGTCTCCTGGGCCGCCATTGGACCACTGTTCTGTCTATCATAGGAGATTCTCACTGTATGTAATCTGTCGGCGCTTGTCCCGCCCCCCTCCCTGTCCCCTCTGGGCTGCAGATGGGCATTGATCAGGCTGCATTGATAGCAATGGTGAGGCTGCAGATGGGCACTGACCCTTATTTTACTTAAAAGTTCCTTATTTAAAATGTAAGTTTTTTTCCTGAAACTTCCCTCTTAAAATTAATGTGCGTGTTATACGCCTGTGCGTGTTATACGCCGATAAATACGGGTACTTTTTTTTGCTTACAGTTTGTAAAAACATAAAAAAATAAATAAAAAAGGGGAAGATTGGGTCTTGCAGATTGGCTCATGATTTAGTTATTTTAACCACTTGCCGACCGCCTACCGCATATATACTGCGGCAGAATGGCACGGGCAGGCAAAATCACGTACCCGTAGGTGATCTGCCTCCCGCGGGCGGGGGGTCCAATCGGACCCCCCCCCGGTGCCATCGGCGGTCGGCATTTGACTGGGAGCGTCGGGAGGCGAGGGGGAGACCATCCGATCGTGGCCCCCCCCTCGCGATCGCTCCCAGCCAATGGGAATCCTCCTCTGCCTGTGTGTCGTTTCACACAGGCAGAGGATGTGATGTCATCTCTCCTCGGTCTGGCAGTTTCCGTTCCAGCGCCGAGGAGAGAAGACAAGTGAGTGCACAACACACACACACACACAGTAGAACATGCCAGGCATACCTTACACCCCAATCCCCCCCCCGATCGCCCCCTGATCCCCCCCCAATCACCCCCCCCCCCTGTCACAAACTGACATTAGCAGTTTTTTTTTTTTTTTTTTTTCTGATTACTGCATAGTGTCAGTTTGTGACAGTTAGTGTTAGGGCAGTGAGTATTACCCCCCTTTAGGTCTAGGATACCCCCCTAACCCCCCCTAATAAAGTTTTAACCCCTTGATCACCCCCCCTCAC
The DNA here is from genome assembly GCA_037952925.1 of Lithobates clamitans. Lineage (NCBI taxonomy): Eukaryota > Metazoa > Chordata > Amphibia > Anura > Ranidae > Lithobates > Lithobates clamitans. The sequence continues at coordinate 240,949 of JBBGZY010001477.1, forward strand.
CAGTGTCGCTAAGCGATCATTTTTCTGATCGCTGTATTAGTGTCGCTGGTGACGGTAGTTAGGAACGTAAATATTTAGGTTCGCCGTCAGCATTTTATAGCGACAGGGACCCCCATATACTATCTAGTAAATGTTTTAACCCCTTGATTGCCCCCTAGTTAACCCTTTCACCACTGATCACCGTATAACTGTTACGGGTGACGCTGGTTAGTTCGTTTATTTTTTATAGTGTCAGGGCACCCGCCGTTTATTACCGAATAAAGGTTTAGCCCCCTGATCGCCCGGCGGTGATATGCGTCGCCCCAGGCAGCGTCAGATTAGCGCCAGTACCGCGAACACCCACGCACGCAGCATACGCCTCCCTTAGTGGTATAGTATCTGATCGGATCAATATCTGATCCGATCAAATCTATACTAGCGTCCCCAGCAGTTTAGGGTTCCCGAAAACGCAGTGTTAGCGGGATCAGCCCAGATACCTGCTAGCACCTGCGTTTTGCCCCTCCGCCCAGCCCAGCCCACCCAAGTGCAGTATCGATCGATCACTGTCACTTACAAAACACTAAACGCATAACTGCAGCGTTCGCAGAGTCAGGCCTGATCCCTGCGATCGCTAACAGTTTTTTTGGTAGCGTTTTGGTGAACTGGCAAGCACCAGCCCCAGGCAGCGTCAGGTTAGCGCCAGTACCGCTAACACCCATGCACGCACCGTATACCTCCCTTAGTGGTATAGTATCTGATCGGATCAATATCTGATCCGATCAGATCTATACTAGCGTCCCCAGCAGTTTAGGGTTCCCAAAAACGCAGTGTTAGCGGGATCAGCCCAGATACCTGCTAGCACCTGCGTTTTGCCCCTCCGCCCGGCCCAGCCCACCCAAGTGCAGTATCGATCGATCACTGTCACTTACAAAACACTAAACGCATAACTGCAGCGTTCGCAGAGTCAGGCCTGATCCCTGCGATCGCTAACAGTTTTTTTGGTAGCGTTTTGGTGAACTGGCAAGCACCAGCCCCAGGCAGCGTCAGATTAGCGCCAGTACCGCTAACACCCACGCACGCAGCATACGCCTCCCTTAGTGGTATAGTATCTGATCGGATCAATATCTGATCCGATTAGATCTATACTAGCGTCCCCAGCAGTTTAGGGTTCCCAAAAACGCAGTGTTAGCGGGATCAGCCCAGATACCTGCTAGCACCTGCGTTTTGCCCCTCCGCCCGGCCCGGCCCAGCCCACCCAAGTGCAGTATCGATCGATCACTGTCACTTACAAAACACTAAACGCATAACTGCAGCGTTCGCAGAGTCAGGCCGGATCCCTGCGATCGCTAACAGTTTTTTTTGTAGCGTTTTGGTGAACTGGCAAGCGCCAGCGGCCTAGTACACCCCGGTCGTAGTCAAACCAGCACTGCAGTAACACGTGGTGACGTGGCGAGTCCCATAAGTGCAGTTCAAGCTGGTGAGGTGGCAAGCACAAGTAGTGTCCCGCTGCCACCAAAAAGACAAACACAGGCCCGTCGTGCCCATAGTGCCCTTCCTGCTGCATTCGCCAATCCTAATTGGGAGCCCACCACTTCTGCAGCGCCTGTACTTCCCCCATTCACATCCCCAACCAAATGCAGTCGGCTGCATGAGAGGCATTTTCTTTATGTCCTCCCGAGTACCCCTACCCAACGAACCCCCCAAAAAAGATGTTGTGTCTGCAGCAAGCGCGGATATAGGCGTGACACCCGCTATTATTGTCCCTCCTGTCCTGACAATCCTGGTCTTTGCATTGGTGAATGTTTTGAACGCTACCATGCACTAGTTGAGTATTAGCGTAGGGTACAGCATTGCACAGACTAGGCACACTTTCACAGGGTCTCCCAAGATGCCATCGCATTTTGAGAGACCCGAACCTGGAACCGGTTACAGTTATAAAAGTTAGTTACAAAAAAAAGTGTAAAAAAAAAAAAAAAAAAAACACAAACAAAAATATAAAATAAAAATAGTTGTCGTTTTATTGTTCTCTCTCTCTCTATTCTCTCTCTATTGTTCTGCTCTTTTTTACTGTATTCTATTCTGCAATGTTTTATTGTTATTGTTATTGTTATTGTTATTATGTTTTATCATGTTTGCTTTTCAGGTATGTAATTATTTATACTTTACCGTTTACTGTGCTTTATTGTTAACCATTTTTTTGTCTTCAGGTATGCCATTCACGACTTTGAGTGGTTATACCAGAATGATGCCTGCAGGTTTAGGTATCATCTTGGTATCATTCTTTTCAGCCAGCGGTCGGCTTTCATGTAAAAGCAATCCTAGTGGCTAATTAGCCTCTAGACTGCTTTTACAAGCAGTGGGAGGGAATGCCCCCCCCCCCCAACATCTTCCGTGTTTTTCTCTGGCTCTCCTGTCTCAACAGGGAACCTGAAAATGCAGCCGGTGATTCAGCCAGCTGACCATAGAGCTGATCAGAGACCAGAGTGGCTCCAAACATCTCTATGACCTATGAAACCGGAAGCTACGAGCATTTTATGACATAGATTTCGCCGGATGTAAACAGCGCCATTGGGAAATTGGGAAAGCATTTTATCACACCGATCTTGGTGTGATCAGATGCTTTGAGGGCAGAGGAGAAATCTAGGGTCTAATAGACCCCAATTTTTGCAAAAAAGAGTACCTGTCACTACCTATTGCTATCATGGGGGATATTTACATTCCCTGAGATAACAATAAAAATGATTTAAAAAAAAAAAAATGAAAGGAACAGTTTAAAAATAAGATAAAAAAATAATAATAATAAAGAAAAAAAAAAAAAAAAAAAAAAAAAAGCACCCCTGTCCCCCCTGCTCTCGCGCTAAGGTGAACGCAAGCGTTGGTCTGGCGTCAAATGTAAACAGCAATTGCACCATGCATGTGAGGTATCGCCGCGAAGGTCAGATCGAGGGCAGTAAGTTTAGCAGTAGACCTCCTCTGTAAATCTAAAGTGGTAACCTGTAAAGGCTTTTAAAGGCTTTTAAAAATGTATTTAGTTTGTCGCCACTGCACGTTTGTGCGCAATTTTAAAGCATGTCATGTTTGGTATCCATGTACTCGGCCTAAGATCATCTTTTTTATTTCATCAAACATTTGGGCAATATAGTGTGTTTTAGTGCATTAAAATTTAAAAAAGTGTGTTTTTTCCCCAAAAAATGCGTTTGAAAAATCGCTGCGCAAATACTGTGTGAAAAAAAAAAATGAAACACCCACCATTTTAATCTGTAGGGCATTTGCTTTAAAAAAAATATATAATGTTTGGGGGTTCAAAGTAATTTTCTTGCAAAAAAAAATTATTTTTTTATGTAAACAATAAGTGTCAGAAAGGGCTTTGTCTTCAAGTGGTTAGAAGAGTGGGTGATGTGTGACATAAGCTTCTAGATGTTGTGCATAAAATGCCAGGACAGTTCAAACCCCCCCCAAATGACCCCATTTTGGAAAGTAGACACCCCAAGCTATTTGCTGAGAGTCATGTTGAGTCCATGGAATATTTTATATTGCGACACAAGTTGCGGGAAAGAGACAATTTTTTATTTTTTTTATTTTTTTTTGCGCAAAGTTGTCACTAAATGATATATTGCTCAAACATGCCATGGGAATATGTGAAATTACACCCCAAAATACATTCTGCTGCTTCTCCTGAGTACGGGGATACCACATGTGTGGGACTTTTTGGGAGCCTAGCCGCGTACGGGACCCCGAAAACCAAGCACCGCCTTCAGGCTTTCTAAGGCCGTAAATTTTTGATTTCACTCTTCACTGCCTATCACAGTTTCGGAGGCCATGGAATGCCCAGGTGGCACAAAACCCCCCCAAATGACCCCATTTTGGAAAGTAGACACCCCAAGCTATTTGATGAGAGGTATAGTGAGTATTTTGCAGACCTCACTTTTTGTCACAAAGTTTTGAAAATTGAAAAAAGAAAAAAAAAAATGTTTTTCTCGTCTTTCTTTATTTTCAAAAACAAATGAGAGCTGCAAAATACTCACCATGCCTCTCAGCAAATAGCTTGGGGTGTCTACTTTCCAAAATGGGGTCATTTGGGGGGGGGTTTGTGCCACCTGGGCATTCCATGGCCTCCGAAACTGTGATAGGCAGTGAGGAGTAAAATCAAAAATGTACGCCCTTAGAAATCCTGAAGGCGGTGCTTGGTTTTCGGGGTCCCGTACGCGGCTAGGCTCCTAAAAAGTCCCACACATGTGGTATCCCCGTACTCAGGAGAAGCAGCTAAATGTATTTTGGGGTGCAATTCCACATATGCCCATGGCCTGTGTGAGCAATATATCATTTAGTGACAACTTTGTGCAAAAAAAAAAAAAAAAAAAAAAAAAATTTGTCACTTTCCCGCAACTTGTGTCAAAATATAAAACATTCCATGGACTCAACATGCCTCAAAGCAAATAGCTTGGGGTGTCTACTTTCCAAAATGGGGTCATTTGGGGGGGTTTTATGTCATCTGGGCATTTTATGGCCTTCAAAACTGTGATAGGTAGTGAGGAGTAAAATCAAAAATGTACGCCCTTAGAAATCCTGAAGGCGGTGCTTGGTTTTCGGGGCCCGGTACGCGGCTAGGCTCCCAAAAAGTCCCACACATGTGGTATCCCCGTACTCAGGAGAAGCAGCTAAATGTATTTTGGGGTGCAATTCCACATATGCCCATGGCCTGTGTGAGCAATATATCATTTAGTGACAACTTTTTGTAATTTTTTATTTTTTTTTGTCATTATTCAATCACTTGGGACAAAAAAAATGAATATTCAATGGGCTCAACATGCCTCTCAGCAAATTCCTTGGGGTGTCTACTTTCCAAAATGGGGTCATTTGTGGGGGTTTTGTACTGCCCTGCCATTTTAGCACCTCAAGAAACGACATAGGCAGTCATAAATTAAAGGCTGTGTAAATTCCAGAAAATGTACCCTAGTTTGTAGACGCTATAACTTTTGCGCAAACCAATAAATATACACTTATTGACATTTTTTTTACCAAAGACATGTGGCCGAATACATTTTGGCCTAAATGTATGACTAAAATTGAGTTTATTGGATTTTTTTTAGAACAAAAAGTAGAAAATATCATTTTTTTTCAAAATTTTCGGTCTTTTTCCGCGTATAGCGCAAAAAATAAAAACGGCAGAGGTGATCAAATACCATCAAAAGAAAGCTCTATTTGTGGGAAGAAAAGGACGCAAATTTCGTTTGGGTACAGCATTGCATGACCGCGCAATTAGCAGTTAAAGCGACGCAGTGCCGAATTGTAAAAAGTGCTCTGGTCAGGAAGGGGGTAAAACCTTCCGGGGCTGAAGTGGTTAAAAACTGGCCTGATTCAAACTAGACTATAATTCAAGTACATTGGTTGACTCATCTCTTGTAATAAGGTTGATATAAGAAGACATTTTCCTTGCTTCTACAAATGTGTATATATATAAAAACTTCACAGACTGTCAAAAAATTACATTTTTATTATTAATAATGTGATCATAATGATATAAAGCATTGCTTTTATGCTCTCTGCAGCCAGATTTGCAGAAGACGCTTGCTCTGCTCTGTTGGAATCCATCTTCCAGCCATGTCACCATGAGGTCAACCCCCTCCCATACCTGAAGAACTGCCGATATGATGTCTGTGCCTGCTCCAATGGAAAAGAATGCCTCTGTTCTGCCTTCTCAAGCTATGCCTCTGCCTGTTCCAGGAAAGGTGTACTTATAGAATGGAGAACACCTGAATTTTGCCGTAAGTTTGTCTTTAAATGTTAGTATGCGCTTTTTTTAAACTATTTAATGTATGTATACAACCATTACTATAAAAAAATCACTAAACTAAAAACTAAAAATATTGCATGTTCAGCATATCACCAAAGGATGAAGAGTTAGCAGTTTCAGCTGTAGTCAGATTCCTGACTTTTTGGGGTCAGTAGTGAAAATGACAATTCAATGGGGATTTATAGAAAAACAGGCCCTTGGGTCAAGTCTGGGTTTTTGATGTACCTGCTCATTCAAACATGGTCTCTATGCGTTATCTTCCAGGAAAATGTGTGGCACATGTAATATGTGGAGCAACGTAAGGAATTTACCCTCAAAAGTCATATTAAAATGCAATTTAAATCATTCTGTGTTGTGCTCATTCAGGGCAAAGTAACACGTTTTCGGTAAATCCCCTCTCCCAGCACTCCCCTGCTGCGTCCTTAAGTGCCATAAGCCTAAGGAAATATTCAATACTTCTGCATATGGAGGGGCATGTGGGTGATGCTTTGCTGAATGGAAAGCTCTAGCTCTGACTTATGGGGTGTTTTGGACCCCTGTAGAGAGACCACTGCTTCCACACAGAGAGCAAGGGTCCTTCTCTGGAGCATGCTGGCAGGGAAGAGGCTTTACTACTCAGATTGTGACTGCTTTCTAAGTTGTGGACACCCTTTAGAATTCAGTTTGGCTACCGCACCAAAATTGTTGATGCTTGCACCAGGTTCTTGTACCTAGGGTTGCCAACTTTTCTTCAAGCCAAACCTGAACACTTTAGCGGCACACAACACATTTGTTTTCATAGTATACACTATAGGAATATAAAAAACCTGGGACACCTTTGGGTGCCCCAAGGAGAGTGATAATGCAGTGCGCTGCAACAAACAGAGGGTGTGGCCAAACTGCTCTTGCTGACATCATGGCCCCCCCAGTGATGCCAAACCTGCCCGCAGACAGCGGGCTGCAGCTCCCGTATGGCAACAGATTTTTGTGTGACTATCTCAGTTACTTGGGGAGCCACAGCCTGGTCTAAATAATGTGTCCGGGTTTCAGGCAGACTGAAAACCGGACACAAGATTCCAAACCCAAACTGTCCGGGTGAATCCTGGACAGGTGGCAACCCTACTTGTACCAGTCAGAAATGTGTACATGAATCTGTCAGAAGTCGGCACTGAGGTTGGAGTGTCCATTTATAATGTTGATCAGGCAACGCACTTTACAGCCATAGTGCTATGTGCTGGATGTTCAGTGTGCCCCTGCGCCTTTAAGGAGGGGTGGGTTCCCTCCAGCCCATCTGCCCTCTATCTCTTCAACAGAATGCATGTGCTTCCACTGTGAAGCCTCTTAAAAGTTAGTGGTAGGGACTACAGATACCAGGGTGCCTTGCCGGGGCCTGTAGCTTACGAATGTATTTTCAAATGTGTGCAGACTAAATCCCTGTTTTTAACGCATACTGTTAGACAGGTCAATTTGGTTGGTCGCAGACTGGTCTGTAAGTAGAGCTTGGAATTTCCCTTGGCCTTTTTTTGACATATGTTGCCCCCCAATACTCCTAGCTGCAAAGGCTGGTTATAGGGGGCAGTGGCTAACTTTTCATACTAGACATCCTTCCTCAGTGTGGCCACTGCACCCATCACACAGACAGGCACATGGATGAGGAGTTTTGTAGTTTGGTGGGCGCTCAGCATATGAGCACAGCCATATTTCAGTAATGACATCACCAGTATTCACTGCCTAATGGTTTACATTCAGCTTTGGGCAAGGGAATCTCCCAGCGGACACCTGATAGACCCCTATCCGAAAAGCTGTCAAATTTATGTTAACATCCCAGCACAGGCATGCCCCACTCCGAGCACAGACGTCTATATTCGCCAGCTTAGAGATAGTCTTAATTATGGCCAATTTCCTAATCTGCGAACTGTCTTTGTTTTAAAAAAAATATGGCGCAGCCAAAGCTGCAGGTTCTTTGACTGTATTGTTATTGTATATGTCGATACTGGTACCAAAACTGGTGCACATACTTGCCTAAAATAGGCATAGGCAAATTTCAAGGAAATTACTTAATAGTTAGTAATAGTTAAACTTAGTTTAATTATGCTTTAATTAAGGTTCACTTATAATTTGCATCCTTTTAAATACAGTCATTCCATTATTTTTTATTTGTTTGTATCTAGTCTTTTTTCAGCTTGTCTATAAAAAGTTTTTTTCTAGTGCCATTGTGCCTCTGCCAAACAGAGTTCCCCTCTCTTCCTGTCCTGGTGACTACACTCGCTGAGGCAGGAAATAAGTTAAGATCTTAAAAATGGGAAAATAATGGCAATAAAAACAGAAAAATGCTTTAATCTTTCTCTACTATATTCATAAACAAACTGGCTAGAGATACACATTATAAGGATGCCCATACATTGTCTAGTAATGGTAAAGATTAAATTCTCTTGGGATAATTTGGGCAATTATTGAGCCAAGTAGGGGTTAACTACAGGGTAATAAAGAGTGCTTCAATTTGTAACTGGACACTGATCATTCTGATTACTGTGGAGAGGGGATGAAAAGGAAATAAAGCTTTGTTGCATAAGTGCCCTAGCCGGTCTTGGAGCTTCGATGATGCCAACGAGGATCTCACATTCTGTCACTCTTAATGGTCAGCCTTAGAAGCAGCACTCAGTTGTATAAAGAAAAGGCCCTTGTTTTGAGAGCCCCGAGAATGTCAGTTCACTACAACAAGCAACAAGCAACACCGCTGTTCCCATTACAATTAGGCTGTCCTAAATCCATTTCCTGAACCAATGTGCCGTAGCCAAGTGGCAGATGATTCAAAATATTAGCTGCCTGAGACAGAGTATGGCAGGGATGATGGGTAATCTGGAGTTCACAAATATTGGATGGCATGGAATTTATGGCTTCTAATTGGCTGCTATAAGTCACTAAGGGGGAATTTACCAAAACCGGAGCACTCAGAATCTGATGCAGCTGGGCATGGTAGCCAATCAGCTTCTAACTTCAGCTTGTTCAATTAGACTTTGACAATAAAACCTGGAAGCTGATGGTTTCTATGCAGAGCTGCACCAGATTTTGCACAATGCAGTTTTAGTAAATAACCCCATTGTACCTTGCATTTACCCAATGGCTCTGTTTCCTCAAGCTGAAATATCACTTTAGCATGCCTTACAGGCAGGGCTTTTTTTCTCAGAGAATAGGTGCAGAAACTCCGAGTCACCCTTTGTCTCCTCCCCTACCCACCTCCGAGCCCTATTCCTTGGTTCCACCCCCTACCCACCTCCCAGTACTGCCCCTTTTAAAGAATACAAAACCACATATAATTTTGTAGTGCTCAGTAATTTGTATGGAATTTGGTAATGATAGCAAGAAAAGCAGTAAAATAGATCCCCTGCAGCCAGTAACAATAGGGCCCCACGCCAGCAACAATAGATCCCCCTAACAACAATGGACCATACGCAACAACATTTCCCCGCAGCCAGCATCAATAGACTCTCCCTCAGCCAATAACAATAGATCCCTCCCTCAACAGTAGATCTCTCCCAGCAACATCTGACCCCCCAGCAATATAAGACCCACCCTCAGCAACAATAGGTTCCCCACCAGCAACATTAGACCTCCTCGGTAACAATAGGCCCCCCTGCAAAAATAGACCCCCTGCAACCAGAATGGATCCCCCAATCAATAGACCCGGCAGCACAACCCAGCTTTCCTTGCCATTACATACAGTCAGTGCTGGAGGTGCCGGAACTGCGTTCCCCCGCATTCCCGCTGAAAAAAAGCCCTGCTTACAGGAGTTCTATGGTCACAGCATACGCTTTCATTTTATAACATCAGCATTGAAATAACAATACAAACAATAGTTATATTTGACAATCCAAAATAATCTTTACGTGAAAAATCATATTATGAATTCTGCTTGTCTGCATGCAATCTCTTTCCACAATGTCCTGGATTCCCTGAATGCTTTGCAGCTTCTTTCACTTTCATTCGTTTCACTTTCGTTCTTTCGTTTACTTTCACTTTCTAAGGACTATATATCCCATGGTATTTTGCTACCTGCAAGCAGTGATTCCTGTACTGACTCCACCTCCTGAATCTCCTCCTCACAGCACCTCTGTAGTTCAGAAGACAGGCTCTGTGAAATGTGTTACACAGCAGTGCCTACTCACAGGGCATAGTGAATACATGTCACGGAATGTAAGGAAGTAAATGTGTGGGCATTAAACAAAGTAAGTTTACAAACTTCAAGATCATTCAGATTAATAGGAGTAGGCTAGAAATAATTAAAATACAATGTGATTTTACATTTTGACCAAAGATACACTTTAAAGTGTCCTACATGCTGTTGCAGTTTGATGGACCAGGGCCGGTGTATCTGAAAGGTGTCCTCTGGGGCCTCTAATGCTTGCCATACATGAAGGAGCAGGATGGAAACGTTTTCTCAATCGAATGAATTTCTGACAGTGTATGTGGTTTTCGTTCAGGAAATTACATTCATTCTAAAATCGAATGTTAAAAGAAAGAGACATTTTGAAACATGCATTCAGTCATCAAATTTTATAAAGAATTTTATAAAATTTTGCAAAAATTTTAGCAAGCAGTACTTTTCATTTTTTTAATCAGCCTGAGCAACCTTGGAGCTCATTGATTGTTAGAGGCAACAGACATGGGTTGCTCGTGTCTTTTCAGAGAGTGGTCCATAATGTGATTCCTTGTTTCCACAGCGATTGTGTGCCCCGAGGGAAAGGTCTACCAGGAATGTGGAAGTCCATGCAATAAGACCTGTCGGTCCCTGTCCCACCCTGACACTAACTGCAGAGAGTTCTGTATGGAAGGATGTTACTGCCCTGCTGGTCTCTATGCCACCGAGTTTGGAGAATGTGTGCCTAAATCTGACTGCGAGTGCCACTACGATGGAGAGTTATTCCAGCCTGAAGACGTATTCTCAAATCACCATTCCATGTGGTATGTAATGGATACATCTGATATATTTACATGGCATAAATCCAAAGCATTTAAAAAAATACACCATTAGTATATATTTGTATATTAATCTTAAGTAAGAAGAGTCATGTTCAAGTTCATGTGATGTGCAGAGAATGATAGAACAGCACCACCCAGTGGCTGTGAAGTATACTAATAAAACATTTTCTCCTTTTTTTTCTTTCTGGGGTTGCTGACCCCAGGCTTCACCCTTTTAAATTAACGTGATCATACTCTTCAAGAACAGACCCAGTGCACTGAGTGTTTGCCATGCAAGATAGAGAGAACAATGCTCTGCACAAATCAAAACAGTTCAGTTTCAATCCTCAGGACAATGACTTTTGATTGGTTCCTGCTTTTTGCACATAGCTCATTGCTGGTAATGTAGTAATTTTAATTATCATTGCTTCTTTCAGTTACTGTGAAGATGGACTGATGCATTGCATTGCTACTGACATCCCCGGCTCCTATTATGCAGATGCATATTTTAGCCAATCTGCCAGAGGTAAGTATTGTGTACACTGTTTAAAATCGATCCCAATTGCTGTCACTGTAAAGAATCATAAGTCACTGGAACCATATATACCATCCTCTGACTATACAGATTACACAGCAACCAAAGGCAGTAGCTCGATCAATGAATTGTTAATGCTTTCCAGGAAACACTGCAACTGTGCTATAGGTTATCTTTGAAGTGGAGTTCCAACCACTCAGCTAAATACATTATTGAAGTGCCTACATACAGTATAGGCAAACCAGTCACATGACTCTATTGTTTACTTCATTCATTTTAATTACATTTCACTTGCCTCAGGGCCCCAAATGCATATTTGTAAAGAGCAATAATATGGCCTTGGTAAGGCCTTACCACCTTATAAATAGATAACCCCATTATTTAAAATGATCTTGTGACATCATTTTGTGCTCTAAAAGCTCTGAATTCCAGAGAATGTTCTGGCTTGGTGTTCTCACCTCTACCACGGAGTCTCTCTCAGACAGACAAAGTGTGTAATGCTGTGTAGCGCTATCCCTGAAGAAGCTGCTGGTTAAAATGGCTCTCCACTGTTCTTTGCCACAACCTCCCAAGGTTCTCAACCCCTCTGACTCCTCCTGCCGCACACAGACTGTTGGGATCTGTAGTTTAGAAATACAGTAGTTTCATTACATGGCCACCACCTTGAACTACACCTCTCAGGACTCCCGGCTGTCTGCTTTAAAGTCTACAGGCTTGATGTAACTTGGCTCTCCCCCTGCTGGCTGGAGGAAAACTGTACAGCAGCATTTAGAACTCATCAGAAGGGAGCAGACAAGAAATGCATTCAGAGCAGAACAGTACTTCACTATAGTCCCCTTCCTTTATGTCGTTCTGGATACTATGATCCACGCTTGATTGTCATGAGCATTGAAGATTTCCCTGGTATCCTGATGTGAATAGTCATCCCTGGCCAACACTCTAAGCCTGAAACGACCCCTAGACTGAAAAGCTGGGGGTCCATTTCATCCGGTGAGTGGGGACTCAGGAGGCAGTGTGGTGCACCTTGAGTTTGGAGCACGATCGCACTTTATGAATTAGGGCACATCATTCACCAATATATGGACATTCACTTATGAATTGTTTTCACTTTTTTTTTGATACATTATTTGCACTATTACGAGCGCTGTAATTTATTCATTTCCTTTTATTTGTCACGTGTATAGCACTTTCTGTACTGCAGCTGCAACTTTATTCATATTTTTATTTGGTTTAACATATTCATATTTTTTACTTCTAGCGCGATTATATGTTTAGAATATTCCTTTCAATGTTTGTCTCACCCAGTAGCCCTTTTGCCTGGCTACAAATTGTAGTCCTACGCAGTACACACCATTATTCTTTGCCCCTTGTTAATAAATAATGCCAGCTATATCGATGTTAGGATAGAAAGGCTTCCCTATGCAGCCAAGTCATGTGTGGTTGTTTGGAAGAGGCTTCATTTGTGCGGGAGAAAACCAACCCCCTGGGTGATGCAATGTTCTTTGCACCTGTGGTATTTTTGCGCTGCCATTTGGGCAGTGGCTGGGGAATGGAAAAGTACATGTGATAGGCAAGGCTGGAATACACCAGGACACTTTCAATAGAGTTGGGTGGTACTGCACATGGTCAGCTTGGGGTGTATCAACCTCCCTTGAGATTGACTGTGATTGCAACTGTGAGAAGGGGTATTAAGAATAAGAGTTCAAGAAATGTCAGTCTGTGGGGAGCCAGAGTCCTCCACACTAGCCCCATGTCAAATGAGCAATATTGAAATGTTGTTTGAATAGTTCTATGTGGAGCAACATGAGACTGGCATACCATGTTAGCAGGGCATAGATCATTTTTTTGCCAGGGTGGCCTCAGGCCTTAGGCATCTAGAGGAACACACTCCAGCACAATTGCACAGTTTAAGGGACTTAAAACTTGAGCCTGCTCACTGTGAATGCGGTAACATAGGACATAGTCCTTGTATCCCCAAAAAATCTTTAATTACCGTACTTTATGTAACAAGCAAAAATCTAATGGGTCAGGAGTTTGTAACACACAGGTCAGTGGATGGAGTACAACAAAATTTTACATCCCTCCCCAGATTCCTTGACCCCCCCCCACCCCCACAGTATAGATTTCCCCTCAATGCAGATCTCCCTACCCAGTACAGATCTCTCCCCAAGTACATATGCCCCAGTACAGATCTTCTCTCCAGTATAGATCCCTCCATATAGATCCCGCTCCAGTACAGATCCAATCCCCCTACCAGTAGAGTTTCCTCCAGTATAGTTCTCTTTCCCAGTACAGCCCCCCGCAGTACAGATCCCCCCCCCCACCAGTACAATGTCCTCCAGTATAGACCCCCCCAACTAGTAAAGTTCCCCCAGTAGAAATCACCCCCCCCTTTACACACACACCAGTACAGTTCCCCTTGTACAGACCCTAACCCTCTCCAGTACAGCTCCCCCAAGTACAGATTTCCCCCTTTCCACTACAGATCATTCCCCAGGATCCTTCCCCCTCCCCTTCTTGTACAGCTCTCCTCAATAAAGACCTTTCCCCACAGTATAGATCAATCTCCACTCATTATACATCTCCCCCCAGTACAAATCTCCGTCCAGTACAGATCCCCCTATATAGATCTTCCTCCAGTACAGATTCCCCCAGTACAGTGATCCGCAGTCCCTGTCACTGGTGCAACTTCCCATAGTATAGACTCCCCCTCCCACTAGTACAGCTCCCCCTGTACAGTGCCCCCCCCCCCACCCACACACACCAGTACAGCTCCCCCTCCAACCAGTACAGCTCCCCCTCCAACCAGAACAGCTCCCCCAGTAAAAATCTACACCCCACCCCCACCTTCAGCTTCCCCCAGTAGAGACCCCCCCCAGTACAGTGATCCGTAGTCTCCATCACTGGTGCAGCTTCTCACAGTATAGACCCCCCCACTTTTACAGCTCCCCAGTACAAATCTACACCCCAACCCCACCATTACAGCTTCCCCCAGTAGAGATCCCCCCAACCCCCACCAGTACAGCTCCCCCTAAATACAGATCTTCCCGCACTAGTAGCACCAGTACAGGTCCCCACAGTACAGATCCCCTCTCCTCACACTAGTACAGCATCCTTCAGTACAGATCCCCCACACCTAGATCAATACAGCCTCCCCCTTTCCAATACAGAACCCCCCCAGTATAGCTGTCCCCCTCAAACAAATCTATTCACCAGACTGGGCATTTCAGAGTGAGGGGAAGACCTCCCTTGGCTGTGTCATATAACTGAAGCTGAGGAGGAGATAAGTTGACCCTTTTTGGAGCTGCAGTTGACCACCTTCAAAGCTGCAATAACCTACTTCAAACTGCTTATGTGAACCCTTTTTTTTACTTGTATGGTGAAAGAAGCAGTGGATACAGGCCATTAAAAGGGGAGAAGGAAAGAAAGGTGCAAAGCAGGCATGGTGTAGCAAAGTTTATTTAAAAATCAAAAATTTAAATATATAAACAAAGATTGCATTCACAAAGTAGTGGGAGTGACAGTTGGCGGCCAAGGGTGGAAGAAAACTGGGACAGTTCTACGGGAGACACTCTCCCTGGGTGGACATTCCAGCTCTGAACAATTCACCACAGCAATCCTGGTCTGTTCGGCTTCGGCTCGATCTGGACAAATTCCTTGCTCTGCAGGCTCCCCCAGAATGGCTTGAACACACTCCTCTCCCAGATACAGATCGTGGCTTCCATAGAACTGTCCCGGTTTTCTTTTGGGTGTAGATAACCAAAATTTAAGTTTTTGGCAAAACCCCATGTGTGGCGGAAAACTAACACTGCACATCACTCTGAACACACCATCCTCACCGTGAAACATGGTGGTGGCAGCATCATGTTGTGGGGATGCTTTTCTTCAGCAAGGACAGGGAAGCTGGTCAGAGTTGATGGGAAGATGGATGGAGCCAAATGCAGGGCATTCTTATTCCCTGTTCACACGATAGGATTTTCCGACAATAAAATCGATGTTTTTTTTCCAACGGATGTTGGCTCAAACTTGTCTTGCATACACACGGTCACACAATTCTTGTCGGAAATTCCGATCGCCAAGAACTCGGTGATGTACAACACGTACGACGAGCCGAGAAAAATGAAGTTCAATAGCCAGTGTGGCTCTTCTGCTTGATTCGGAGCATGCGTGGAATTTTGTGCGTCGGAATAGTGTACACATGATCAGAATTTCCGACAAGGAATTTTGTTGTCGGAAAATTTGAGATCCAGATCTCAAATTTTGTGTGTCGGAAATTCCGATGGTAATTGTCCAATGGAGCCTACACACGGTCAGAGTTTCCGACAACAAACTCCCATTGAACATTTCCCGTCGGCAAATTTGACCGTGTGTA
The DNA here is from genome assembly GCA_037952925.1 of Lithobates clamitans. Taxonomy (NCBI): domain Eukaryota; kingdom Metazoa; phylum Chordata; class Amphibia; order Anura; family Ranidae; genus Lithobates; species Lithobates clamitans. The sequence continues at coordinate 256,567 of JBBGZY010001477.1, forward strand.
CAGGGCATTAGAAGAAAACCTGTTAGAGATCTGCAAAACACTTGACACTGGAGCGGAGGTTCACCTTCCAGCAGGACAATAACCCTAAACATACAGCCAGAGCTACAATGGAATGGTTTAGATCAAAGCACACCCATGTGTTAAAATGGCCCATTCAAAGTCCAACAGCAAAATAGCCCATATGACATGACTCTTAGTAATCTGCCACCATACTTTGTATGGAGACCCACCTGCTACCAAAAGCTCTTGATGCTACTCCAATTGTAGAGCAACATACAGTAAAGAGTTATCCTGTAAAGTCAGTGTCTACATGGGGAACCAAGGTAGAGCCTACACTGAACGCTGACCAGGAGGTGTTCAATGTAACCCCCTAATGGGAACACAGCCAGCGCACATGTTTTTAACATGCGTGGTGCATATTTCACGGGGGAGTATATTTGTCAGTGTAAAAGGGTACTCCGGCTTTGTAAACTAAACTCACAATAAACGGTAAAGCGGTATTAAACCCAAAAGCAAACATTATTATATTGCAGCTTAATGCCCAGTAATGCCCCGTACACACGGTCAGACATTGATCGGACATTCCGACAACAAAATCCTAGGATTTTTTCCGACGGATGTTGGCTCAAACTTTCAAACTAATTTATTCTGAGCATGCGTGGCACTTTGTGCGTCGGATTTGTGTACACACGATCGGAAATTCCGACAACGGATTTTGTTGTCGGAAAATTTTATAGCAAGCTCTCAAACTTTGTGTGTTGGAAAATCCGATGGAAAAAGTCAGATGGAGCCTACACACGGTTGGAAATTTCCGACAACACGCTCCGATCGCACATTTTCCGTCGGAAAATCCGACCGTGTGTACCTGGCATTAGATTGCAGGGGCACACGCATTCTGTATTGTTTGCTACTGTAAAAGAAAGGATTTGGGCATTTTAAGTTTGTTCAAACTGGGGTTTTCCTGGCAGGCAGAGAGAGAGAGAATATGTTAAAACCTACCCCAAAAATAAGCCCTACTTGGTCTTTTGTTGCCAAAATTAATATAAGACCTGGACTTATTTTCAGGGAAACACTGTAATTTGTTAGTGCATCTAAATATGCTAGTAGATCTACCTCTCTCCTCCCCCCTGAGTGACAATGCTGCTGTCCAAAGGTGTCTCTGTTGCTCCTTGATCCACCTTTATACAGCAGGTGTGTTAGGGGCTGGATCATCAGATGAAAACAGAGGGAAAAAAACCTAAAAGGGAAAACTAATGCAGCCACCACATCTGAGGCTTGTTAATCTGCAATATATTAAAATTCTCTTATTGGCTTCAATACTGTTAAAAGAAACTGGTACTGAGGAAGACTTCCAGGCTAACCCCACCATCTACAAATGCTACCTACCTGACCTATGACTTTGCTCTGACCTTTTTATGCATACACCGTTGGGGTCAATGACTTTGAAACTACGGAAACAAGAGAGAGGCCATAACTGCCAATCAACTAGCATGTTCAGAGGATTCGAATTGGTAGACTAGCCTCCATTAATATCTCTCTCATGACTGGACTTCGTTCATAAATTCATATGGTCATCTGAAAAAATTCTTTTACCATTTAGGGGCCGTCATCTGGAATTGGGGGGATCCAGATCTGTGCCTTATTAAGTTTCTTACTCATATAAGCCTGAAACAACAAGGCAATAATAGCATGACATTTCGTTTTAAGCTGAGTTCATGTTATATGAGGCATAAAAATATGAGGACACATAGATTTATGGCTATAGAAGATGGCTAGGTCAGCGACTGTAAAATATGGCCAAAGGGGACACTGAATTGAAATCCATTCCTGACTGCAATGATTTCATAAGTTTAACAAGCACACTAGGAATTGTTCCTGAATTGTCATGGTACGCCGCTAAAGAGCAGAACATCCAGGGCGTATGGCTGCGTTCACCAGTTCATAATGTCCTAGAATTATACAGCTCCATTTTATTACCGTGTGTGCTGACTGACAGAACATCCGCATGACACCCAGTCCCCAAGGTAGAAAGTCTTCATTTCTATCCAAGAACGCGGAAATAAAACAATGTATTATATCATATGTTCCATGTTGAAGGTTAACAAGTGTGTGGTCTGAATGATGAAGCATTGCTAGAGAGTATTCTATACGTACTGTATATCAAGGTTGATGGGAACCTTTCGCTTTAATTTTAAAGCTGAATTATATGTAAGCCTGGGTTCACACTGATGCGAATTGGATTTGGGTTTCTCTGCATCCAATTTACATGACAGGAGAGCGTGCCCGGCGCTCAATAGAGCCAGTTCACACATCTTGGGGCGGCTCCGTAGGAGTCTTGGGCGGCTTCTGGTCCATATCAGGTCCGAATTCAGCCAAAAATTCGGGCCTGATTCGTCCCTGAAACAGAAAACAGGGACACACCGGACCCCTGCTGTCAGCCGCATCCGAATCAAGTGTGAAGCCAGCCTAAAGGAGCTGTTTTTGCTGCCAAAGGATTTGTATTTCTGTCCATCAGTGCTGAGATTTACACAGCTCTGCCACACAGCACAGCAGGGTAGAGGACCTGATTTTTCTCTTCTTTACCTTAGGAACGTTTGCAGGTCTTGTCCTTCCCCCAGCCTGCGACTGTACAGTGACTGTAACTGGCCAACAGATAATCACAGCACAGTGATGAGTTCATCTCTCTGTCGTTCTACTCTCTCCTTCTATCAGTATGTTCCTTGACAGTACATGAGCTCTGCAGCTCTTTTTTCTTCTTCTGCCTCTCCCAGTCTGGACTCTCTTTACACTGACTGCAAGGGGCTGGTACCAAGTCAAATCCAGGTTCAAACACTGCTTCATCTTAAAAAATACATTTAAAGCTCCATTCACCCTTGTGCGACTTGTCATGCAATTTTGGACATTAAAGTCGCATGACAAGTCATTCCTCATGTTTTCCATTGATAACCATTCATAAATGGGCGACTTAAAGTTGCAGCAACTTCAAAGTAGTTCATGCACTTCTTTTGGTCCAACTTTCATGCAACTTGAGGGCCATGGACTTCAATGTTAACCCTCAAAAGTTGCATGAAAGTCATACTTGAATGTTATACAATGCAAGAGTTGTCCATTATCACTGGTCAAAGCCAAAGTCATATCCAAGTGGCACCCATCCAAAGTTGCGTCAAAGTTGCTCTCCAAAGTCTGCGCAACTTTGGAGTCATACAAGTATAAATGGAGCCCAGTGGTGCATTAGTGAATACAGAGCTGCATTATTTTGTCTTTTGTATCTGCCTGAAGTTTAAATTCAAAAGAAACCAGCCATGGTTTAACTATTAGGGCCCTTTCACACTGGGGCGGTTTGCAGGCGCTATTGCGCTAATAATAGCGCCTGCAAACCGACCTGAAAGTGCCACTGCTTTGTCCCCAGTGTGAAAGCCCCGAGGGCCTTCACACTGGAGCGGTGCGCTAGCAGGACGGGAAAAAGTCCTGCTAGCAGCATGTTTGAGCAGTCCATTGAAATCCATGGGACAGCACGGCTATATCGCCGGCAAAGTGCCTCTGCAGAGGCGCTTTGTGGTGGTTTTTAACCCTTTCTCGGCCGCTAGCGAGGGGTAAAACCCCCCCGCTAGAGGCCGAATACCGACAGTAAAGCGCCACTTACAATAGCGGCGCTTTACCGCCGCTGCCGCCCCCCCAAGTGTGAAAGGGCCCTTATTGCTAACCTTCTTTTGAAAATGTTAATTGCCCGGCTGTTATGTTAGCACTGACATGGTGATCACATGGCTTTTTTTTATAAAACAAAGCCAATGAGATTTTCTGGTTTACAAACAATCTGTGTGGCAGTTTGAGGCTTATTTCTACGAAATTTTGGAGAAGACTAAATTGTTCATTTCATATGTAATAACGGCCTACATAACTATTTTAATTTTCTTTGTATATTGCAGTAAAAAGAAGTTTGGTGTGCCGACCTCCAATGAGCAAAGTGGTTTGCTCACCGGATGATCCTACCATAAGAGGAACCGAATGTACCAAAACTTGCCAGAACTATGAGTTTGAATGCCCAAGCTCCTTCTGTATTTCTGGATGCCTGTGCCCTGAAGGAACGGTAAGAACCTCCAGAAATGTTATTTTCCTTTACATATACAGCAAGTAGAGCTGTACTTAATATAAGGACTAGTGCCCACAGTAGCAGTGTAAAAGAGGAACCAGGAGCCTTAAAGCGGAGTTGCAGCCTGTAAAAAAAAAAAAAAAAAGTTAAAAGTCAGCAGCTACAAATACTGTAGCTGCTAACTCTTAATATAAGGACACCTGTCCAGGGATCCCACAATGTCGGCACCCCAAGACAATTCGTCCATCTGCTTCGGGTGCAGGCACTAGCATTGCAAGTAAGGGAAACCGGCAGTGAAGCCTTCACGCTGCTCCTTCTGAATGGTCCCATCACCTAGTTTTGACAGGTACCCGCTCCCTCTTCCTGGTAGATCGCATGGCGATCTTACCAGGAAGAGGGAGCGGGTACCTGTCAAAACTAGGGTGCGACCAAGTGGAGCTTCCCCTTTTTGGAGGATCTCCGCTTTAAGGTAGAACTAAACTGAAAGGCAAAACTTTTTTTTTCATTTTGGATAGAGCAAGGGAAGGTTAGGACCACTGTCAATTTTTTTTTCGCCATCTGTGTCCCATTGCGGAAATTTCTCTTCACATCCTGTCCCATAGCCAAACAGGAAGTTAGAGGAAATCCCTACAAATTAAGGGAATTCTTTGGGGTCGTCCAGGTCACCAGAACTAGTGTCCTGATGGGACGATTTACCCTCTATTACTTTTCTGGGAACAACCCGAAAATTTGGGATTTTCTTTTACTTTAAATTTCAATGATAGTAGTAAATAGGACAAATAGGGTGAATCTCCTTAATGGGGGGGCACAGATGGCAATAAAAACTGACAAGCGTTTCTTTTCCCTCTCCACTCTATCGAAAATAAAAAAAAGTTTTACCTTTAGTTGTACAGTACTTTAAAGAGTAACTCCACTTTTGTTGAGATTTTTAATAACTTTCAGTTGCAATTGTCGTAATTGTATACGCTATATTATAATTTTTTTCATTTGCTAACTTTTTTTCCCACCAAAGTTGAGCTACTCTTTAAAGCTGTAGATTAGATTGACTTATCTGTAAAAGCCTTTTCACACTCGCAGCGCCCGGGCGTCGGCAGTAAATCACTGATAATTTTAGTGGCGATTTACCGTTGTGTCAGCTGCGATTTTCGGCCATTAGCGGGGCGCTTCTAACCCCTACTAGAGGCTGAAAAAACCGTTAAAAGCGCCGGCAAAATGCCGCTACAGCAGCGCTTTGCTGCCGCTTCGGCGTTGCTGCTTATTGATTTCTAAAGTGCATCAAAGAAGCTGCTAGCAGGACTTTTTTCGACGTTCTGCCAGCGCACCTTTCCAGTGCGAAAGTCCTCGGGCTTTCACATCGGAGTGAGAGGAGAGGCGCTTTACAGACGATTTGCAGGCGCTATTTTTAGCACTGTAACGACTGTAGATCGCCTCAGTGTGAAAGAGGTCTTATAAAGTATCTCCCAGGACGTGCAGGCTGCTGGATTCTATAGAAATCTTTACTGCAGGGGTTCCCTGTCTTCTTCCTGCTGCTGATATGGCAGTGATGTGGGGGTTAACAGTCTCTATTAACAGCTCAGCTGCACTAAAGATGATCTGATGGGGACATGCCCTGTCCTGGCCAACAGTTTGTAGACATCTGACCATCACACCTGTAGAGGCTTGTTGAACATTCCATTTCAAAAGCATGGGCATTATTATGGGGTTACACCTTTATGCCCCTTTATGACTGTAATGGGGCGTACACACAGTCGGACTTTTCGACCAGAATGGTCTGACGGATGCCGACGGACCAAATCCGGCGGACAATCCGATCGTGTGTGGGCTTCACCAGACCTTCAGCGGACTTTTCCAGTCGCAAATCTGACAGACTTTAGATTTGGAACATGCATCAAATCTTTACGTGGTAACTCCACCGGACCCAGAAATCCGCTCGGATGTATGCTAGTCTGACAGACAAAAACTGACGCTAGGGCAGCTATTGGCTACTGGCTATCAACTTCCTTATTTTACTCCGGTGTACGTCATCATGTACGAATCCGTCGGACTTTGGTGTGATCGTGTGTAGGCAAGTCCGCCCATTAGAAAGTCCGTCAGAAGTCCGTCAAAAGTCTGTCGAAAGTCCGCTGGAAAGTCTGTCGGACCAGTCCGGTCGAAAAGTCCGCCCGTGTGTATGCGGCATAAGAGCTTCCAATCTTCTGGGAAGGCTTATCCCAAGATTTTGAAGTATGTCTGTGGGAATGTGTGCCTATTCATTTGTGAGGTCAGGTAACGAGGTTGGATGAAAAGATCTAGCTTGCAATCAGAATTCCAATTCATTCCAAAGGTGTACAGTAGGATTGAGGTCAGTGCTCTGTGCAGGCCACTCGAGTTCCTCCATCAAACTTTTTTTTTAAGAATATGGCTTTATGTACAGGGGCATAGTGATTCTGGAACAGAAAGGGTCCTTCCCCAAACTGTTGGCACAAATATGGAAAAACACAGTTGTTTAAAATGTCTTTGTATGCTGTAGTATTACCAGGACCCCTCACTGGAAACACCTGAACTCAATATTTGGAGGAGGTCTACCTACATTTGGCTATATAGTGGGGAGAATTGACCCCAGAGAGGGAAACTAAGAAGATCTAGGCAATGCCCTCAAAGTCACCAGGACAGAACACTTGGAATTCTTCCTAACGGGAACACAGGCAGCTTGTTAGCTGAGTAATTCATTAATAAAGCTTCAAGCTGATAGTAAATTTGCCTCAATTTATCTCAAGCTGCTACTGGATTTCCGTGCGGCTGTCTTTGTAAATCTCCCCCTCTGCTTCGATTTATCCTGTAGTTCTTCCAACCTGGAATTTTATATCACACAGCCTTAGTCCACCGAATTAGTGGGAATCTACAATAATTAAAGTTTTTCCTTCCAGTTGACAGATGGAATTAATCCAGAACACATACAGTACAAGTGACAAGTGATTTATAGTCTTATGGAGGTTAAACTCAAAAGCACATCTGGTTTTGTGTGCGGTTCCCCTGTTTTACAGATGCGTAATGCGAAGCACGCCGAGGTCAGCAGACTTGTTATAGACGTATAATGACCGAGTTCACAGCCAGTCCCAAGGGCCTCTACATTAAGGAAGATTTTCTCTCTTGTAGTGAAATATTATGGGCTGATGTTGGATGTGTGTTATAGTCATAGTTTCTAGTTGCCCATAGCAAGCAGTCAACCTTTCTCTGTCCTTTCTACAGTCCATGGTTTACAAAATGAACAAGGGTCCTGATTAGTCTCTATAAGCAACAAGGATTTTTGTTTTCTTAAAACACCATAAATGAACCTGTCTGAGCCTTTTGTGTTATTGTGTTCTTATCCAAAACAGCAGATATTTTCTTACAGGAACTAATCAGATTAAGGCTGGGTTCACACTATTGCGAATTGGATGTGGATTTCTCAGCTTCCAATTCGCATGTCAGGAGATTGTGACTGGCCCTCAAAGGAGCCGGTTCACACATCTCTGGAGAGGCCCCAGAGCGAATTGCACAGGAGTCCTGTGCGTCTTCTGGTCCATTTCAGGTCCGAATTCAGGCAAAAATTTGGGCCGAAACCAGACCTGACACAGAGAACAGGGACGCACCGGAACCCTGCTGTGAGCCGCTCTGTACGGCAGTGTGAACCCAGCCTTAAACTTCCAGAGCAGGTCCAGTGCTGATTGGTGGCTGATTAATTAGTAATACCAGTTAAAATATAATGACCTATGTTGTCACCTAAAATTATGGGAAAGAAGGTGCCTGTAAAAGCCAATCCAGTATCATCCATCATTTTTCTGACCAATTAAATGTTAACTTTTTTTATCCTGAGTTCTTCCAGAATAATGCATTTTATTCTGCCCATTCTTATTGACTAAAATAGGCAACTGGAATTCCTTTATGCACAATAGATGACTTATTCGACACAACCATGCAAGAAGCAATGATCAAATGCAAAATAGTATGATCCAAAGAGACCAATCAAATTGCAATGTGCCAAATCACAGGTTCAACATTGAACTTTATATTAAAATAATGCTAAGAGAATGAGTATCTATAGAAGCTTTTATTTCAACTTATTAACTGCACAAGCAATACTAAACTTAAAGGTGAATTCTAGACTTAGGTTTTTACAAATAGCAGAAAGCAGTGTAATTATTAAGGGGGCTTTTCCAGGATCCTTACAATGAGTTTGCAGCAGAGTGCATCATACAATGAAATGAATATAAGCATATCACACTGCAACCAAATGCAGTGCTGTGAATGTAGCCAAATAATGTTTTTTTTTTTAAGAATGATTCTCAGAGACCCAAACTATTGCTAACTAAAATATTTTTGGTAGGTATAAATTTCTTTTTTTGCCACTAGGTGGCAGCCATGTGACAGAAACCATCATTTTGTCTGAAATGATAGCTATGTTTTCTTGATCTTCAAAATATTTTAATAAGATTGTGAGAAAGAGAGGAAGACATATAAGGCTCAGAAATCCATGGCTGTGAACACAAACAGCCGTGGCGGCTAAAATAGACATACTTCATTACGACTTAGATTTAAAGAATTATATTAGGGACTCTGCAAAGTTCTGTTTTAAATTTCACAATGCCCTCACTACAGTAACAATGTGCAGCATAATGGAGCACTTATATGACTTTTAACATTCGGTTCGGATATCCAACTATTGCTGGTTTGGAAATCTCTGAAAGATGTTATTGCAACAGCCTAGGCTTTCCTCTGTGTGATGATATAAAACCCAGGCTTGTTAAACTGCAAAATGCTTTCAGCAATCAACAGGAAAATGTCACTGTCATTTCTTTCCAAAACCATATGGAATTTCAACCCTCCTCCACCCTAGGCAATCCAAGTAGACGTTCTTCTCCCCCCATGCCTGCCCACAACACAGTCACAGGGCACAGCGCGTCTTGCGCATGCACAGTGGACAGCCAGCTGTGAACCTGCAAAGGACTCATAGTGGTAATTACTAAAAGTAATTCGAAAAAATAAGGGCTCATTCAGCATTTGGATGGCTCTTCAGAGAACTTTTGACAGGTGGTGCCTGCTTTAACCTCCCATTACCGTGCTGCAACCGCGTGCATTTCACACGGCTGTGGGGCACTTGCAGAGCCGCACTATTCATTTGAATGGATCTTGTTTGCCAGGGGTATCATTCCTGCCATGGCTGCGAAGCATAGCATCACAGCCATGGCATGTGTACATCCCTAGCCACTGCCTATCTTGCTAAAGGGGGTAGCGATTGGTGGGCAGTAAAAGCGCAGCACAACTGTTGGTTTTTACTTTCCCCCCAACCTCACGTGTGAATGAGCCCTAAGGACGCATTCACACAGGTACTCTGGATTGCTCATGCAGCTGGAGCCGCCTCTTACTCTAAGGCCCCTTTCACATGGGCATAGCTCCCAACTGTTACTGATTTCGAGGGACTGTCTCGAATTTGGAGTAATATCCCTCTGTCCCTCATTTCTCCTCATTTGTCCCTCATTTTGGTCTGATCTTTAGAGTTGATAATAAAATGCACTTTTTATCTATCAAAAAGTGTTTTCCAGCACTAAACCTTTCATCTGATTTCTAAATTGCTGCATTTGTAAATTTCAAAAGCCAATATAAAAGGAATAGTAGTGGTAAAAAAAAGCACTTTGTGGGTTTAACCAATCTTGTTTTTTTGTACAATTCTCCTTTAAGGAGGCGTGACAAGAGGTGTGTCCTATGCCTGCATACTTTTGCTGATCGGTGTCCCTTATTCCCATCTCAAAAAGTTGGGAGGTATGCATAGGCTGTCCGATCAGGTCTGCCTGTCAGTTTTTCAGCAGGGGTAATAAAAACAGTCATTGAAATTCTCTCTGTCTCTGGGCCAGGACTCACAGTGTCCCTTTAGCTTGGAATATTACTCTCTGATTCCAGCAGACAGGCTCTCAGGGCCGGTACAAAGAAGGGGCAGAAGGGGCGGATGCCCTGGGCAGGACAATTTAATAGAGGAAGGGGGGCGCAGGTGAAGTGCCAGTGGTGCCTGGACTATTATACATAGGCTGCACTAGAATACTGCACAGCCAGTCAGATGCAACGATGTGCCGAGTGTGCTCCTGCACCCGGCACAAGCCTAAGACGAGCCCTTCAGTTCACTTCCCTGTCAGGCGGAGTAATCTCCGCCCAACAGGCATTCCCTAGTCCCGTCCCGGCGTAACGTCACTGAGAGGCCGGCTGGAAAGTGGGAGTGAAGAGTAGCATAAAGTGATGCCGGAGCTGTAAGTGTGATCTAGGAGAGGAGGAGAAACTAAGCAATATAGTAAGCCATCTGCAGATGGTTAACTCTTTTTTGGGTGGCTGAGTGGTGGTTAATAAATTACCCATGGTATTTTCGTAATATGCATTATGAAGGGGTTAATGTGTATTGTCACTGATGCATTAGTGACAAGTGACAGTTAATTAACCCCCTTGGGCTGAATATTACAAATACCATTGGTAATTAACCACTTGCCAACCAATCGCGGTACATATACTGCGACGGGGTGGCAGCTACAAGCACCGCGACATACCCACATGTCACTGCCTGTTTCAGCCTAGGGTCACACTGTAGCGAACACAGACATCGCATGTGATTCGCACCCGCACTGCAGTGCCGATCACATGCGATGTCTGTGCAACGCGAGTGAACTTGCATGGGATTCACACAAAATAGTTGCAGGGACTTATTTTTCCCCGCACTGGAATCGGATTGCATGGGTGTTCTCACCCATGCGATCCGATTCCTTTTCGAATCCACAAGTCACACTGCGATCCGATTTGGGGGTGTCCTTAACATTGTATTAACACCTGCAGCGGTTCGCAGAGGGCAGTGTGAACTGCCTGTGGGAGAGATGCGATGCGGGAATAGGCGCTCGAATCGCACTGGTTCTCGCATCGCTACAGTGTGAACCTAGGCTTAGGGTTTCAGGTGCATGCCCCCGCCCGCCTACTCCCATGTAATTTGACACAGTGGGAGTCTGTCAGCAGATCACGGCCAATGATTCATGGCCGGGACCTATTGACAGGCTGTGTCCAATCACAGCCCTGTGTTGACAATCAACACAGGGCTCTGTCCAGAGGGAAGGTTCGCTTTCAAAGCAGGAAAAATAAGCAAATCAGTCTATGGTAAAAATCAGTACACAGTACACACATTAAACATAGTTATGCACACACTTAACCCCTTGGATGCCCTTAGAATTTAACCCCTTCTCAGCCATTGTCATTAGTACATTAGCATTATATTAGCACTGATCAGTGTATAAGGCTACATTCAGGACCTAGGCGTTCCGGAGCTTCTTTTGGGCAACAGGATCCCCATAATTTTGTTGCGATTTGTCAGGGGACAGTTGCCACAAAATTGCACCATGATTGGGCTGCCATTGAAAGTAACAGGATCGCAAGCGTGTCTGTCCGGTGATTTGGGAATGGGGAACGCCTAGGTGTGAACTGAGCCTTAGTGTCACTAGTGATGTCAGTTGGCGTTAGTCAGTTCCAGTTAACTTCACTATCATAGTCCCACTATAAGTCGCTCCTTCTTTACAAATGGGGTGGGGGGGTGGGGGCGCAGTTTGCCATCTTCGCCCTGGGCACCGGATGACCATGTCCCGGCACTGCAGGCTCTCCCTGTGTACTCCCAAGGCAGGTCTTCAGTGACACCCCTCTTGATTCCTGAAAGGGTTTTGTGGCTGAGCAGACTTTCTCAGTAGTGACTGGGATCCTGTTGAGCGGAGTCAGCAATAAAGCTCTGCAGAGCTCAGAGCAGCTTGAAAAAATCACACATGAAAAAGCTCTGCTGGTTACAGGAGAGCAAACAAATATTTTGCTAACCAAAAAAAAAAAAAATTAGCAGCCTGGTAGGAGGATGCTACATGTCTGTGGGAATTTGTGCTCATTAATTTGTGAGGTCTGGTTATCCATGATGCAAACCTGGCTTGCAATTTGCTATCAAATTCATTCCAAAGGTTCCTCCGCTTCATTTCAAGTTCCTACTCATCTTAAACTATTGCTGGTTTTGAGATCTGCTGAAAGGTGTTATACAACAGCCTCAGTTTTCCTCTAGGACTATGTGAAAGTGTAGGGTAGGGCACAGATGTGGCCTGTGGTATCTACCCTAGCTGGCCACTACTTTAGCGGGTAGCTAACGGAGTGGTAGCTGTTACTGGGAAAGTGGTCACCTGTATTTTCTATGGTTGGACCTTCAAGGCTCAGGGTGTATTTACCAGACTTTTACTGTGGTGGTTCTGTTTTGGGGGGAAGTCTGGTGGTGCTAAAGGATTACTCACATCACTCTGCTGGATGCTGGACTCTGGGACACTTCCTGTAGATACTGGCCTCTCCTCCTAACTCTACTGTGTGAACTCTACTATGGACAGTTTGTAACTTTAAATCTGTGTGCAGTAACTCCTCATGAAATGCATACTTGTACACTGTTATTAATTTAGTAAACTCTTGAATGGTCACTTTATGGCGCAGACTTCACTTTCCTCTAAAGTGCACAGGAACATTTCCCAGAAACAGACCTTCTCATTGTGATTACAATTGAGACCATTGCAAGCTAAGCCAGTGACAGGTGTGGGACTATTTTAGGGAGTGCTGGTTAGGTTAGGCTGGGTTGTCCTTTCTGTCTTCCCTAAGTCACCAGTGCTGGGATTATGAGGGCTCCATACTGAAAGTACTCAAGGGAACAAAAGACTCCACCAGGGGCTGGGCAGGATACAAGAGTACTGTAGAAACCAAACATCTAAAGGCCCATACACACGATCTGAATTTTTGACAACAAACATGCAAATTAGCTGTTTTAAGGCAACATCTGACGGTGTGTACGCTCCATCAGACAAACTTTTTCAGTTTTCATCGGACTTTTGTTGGCTGTGCGGATAGACAAACTTTCCGGCAACAAAAGTCCGATGGAGCAAAGTCCGATCGTGTGTACAGAAAACCATAGGACTTTTGTACAAAGTACAAACATGCATGCTCAGAACCAATGCAAAAGATCAGACAACAATACAGAAGTTGACCAAAGGTGGCGGTAAAGAGCAGAAAAACCACGTGATTTGGTGAAAGTTGGCTGAAAAAGTCCTGCCGTGTGTATGCAATACAAGTTCACGGCCGACGCCCTTTGTACAAAAATCTACGGGAAAGTTTGTACAAAGTCCGATCGTGTGTATGAGGCTTTAGACAGAATACACATTCTGCAGTTTAAAATGGGCAGGGAAATCCCCTCCTTGGTCATCTGTCATGTATCCCATGTGTCCCATACATCCAAGAGTACAATGCAGAACAGTGGTCCATCAACAGGCCAAAAGAACCACACTCTAACTCCTCTGGGGATGGGGATGGCAGCCCATATACCTGATGTGCTGTGCTTGTATCTTTTGGAGATACACACTTTTTGAACTTTTAGGAAGTGCACAGTATGGCTCCTATAATATTTTAGAAGCAGTGGGCTAGTAAATATAAAGAGGAAAGGATCACCACTACTCCCAACCAGCTCAGGTGAACAAATGATAAAGAGCGGCATCAGCCTATATGTCTCCACCAAACTGTACACCCTGATGCATTTTGCCCTGCGCACCGGGGCTTAGTCATAGATGAGCGGTGACCCTGCTCTGGGACAAAGGGTTATAAAGGGTTATACTTTCACCTCCAATTTGAGCAGTGACATACACTGTATTGTCAAAAGGAAGGTCTATAAAGACATGGATGAGTGAGTTTGGGGTGGAGGAACTTGACTGGCCTGCACAGAGTCTTGACCTCAACCCGATAGAACACCTTTGGGATGAATTAGAGCGGAGACTGCGAGCCAGGACTTTTCCTCAAACATCAGTGCCTGACCTCACAAATGCGCTTCTGGAAGAATGATCAAACATTCCCATAGACACACTCCTAAATCTTGTGGACAGCCCTCCCAGAAGAGTTAAAGCTGTTATAGCTGCAAAGGGTGGGCCAACTCAATATAGAAACCTACGGACTAATGCCTCGTACACACAGTCGGATTTTCCGACGGAAAATGTGTGATAGGACCTTGTTGTCGAAAATTCCGACCATGTGTAGGCTTCATCACACATTTTCCATCGGATTTTCCGACACACAAAGTTTGAGAGCAGGATATAAAATCGTTGTCAGAAATTCCGATCGTGTGTACACAAATCCGACGGACAAAGTGCCACGCATGCTCAGAATAAATAAAGAGATGAAAGCTATTGGCCACTGCCCCGTTTATAGTCCCAACGTACGTGTTTTACGTCACTGCGTTCAGAATGATCGGATTTTCCGACAACTTTGTGTGACCGTGTGTATGCAAGACAAGTTTGAGCCAACAACCGTCGGAAAAAAACCTAGGATTTTGTTGTCGGAATGTCCGAACAAAGTCCGACCGTGTGTACGGGGCATAAGACTGGGATGCCATTAAAGTTCATGTGCGTGTAAAAGAAAGCGTCCCAATGCTTTTGATAATATAGTACAGCCCAAAACTTCTCCAACAGAGAATACAGAATTACGGCCCTAAACTAGGGGGTATCAACTAATTGTTCCACACTAGTACATTTTTGGAGCAGCATGCCATTTTTTTAAATGTAAGTCAAAACTTGAAAAGAATACAAATCACACTGCTGTACTCATAAGCCTAGATTGTGATTTAACACAGTATATATCATTGCCCTAAAACAGTCAATCAGGTGCCAGACGATTTTGGCAACAAAAGCAACAAAAGCAGAAATGCAAAATGTTTTTGTGAACAACATTATTATTTGCTTCTGTTTATACTTTAAATAGGCAATAGTGTTTTGAGCCTTCAAATTTATGTCAAAGTTTTAGAGTTCAAGCCTTAAAGTAGAACTATGGCCTCCCATTAAAAAAATACATGCTGCAGCACTTAATTTTAAATCCATCTGTACTTAGCATTTTCTTTTAGCATCCCCTTCCAATACAGTCCACCTAATGAATCTTCCTATGATGGTGTGACAATATGATGGTGTGACAATAATGCTGCACTGCTCGTGAAGCAGTGCCTCAGAGCAGAGTTTCCACTCTCATGTAGGCAGTGCTTGCTGTGTGGTACAGTAGAATGAAATAATGTTGCATGGGGGGAACCTGTAGCTT
Organism: Lithobates clamitans; assembly: GCA_037952925.1. Classification (NCBI taxonomy): domain Eukaryota; kingdom Metazoa; phylum Chordata; class Amphibia; order Anura; family Ranidae; genus Lithobates; species Lithobates clamitans. Next base: position 271,775 of record JBBGZY010001477.1, read on the forward strand.
GTCAGTCAGAATCTGGCCACACCTATCATGCCTTGGCTTTCCGGATTGGCAGCACTGCCTCTGCTGCTGAAATCCTCCCATTGTGAGCTGAAGTGTCTGGGAAGTGAAAAGTGAGACATAAATGAAGGAAGATTTGGCTCAGTCAGGGAAGTTAAAGAAAGTTTTTGGTTTAAAAGAGAAGTTTAAAAATGAAAAAAACAAACATACATACTTACCTAGGTTGTCTGCAGCATCGGTCTGATGCTGCATCTGTCCCCCGTTGCCTTTAAAACCGAGAACTAAGAGATCAAAGACTGCTGATTGCTCAGTTCTCTGCCTTCAGTGAGCAGAGAGCTGGTGACTCTCAGTCACCGCTCTCTGCTCTGCCCCTCACTGGAGCATCAGGCACCTGTAGAGGGGGCGGGAGCAGTGTGCTGAGAGGCTGAGACAGCTGCCGGTCAGGAATCTGGGTGGATCCTGACATAAAAGTCTGGATCTCTCCAGAGCCTGGACTGGCTGAGTGATGTCAGCCAACAGTGGACTTTAGTCCGTTGTTGGCTGAATACAGGCCACAGGAGTGCGGAACTAATTGCACACCTGTGACGCACAGGAAAAGTAGGGTCAAAAGAGCTTTGGCCCTACTTCTTCTTTCATTTATGAAGCTTGTGTATCACATAGTAACTGTATTGGGGACTTGTTTGAACCTTCATATAGAAGTTTCTATTTGTACTTGCTGAACAAAGAAACAGTGACAGTACTGCTATTTGTTGGATTTCTAGGTCCGCCACGATTCCAGCTGCATCTATCCATCCAGATGTCCATGTACTCATGCAGGAAAAGAATACGCTCCTGGAAAGTCAGTGGAAATTGACTGCAACACATGGTTGGTGTACCATTTTTTTAAATTAATTTAAATTTCAATGATACACAGCATAAAGCTTTAAACAGCAATTAAAATGACAATTCTATCAAAGTTATTATACCTATTTAGGGCACTCCCAATTTGACTAAATAAAGTAATTATTACTAAACTCCAAACAGAGATTAACAAGTTTATATGGTTAAATTCCCACCCACGTCTATCGAGATTATTTTTATATAAATCACAAAAGAACGGAGGTCTGGGTCTCCCAGATTTCTGGTTATATTACTTAGCCGCTAGATGGTCACAAATTGCACAATGGCATATTTCCAACCCCAAGATCCCATGGGTCAGGTTTGAAAAAGACTCAATTCTACCATATTCTATTTCAAGTATCTTATGGAGAAATACAATGGGGAACACAACAACTTCACATCATTCTCTTCTCTTAAATCTAGACATCAGATCCCCAATACTAAATTTAATACATTTCTCTACATCAGACACTTTTTTAGCACATATTTTCAAATAACAAACTCACACCCACCATCATTCTTCGAAAACATGTCTAAAGTCACCAAGAAGAACCGGACTGATATCAGAAATGTACTCTAATCTAAATAATAACATAGAACAAAACAAACTCCCCTATATGCACAAATGGGAACAAGAATGTGATTTTTCGTTCTCAACTGAAAACTGGGACAATTGCATCAATAACCTACACAAATGCACCAGATCAATCACAATTAAAGAGACCGCAATTAAATTATTCACTAGATGGTATTATACTCCGGTTAAAATTCATGCCATTTTCTCCACAACTTCTCAGACTTGCGTCAGAGCTTGTAATGCCACAGGTACATTCTCACACATTTTCTGGAACTGTGAGAAGGTCACATATATATGGAAGCAATTAGAAAAAATTGCTTCCAAAATTTCAGATAGTAATATAAACTTCACTCTCCACAATTGTCTCCTATTTTCCACTATCACTGGTCTCACCACCCATAATATGAGACTGATCCACACAATATGTGTAGCAATACATTGGTTGAGAGCAATCCATTGGAAATCCTCATCAGTCCCCCTAACACAATTGAAAACCAGAATTAATAATATTAATCTTATGGAAAAAACATTCTACACGCTACAGAACACCAATCATTTTTATATTAAGAAATGGGACCCATGGCTTAACCTTTCCAATCTTTTTTTCAACCCTGAATGACATTACTAGTAACATATGTCCGAAGAAAATTATAAAATATGTATAAATACAATAATCATAGAGTTTAATGTTAAAATGTTAACATACTACAACAGAATTTATATATCAACAATTACAGATTATATTTTGATCTTTCTTATGTGTAAACTATCTGTATTGTACTTTCTTTTTTTATATATGACAAAGCTTTTTGTACCACTTTTTGTATCAAATAAAAATAGTTTGTAAACAAAAAAAGACTTTAAACAGCAATAGGAATTATTCACATCAGTATGTTCCCCAGAAGAGTTTTAACATATTGTACCTATTAAGAATACACACAGCCTGATGCCTGAAGAAGGGATCTAAGTTATCTTGAAAGCTTGCATCTTTAATAAAGTAAAGCCCAACTCCAGGAAAAGTCTTACTTGTTTTTGTCTAGGGGATGGTAAAAGCACTTTTAATTACCCCCATGTTTCAGCAATGGACTGTCCCTCAACATCCTCACATCCATTGCACATATATACACTCAAGTTCCATTATCCCTGGTTTTGTTTGACCTTCTGAATTACTAGTGGAAGATGCTTCTCTGCAAGGAGACCTGGAACTCCTTAGGATTGCCACACTGGCGAGAGATGACAGGCAAGCTACAGGGGGAACAGAATGCCAAACCGTAAGGCAGGGACATATTTAGAACCAGGTAGAATGTCACAGCAGGCAACACACAGAGATAATCAAGAACCAGGAGGGAAGTCAAGGCAGGTAGCAGACCTACAAAGTCAGGAACTAAAAAGAAAACCAGAGCAGGCAGCAGTTAGACATAGTTAGGAGCCAAGTGGGAGGAGAAGGCAGGCAACAAACATATACGGTCAGGACCCAGACTGAAAGTCAGAGCTGGCAGCAGACAGACACAGTTAAGAGACAAGTGGAAGGAGAGGGCAGGCAACAGACATGTGTGGTCAGGACCCAGATTTAAGGTCAGAGCTGGCAGCAGACATATTTAAGAGCACAGTGGGAGGAGAGGGCAGGCAACAGACATATGTGGTCAGGACCCAGACTGAAAGTCAGAGCTGGCAGCAGACAGACATAGCTAAGAGCTAGGTGGGAGGAGAGGGCAGGCAACAGACATATGTGATCAGGACCCAGACTGAAAGTCAGAACTGGCAACAGACAGACATAATTAAGAGCCAGATGGGGGGAGAGGGCAGGCAACAGACATATGTGGTCAGGACCCAGGTTGAAGGGCAGAGCTGGCAGCAGACATATTTAAGAGCACAGTGGGAGGAGAGGGCAGGCAACAGACATATGTGGTCAGGACCCAGACTGAAAGTCAGAGCTGGCAGCAGACAGACATAGCTAAGAGCCAGGTGGAAGGAGAGGTCAGGCAACAGATATATGTGGTCAGGACCCAGACTGAATGTCAGAGCTGGCAACAGACAGACATAATTAAGAGCCAGATGGGGGGAGAGGGCAGGCAACAGACATGTGTGGTCAGGACCCAGGTTGAAGGGCAGAGCTGGCAGCAGACATATTTAAGAGCACAGTGGGAGGAGAGGGCAGGCAACAGACATATGTGGTCAGGACCCAGACTGAAAGTCAGAGCTGGCAGCAGACAGACATAGCTAAGAGCCAGGTGGAAGGAGAGGTCAGGCAACAGATATATGTGGTCAGGACCCAGACTGAATGTCAGAGCTGGCAACAGACAGACATAATTAAGAGCCAGATGGGGGGAGAGGGCAGGCAACAGACATATATGGTCAGGACCCCGGTTGAAGGGCAGAGCTGGCAGCAGACATATTTAAGAGCACAGTGGGAGGAGAGGGCAGGCAACAGACATATGTGGTCAGGACCCAGACTGAAAGTCAGAGCTGGCAGCAGACAGACATAGCTAAGAGCCAGGTGGAAGGAGAGGTCAGGTAACAGACATATGTGGTCAGGACCCAGACTGAATGTCAGAGCTGGCAGCAGACAGACATAGCTAAGAGCTAGGTGGGAGGAGAGGGCAGGCAACAGACATATGTGGCCAGGACCCAGACTGAAACTCAGAGCTGGCAACAGACATATGTGTTCAGGACTAGGGATGGGCTATCTGTTCGAGTCGAACATGAGTTCGACTCGAACATTGGCTGTTCGCCCGTTCGCCGAACAGCAAACAATTTGGGGTGTTCGCGGCAAATTTGAAAAGCCGCGGAACACCCTTTAAGAGTCTATGGGAGAAATCTAAAGTGCTAATTTTAAAGGTTATATGCAAGTTATTGTCATAAAACGTGTTTGGGGACCTGGGTCCTGCCCCAGGGGACATGTATCAATGCAAAAAAAAGTTTTAAAAACGGCTGTTTTTTTGGGAGCAGTGACTTTAATAATGCTTAAAGTGAAACAATAAAAGTGAAATATTCCTTTAAATTTCGTACCTGGGGGGTGTCTATAGTATGCCTGTAAAGTAGCGCATGTTTCCTGTGTTTATAACAGTCTGAGAGCAAAATGACATTTCTAAAGAAAAAAAGTAATTTAAAAGTACTACCGCTAGTGTCGGCTATTAATGAATTGTCGGCCCCGACAATACACATAAAAGTCATTGAAAAAAAAAAATGCGTGGGGGTCCCCCAAAATTCCATTACCAGGCCCTTCAGGTCTGGTATGGATATCAAGGGGAACTCTGCGCCAAAATTTAAAAAAAAAATGGCGTGGGGTTCCCCCAAAAATCCATACCAGACCCTTATCTGAGTACGCAACCTGACAGGCCACAGGAAAAGAGGGGGGACGACAGAGCGCCCCCCCTCCTGAACCGTACCAGGCCACATGCCCTCAACATGGGGAGGATGTCCCCATGTTGATGGGGACAAAGGCCTCATCCCCACAACCCTTGCCTGGTGGTTGTGGGGGTCTGCGGGTGGGGGCTTATCGGAATCTGGAAGCCCCCTTTAACAAAGGGGACACCCAGATCCCGGCCCCCCCTTTAAGTGAATTGGTAAGGGGTGCATTGTACCCCTACCATTTCACAAAAAGAAAGTGTCAAAATGTTAAAAAACCACAGGAGACAGCTTGGGACAAGTCCTTTATTAAAAATAAAAATAAAAAATAAAAAAGAGATTCCAGCGATGTAATCCAATAAATCCATGCTCCTACTCCAGCGATGTAATCCAATTCTCGATCTCCAGCGATGGATGATCTCCAGCGACTCCAGTGAGGAACACGCACAGGATCCTGCCTCCACCGCAGGCACCCAGCCAATGACACGGCGCTAGCTAGACAGCTCTTATGTAGCTGAGGCCCGTTTCCCCTCTGACAAGGGGAAACGGGTTTCCCAGTGACGTGTACGGGTGACCCCGCCCCCCTCTGATGCAACGGGAATCCTGCGGGGTCACTTGTACATGTCACTAAGAAACCCTGGCATTTCCCCTTGTCAGAGGGGGACGGGGTCATGTGACAGGTGGGCCCGCCCTCAGCTACATAAGAGCTTTCAAGCTGGCGCCGCGTCATTGGCTGGGTGCCTCCGGTGGAGGCAAGATCCTGTGCGTGTTCGTCGCTGGAGTTGCTGGAGATCGAGAATTGGATTACATCGCTGGAGTAGAAGCATGGATTTATTGGATTACATCACTGGAATCTCTTTTTTATTTTTATTTTTTTTTATTTTTAATAAAGGACTTGTTCCAAGCCGTCTCCTGTGGTTTTTTTTATCATTTTGACACTTTCTTTTGTGAAATGGTAGGGGTACAATGTACCCCTTACCAATTCACATGGGGGGGCGGGATCTGGGTGTCCCCCTTGTTAAAGGGGGCTTCCAGATTACGATAAGCCCCCCGCCCGCACACCCCCACAACTACCGGGCAAGAGTTGTGGGGATGAGGCCCTTGTCCCATTCAACATGGAGACATCCTCCCCATGTTGAGGGCATGTGGCCTGGTACGGTTCCTTTTCCTGTGGCCTGCCAGGTTGCGTGCTCAGATAATGGTCGGGTGTGGATTTTGGGGAGAACCACACGCCATTTTTTTTTAATTTGGGCGTGGCGTTCCCCTTAAAATCCATACCAGACCTAAAGGGTCTGGTATGGATTTTTGGGGGGAACCCCACGCCATTTTTTTAAAATTTTGGTGCGGAGTTCCCCTTAATATTCATACCAGACCTGAAGCGCCTGGTAATGGAATTTTGGGGGACCCCCACGCATTTTTATTTTTTAATTTTCAACGACTTTCAATGACTTTTATGTGCATTGTCGGAACCGACAATTCATTAATAGCTGGCAGTAGCACTAGTTCTTTTAAATGACATTTTTTTACTTTAGAAATGTCATTTTGCTCTCAGACTGGTTTAAACACGGGAAACATGCGCTACTTTACAGGCATACTATAGACCCCCCCCCCCCCGGTACGAAATTTAAAGGAATATTTCACTTTTATTGTTTCACTTTAAGCATTATTAAAATCACTGCTCCCAAAAAAACTGACGTTTTTAAAACTTTTTTTTGCATTGATACATTTCCCCTGGGGCAGGACCCAGGTCCCCAAACACTTCCCTAACAGGCAGGAGGTCAGGGTAGGCAGCAAACAGACATAGCCAGGAACCAGATGGTAGGTCAGAGAAGGCAGAAAGGAGATAAATAAAAATGTACAATGGCAAGCATTAGCATTCACTAATAAAATATTATCATAATTATCATCATAATCACACACATATATGCTTCAATAAAACTATAAAAGAACTATAATTACCCTTTAATCCCTTACTTACTACAGAACGCAGATTTACACTCCAATTCAGGTAGACCATACAGGGTGGGAAGAGATTTACTCTTCCACAATGTGGAAGTGTATGTGTACTCAAACACATTCATAGAAGCAATGGCCACAGAATTGCATTCTGGAGTTTGCAGGATTATATATATGCATACACATCCAAATGCGTCGCAAACTAGGCTGCTATTGACATCAGCCGTCACAGTAAATTGTACAAAAAGTAGAATAGCGTGACACAGGGCACAAAATACCTCCAGTCATGAAGGGGTTATAGGACAGATTGATCAAATTGTATTTATTATTGCACGGTATTTTCCTCAGTACAAAACGCCTTGCTTTTATAAATGCTTGTGTACAGCTGACTCCCCAGTCACCATAATAAACAGTAAACACACTTCCGATAATATCCCATTTACCCTAAATCTGCTGTTAATTTGGAAACATATCAGGAACAAATAACCTCGAAATTGCAGAGAAAACATTGTTGCTCAACTATAGCCCTATTGTATTTCATGACCGGCCTTTTGGGTACGATAATGCGTTTTGTTAAATGCATCTCATAAATTCGGAGCATTATTAGGGCGCAACTGCATAGTTCAGCTTATTTTTAAATAAATAGTTTTCTACAGAGGTAACTAAACATCTGTTGTTTTCTATAGTGCTTTTTCTACATACATTCTATGGAGCGAAACATAGCAAAGAAGGTCAACGAGAACATAATATTTTCAAGTGCTCTTTACTGTAACTCTCCCCTCCCCCCCACCACCAAAAAATCCTAGATTTAAAGGGAATGTAAACTGTTTTGTGACAGACTTCCATGGCAGCATAAGTTTGGGTAGCCCCGCCCTCGCTCCAACCCGATAAGACTCCACTCCCATAAATTTTTAGGCTGAGCCAGAGGCCGCGTTCCTTTTTTGTCCTCCTCTCTCATAAGGACCATTTCATATGACGTTTCCTACCTTCTGAAAGTCGTGGAAACCGGGGGTCTCACGTTGTGCCGAGAAGGATCCTTGTGGCTTTCTGCCCAGTACGGGTAGTGTTTATATCCATACTGGGCGGCAATCTGAGGTGGTTTCGGCATTCTATGAGAACAAAAGATTTGTTCCTCCCATATGCAGGACCACCAAGGATAACTGGTTCCATGCCATGGATATTGGGATACTTCAAGCATGCTCTCAAGCTACAGCTTTGCTCAGAGTTTTAGGACATTTGTCACTCTCTCTAGCAGAACCAGCGAGACAGAGATGTCATCCAGAATTTTCACTGGATGGGTCGTTCTTATGCTGTTAATATATATCCATAGGGTTTCTGTTGGCTATGATTGAAACCCTACTTTTCTGACATCCTAGTCCAAAAAACAACCCTTGTTTTTTGGACTAGTTAGTTCCCAAACATATAGTGCCATAGAAGTCTGTCAGGAAAACAGAAAATTTACTATCAAAAACTTACCGTAATTTTTCTTTCCTGATGGACTCCATGACAGCAGGAGTGTATGCTGCCATGGAGTCTATCAAGAAAGAGAGTATTTGATAGTAATTTTTTTGTTTTCAGTAGAACATAGTCTGAGCAATTACTGTAATGTTTACTTAACCACTTGCCGACCAGCTGCCACAGATATACTGTGGCAGTGCGGATATATTGCGCAAATCGCTGTACTGGTGCAGCGCTCGGTGCAATAGCTATAGCCGGCGGCTGCAATGTCCGCCGGCCACCTGCGATTGCTCCACAGAGAGCCAGAACGGGGATCTGCCAGTGTAAACAAAGCAGATCCCCGTTCTGACAGGAGAGTAGAGAGAGATGGTATGTTCCTAGTGATCAGGAATAGCGATCTCTCTCTACTCCCAGTCAGTCCACTTCCCCCACAGTTAGAAACACCTCCCTAGGACACACTTAACCCCTTGATCACTCCCTAGTGTTAACCCTTTCCCTGCCAGTGTCATTTATACAGTGATCAGTAGCTATTTTTAGCTCTGATCACTGTAATAATGTCATTGGTCCCAAAAAAGTGTCAAAAGTGTCCGATCTGTACGCCGCAATGCCGCAGTCCTGCTAAAAATCGCTGATCACCACCATTTTTAGTAAAAAAAATGTATAATAAAAATGCCATAAATCTATCCCCTATTTTGTAGAGGCTTTTGCGCAAACCAATCAATATGTTTATTGCGATTTTTTTTTTACCAAAAATATGTAGAAGAATACATCTTGGCCTAAACTGATAAAGAAATGTGGGGGTTTTTTTTTTGGATATTTATTGTAGCAAAAAGTAAAAAATATATAATTTTTTTCAAAATTGTCATTTTTTTTTGTTTTTAGCGCAACAAATTAAAACCGCAGAGGTGATCAAATACCACCAAAAGCAAGCTCTATTTGTGGAAAAAAAAAGGACATTCATTTTGTTTGGGTACAATGTCACTCAACTGGGCAATTGTCAGTTAAATGGATGCAATGCTGTATCGCAAACAAATGGCCTGGTCATTAAGGGGGTAAATCCTACTAGGGCTTAAGTGGTTAAAGGGTCAATTCATCCATGCAAATGTGATATTTCATTTAAAGGCGGAGTCTAAACAGGACTCTATTAGCCCCTGGCTTCCTATATTTCTGGAAAAGTGCAACAGTGAGATCTCCCTGTTATAATTCCCAACTTAGTGCCTGCCTGTGTCTGTTCCTCCTATTACATTCTCCACATTGCAAAATATCCAAAAATTAAAAAAGGCAGCATGGATGGTAGGAGTTTCATAATGGGCACAATGTGTGTGCATTGTGTGAAATTTAGTGCTGAGATCTCACCGGCAGAGTGGGAGCAGTGTAGTGGGGAGTGGGAATTCGCCCCCTAGATGGCAGGTTAGAGATCACAAGCCAATAAAGTGGTTGCAAGGGTTCAAAGTGATTGTAAACTCATTTTTTTAAAAAAATATAACAAACACAATATACATACGTGCTCTGTGCAATGGATTTGTTTTGACAAACCTTTTGAAAAATGGGGGCCACACCCCGAAATGCAAAACCACGCCCATCGTTATTACATATTAGGTATTAGGTACATCAAGCAGTAATAGGGGTATGTTATTGTATACAAAGCCTTTCCACCATGCTAGTGAGAGCATCTCTCTCTCTCCCTCTCTCTCTCTCTCTCTCTCTCATAACTCTCCTATAGAGAAGAGTCAAAGGTCAAAGTTCTACGCCCGAATAATTGTCATATTAACATGTTATCATCTAAATACCCCTTGTTAGTTTGAGGATTGCCAGATACCTCCGCACCTTCATTCTTAAAGCCCATCTCTGGACTATTTTCACTTAATTGGACCCCTGACCTATGTAAAAAATCCAAATAGCAGACCAAACTGTATACTTTTATCGCCACAAGATGTCCTTGGTCATCCAGAAGACTGGGGACACACCATGAGTGCACGGCATCATTGGTGTCACCGCTGCAGCTTCATTCACTTATGGTGAATGACACTTATGAGTTATGGCACTGACCTAATCATGTCATCGCTACTCTCTGCATCATTGAGGGCTGGCCAGCATTGGGAAGAGGATCTCACAGCATCACCAGCCTGAAAATTTCAGAAAAGATGAGTATGAAAATAGAATAATGCCACGTACGCACGATAGGAATTTGCAACAGAAAGAGTCCGATGGGAGCTTTTCATTGTAGATTCTGACTGTGTGTATGCCCCATTGGCATTTTTCTGTCGAAAAGTCAGACGGACTTAGATAGAGAACATGTTCTATATTTTTCTGATGGAACAAATTACTGTCGGAAAATCGCTCGTCTGTATGCTGTTCCGACGCACCAAAAACGACGCATGCTCTGAAGCAAGTACGAGACGGAAGCTATTGGCTACTGGCTATTGAATTTCCGTTTTCTAGACCTGTTGTACGTGTTGTACGTCACCGCGTTCTGGACGGTCGGAATTTGGTGTGACCGTGTGTATGCAAGACAGCTTGAGCGGAATTTCGTCGGAACTCCGTCGGAAAAATCTTGAGCGGAATTCCATTGGAACTCCGTCGGAAAAACCTTCAGAGTTTATTCCGATGGCAAAACCGGTCATGTATACAGGGCATAAAAGATAGCTTGGGAGACCTTCAGCGGAGGATGGGAAGGATGCGATTAGGGGGAAAAGTTCAGAGTTCAGATGTTGAAAATTGTTATCTTGCTTTTGGGTTTCAATGCTTTCTGGGTCACAGGCCTTGAACAAACATACAACAAGTGAAGTCAACATGAAGTTAGAGCTCTTGTTCTGCTCATCATTGGAAAACCTTGGTCCCAAAACCATGGAAGTTTAGGAGCAAGTAGCTTTGTATTATTATAGGTCGGGGGTCAAAGCAAGCCAGTAGTTTTAATTCTATATGTGTTTTTATTCTTTCAGTGTTTGCAGAGACAGGAAATGGCAGTGCACAAAAAAAGTATGTGATGGCACATGTTCAGCCATAGGAGTATCCCATTACTTGACGTTTGATGGTATGAAGTATAGTTTCCCAGGTGACTGTCAGTACGTCATGGTTCAGGTAAGTGTTAATCTGACGTGGCATTGTCTGAAATTGAGTAAGAGAATGAAAAAACAAAATCAAACTAATGGCATCCTGGTTTATTTATGAATGTTTAGTGCATGGTTGCTTGTGTATGCCAGAGTGTATGCCATACAGTGGGGCCAAAAAGTATTTAGTCAGCCACCAGTTGTGCAAGTTCTCCCACTTAAAAAGATGAGAGAGGCCTGTAATTGTCATCATAGGTATACCTCAACTATGAGAGACAAAATGTGGAAATAAATTCAGACAATCACATTGTCTGATTTTTGAAAGAATTTATTTGCAAATTATAGTGGAAAATAAGTATTTTGTCAACATGAAAAGTCCATCTCAATAGTTTGTTATATATCCTTTGTTGACAATGACAGAGGTCAAACGTTTTCTGTAAGTCTTTACAAGGTTGTCACACACTGTTGCTGGTATGTTTATGTAATTATGGTGGAAAATAATTATTTGGTCACCTTCAAACAAGCAAGATTTCTTGCTCTCACAGACCTGTATCTTCTTCTTTAAGAGGCTCCTCTGTCCTCCACTCATTACTTGTATTAATGGCACCTGTTTGAACTTGTTATCAGTATAAAAGACACCTGTCCACAACCTCAAACAGTCACACTCCAAACTCCACTATGGTGAAGACCAAAGAGCTGTCGAAGGACACCAGAAACAAAATTGTAGACCTGCACCAGGCTGGGAAGATTGAATCTGCAATAGGCAAGCAGCTTGATGTGAAGAAATCAACTGTGGGAGCAATAATTAGAAAATGGAAGACATACAAGACCACTGATAATCTCCCTCGATCTGGGGCTCCATGCAAGATATCACCCCGTGGGGTCAAAATGATCACAAGAATGGTGAGCAAAAATCCCAGAACCACACGGGGGACCTAGTGAATGATCTGCAGAGAGCTGGGACCAACGTAACAAAGGCGACCATCAGTAACACACTACGCCACCATGGACTCAGATCCTGCAGTGCCAGACGTGTCCCCCTGCTTAAGCCAGTACATGTCCCGGCCCATCTGAGGTTTGCTAGAGAGCATTTGGATGATCCAGAAGAGGATTGGGAGAATGTCATATGGTTTAAATGAAACCAAACTAGAAATGTTTGGTAGAAACATAACTCGTCGTGTTTGTAGGAGAGAGAATGCTGAGTTGCAACCAAAGAACACCATACCTACTGTGAAGCATGGGGGTGGCAACATCATGCGTTGGGGCTGTTTCTCTGCAAAGGGAACAGGATAACTGATCCATGTACATGAAAGAATGTATGGGGCCATGTATTGTGAGATTTTGAGTGCAAACCTCTTCCCATCAGCAAGGGCATTGAAGATGAAACGTGGCTGGGTCTTTCAGCATGACAGTGATCCCAAACACACCGCCCGGGCAACGAAGGAGTGGCTTCGTAAGAAGCATTTCAAGGTCCTGGAGTGGCCTAGCCAGTCTCCAGATCTCAACCCCATAGAAAACCTTTGGAGGGAGTTGAAAGTCTGTGTTGCCCAGCGACAGCCCCAAAACATCACTGCTCTAGAGGAGATCTGCATGGAGGAATGGGCCAACATACCAGCAACAGTGTGTGACAACCTTGTAAAGACTTACAGAAAACGTTTGACCTCTGTCATTGCCAACAAAGGATATATAACAAAGTATTGAGATGGACTTTTCATGTTGACAAAATACTTATTTTCCACCATAATTTGCAAATAAAATATTTCAAAAATCAGACAATGTGATTGTCTGGATTCGTTTCCACATTTTGTCTCTCATATTTGAGGTATACCTATGATAACAATTACAGGCCTCTGTCATCTTTTTAAGTGGGAGAACTTGCACAATTGGTGGCTGACTAAATACTTTTTTGCCCCCCTGTATGTCAATAAACCCTTCGCTCCCCATAAAGGTGTGTAGCCAAGTCCTGGGGCCCCTGAGGCCTAATGGTGACCTCCAGGGTTAGGAACAACTGACATCCTTCTGTGTAGAGTGGGTTAAAAGGCATGGTGGGTTTAATGCAAAGTAGAATAATGGGCGCCAGACACTTCTTGAATGCAAAGAGATTTATTGTCTCTTGAACAGAACTGTGGAAGAGAGGGTTGGGGCCAGGACACCCTTAAGTAGATGCAATGTTAATTGGCAGACTCAGAGACTTCTGTAGGTAGACAGCCATGCAGGGAAAGGCACCAGACACCACATCTGCATGAGTAGGAACGCTGTCTCCTATGGCAACAGTCTTGTAACAGTTTCTAACAAAGGTTGCAATGAAATCTTTCACTTCTACAATCTCCTATTGTAGATCTTCAGTCAACTGAGCTCCCAGTCTATCACTTAGACTTGCTGATTCACTGCCACTGGATCCCCTGAGCTCTTCCAATCTTCTACTCAGTATCTTCCTTAAGCGTCACCCCGTGTCCCTGCTGGGTCCCTAGCTTGGCACTCACAGATACTCTTCAAGTGTCACCCCACTGGCCTGCTTGGTCCCTGGCTTGGCACACAATAATGCTCTGCAAGCGTCACCTCCACTGGTTGGGTCCCTGGCTTGACATTTGCTGAAGTTTTCCAATTATTCACCATCCCCGGTTGGTGAGAATACTGCTCTGGTACTTGCTTTAGCTACTCACAGTGGTCCCCGGTAATAAGGTCCTACGACCACGACGGGTTCTCCGGCCGGGGGAACTGTTAAATCAGGTTGGACTTCAAGCCGCAGTCCAAACCCTACGCTGCTCTCTTGCTTCTGGATAGGCCCTCAGACAGCCTAGCAGCCAAAGGTCCCCGGGATAGGCCTCAGGTCTCTGGCCTAGCAGCCCGGGGCAACACAACACACGTCCACCCAGACAGCCATCCAGGTGGCACAGAACCATGATCACCTGACTCCACAAAAATAAACAGGCTCTCCCAGCAGGCCAAGGGACCCAAGAAAATCCATGCCCATTGGCTGAGACACCCCATTCATTCCTAGTCCTTGCAATGCCCTTCTCTTATCTAATGCCACCAGATACCCGGCCATCTAGTGACAGAAGAGGGAAGTACAGCAATTCCAGAATTAGGGTGAAATCAATTGACCTCCTATCATTTGATCAAGGCAACTATCACGTGGCAAATAAATTTACTAGCAACCCTGCCTAAACATCAGGGTGCTACATCTGAATACAGATTCTCTTTTATTTGCCAATAGATGTTGAAGTATTAAAACATACTGGTCATCAAGCTGTGTGTATTTGATACTCATTTACATGAAACTCAAGGTTAATAATTACTAAGGGCATTACTGGTAGTAGCAACATGATGGGGCTTTAGCCATAAATGTCCATGACGATGTATCAACTGAAAAAAACACACATAATTGCTAGAGTATAAAAATATCCAGGCAAGCCTTATGATTGAACAATCCACCAAAATTAACTTTTATATGTGGCTAACACTATCATGACATACAGGAAATGCTCTAAGGTTGACATTCTGTTTTTCTCTAGGATTACTGCAATGGAGAAACAGGATCCTTCCGTATCCTTGTTGGCAATGTGGGCTGTGGTTTCACAGGAGAGAAATGTTCCAAAAAAATTACGATTTACTTTAGAAATGGTGAAATTGAGCTGGCAAATGAACAGGTCTGTATTGCAGATAGACAGATAAACAAGCATTCTTAAAATGTATGTAAACCTTAAATCTGTTTTTCTAGCACGTTTGGCATTATGCCTCACTGTATACAATTTTCTTAAAGTTGAATGCCAGCCTTCTCTTCAGTCTTGCACAGTTGTACAGGCTCCTCTCCTTTACTGAAATTACTTACTCTTAATTCACTGCACACTGTGAGCGTTCACAATGTGCATTAGAAACTCCAGCAAGTCAGATAGTGCCCTCCTCATTTCTTGGCTCGAGAAATTCCAGCATTATCTAGCTCTTTTGTTCCCAGCCTTACTGACTTCACTCCTTTCAATTATGGAGGCTCAGCATAATTTTTTGGTGAGAGACATGGTAAGACACAGCCCTCTCATGGTCCCACATTTGGAGGGTGGATCTTGGAGCGTTCAACAACTTGCAGTCATCCTCTGTTGTTTTACAGCCTCAGATTCCATGGGTTTGTTTTGTTGAATGTTTCCTGGAACTATAGCAGTCATGACTCAAAGCCAATGGGATGGCACTCCAGCCAAAGCCACCCTTCCATCCCTCTGAGGTAATAATTTAGCCTTCCAATGGTGTGGAATTTGACTCCTAAATCTAACATGGCATCCACTGTAGATCTGGTGCTGCGGCAGTGCTTTTCTTTCTTCATGTCACTTGTAAGCAATGGACTCCCAGAATTCTGGGTACTCCCAGTACAATCAGCATGTGGCCCCCAGGATCCCAAGCACTGATCACTCAGGGAACATCTGTAGGCCAACCCAGTCTAGCCTAACCTGCATTTCCCTGAATCCTCTCACACCTATACTAGGCTTAGCCAGCAATAGACCCCAGTAATACTCTATTGCAAAGGGCATTTTCCAGGAGACAACCTCATATAAATTAGAGGGAGGGCCAGTCCACACAAGAACTTTTTTTATTAAGGTTTCCTAAATTAATGAATGCAGGATACAGGTCAGCCTCTCAATTGAGCAGTGGTAGCACACAGCTTACTATTTCAAACAGTCATACAGAGGGAGCAATGTGGCCATGAAAATCTGAGATAACAGAGTCCACAGAGTTCCAGAATCGGGCATTTCCCCTTGGGGGATGTGAGTAGTCCCAATATATACAAGTCCTCCAGCCACCTCCTGGGGGGAAAGCTAATGATACAGGCTTAATACAGGATCCTTTTCTACATCCTGTTCCATATTGTTGCACCCATAGTTAAAACTAGCTATTACTCTTCTTATGACAACCACTTAACCACCTAGCCAGCTCACCGACTTCCTAATATAACCTCACACAGGGTGCCCTTCTCCTAGCAGGAACAGGGTTGACACTTAACCCACATGGCTTCTAAGCCAAATCTCACTCTCCAGCTCTGGAGGCATATAGGGGCCAACCAAGGGAACTGCAAAAGGACACACACATGCCCTACCCTACAGCACTTCCTGTTGCAGGAGGACAGCACTACACCACTGTCTCTTAGTTAGCAGCAGGGTTGTCAGCCTGCTATGCATGCTTCTTTAATTCGCCAATGAGCTACCTATCATATCTATAAGATAGGCAAACCAACAGAGAACTGAAGAAGCAAATACAACAAGCTAACTGTTGTCAGGTTTATGGTTTTCATACACTTTAAAAGGATTTTGGTTGGTTGGTAGGTTTGCTAAAATTTTCTTTGATTTTAGCGGGGGGATCTGGACTCACAATATTAAAAGTATTTATTTACTTTATGACGCTTTTACCCTCTTCATGGCATCACACATATGAATAAACTAACATAAGCCACTAATGCCGTGTACACACGGCCAAACTTCCCGACAGAAAAAGTCCGATGGGAGCTTTTGGTCGGACATTCCGACCGTGTGTATGCCCCATCAGACTTTTTCTGTCTGCATTTCCGACGGACTCAGATATAGAACATGTTCCAAATCTTTCCGTCGGAAATGCCGACCGAGTTTAGCCCGTTGGCAAGTCCGCTCGTGTGTACGCGGCATTACACTACTGCAAAGCAAACAAATTACCCATGTTTCATTGAAGGTGGATGAAGCTTGGATCTTGTACAGGGGAATGGGAAGTTCTGGGAAGTTTTTATATGTGCCCATTAACTGAAAAGCCCCTTATGTTACTTATTCCACTTTTATACAATATTGACTTTTTCTTTTGTTTTTTGAGACAGTTTGTGTGTGAACTACATAATATGTATATTTTGTTTTTGGTAATTACTCCTCAGGTCACCATTAGAAGGCCTCTGAGTGACGAGACCGGTTTTGATATGCTCCAGTCTGGAAACTTCTTTATCCTCATGCTTGGAAGTGAAATGTCTGTAACTTGGGACAAGGGGATGAGAGTTTACATCACTTTGAAAGAAACCTTAAGGGTAATAAAATTTAAATTCCTTTTACTTTTACCAAGTTGTAGCATGCATCTACAAAAATATAAAAGGCAATTTTATTGCTTTGTTCAGCTCAGTTTACAGATCATAATTTACAGTATATGGAACAGAATGTTAAAAAAACGGGAAGATGCTTTGGGGCTCAAAAATAGAAGTAAAGAAAAGAAAAGAAACACAAATGCTTCTTCAAGCACAATATCTTCTTGTTTTTGTTTAATTTTCTCTTAAAATAAAAATGAACAACTTAAGGTATTTTGTTTTAACTGTTTTATAAGTGAATAAAGGTAAAAAAAGTGCAGCGCTTATAAGTGTAAATCACCGTGATGGTGAAGTATATATCACAACAATGGATATAAACAAGTGTTGTAAAAAAAGTTCAAATAAAATGTGGTACAGCAATAGTGTATAATGACTATAACATAATAGAGTCCAAACACCACTAAACGAAAACCAAATAAGTTCATAAAGGGAAGTCCACTCAAATGACTGAAGTGGTATCCTCTGTGACAAATGGTGAGAGTAATGTTAACACGAAAATGGCTGTATGGCACAACAAGCGACAGATAAACATTCATCAAATGGAAGATAATGGATGGGTACTTCTTACGGGACACAGTGGGCCAATCAGGCGTGTGTTTTGACCGAAAGTCAAATGTTCATCAGTGTTCCCAACTGGAAGAAGGACGGAATCGATGAAGAGATCGCTCCAGAAGCGAGCGTTGTATCAATCGACCAATCAGGATCCAGGTGTGACAACTGAATCTCCAAACTTCAGGCAAATCTTCCAAGTGAAATGTGAACCAGAGCTCAGAGGGAGCTTAGTATGGCAAATAAGTGACACAATGGAACGGCGCCACATTCAGACCATAAAAAAGAGAAAAAATTTAAAAAATGGGGGCTCCATATGGTGCAGGTCATAAAAAATAATAAAAGATTTTAATCTTATATAAAAATGTCTTACAAAGCATCAAATGACAGATGTTGACATAAAAAGTGATCACTAAAAAAGTAGTAAAAGCAATGGGAAACATGTGTAGCAAGCCCTACGCATTTCGACCTAGTGGCCTTCAACTGGGGCATGTTTTATAAGTGCACAACAAATACTTAGTGATTGTGATATCAAGTGAGCTTTTCTGTGCTCTCTGCCTCTGTGGATTGTTATCTGTTACAGTTGTTCCCATTTCTTTCTGTGAACTTAAACCCCCCTGCTATGTTATGGAAAGAGTAGAGGGAAATATGTTCTGAAGTCCTGCTCAAGGGTGACAACAATTCACCTCTATAGATATAGTACAGTGAGCACTGTCACCTGAAGACAGGATGTGTGTTACCTGCAGCATAACAGGGTGCACATAAGGGAAAGAAAGCCTGAAAATGAATGCAGCCAGTATAGCTAAGATTTTGTAAGCTGCAAAATAGTACATTTTTGTTTTTGGGGTTAGGTACACTTTAATGTTTACCATACACATTGGCAGATCAAGCTGCTAATGCTTCTGTTTTTTGGCTTGGACATCCAACTGACAAAAAGTTTATCCGTCCACAATGACAGCTAAACGTAGCAGACATTTGGCATCTGCTCTGATATGTAGGGGATGACACCAGGGACCATGGCCATCATTTGACTGCTTCCTCCAGTCAATATTTGTCAGATACAAAAGTCAGGATAGGCTCATCAGCACTAGGGATGGGCCGAACACCCCTCCCCCCTCCGTTCAGTTCGCATCCAGAACATGCGAACAGACCGAAAGTTCGCGTGAACATTCGAACACCGTTAAAGTCTATGGGACTCGAACGTGAGAAATCAAAAGTGCAAATTTTAAAAGCTAATATGCAAGTTATTGTCCTAAAAAGGGTTTGGGGACCCGGGTCCTGCCCCAGGGGACATGTATCAATGCAAAAGAAAGTTTTAAAAACAGCTGTTTTTCCGGGAGCAGTGATTTTAATGATGTTTAAAGTGAAAAAATAAAAGTGAAATATTCCTCTAAATATCATACCTGGGGTGTGTGTATAGTATGCCTGTAAAGTGGCGCGTGTTTCCCGTGCTTAGAACAGTCCCTGCACAAAATGACATTTTTAAAGGAATAAAAGTCATTTAAAACTGCTTGCGGCTTTAATGTAATGTCGGGTCCTGGCAATATGGATGAAAATCAGTGAGACAAACGGCATGGGTACCCGCCCCAGTCCATTACCAGGCCCTTTGGGTCTTGTATGGATATTAAGGGGAACCCCGTACCCAAATTAAAAAAAGAAAAGGCGTTGGGCCCCCAGGCCCTATATACTCTGAACAGCAGTATACAGGTGGTGCAAACAAGACAGGAACTGTAGGTTTGTTCTTACGTAGAATTTGTTTGTAATTTGGAACAGGTACATTTTGTAAGTGTCGCTCCAGCTAAAAAAATCAATTTTAAAGCTTCTTGGAAAACATAGGGAAAGGTTATCACCCCTGTAACATCTGTTTTGCTGTCTGGGCCCCTGTTCAGAGGATTTCACCTCACTTTCTGTCCCAATGACAATTGGATTTTGAAAATTTGGGGTTTTTAATGGAAACAAGGATTGGTGATAAATCAGTGGAGGAGACACCTTTTTCCCATATTAACTCTCACAGGAGAATTTGCTTTCCTAGGGGTAGATTTCCTCTCATCTCCTGTTGTCTCCCTCAGTTTGTAAGTAAGAGTGGTTTGTAAGTCGGATGTTTGAAAGAGGGGACCACCTGTATATACTATACGGCCTACCCAATATACTCTGAAGAAATTTGGGCCTTAGGTGTTGGTGGTACCAGAACACTGTAAGCCCTCACAGTTACTCTTGGTGGGTGCTGGAATGGGCCCTGCTGTGAAATATTATATCAAGAATTGTAATTACATGCCCTTGTTGAACAGGATCAGAAAAATTGGGCCTTTGGTGGTTGTGTGATGGTGTTGCCACAACACTGTAAGCCCTCACAGTTACTCTTGGTGGGCACTGGAACAAGCCCTGCTGTGAAATATTCTATTGAGAATTGTAATTACATGCCCCTGTTGAACAGGGTCAGAAAAAGTGGGCCTTTGGTGGTGATGTGGTGGTGTTGCCACAACACTGTAAGCCCTCTCAGTTACTCTTGGTGTGTGCTGGAACAGGCCCTGCTGTGAAATATTATATCAAGAATTGTAATTAAGCGCCCCTGTTAAACAGGAGCAGAAAAATTGGGCTTTAGGCACTGGTGCTGGTGCCACAACACTGTAACCCCTCACAGATTTTGTTGTTGAGCGCAGGAACAAGCCCTGCTGTGAAATATTAGAATTAAAAATTGTAGTTACGCGCCCCTGTTAAACAGGGGCAGAAAAATTGGGCTTTAGGCACTGGTGCTGGTGCCACAACACTGCAACCCCTCACAGATATGCTAGTTGAGTGCAGGAACGAGCCCTGCTGCAAAATATTACAGCAAAAATTGTAATTAAGCACCCCTGTTAAACAGGAGCAGAAAAATTGGGCTTTGGGCACTGGTGCTGGTGCCACAACACTGTAACCCCTCACAGATTCTGTTGTTGAGCGCAGGAACGAGCCCTGCTGTGAAATATTAAATTTAAAAATTGTAATTACGCGCCACTGTTAAACAGGGGCAGAAAAATTGGGCTTTAGGCACTGGTGCCACAACACTGCAACCCCTCACATATACTCTAGTAGAGTGCAGGAACGAGCCCTGCTGCAAAATATTACAGCAAAAATTGTAAATACGCAAATACAGAAAAATTGGGCTTTAGGCACTGGTGCTGGTGCCTAGAACCAAAAATGTTCTTAGTAGCTATCAACATGAACATTGAGGAGAAATAGGGTAGTCACTCGGCATAACAGGATAGTCACTCAGCATCAGCATAGGCAGTCTTCAAGGGATCTCACATTCATAAAAAAATTAGTCGGTTATATCAGCATCAGGTGCTTGGTAGCTGGTGATACCAAGACTGATTCATTTTTATGAAGGTGAGCCGATCAACCGAGTCGGTGGACAGGCGCACTCTGTGATCGGTTACAAAGCCTCCAGCGGCACTAAATGTTCGTTCCGAAAGAACGCTGGATGCAGGACAGGCCAGTAGCTCAATTGCAAACTGTACAAGCTCTGGCCAGTGATCCATCCTCAAGACCCAGTAACCCAGTGGATTTTTGGTTGGAAAGGTCTCCAAGTCTGATCTTGCCCCTAGGTATTCCTGCACCATGTACAACAGATGCTGCGATAGTTGCTGGAACCGATCATACCTTGGGGCTGCGGACTAAAAAATTGTCTGAACGCATTGGTCAGCCGGCCACCTTCTCCACGGGTCCTTCTGTGACTGACCGAAGCCTCACCAACACGTTGTCCAGGACCAGGAATTTGTACCCTCCCAGGCTCTGGAAACGCATTGCACAAACCTTTCTGCAAGGCCTCCCGAAGATGTTCCATCCTCTGCGACGGCTGGATAAGTTCCGCAACCTTACCCTTGTAACGTGGATCAAGAAGGATTGCCAGCCAGTAGTGATCCTTGATCACACGAATCCGAGGGTCCTTTCACAGGCTTTGCAGGATCAGGGAGGCCATGCAGTGTAGGTTTGCTGAGGCATTCGATCCGGAGTCCTCTGGGTCACTAAAGACGACCTGATCTGCAGCCACCTCCTCCCAGCCACATACAAGTCCATGGGTTTCTGGGGACTGTAAATGATCCCTTGAAGACTGCTGCTGATGCTGAGTGCTAGGCTCCACCTTCATGCTGACACAATCCTCATCCTCCTCCTCCTCTTCCTGTGAGATCGACGGTGCCCGCAGGAATACTGTTTTGATAAAGGGGGCCTTGAGAGGTAAGGAAGTCCTTCTCTTCCTCCCTCTGTTCTGCCTCAAGTGCCCTGTCCATTATTCCATGCAGCATGTGCTCCAACAGGTAGACAAGAGGGACAGTATCACTGATGCATGCACTGTCACTGCTCACCATCCTCGTGGCCTCCTCAAATGGTGACAGGACAGTGCATGCATCCTTGATCATGAGCCACTGGCGTGGCGAAAAAAAGGTGAGCTCCCCTGACCCTGTCCTGGTGCCATGCTCACACAGGTACTCGTTGATGGCCCTCTTCTGCATGTGCAGCCGCTGCAGCATTGCCAACGTTGAGTTCCACCTGGTGGGCATGTCACAGATGAGGCGGTTCTTAGGCAGGTTGCATTCCTTCTGAAGGTCAGCCAGCCGAGTACTGGCATTATATGACCGGCGGGAAGACAGACTTTCCTGGCCTGCCTCAGGATATCCTGTAAGCCCGGGTACCTGCACAAGAACTGCTGTACCACCAAATTAAGGACGTGAGCCAAACAGGGCACATGTGTGAAGTGTCCCTGTCGGAGGGTGGAGAGGAGGTTGTTGCCATTGTCTCAAACCACCATCCCTGGCTGAAGCTGGCGTGGCGTCAACCACCTTTGAGCCTGCCCCTGCAAAGCTGACAGAATCTCTGCCCCAGTATGGCTTCTGTCCCCTAAGCAGACCAACTCAAGCACCGCATGGCATCTTTTTGCCTGAGTGCTTGCGTAGCCTCTAGAATGCCTATGGAGCACCGCTGGTTCTGAGGACAAATCTGCACAGGAAGGGGCCATAGAGGAAGAAGAAGTGGAGGGGGTGGAGGAGAGAGGTGTGGCAGAATCACCACTACCAGCATTTTGGAGGCGTGGTGGCGGAACAAGCTCCAACATTACTGCACCCTGTTCTGCATCCTTTCCAGCTGCCAGCAGGGTTACCCAGTGCACCGTGAAAGAAAGATAACGTCCCTGTTCATGCCTGCTGGACCATGAGTCAGCGGTAATATGCACCTTACCGCTGACCGCCCTGTCCAACGAGGCCAAGACATTGCCTTCCACATGTCGGTAGAGAGACGGAATTGCCTTACGAGAAAAAAATTGCAGTTTGGGAACCTGGCACTGAGGTACAGCACATTCCACAAATTCTCGAAAGGGGGCAGAGACTACCAGCTGAAAAGGCAGCTAGCAATTTAGCCTAACTAGCATTCAGCCACTGAGCATGTGGATGGCTGGGACAGAATTTCTTTCGCCGGTTTAGCAACTGGGGTAGGGAAATTTTCCTGCTATAATCGGACGTTGGTGTAGTGATAGCAGATTGCCCGCAAGTACTTGGCACACCTAATTCTACACCTTCATTCCTGTCAGTGCTGGTTTCTGAGAGGACTGAAGGTATAGTGGGGTTGGACATCCCAGCTGATGAGGAGCAATGAGAGGTCCGCCTTGCTCTTTGGTGTGAGTCTTTTAAGTACTGTTGCCAACGGACTACATGGGAGCTCGACATATGTCTGGTCAAGCATATGGTGCCCAAGCGGCTGCTGTTTTGGCCACGCTTGATGCGCTTCAGACCTATGTTGCAAACAGCAACAGTGCGATCTACTGCACACGTCTCAAAAAAGGCCCACACCAAAGAACTTTTGGAAAAACGTGCAGAGTCAGCAGCGCCCTGCACATGTGATGCAGCCGGTTGGCTACCCTTAAGCTGGCCCCTGGAGGGCATCCTGCCTCGATGGAGATGTGCCTCCTCCTCCTCTCTTCTATCAGGCACCCACGTAAAGTCAGTGACCTCATCATCCCCTCCCTCCTCACCACTGGAGCAAACCTGGCAGACAAAGTACCCTGAGCCTGGGTGACAGAGGATGAGGACAGCTTGGTCATCTACTCTACCAACTCTTCTGCATGTTGTAGCTCCAAGCGACAGCTGCTGAAAAAAGGACAAGCGTACCCCACGGCCACATTCTGAAGATGCACCATGTCCACAACCAGCACTGTTTGCTGTAGACACAGAGTCTGCTTGCCCTCTTTTAGTGGCCTGTGAGCATCTGCCTCTCCTTGGTGGCCTTCCAGACATACTGTACAATTAGATTAGCAAAACGAGGCCTGAAGTTTACTAAAAACAGTACACCAGGAATGGCCTACAGTAAGGTATAGGCTTGGCTGGACTACAGCAGTGGATATATATTTTATGAACTGCAGCTCAGTGAGTCACCTGCCTGGCTGAAAGTGTCTTTGAACATGCACTCAAGAAATGGGCTACAGTCAGATATAGGCTTCGCTGGAATACAATGCAGTGGATATATATTTTATGAACTGCAGCTCAGTGAGTCACCTGCCTGGCTGAAAGTGTCTTTGAACACGCACTCAGTCAATGGCCTACAGTCAGGTATAGGCTTGGCTAGACTATATATATACAAGCCTGTATATATATATTAAATGAACGGCAGCTCAGTGAGTCACCTGCCTGGCTGAAAGTGTCTTTGAACACGCACTCAAGGAATGGCCTACAGTCAGGTATAGGCTTGGCTAGACTATATATATACAAGCCTGTGTATATATATATATATATATATATATATATATATATATATATATTTATTAAATGAACTGCAGCTCAGTGAGTCACCTGCCTGGCTGAAAGTGTCTTTGAACACGCACTCAAGGAATGGCCCACAGTCAGGTATAGGCTTGGTTGGAATACAATGCAGTGGATATATATTTTATGAACTGCAGCTCAGTGAGTCACCTGCCTGGCGGAAAGTGTCTTTGAACACGCACTCAGGCAATGGCCTACAGTCAGGTATAGGCTTGGCTAGACTATATACCCTGTTTCCCCGAAAAAAAGACCTAGCGTGATTGTCAGTGATGGCTGCAATATAAGCCCTACCCCCCAAATAAGCCCTACCGTGTGTCCCTGAATCATCAGGGAAATCACAGGGTGCGCCTGTCCACCGACTCAATCGATCGACTGACCTTCATAAAAATTAATCAGTCTTGGATCACCACCAGCTACCAAGCACCTGATGCTGCTGTAACCGAATAATTTTTTTTGAAATGTCAGATCCCCTCAACACTGCCTATGCTGATGCTGAATGACTATCCCATTATTCTGAGTGACTATTCTCTTCCTCCTCAATGATCATGCTGATAACTTGTAAGAACATTTTTGGTTCTGGGCGCCGCCACCAGTGGCTAAGGCCCAATTTTTCAGTCCCTGTTTAACAGAGGCGTGTAATTACAATTTTTGATGCAATGTTTTGCAAGGAGGGTTCGTTGCTGCGCTCAACTAGAGTATTTGTGAGGGGTTGCAGTGTTGTGGCACCAGCACCAGTGCCTAAGGCCCAATTTTTCAGCCCCTGTTTAACAGGGGCGTGTAATTACAATTTTGATGCAATACTTTGCAGCAGGGCTCGTTCCTGCGCTCCAGCTAGAGTATCTGTGAGGGGTTGCAGTGTTGTGGCACCAGCACCAGTGCCTAAGGCCCAATTTTTCAGCCCCTGTTCAACAGGTGCGTGTAATTACAATTCTTGATCTAATATTTCACAGCAGGGCCCGTTTCTGCTCCCACCAAGAGTAACTGTGAGGACTTACAGTGTTGTGGCACCAGCACCACCACCACCAAAGGCCCAATTTTTCTGACCCTGTTCAACAGGGGCATGTAATTACAATTCTTGATCTAATATTTCACAGCAGGGCCCGTTCCTGCTCCCACCAAGAGTAACTGTGAGGGCTCACAGTGTTGTGGCAACACCAACACCTAAGGCCCCAATTTCTGCAGAGTATATAGGGCAGGCCCCTACTTTCAAACGACTCCTATTTACAAATGGAAGGAATCAACAGGAAGTGAGAAGAAATCTACCCCTAGGAAGGGAAATTCTCTCCTGTAAGAGTTAATATGGGAAAAACATGTCTCCTCTTCACTGATGCTTTATGACCAATCCTTGTTTCACTAAAACCCCCAAATTTTCAAAAAACATTTGTCATTGGGACAGAAAGTGAGGTGAAATTTTCTGAAAAGGTGCACGGACAGCAAAACAAATGTTACAGGGGTGATAACCCTTCCCCATGTTTTCCAAAAAGCTTACAAATAGATTTTGTGGCTGGAGCTACACTTTAAAAATGTACCAGTTCAAAATTACAAACAGATTCTACTTCTACTTAACAACAAACCTACAGTCCCTGTCTTGTTTGCACCGCCTGTATACTGCTGTTCAGAGTATATAGGGCCTGGGGGCCCCACGCCTTTCCTTTTTTTAATTTGGGTGCGGGGTTCCCCTTAATATCCATACAAAACTCAAAGAGCCTGGTAATGGACTGGAGAAATAGAGGTGGATGGGAGGGATGCAAATGAAGCGGAGGAGTCCCTGCTCTGATAGTTCATTTACTGTGTGTGTAAATTTCAGATTGAGCCACTGAGCACTGTGAACAGGCATTTTCCAATAGAGGAGTTTGTGTGCCTACAGGCTCCAGCTATAAATCTTATAGCTGTTTTATAGCTGTTTTAAATTAATAGTTTTTTTTTTACAAAGTATTTCTTCATAAATAAAAAGTGATTCCAAGAGCACTGTAGGTAATCGAAAAAAAAACTGTGGAACTAATCCTATTTCAGGCAAAATCCTTCTGATCGAAACCTCGGATAGAGCAATAGAGGTGGATGGGAGGGATGCAAATGGGGCAGAGGAGTCCCTGCTCCAAAAGTTAATTTACTGAGTGTGGAAATTTCTGAATGAACCACAGAGCACTGTGAACAGGGCTTTTTAAATAAAGGCGTTTGTGTACCTACTGGCTCCAGCAATACATTCTCTCTTGATCTTGCATAATATTATATAGAGGACATTTCTTTAATTCAGGGGAAAACTAGAAACTAAGTATTACTACCATGCTATGAGCAAAGTACATATGGTTTGATATGTAGTGCATGATTCATCTTTTTAGCACACTTGAAAGACTTTATTCCCCTACAGGTGCACGTGTTTAAGTTCAAATAACACATTAAATATAATACACAAAATTAATAAACTCTACCTTAAAGCTGCAAAGTTTGGCTGCATATGATCATTTAAAGTGTGATGGGTTTGTGATATAGGTGTCATGTCTTGGTCACAATTCATGTGTTGTGTCACAAAAATTTTTCTTGAAGTGTTAAAACTAATGTCAGCCAAAGTGTGACTGTGATTGACAGCGGAGCAACTCTCTCACTATGCTTGACCTGACCTGTGAAATACACACCGCAATTATTCATTCCCACTAAGCTGTTATTTATTACTCCTAGAATTGGCTGTTTCTGACCCTGAGTTATTTCTGAGTTGAGTGGCCTCAACATCAGCTTAAACCTCCCTTTCCCTGCTCCTTTTAACAATTGAAAACAAACATATCTTAATTTCAAGTAAATTTCACGTGGTGAGAGCTGTCCTTATTCCCCTTCTCCAGAAGTGGCAGTGGATGGTCTTCACTGCTACATAGAAGAGCATTCATACATTATTCTATGCATGCGTACACAGTGAATCGAGTCTGAGTGATAATGTTGAGCCAAGGGCATCTCATTGCCCAATGTGCAGCCCTGTGGACAATTTTCGATAGGCCTTGGGTGCTGAGATGAATTAACCCCCATGTGCGGGAACTACGTCATCGTGGGCCAGACAGCCTAGATGGCTGAAGACACTGAGCAGAGAAGAAGACCAGTCAAAAATGGCAACAGCAAAGACTAGGAGGACTGCGGATATTGCATCGCTGGAGAGGGCGCTTTGAGAGGTAAGTACAATGGACTTCCCCTTTAACAATAGTAAATATTTTTGATTAATTTTAATCAAGTAATTATGTATATGAATAGATTATATTTATATTTTGAAGTCAGATGACAGATCTTGGTAAGTTCTGTTCATAATAGGGACCCGCTCCCTTGTTTTCTTCTAGCAGAAATGAAACGTATGAATTTGTCAGTCAAACTCTGACTGACATCAAATATGGAGGAAATCTTATGCCGCATACACACGAGCGGATTTCTCGTCGGAAAAAGATATGACGACTTTTCCGACGGGATTCCGCTCAAGTTTGCCTTGCATACACATGGTCACGCAAAAGAACGCGGTGAAGTACAACGCTACAACGAGCCGAGAAAATGAAGTTCAATGCTTCCGAGCATGCGTCAATTTGTTTCCAAGCATGCGTAGGGATTTTGCGCGTCGGAATTGCCACAGACGATCGCATTTTCGGATAAGAACTTTTCCCGACCGAAAAGTTGAGAGCATGCTCTCAGTCTTTTGCTGGCTGGAATTCCGCCAGCAAAAGACCAATGGAGCATACACACGGTCGCATTTTCCGCCGAAAAACTCTCATCTGTCTGTCTCATCGTGTGTACACGGCATTAGGCTTTTCTATTGGTAAGCCTAACATTGTACGCAAACAGAATATTATAGATGCACGTTGTATTTTTAATATGTATACTGTATATACAGGGTGTCCCAAATGACTGAATCCATAGGCATTGAATTAGAATGCTGCGTACACACGGTCAGAGTTTCCAACGTAGAATGTGCGATCGGAGCTTGTTGTCGGAAATCCATCTCACTGATTTTCATCCATATTGCCGGGACCCGACATTACATTAAAGCCGCAAGCAGTTTTAAATGAAATGCCATGGGAATTTCCGTCGCACAAAATTTGAGATCTGGTTCTCAAATTTTCCGACAACAAAATCCGTTTGCGCAAATTCCGATCGTGTGTACACAATTCCGACGTACAAAGTGCCACGCATGCTTGGAATCAAGCAGAAGAGCCGCACTGGCTATTGAACTTCATTTTTTTTGGCTCGTCGTACGTGTTGTATGTCACCGCGTTCTTGGCGTTCGGAAATTCCGACAACTTTGTGTGACCGTGTGTATGCACGACAAGTTTGAGCCAACATCCATCAGAAAAAATCCATGGATTTTGTTGTCAGAATGTCCGATCAATGTCCGATCGTGTGTACGGGGCATTAGAAATCACAATTTTCATCCATATAAAGGGCAGCTGGTCCAGGTGAGGTCTCCAGACCTAATACCATTCAAATTTTTTCTTTGGGGCATCTGAAGTCAGAAGTTTGTCAGAACAATCGTCACAAAACATCAGTTCAACGCTCAAAGTCCAACATTCTTGTGCTTTAAATACATTTTTGTCTATGTAACCAGACTTTTGTGTTTATGTGTGTATATACAGTATACACTACATTGTCAAAAGTACTGGTACGTCTGCCTTTACACGCACATGAACATTAATGGCAACCCAGTCTTAGTCCGTAGTGTTCAATATTGAGTTGGCCCACCCTTTGCAGCTATAACAGCTTTAACTCTTTTGGGAAGGCTGTCCACAAGGTTTAGGAGTGTGTCTATGGGGAATGTTTGATCATTCTTCCAGAAGCGCATTTGTGACACCAGGCACTGATGTGGACGAGAAGGCCTGGCTCTCAGTCTCCGCTCTAATTCATCCCAAAGGCGTTCTATCGGGTTGAGGTAAGGCCAGTCAAGTTCCTCTACCTCAAACTTGCTCATCTATGTTTTTATGGACTTTGCTTTGTGCACTGGTGCGCAGTCATGTTGGAATAGGAAGGGGCCATCCCCAAACTGTTCCCACAAAGATGGGAGCATGAAATAGTTCAAAATGTCTTGGTATGCTGAAGCCTTAAGAGTTACCTTCACTGGAACTAAGGGGCCAAGCCCAACCCCAACCCCTGAAAAACAACCCCACACCATAATCCCCCTCCACCAAATGTTTTGGACCAGTGCACATAGCAAGTTCCATAAAGACATGGATGAGCGAGTATGGGGTGGAGGAATGTGACTGGCCTGCACAGAGTCCTGACCCCAACCCAAGCTAACACCTTTGGGATGGATTAGAGCAGAGACTGGGAGCTAGACCTTCTCGTCCAACATCAGTGCCTAACCTCACAAATGTGCTTCTGGAAGAATGGTCAAACATTCCCATAGACATACTCCTAAACCTTGTGAACAGCCTTCCCAGAAGAGTTGAAGCAGTTATAGCTGCAAAGGGTGGGCCAACTCAATATTGAACCCTACGGACTAAGACTGGGATGTCATTCAATTTCATGTGCGTGTATCTGAATATACATTTATTAAACTTAAAAAATAACAAACGCGTTATATTTACGCTAGTGATCCTATGTTAAGTTTATCAGTGATTTATACTGTATTGTTACTCTAGTTCATGCTGCTATTCTCTGATAACCAAAGAATTTGAGCCAGATTTCCATTTATTTTCCATTACTTAAATTTGTTTAAAACTTTGTGAAGTAATGCAAATGAAAATCATTTAGTATATATAAAGCTATATAAAGGTCTATAAAACCAGCCTGCTTTTAGGCCCCTTTCACACTGGGGCGGTGGGGGCGTCGGCGGTACAACAGCGCTATTTTTAGCGCTGCTGTACCGTCGTTCTTGCAGAGGTATTCGGCCGCTAGCGGTGCTGGTGGCCGAAAAAGGGTTAAAATCCCTCGTACAGCGCGGCTATAGCCGCGGTATTGCCGCGGTATAGCCGCGCTGTCCCATTGATTTCAATGGGCAGGAGCGGGGAAGGAGCGGTGAATACACCGCTCCTTCCCCGCTCCAAAAAAGCAGTTTGCAGGACTTTTCTCACCGCCCTGCCTGCGCACCGCTTCAGTGTGAAAGCCCTCAGGCTTTCACACTGAACAAACAGCGGAGGCTGTTTAGGAGCGGTTTTCAGGCGGTATTTTTAGCGCAATACCGCCTGAAAACCGCTCCAGTGTGAAAGGGGTCTAAAAGAGAAAAAAAGAGAAAAAACAACTCTATTAGACCCCTTTCACACTGGAGCGGTTTTCAGGCGGTATTGCGCTAAAAATACCGCCTGAAAACCGCTCCTAAACAGCCTCCGCTGTTTGTTCAGTGTGAAAGCCCGAGGGCTTTCACACTGAAGCGGTGCGCAGGCAGGGCGGTGAGAAAAGTCCTGCAAACCGCTTTTTTGGAGCGGGGAAGGAGCGGTGTATTCAACGCTCCTTCCCCGCTCCTGCCCATTGAAATCAATGGGACAGCGCGGCTATACCGCGGCAATACCGCGGCTATAGCCGCGCTGTACGAGGGATTTGAACCCTTTTTCGGCCGCCAGCGGGGGGTAAAACCGCACCGCTAGCGGCCGAATACCTCTGCAAGAACGACGGTACAGCAGCGCTAAAAATAGCGCTGTTGTACCGCCGACGCCCCCACCGCCCCAGTGTGAAAGGGGCCTTAATGCTTTCATATAAGTTAAAAAAAATAGAAATGTAAGAACAAAATATCTTAGTTGTTTGAGAGAGCCTACTATTTTGCTATAATAATAAAATAACACTCCCTAAAATGTTTTATTCTGTTGGTTTAACCAATGTTGACTTTTTCTACTCCCAGGAGAGAGTCTGTGGTTTGTGTGGAAACTTTGATGGAATTGAAAACAATGATTTAGTAAGCAGTCATAATCAGGTGGAAATTAACCCAAGCAACTTTGGAAATTCCTGGAAAGTGAATCCTCATTGTGCTGATGCTGCAATGGTGAGTCCAAAAATGAATTGTTAAGTTTGCTATTTTTATATAAAAAAAATCATTTATTTAAAGGCTTTTGTTATACAAACATGGTTTTAGAGCAATTTTTTTTCTATAAATGTATTCTTATATAATATTATTATATTCTATTTTAATTATTTTAATAAATAATTGATATATTTATTTAAAAAATGATTATATATATAGTGTTTTGTTTTTTTGTTTTGTTTTTTATAATCAGATGCACTAATAAATCTTTTAAGGTTGGGTTTGTATTACAGGTAAAGAGAACATGTATCCGGTCCAACAACTTTACATAATCAAATAACTGGGTGAAAAAAATAGGCATCACAAATAGTTTGTTGCATTGTCTAAGTAGCAGTATCAATATAGTTAATATTCAAAGTCACATGTCAGGATATACAATCTGATAATCAGTTTTTAGTAGATAAAAGAGAGTAAAAAAAAAAATCCTTTTTATTTATTGTATCTCTCAAGCACTCTGGTGGTAGGGTTTATTGAATGCCCAGATGTACATACCTACCTCCTCAGCACAAGTACTACCCTGTTCTTGTTAAATTTGTAATCGATTTTATAATACAGAAGATTTAACAGGAAGATCACACAGTGGATTGAAATGCCCTAGAAGCAGCTAGCTAACTCTAGCACACCATTTAACTGAAAAATACATTTTAGGTGGATCGACCCTGTAATATTAGTATTAAAGAGCATAGTGGGTCTATTCTTTATATACCTATCTTGTCTTGCTCTGGGTGCTGGGAAAACGCCTCTGTACTCTGTAAATTTCTGCTTAATATGCTAATGCTACAGTGGGGATCGAAAGTTTGGGCACCCCAGGTAAAAATGTGTATTAATGTGCATAACGAAGCTAAGGAAAGATGGAAAAATCTCCAAATGGCATCAAATTACAGATTAGAC
This sequence comes from Lithobates clamitans, assembly GCA_037952925.1. Classification (NCBI taxonomy): domain Eukaryota; kingdom Metazoa; phylum Chordata; class Amphibia; order Anura; family Ranidae; genus Lithobates; species Lithobates clamitans. Next base: position 304,320 of record JBBGZY010001477.1, read on the forward strand.
ATTCTTATAATATGTCAAAAAAAGTTAGATTTTATTTCCATCATTTACACTTTCCAAACGACAGAAAACAAAAAAATGGCGTCTGCAAAAGTTTGGGCACCCTGCAGAGTTAATATCTTGTACTGCCCCCTTTGGCAAGTATCACAGCTTGTAAACGCTTTTTGTAGCCAGCCAAGAGTCTTTCAATTCTTGATTGAGGTATCTTTGCCCATTCTTCCTTACAAAAGTCTTCCAGTTCTTTGAGATTTCTGGGCTGTCTGTCACGCACTGCTCTTTTAAGGTCTATCCATAGATTTTCAATAATGTTGAGGTCAGGAGATTTTGAAGGCTATGGCAAAACCTTCAGTTTACGCCTCTTGATGTAATCCCCCGTGGATTTTGAGGTGTGTTTAGGATCATTATCCATTTGTAGAAGCCATCCTCTCTTTAACTTCAGCTTTTTCACAGATGGCATCAAGTTACCATCCAAAATTTGCTGAAATTTTATTGAATCAATTTTTCCTTCTACTCGTGAAATGTTCCCTGTGCCACTGGCTGCAATTCAACCCTAAAGAATGATTGATCCACCCCCATGCTTAACAGTTGGTCAGAGGTTCTTTTCATTAAATTCTGTGCCCTTTCTTCTCCAAACGTACCTTTGCTCATTCCGGCCAAAAAGTTCTATTTTAACCTCATCGGTCCACAGAACTTGTTTCCAAAATGCCTCAGGCTTGTCTATATGTTCAATTGCAAAGTTCAAACGCTGATTTTTGTGGTGAGGACGTAGAAGAGGTTTTCTTTTGATGACTCTTCCATGAAGAGCATATTTGTACAAGTATCTCTTTATAGTGGAATAGTGTACCACAACAGTGTCTGCCAGATCTTTCTGGAGGGATCGTGCAGTCAAACGTGGGTTTTGAATTGCTTTTCTCACAATCCTGCGAGCTGTTCTGTCTGATATTTTTCTTGGTTTTCCAGATCTTGCTTTAACTCCCACTGTTCCTGATGATTGCCATTTCTTAATTACATTCCGAACATCTGGGGCAAGGTCAGATGAGTCTGGCCATTTAAAACCTTTGAGATTGACATCACCTGGTCTTCCCAGATGATGATTGAGAACAATCCATGACACTGGCCGGTCTCAGCTTTGCAAAGGGGGCAGTGCATGCTATAAATTCTGCAGGGTGCCCAAACTTTTGCAGACGCCATTTTTTTGTTTTCTGTAATTTTGAAAGTGTAAATGATGGAAATAAAATCTAACTTTTTTGACATATTATAAGAATGTCTAATCTGTAATTTGATGCCTTTTGGAGATTTTTCCATCTTTCCTTGGCTTCGTTATGCACATTAATACACATTTTTACCTGGGGTGCCCAAACTTTCGATCCCCACTGTATAATTAATAATTACAATTTACAAATTACAATACACACTCCCCCCTAGATGTGCAGCTTATCTGAGCTGGGACCATGGAGATTGTACTGATCTCCTCCAACCCAGCAGCCCCTTCACCTCACTCACAATGACTAAAATCTGTATGTTGCTACTGGATACAGGAAGCTCAGTACTCATAAACCAATGCTTGTTCTCCTCCCAAGACCTCACTTCACCACTCATGACTCCCACGCTAGGTCCCTAGGAACTCTGTACCATGTGAACGGTCTCAGTATGTGGGGAACTAGTCCCCAATAAAAGGGGCCAATAATCAACCCCCTCACTACCAGAGTCTCCATCTCCCATGCCATGTCACCCACTTCCTGGCTGTATGGCTGCAAAGCACTTGGCACAAGTACGGTAGTCACTAGCAATGGCATCTGTATCTTCTCTCGTCCCCTTGATGAACCCCTCTTCCTTTGATACGTTATGCATACATCCCTTTATTGACTTCAAACCAGGCAGTTGAACTGAACAATAAAGTTTTTTTACTAAAGTAGTGGGGATAACAAAGAAATGGTTCTCCAAGACATTCACAGCTCCTGCACACATTTCTGACAAAGTTCCCTAAGTGTCCATGTCGTAGTGCCCGAAGAGGTAGTCATACATTAATTAGGTAGTAGTCCATCATAAGTCCTTTGCAAGGCAAGTGTCTGATATTGGCCATAAATCCATAATTAGGTAGTCATAATCCACAACAGGTAGTAAACCCATGACGGACAGTATAGGTCCATTTAAGTCCATACCCATTGGGACGCTGACTGGGCTCCTTGTGGTGACCCTGCACAGGGACGTACCTAGAGCATATCTCTAGCGTATATCTGGCACGTTAAAATGTAAAAACCCCCCACTGTGCAACTTGCATACTTCTGCATCCCCCAATATCTCTTTATCACTACTGTGTACCCCCTCTCCACAACTGTACTTCTGGACCCCTTTACATTACACAGCATCCTGCATCTCTGGACCCCTTTACAATAGACAGCACCCTGCATCCCTTTACATTACACAGCCCCCTGCAGCTCTGGACCCTTTTACATTACACAGCCCCCTGCACCTCTGGACCCCTTTACATTACACAGCACCCAGCATCTCGGGACCCCTTCACATTACACAGCACCCTGCACCTCTGGGCCCCTTTATATTACACATCCCCCCACAGCTCTGGACTCTGCACATTACACGGCTCTAGCCCCCCTGCGTGTTACACAGACACCCCCACAGCTCGGGACCCCCTGCATGTTACATAGACCCCCCTCCCCCACAGCTCTGGACCCCCTGCATGTTACACAGACACCCCCTCCCCCACAGCTCTGGACCCCCTGCATGTTACACAGACCCCCCCCCCCCACACACACACGGCTCTGGACCCCCTGCATGTTACACAGAGCCTCCCTCCAGCTCTGCCCCTTACTACCTAATCATGCAGAGGGAGAGACACAGCAGTGCTGAACAGAGGGCGGGAGCTGCTGGAGTTAATTTTTCATATTGACAAGCTAATGATTGGTTGCTAGGACCACCTAGCAACCAATCACCTGCTGGTTTACTTACAGGTACAGGAGAGAGTGTTTTCTTTCTCCTGCTGGCCAGCTCTAGGTGACACCCAGGTAGTGGCCTGGACACCCCCGCACCCTGTCACAGATCGCCTCTCCGGGCTCTCCCTGCCCTGTCACCGAACTGCTGCGCTGCCTGAGCCCACCCTGCTGTCACCGCTTCACTCGCACGGGGGGGGGGGGGGTGTCAGGCCGGACACCCCCCAGTGTGTATCACTCAGGGCATTCAGTTGGTACGCCACTGACCCTGCAGAGTGGCAGCTTACATCTTAGCAGTTTAGTCCCCAAATAGCTCTTTGCCTAGATTCAGTTCTCTTTTTATATGTTTTGTCCAGCAGAGGGAGGTACTATTCGGAAAAGCCCAGGAAAAGCTGATTAACCTTTACCTACCAAACAGCACCACCTCTGCTGGGCAATGTTAACTAAGTAATGCAATTTACACAGCAGAAAATACATTTTATTTAAATTTAACTTAAAGTACTGAAAATAACCTGAACAGAAATACCTCAGTCAGCACCTGCATTACAAGCTCATGGGCAAATATAGTTCTGAGGGTATGCATACATCAGTGGAAATTGACCCCTGAACAGTTGTATCTGCAAGAATTTTACAAGACCTGATGATGATACTGTCACAGGTAGAAACGAGAACAGGTAATACCTGATCATATCCCTAAAGCTAAACAGGATATGCCATGTAAAATAGAAGAACAGATGCAAAGGTGCCCTTGAAAAAAAAAAATTGTAAAAGTTCCTCTAAACGAAATATATACTTTTTTGATACTTAGAAGAGAATGTAGGTTCCTTGCAAAGCATGAAGAATTCTGTGTAAGTGGATATGCCATGTAAAATAGAAGAACAGATGCAAAGGTACCCTTGAAAAAAAAAATTGTAAAAGTTCCTCTAAACGAAATATATACTTTTTTGATACTTAGAAGAGAATGTAGGTTCCTTGCAAAGCATGAAGAATTCTGTGTAAGTGCTAAGTGTTTTAATACTTATTATTCTCCTTGTACAGTTCTCCGCTGCGGTGTCCATGCCACTCTGCCAAGACAATGTTCTGAAACAGGCAGCAGTAGAACACGCCTGCAGCATCCTGACAGGTGACATCTTTCTAACATGTGAGAAACTGGTATGTATATACACGCACAACTGAATCAATTTTGGAGCAACAATCAGGCCAGAAATAAAGAATTAACTTTTTTTCTTTTAATTGCTACTTTGTTCTGTAGGTAGATCCAACACCATATTATGAGATTTGCAAGTATGACACCTGCACTTGTGAATCGATTGGTGATTGTTCATGCTTTTGTGATTCTATAGCAGCTTATGCACATGCATGTGCACAGAAAGGAGTGGTGGTGCAGTGGAGATCATCACAACTGTGTCGTAAGTACAAAAAAAATTCATGTTTCTATCCTACTGAATGTACTGCTTCAAACTTCATGACTACAATGTACCGGCACAAAATGTGACAAGCAACCACAACTAACGATGAACAGCTGGTACCACCAGGCTTGGTTGAAAAACATTTAAAGGAGCATTCCAAATAAGACTGATATTTCTTTGATGGAAGGACCTTCATGGACATAATCAGCCACTGTGACAGGAGATCCAGAAGCAAAACCTCTTTAGCTGAGTTATTAATTGTAAGCAAATCTGTACTTAGTCCATGCAGGGGAAAGTAATAGATTTGTTTTAATTCCTGTCCAGCAGCTATATTCATCCTTCCTTTGCTCTGCTGCAGCTCTGTTCATCCACCAGGAGTGAGGACAGGAGTGCTGTCTGCCTAGCCATGTGTGTCAATGCTGTCCACTAAACACCAGCACTGTTAGGAAGGGGGGGGGGGAGTAAGGGGGGGGGAGTAAGTCAATACCTGGAGGTATATTGTATTTTCTTTGATTCCAGCAGCTGAACGGGAGCTTCAGAGGAACAAAACAAAGATAAATTTGTGCCTCTGGAGGCATGAGAATTAAATCAAATGTGTTGCTTTTCCCTACATTTTAAAGTTTACATTTTATAGAAGCTGGTGGAGTTAAGTGATTGTAACCTTGACCGGTATGGAGGTGAATATCCAGAGTTTCTTAATGGGTGCACAGATATCCTCCAAGAAAGTAATTAAATATTACAGTGGTTTAAAGGCCAACTGTAGGCAACATTTTATTTTTAGATTATTTTAGATTTAGATTAGGGAAGGGTTCGATCCTATTTGCTGCCTGGGCCTTTACTGGGGAGATTTACCTTCAGTTTTAAGGATAGGAGGTAATAGGAGGTAATAGTTTATACAGTTTTGCTCATAAGTTTACATACCCTGGCAGAATTTATGATTTCTTGGCCATTTTTCAGAGAATATGAATGATAACACAAAAACTTTTCTTTCACTCATGGTTAGTGTTTGGCTGACACCATTTATTATCAATCAACTGTGCTTACTCTTTTTAAATCATAATGACAACAGAAACTACCCAAATGACCCTGAACAAAAGTTTACATACCTTAGTGATTTTGGCCTGATAACATGCACACAAGTTGACAAAAATGGGTTTGAATGGCTATTAATGGTATCCATCCTTACCTGTGATCTGTTTGTGTTTGTATAAAAGGTCAATGAGTTTCTGGACTCCTGACGGACCCTTAGATCTTTCATCCAGTGCTGCACTGATGTTTCTGGATTCTGAGTCATGGGGAAAGCAAAAGAATTGTTAAAGGATCTGCGGGAAAAGGTAGTTGAACTGTATAAAACAGGAAAGGGATATAAAAAGATATCCAAGGAATTGAGAATGCCAATCAGTAGTGTTCAAACTATAATCAATAAGTGGGAAATGAGGGGTTCTGTTGAAACCAAACCACAGTCAGGTAGACCAACTAAAATTTCAGCCACAAATGCCAGGAACATTGTTCGGGATGCAAAGAAAAACCCACAAATAACTTCAGGTGAAATACAGGACTCTCTGAAAACATGTGGTGTGGCTGTTTCAAGATGCACAATTTGGAGGCACTTGAAGAAAGATGGGCTGAACCAAGTGGGAAAAAGACCTACAAATAACATTCACCACCCCACAGAAGGAACGCATACTCTTCTTCGCTCATAAATCGTCACTTTGCAGCAAATATCAGGAAATCTCCTATAAATTGATCACACGCTGGTATCGCACTCCGGCCGTTTTGGCCAAAATATTTCCCAATCAATCTGACCGTTGCTGGCGTTGCGAACAACAAGCTGGCACTATTCTCCACATCTTTTGGGATTGCCCAAAACTACAAACTTTCTGGCAACCTGTCCTCCGACTCATCCACAAATTCACAGACATTTCCTTAACCAATGACCCCGCTGCTGTGCTCCTCAACCTCACCCCCATGTCAAGTAAGCGATACCACAAATCTCTCCTTAAACACCTACTCAACGCTGCTAGAGCTTGCATCCCAAGTCTCTGGAAGCAACAATCTGCCCCACGGTGGCCCATTGGCTCGCGAGGGTTAATGACATTGAGCGAATGGAAGACCTGACTGCAACGGTCCGGGATAAATCCGAGGAACATAAGACCAGGTGGTTTTATTGGACCCAGTTCCGCTTCTCAGAGGAATACCTCCGCACGACATAGTTGGGCCAAGGCGTATGCCAGAGGCTCTTGTTCCAAACCATGGCCCTCAGATGGCCTGGAGAGCTTGGGGCGGTCCTTGCTCTCTAGGTGGACTTCTACCTCTACCCTCTTCACTTTACCATCACATCACCTCCTTCCCCCCCTCTTTTCCTTTACTCAGTTTCTTTCCCCCAGTCTCTTTTCTCTTTTCTCCTTTATTAATTTTTTTTCTCCTTTAAATCAAAAATTGGTATGTTTCGACCCCAGCTGGTCACACCACAGTACCCTTCCCCTAGGTGAGGATGCCCAAATCCTCCATGGATCTAGGGCTAATCCCCAGAGGGTTATTAGTGATTAACTGCCCTATCGAAGAGAAGCCCTAGTCTTATACTTCCTGGGTATCTAGGTATCTTTTTATGTATAGAGCTATCCTTGTTATAATATATGGAGTTTACTTATATTTTGTTCAGATACCACTATCTTGTGCTCATATGTAAGCTATTTTGTTTGAACAACATTTTCTGTGAAGTTATCATTTCATTGTATGTCGCATACCACTAAATAAAAAATTAAAAAAAAAAAAAAAAAAAAAGAAAAAGAAAGATGGGCTGCATGGTCGAATCGCCAGAAGAAAGCCATTACTATGCAAATGCCACAAAGTATCCCGCTTACAATACGCCAAACAGCACAGAGACAAACCTCAAACCTTCTGGCACAAAGTCATTTGGAGTGGTGAGACTAAAATTGGCCACAACTATAAACGCTTCATTTGGAGAGGAGTATAACAAGGCCTCTGATGGAAGGTACACCATTCCTACTGTGAAACACGGAGGTGGATCGCTGATGTTTTGGGGATGTGTGAGCTACAAATGAATGCAGTATGTTATCAAAAAATACTGGAGGAACATTTGCATTCATCAGCCATGAAGCTGTACATGGGATGTACTTGGACATTCCAACATGACAATGATCCAAAACACAAGGCCAAGTCGACCTGTCATTGGCTACAGCAGAATAAAGTGAAGGTTCTGGAGTGGCGATCCCAGTCTTCTGACCTCAATATCATTGAGCCACTCTGGGGAGATCTCAAACGTGCAGTTCATGCAAGACAGCCCAAGAATTTACAGAGACTAGAGGCTTTTTTTCAAGCAGAATGGGCAGCTTTACCACATGAGAAGATAAAGAGCCTCATCCACAAATACCACAAAAGACTTCAAGCTGTCATTTATGTTAAAGGGGGCTTAAGAACTGACTGGGTTATGTAAACTTTTGATCAGGGTCATTTGGGTAGTTTCTGTTGATTATGATTTAAAAAGAGCAAACACCGTTGATTGATAATAAATGGCTTCAGCCAAGCACTAAGCACGAGTGAAAGAAAAGTTTTTGTGTTATCATTCATATTCTCTGAAAAATGGCAGAGAAATCAGCACAACTGTATATATATATATATATAAAATTTATTTATTTACACACATACTGTATATATACACAGGTATAAGGTATAAGGAAATGCTATAAATTAAGACTGCTTTCAGAAAATAGAAGTGTTAATAGTTTATTCTTATCAATTAACAAAATGGAAGTACATGAACAGAAAGGAAATCCAAAACAAATCAATATTTGGGGTGACCACATTTTGCCTTTAAAACAGCATCAATTCTTCTAGGTACACAGTTTTTGGGGGAAATCAACAGGTAAGTTGTTCCAAACAGCTTGGAGAGCTACAAACAGATCTTCTGGGGATGTAGGCTGCCTCAGATCCTTCTGTCTCTTCATGTAACCCCAGACATGTAATGACATTGAGATCAGGGCTCTGTGGGGGCCACACCATCACTTCCAGGACTCCTTGTTCTTCTTTATGCTGAAGATAGTTCTTAATGACTTTGGCTGTATGTTTGGGGTTGTTGTCCTGCTGCATAATAAATTTGGGACCAATCACACACCTCCCTGATGGTAAGACCTTAATTTGCAGGAATGCAGCCCTAAACTTGCAAGGAACCTCACCATGCTTCACAGTTGCCTGCAGACACTCACTATAGTGCCACTCTCCAGCCCTTGGGCAAACAAACTGCCTTCTGCTACAACAAAATATGTAAAATTGTGACTCATCAGTCCAGAGCACCTGCTGCCATTTTTCTGCACCCCAGATTCTATGTTTTTTATAGCATAGATGAGTCACTTAGCCTTGTTTCCACATTGGAGCTATGGCTTTTTGGCCAAAATTCTTCCATGACAGTCCTTCTCTGGACAGTAGATGGGTATACCTGGGTCCAGGGCCGCTGTTAGAAATCATGGGGCCCCATACAGCCTACCTGACAGGCCCCCCCTCCCCCTTGCCCACCCACCTTCCCGCTGCCACAGTGCCCTGACAATCATAAGTAGATGAGACATTCCCTGCTCCACAGCCACATGTATACATGATCCAGGTATATGTGTGGCTGTGGGGTGGGTAATGCCTCAACTTATGATTGGCAGTGTACAGTGAGATGCTAACTGTTAGGTCTTGTTTACAGATGGTAAAACTGTGGCTGAGCTGCACATTTTTACTGCCTCCCCCCACCCAAACACAAAAGTAAACAAGACCTAACCGCATCTCACTGTGCTTATGTGATCATTATCATTATCATGATGATGATCACACAGGCTCTTGGCCACTTCTCTCTTCAATCATCTCCCGCCACCCACTTACAGCCCTGTCGTCTGCCCTCCTCAGTTACTGAGGGAGATAAGAAGAATCACTCCGCCAGAGATCGGCTGTCATCAGCCACGGCCAGCAGGAACTTTAAAAAAGTGCGGCGTCGACTTTAGTCACTTGGGCCCCTGAAATAAGAAAATAATCCCTCTCTGCTAATCACCTTCTGGACCTCTCTGCTGCGCTGGTGGGGCCCAGGTAAAATATATTTATGTTACAGCAAGCCTAGGAGCATTGTCAAATGCTTTCACCTGGGCAAGGTGCTTTCACCATAGTTGAAGAATAAAGTTACCCAGGCCCCCTTGCTGAGCCGGGCCCCGTACAGGAGGGCTGGTTGTACTGCCCTATCAGCAGCCCTGCCTGGGTCACACTGGTTTCTGCCAGTTCTGTGCTGATGGCACTGCTGGACATCTTCCAATGTTGAAGGGAAGTAAGCATGATGTGTCTTTCATCTGCTGCATTAGGTTTCTGTGGCAGACTACTGCGTCTTCAGTCCTCAGCATTGCCCGTTTCTTTGTGCTTCTTCAAAAGAGCTTGAACAGCATATCTTGAAAGCCCGGTCTGCTTTGACACCTTTGCCTCAGGGAGACCTTGCTGATGCAGTATACCTCCCTTGTGTCTTGTTGCTGTGCTCATTGTTGCATTGGTGTATGACCTGTGACATGAAACTGTCTTCCAAAACCTCGCCTTAGAAGCAGAGTTCCCCTAGCAGGGAACTGAACAAGATATGTTGAGGAGACAAAATTGATTCCATAGTTCTCAAATTTGTGGGACTTGTTGTACAGAACATTACACAACATACATAAGTAACATATGAATTACTTTTCAGGCGTAGAGTCACCAGAAGGGTGGAACAAACAGGCAAAATAAAGAAATAATAATAATAAAAAAAGCAATAAAACAGTAAAACAGTGGAATAGTGGAACTATGAAACAACTGGTCGGTAGCAGAATGTGCTCTGAACAGGAGTATTTAGCATATAAAATATATATATTGAAAGCATGACTGGTGTATAGCTGATTTTCGTGTGCTCCCCTTAACCAAAACCTATTCCACTACTTGCCTAACCTTACTTATTAAAATGATCACCACACACCTTCTGGATTAAATGGCCATCCAGCCCCTTTATTAACAAATAACAATTTTTATAAAAATAAACTCAATTTAATTTAATATAAATATAACACTTATAATAAACCCCAAATTTTTTAAACTCCTGTTCTGCCTGAGGTTCGTGAAGGAAGGTATAGCTACAGCATCGGCTGCACCACCACCACCACCACAGTATCCTTGGCCCCTAGCCGTGATCTCACCAGCACAGGGACGACCAATTGCCACCTTCATACCACTGCAGCCCAATGACCGGTAGCCCATTATTTCCAGCTAGGGAGGGTACCATACTGAGAGGTCCAACCCTCCCCACACCATATCCTGTTTACCTTAAACCATTCCAACCTACACAAACCAGAGACCCATGCCACAGACTCCCACCATGACCCCCTCACGCGTGGGAGGCCTGCCACAGTCGACAGGCCCGTTGCAGCCCATCCTGGAGCCCCAGGAACCACATGTCAATCTCGACGGCTGACAAATGTACCCCATCGGCCCTTAAGTTCAGACTGATGTCCTGTTCCAACTCAAAATGGCGGACCACCAATCCACAGCCTTGTTAACCTGTATCCTGGTCTTGTTGATTCGCTCAACAGACCGGGCACCCCTCCAAGTTGCCCTGCCAATCATATCTGACCACACCACCACTGTCTCCAGAAATGCTAACCTCAAACGTAAGAAATCCCATTTGACATCCCGAATAAGATCCCTCGAGGCCCTGATACTCAAATCATTACCCCCTACGTGCAACAACAGCACATCCGGGGGCCTATCCAGCCTCGCGTACCGCTGCACTTCAGAAAGGACGCGGGCCCACAGCATGCCCGGAATCCCAATTCATCGCACCGAAGCTTCCTTCCTTGGGAAACCCAACTGCCTTCCTTCCCATCTGACCAAGGCCCTTCTTGCTCCCCAATAGACGTATGAGTGTCCCATGAACCATATCAGGCACACCAGGCCTGAAAGACAGAAAGACACAAAAGGAAACATAGACACTCACACCAATCTTCATTTATACCACCCCATTATTAACATACCACACCACATAAAGACATTACAAACAACACCAAACAGGACCCGTCTACCCGGGCTCCACCCCCAGACCCCTCCCCACAACCCTTCAAAGTAAATGAGGGTGAACATAGAGTCGGACTTGTTGAGATTCCCAGCGACCAATCCGTTGCAAGATCTGGTCACTGACACCCCACCTTGCCGCCTCCATAGCCGCCCCAATCCTAAATGAATGAGATGAGTAGTCGCAAGGGGAGAAACCCCCTGCCAATAAACACTTCCTGAACACGGACACAAATTGATATCGCAACAACTGTGAACCATTGTCATGTACCAGAAGAGAAACCCCACCGTAGGCCGTATTCCTAGCGACTCCTGGATAACCCTTACCGTTGTGCTTCAAATGAAGAAGAACAAACCTGGGGCAGATTAATCACCAAGTTAGTTAACATCCCCAACGACACTGGCCTCCTGGAATCCGGCTTACTTCGCCCCCGTCTGTAACCCCTCAAAGCCTTCCGCACTATAAACGCCTTAGTGACATTCTCCACCCCATTCAGCTGGAACATGAACGCAAGGCCCGACATCTTCCTATTTACCGCGGCAACCGACACCCCTTCTTCGCAATTCTTACCCAGCAAATACAAAAGTACCTGAAGCCTTTACTCTTTGTTGGAACAACCGCCGACATCACTCACCAACTCCAGCCATTCCTGCCATACCCGCTCATACCCTCGCCACGTAGTGTCTGCTACCAAGCACCGCACCAAAGCCATCATGGTATCAAGACGAGTTCCCACATGTGCCTGGGGCACGGGACTCCCAGCCGCTTCGCTCCCGGCGCCAATTGACGGAACCTCTCCCACTGTAAATGAGAGAGCGCATCAGCCACCTCATTCTCCACCCCAGGGATGTGTACAGCAGACACACAAATATTCAATTGTAAACATACTAACACCAGATGTCGCAGCAGGCGCACCACTGGCAAAGAAGAAGCCGACAGGGAATTGATGGCCTGTACCACACCTAAGTTATCGCAATGAAAACAAACCCTCCTGTTGGTGAATTCCGTTCCCCACAGTTCCACCGGAAGCACTATTGGAAACAACTCCAACAGCCACCGGTCCGTGCACCATTTCCCATTGAAGTAAGCAGCATAGCCTACCGACCCCGCCGAATCCGTGAACAACTCCAGCTCAGCCTCCTGAACCGCAGGCCCCAACCAAAAAGACCTGCCATTATACTGCTCTAAGAAGGAATCCCAAACCTGCAGATCCGCCCGATGCTCCTGACTTAATCGAATTAAATGATGTGGCGCCTTGACTGTGGCACCTACAAAAGAGCCTCCCTAGTGGCATAATTTTACACGCAAAGTTCAGTTTTCCCAGTAAGGACTGCAGCTTCTACAGCTGAACCTTATAACGCCTAGCCACCGCAGCCACAGTCGATCGAAGATCCTCCAGCTTATCAATAGGTAACCTGCACTCCATCAGTGTAGTATCAATTATGATACCCAAAAACTTCAGGACTGTGGTTGGGCCCTCCGTTTTTTCTCTAGCCAGGGGAACCCCAAAAACCTGAAAGACATGTTCCAACGTGGCCAACAAAATGAAACAAGCCCGCTCTCTCGGCGGACCTATCACCAAGAAATCGTCCAGTGCAAGACTGAACTAAGACCGGACAAGTCCTTGATGACCCATTACAGGAAGGTACTGAACAACTCAAAGTAAGAGCAAGAGATAGCGCAACCCATAGGAAGGCACCTGTCCACGAAAAACTGACCCTCCCAGCAACAACCCAACAAACGCACACTATCCGAATGAACCGGCAATAGGCGAAAAGCCGACTCAATGTCGGTCTTGGCCACGAGTGCCCCTCTCCTGAATTTATGTACCCACCGCACTGCTTCGTCAAATGAAGCGTAAGACACCGTACAGCGCGCCGGATCAATCGCATCGTTTACTGAACCCCCTTTTGGATGAGACAAATGGTGAATCAGGCGGAATTGATTCGGCTCCCTCTTGGGCACCACGCCCAACGGGGAAACCCCCAAGTCCTCCACCGGCGGCCCCTCAAACGGGCCTGCCATCCTCCCCAACTCAACCTCCTTACGCAACTTACCTCCCTCCATCTCCGGATGTTCGTACGCTGATCTAAGATTAGGAGAAACAGGGGGGACCCTATCCAACGTGCTTGAAATGGTGAAACCATCCCTAAAACCCATCCACAACGTCCGGGCTGCCCCCCTGTTAGGGTACCTACTTAGATACGGCGCCATTTTTTCCACCCTCACCAGAGTCCTCCCTTTTTCCAGCGTCGGCCGGTTTCTTACCTTTCCGGAAGCACTTAGACCATGGGTGGGCACCTCCGCATTCCGAACACTCATGTCAGAAGCAGCAGGCTCCCCCGAACTTGCAGGTTCCCTCATTGAACTGCCAACAGAACCCCTTGCGCTTAACGGCCAATGGTGATGAGGTGTTGGCACCCCCGGCCCCGCTATAAAAGGGCGGCAAAACTGCCCTGGCTTGCGTCATGAGCTTCATCCACAGCCCAATATCTTTTTGATCCCACCGCAACGATGGCCTAAAAGCCTTCCGCTACCAGAACTGCTCGTCGTACCTAAGTCAGACCACCCCCCCCATAAGCCCTTTGTGCCTCACTGATGGAATCCAGGTAACAGAAGAGCCCCGAACAATTGTCCGGAGCCTTCTCCCCAATGACGCTCGCTAAAATGTGAAACGCCTGCGACCAATTCACAAACGTTCTAGGGATCAGTCGATAACGCCGTTTCTCCTCTTCTTCCTTTTTGCTCTCGTCCGGCTTAATCTTGTCCAGATTAAACTTTTCCAGCGGAAGGAGCGAGACGATCTCTACGTACTCCCCTTTCCAGATCCTCTCCCTAACCTCCATTTTTAGATGGGAACCAAGGGGGCCCTCGTAGCAAATGTAAACCTCACACTGTGCTGCATCCGCCAGCTCCACCACCGACACCCCTGGCGTCCCTGTACTCGTACTCACCTGCGAAGACACCGCCACCGTCGCAGGAACCCCATCCTTTGACGACTCCACTGTTAATGGTGATGGCCCTGTCACCACCGCAGTAGCCGGCGGAGCCGCCACCATCGCCTGCGGAGGCGTGGGCACCACCACTTCCGGCGATGGCAAAACCACCATCGACGACAATGGTGGCGGAGGTGAACCCAGCACTGGGAGGACACCAGGCGGCTCCGTAGCACCCCCCGGCCCACCCCCCGCTATCCATGCTGCAACCAGGGAGAGCAGAGCCCCTGGTCGTGGCTGTTCCAGGACCCCTAAACGCTAAGAGTGCAGCCAGCAAATGCTGTACAAGCATGTCACCAGCGCCCCTGCCCTGGAAGCCCCCTTGTGGCACTCCCATAGTCTCCACAGGCCCAACCCCTGCAGCCAAAATAGGCGCCGGGGCCGGACCACCCCCCACCAACATCCCAGCGGGGGAGCTAACCGGGGCCCCCACGATGGGAATTCTTTCCAGCCCCAGCAGCAGCAGCCATGGCTGGGCGCTTGGCCCTGGGCGCTGGAGGGTCCGAATTCGGGCTTCCGGATTGGCAGCTCACCCGAGGTGTCTCATCCGGCCTAAAACGCGCAGGAGCCGAGACATCCTCGCGCAAGATGTTAAGGGGGCTGGCGGAGCTGAGCCCTGCCCCTACCCCTGTAGCAACACCGTGAGCTGAGAATTCAGCCACTGCGTGCCGTGCACGTCTGCGGCTGTCCTAAGCTGTTCTATAATGCCGTTAAAGGTCTCCATGCTGACAGTAAATAACCTTACCTATACCTCTCACTGCCTCTCCTGCCCCACGAATGACTAACCCCTCCCCTCTGCAGGGGCAAAAATAACTTTACACTCCTCCCCCTGACCAATCCAAAAACTCCCCTTCCCCCTTCTCCTGAACACTTCCCATGTCAACATCCTGTGCACCCACTACAGCTGTCCCCAGTCATGTTTGCCCTCCACCTAAGGCTCCCTTTTCATTCCGGGCTTGTTCTTTCTTACTGTACAGCATTTCTTCACACCTGCACAGTACTATATATATATATATGTATATATATATATATATATAAATATATATATATATATATATACATATACATACACAGTATACAGAGGGGAAAATAATTACCGTATTTATCGGCGTATAACACGCACCGGCGTATAACACGCACCCCAATTTAGGAGGGAATTTTAAGGAAAAAAAACTTTTAGGAGGGAAGTTGAAGGGAAAAAAAACTTACATTTAAACGCCCATCATTGCAGCCTTGTCAGTGCAGCCTTGTCAGTGCAGCCATGTCAGTGCAGCCTTGTCAGTGCAGCCATGTCAGTGCAGCCTTGTCAGTGCAGCCTTGTCAGTGCAGCCTTGTCAGTGCAGCCTTGTCAGTGCAGCCATGTCAGTGCAGCCTTCCCCAGTGCAGCCTTGTCAATGCAGCCTTGTCAATGCAGCCTTCCCCAGTGCAGACTTCCCCAGTGCAGCCTTGTCAGTGCAGACTTCCCCAGTGCAGCTTTACCCAGTGCAGCCTTCCCCAGTGCAGTCTTCCCCAGTGAAGTCTTCCCCAGTGCAGCTTTACCCAGTGCAGCCTTCCCCAGTCCAGTCTTCCCCAGTGCAGCTTTCCCCAGTGCAGCCTTCCCCAGTGCAGCCTTCCCCAGTGCAGCCTTCCCCAGTGCAGCCTTCCCCCAGTGATCCCAGCCATTCTGGGCTTCAAAATCGCCGATCGCGATTTGAAAATGGCGCCGCCGGCGCCGAAATACACAGTGCCGGTCCTCGGCTCTTTCCGGCGGCTGTCGTTCATTTTCGGCTCCACTCGTAGTCCCGAGCGGAGCTATCCGAACCTACTCGGCTAGGGACTACGAGTGGAGCCGAAAATGAACGACAGCCGCCGGAAAGAGCCGAGGACCGGCTCTGTGTATTTCGGCGCCGGCGGCGCCATTTTCAAATCGCGATCGGCGATTTTGAAAATATGACAGGTCGGATCGCAGGGGATCGGCGTATAACACGCACCTGCGACTTTCCCCTGATTTTAAGGGGAAAAAAGTACGTGTTATACGCCGATAAATACGGTATTTAAACACCTGCATATTTTGTAAGTTTGCCCACTTACAAAGAGATGAAGGGTCTATAATATTTATCATAGTTGTATTTTAAATGATAGAGACAGAATATATACAAAAAATGCAGATAAAACACATCATGCAAATGTTATAAATTGAGTTGCAGTTCAGTGAGTAAAATAAGTATTTGATCCCCAAGCAAAACATCACTTAGTACTTGGTGGAGAAACCCTTGTTGGCAAGCACAGAGGTAAGATGTTTCTTGTAGTTGGTTACCAGGTCTGCACACATCTCAGGAGGGATTTTGGCCCACTCTTCTTTACAGATCTTCTCTAAATACTTAAGCATTCTTGGCTAAATAA
Organism: Lithobates clamitans; assembly: GCA_037952925.1. NCBI lineage: Eukaryota > Metazoa > Chordata > Amphibia > Anura > Ranidae > Lithobates > Lithobates clamitans. The sequence continues at coordinate 321,121 of JBBGZY010001477.1, forward strand.
AGAAAAAATACAATCAGCGCAACCTCAATAGTAATGTATAAGAAAAAAACTATGCCAGCTGAACACCTGGGAAATTCTGGGGCCCAATAACAATATACAGTTCAAAATGTTACAGCGCATACAGTAAATTATAATAGACCGTGTGTAATAAATAAATATGTGATGTAAACAGTCCACAGCCAAGAAAGAATCCAACCAGGGAAGAATCATATGAGTAACCCAAGGTGCAGGAAACGATAGCCCATTGAGTGAATGCAAACCACCACCACCATAAGGGTTGCTTCACTCACCTCAAAATCTGACCCCTGTACCACTGAAGGTCAGAAACCACCTTTTTCCCACTATCCCGGGGAATTGGGTATGAATGGTAAAGACTTGTCTCAGCTTGACTCAGCTACTAAGGAGCTTTGCCAATATCCAGAAGGTTTCTTGGCTGTCGCTTGGCAACTCAAAGTTTCTGCTCCCTCTATAACTTTTCTGTAGGATTAAGGTCTGGAGACTGGCTAGGCTACTCCATGACCTTAATGCGCTTCTTCTTGAGCCACTCCTTTGTTGCCTTAGCATTATGTTTTGGGTCATTATGAGGGAAAAAGGTTCTCATCCAAGATTTTACAAAACATAGCCCTGTCCATTGGCCCCCCAATGCGGCAAATTCTGCCTGTACCTTTAGCAGAGAAACAGCCCCAAAGCATAATGTTTCCACCTCCGTGTTTGACTTTAGGGATGGTGTTCTTAGGGTAATAGCATTTTTCTTCCTCCAAACACGGCGAGTCGAGTTAATACCAAAGAGCTCAATTGTGGTCTCATCTGACCACAGTACTTTCTCCCAGTCCTTGTCTGAATCATTTAGATGTTCATTGGCAAACTTCAGACGGGCCTGTACATGTGCCTTCTTGAGAAGAGTGACCTTGCATGTGCTGCAGGATTTCAATCCATGGCAGCGTAGGCTGCAAGTCAGGCCTTCTCGTCCAACATCAGTGCCTGACCTCACAAATGCGATTCTGGAAGACTGGTAAAACGTTCCCATAGACACATTGCTAAACCTTGTGGACAGTTGAAGCTGTAAAAGCTGCAAAGGGTGGGCCAACTCAGTATTTAGGGATGCAATTAATGTTTGTGTATATATATATATATATATATATATATATATATATATACACAAACTTTAATTGCATCCCTAAATACTGAGTTGGCCCAGTTGCTTTCTTTTTCTCCTGCCCCATCTGCAACCCCTCATTTCTTGTCCTTGTGTCATCAAGATCAGGATAGGAAATAAGGGGAAATCTCCCCAATGTCTATATGTATTTGCAATGTGTTCATAGGAAGGGTCTACCAAAAATATTGGCATCGTATAAGGAAAAGGTATCACAAATTTGGAATTGTCATTAGTTAAATGTATGATCTAAAACTTAGATGTTTTATATGCACAGCACAAGGAAGGTGTACTAGGCTTGTTAAGTATTTTCTTTCCTCCGTGTACAGCGCAGAGTTGTGAAGAGAAGAATGAAAAAGAACTGGAGTATGTGTGTGAATGGAGGTATAACAGTTGTGCACCAGCTTGCCCAGTAACCTGTCAACATCCTGAGCCCTCAAACTGCCCTCTGAAGTGTGTTGAAGGGTGCCAAGCACACTGTCCACCTGGTAAGTTTTTCATTATTGCACTGTGCATTATTGTATTGCATAATGCAGGGTGATTTGGTTGAGTATTCTGAAAATAAAATTATTTCTATGGTATAAATTTATCTTTTATGTATTTTATTATTACTGTTGTAAAAATGGTATTACCAAATTAACATTTAAAACTGAATGATTCCATGATGCTTTGTTTGTAGAACATGAGAACATTCTAATAAGACATGGTGACAGTTTCTTTCTAAAACATACATTTAAACATGTTTCGAGTGGAAGGCCGGGATGGAGCCGGTTCCCTCCTATGAGTCATCCAGCTATGTACAGTATGTCACAAAAGTCAGTACACCTCTCAAATTTTTTAAATATTTTATTATATCATTTCATGTGACAGCACTGATGAAATGACACTTTGCTACAATGTAAAGTAGTGAGTCTACAGCTTGTATAACAGTGTAAATTTGCTGTCCCCTCAAAATAACTCAGCATACAGCGATTAATGTCTAAACCGCTGAGTACATCCCTAAGTGAAAATGTCCAAATTGGGCCCAAAGTGTCAATATTTTGTGTGGCCACCATTATTTTCTAGACATGTGCACACTGAAATATTTCGTTTTGGAATTTAGTTTTCGTCCGAAAAATCCATTTATTTAGTTTCTCCCGAAATTCGTTTTTATGTATTTCGTTTCGTTAAAAAATGCATTCGTCCGAAAATCCAAAATAATTAAGGTTGAATCTGTCATTGAAGGCTTATGGTGTCTGTCGAATGTTCTAAGAAGATTCGACGGAGCAGCTAAACTTTTCGACGCCGCAATCATACATTTCCTGTCGAATGTTCCGCCTACAAGCTATAGTAGAATTCTAATGTTGTATGACACTAGTAATAATTATATTTATTAATTATTATTGCTAGTCAGCCAACATTAGAATTCTTCTATAGCCTATGGGCGGAGCATTTGACCATAAATGTCCACTCGCGGCGACTGCTTCGTCGAATCTTCATGTCGAATCTTTTCTCTCTATGTCAAATAATCTTTTGACTAATAGAGTTAGGTTAGGCACATTCGACCTTTTTTACTATTGTCTCTATAATGTCGAATCTTTTCTCTCTATGTCGAATCTTTTCTCTCTATGTCGAATCTTTTCTCTTTATGTCAAATCTTTTCTCTCTATGTCGAATAATCTTGGACTAATAGAGTTAGGTTAGGCACATTCGACCACAGGTTCGATGGACACAGATCGCTATTGTCAGCGTCATGTCGAATCTCCTATCTTTATCGAACTGTTGTTGTAACGAAAATGAAAATAAAGCATTTGTTTATGTCGGATCTTTCGGTTTTCGGATTCTGTGCGTTCGTTATTGTTTATTAAAACGATAGCGGAAATACCCGAAATTCGGACGAAAATGCATTCGGACGAAAACGAATGCACATGTCTATTATTTTCCAGCACTGCCTTAACCCTATTGGGCATGGAGTTCACCAGAGCTTCACAGGTTGCTACTGGAGTCCTCTTCCATTCCTCCATGAGGACATCACAGAGCTGGTGGATGTTAGAGACCTTGCGTTCCTCCACCTTCCGTTTGAGGATGCCCCACAGATGTTCAATAGGATTTAGATCTGGAGACATGCTTGGCCAGTCCATCACCTTTACCCTCAGCTTCTTTAGCAGGGCAGTGGCCATCTTGGAGGTGTGTTTGGGGTCGTTATCATGTTGGAATACTGCCCTGCGGCCCAGTCTCCGAAGAGAGGGGATCATGCTCTGCTTCAGTATGTCACAGTACATCTTGGCATTCATGGTTCCCTCAATGAACTGTAGCTCCCCAGTGCAGCCCCAGACCATGACACTCCCACCACCATGCTTGACTGTAGGCAAGACACACTTGTCTTTGTACTCCTAACCTGGTTGCCACCACACAAACTTGACACCATCTGAACCAAATAAGTTTATCTTGGTCTCATCAGACGACAGGACATGGTTCCAGTAATCCATGTGCTTGGTCTGCTTGTCTTCAGCAAACTGTTTGTGGGCTTTCTTGTGCATCATCTTTAGAAGAGGCTTCCTTCTGGGACGACAGCCATTCAGACCAATTTGATGCAGTATATGGTCTGAGCACTGACAGGCTGACCCCCCACCCATTCAACCTCTGCAGAAATGCTGGAAGCACTTATACATCTGATTCCCAGTGACAACCTCTGGATATGACGCTGAGCACGAGCACTCAACTTCTTTGGTCGACCATGGTGAGGCCTGTTCTGAGTTGAATCTGTCCTGTTAAACCGCTGTATGGTCTTGGCTACCGTGCTGCAGCTCAGTTTCAGGGTCTTGGCAATCTTCTTATACCCTAGATCATCTTTATGTAGAGCAACAATTCTTTTTTTAAGATCCTCAGAGAGTTCTTTGCCATGAGGTGCAGCGATCATTATGAGAGAGTGAGAGCGATAACACCAAATTTAACATACCTGCTCCCCATTTACACCTGAGACCTTGTAAAACTAACGACTCACATGACATCGGGGAGGGAAAATGGCTAATTGGGCCCAATTTGGACATTTTCACTTAAAGGTGTACTCACTTTTGTTGCCAGAGGTTTAGACATTAATGGCTGTGTGTTGAGTTATTTTGGGAGGACAGCAAATTTACACTGTTATACAAGCTGTACACTTACTACTTTACATTTTAGCAAAGTGTCATTTCTTCAGAGCTGTAACATGAAAGGATATAATAAAATATTTACAAAAATGTGAGGGGTGTACTCACTTTTGTGAGATACTGTATATGCAATGTGCAAAACCCAGCACTGCCTTTCTCTAAGGCTGGGTTCACACTGCAGACGGATGCAGCTGGCAACAGGGGTCCGGTGAATCCCTGTTCTCCGTTTCAGGGATGAATCAGGCCCGAATTTTTACCTGAATTCGGACCTGAAACAGAGCCAAAGACGCACAGGACCCCTGTGCAATGCGCTTTGCAGCTGCTCCAGAGATGTGTGAACCGGCTCCAGGGGCGTTGCTAGGTGGCAAAAAGACCAGGGGCTTCAGCCCGAAGTCCAAGGCCGGCACGGGGGAGAGGGCCTCTAGTGGCGCTGGGTTTTTTTGGTTGGGCGGAGGGGTTGTGTGGCGGGGGGTATGCTGACTTGCTGGTTGCTGCCTGGCTTACCAGTGCCCATCAATGCTGACCACTAAACTGACCTACCTACCTGACATATACTGACCTACCTGACATACACACACTGACCTACCTACCTGACATACACTGACCTACATACACTGACCTACCTGACATACACTGACCTACATACACTGACCTACCTGACCCACACTGACCTACCTGACCCACATACACTGACCTATCTGACATGCACTGACCTACATACACTGACCTACCTGACTCACACTGACCTACATACACTGACCCACCCACACTGGCCTACCTGACCCACACTGACCTACATACACTGACCCACACACACTGACCTACCTGACCCACACTGACTGGGTTAGACACAGGCAGGGGTGGTGAGGGGGGGTTAGACACAGGCAGGGCTGGTGAGGGGGGGTTAGACACAGGCAGGGCTGGTGAGGGGGGGTTAGACACAGGCAGGGCTGGTGAGGGGGGGTTAGACACAGGCAGGGCTGGTGAGGGGGGTTAGACACAGGCAGGGCTGGTGAGGGGGGGTTAGACACAGGCAGGGCTGGTGAGGGGGGTTAGACACAGGCAGGGGTGGTGAGGGGGGGTTAGACACAGGCAGGGGTGGTGAGGGGGGGTTAGACACAGGCAGGGGTGGTGGGGGGGTTGGACACAGGCAGGGCTGGTGAGGGGGGGTTAGACACAGGCAGGGCTGGTGAGGGGGGGTTAGACACAGGCAGGGGTGGTGAGGGGGGGTTAGACACAGGCAGGGCTGGTGAGGGGGGGTTAGACACAGGCAAGGGTGGTGAGGGGGGGTTAGACACAGGCAGGGCTGGTGAGGGGGGGTTAGACACAGGCAAGGGTGGTGAGGGGGGGTTAGACACAGGCAGGGCTGGTGAGGGGGGGTTAGACACAGGCAGAGGTGATGAGGGGGGGTTAGACACAGGCAGGGGTGGTGGGGGGGTTGGACACAGGCAGGGCTGGTGAGGGGGGGTTAGACACAGGCAGGGGTGGTGAGGGGGGGTTAGACACAGGCAGGGCTGGTGAGGGGGGGTTAGACACAGGCAGGGCTGGTGAGGGGGGGTTAGACACAGGCAGGGCTGGTGAGGGGGGGTTAGACACAGGCAGGGCTGGTGAGGGGGGGTTAGACACAGGCAGGGCTGGTGAGGGGGGGTTAGACACAGGCAGGGCTGGTGAGGGGGGGTTAGACAAAGGCAGGGCTGGTGAGGGGGGGTTAGACACAGGCAGGGGTGGTGAGGGGGGGTTAGACACAGGCAGGGCTGGTGAGGGGGGGTTAGACACAGGAAGTGGTGGTGAGGGGGGTTAGACACAGGCAGGGCTGGTGAGGGGGGTTAGACACAGGCAGGGGTGGTGGAGATGAGATCAATGGTGCTGACACTTACTTTCTCTCAGTGTCAGCCGCGCCTCCAGCGATCCCTCTTTCATCAGGGGGTCTCAGTGCACAGCAGGAAGCTCCTCCCCTCCGCTGTTACCCGTCAGCTGACTTTCTCTTGTTGTCCCGACATGTCAGCAGCAGTAGGGGGGAGCCGTGGAAAGGATGGGCGGCGGTCCGCTGTGCAGGTATAGCAGCGAGTTCTCTGCCGTCACCTCTAAAAGCAGCGGCGCCGCCCAGGTCACCCTCACAGTGGGATAAGAAATGGAGCGATTGGCGGGAGTTCCGCCACCATCTTCTTAGGCATCAATGTGCCGCCCCTCAGAACCTGCCGCCCGGGACCCATGGTCCCACCAGGTCCCATGGTAGGGCCGGCCCTACCCATGAGCACTAGCGTGGAGGAGGAGGAAGTGCAATCCTCCTTCGCTTTCAATGCTGGGAAGTGTGAGCACAGTGGGCAGTGACGTCACTGGTTGCTAGCCGCTAGGCGGCTATAGCAACCAGTGACCAAGAGTAGAGTCAGGCGGGGGTGGAGGCGGAGCTGGAGCCGGAGCCAGCGCTACCACGGCGCAGTCCGCCCCTGTCCCCGGCATACTAGGACCGGGACAAGAGACTCGGGGCTATTAGCTCCAGGCTCGGGGCTGTAGCCCCAATAGCCACCCCCTGACGACGCCTCTGACCGGCTCCATTGAGAGACTTTTGCTCAGAGGGATTCAATGTACGGCTTGGAAACCATTGTCCACGTGGAACACCAGGTTACAATAAGGGCTTTGTCTGTCAGTGCTTTTTGGTCCCCTACATGAGGGGTAGCTTTGGCTAAGCCCCTTTATATTTCTTGGTTTTGTGTTTAAATCTACAACGTACAACAGCCGTATTGTGGGTGAGGCAGTCGGAAACTCTCTGAGATTGCATCTTTTAAGATAACATGGAATATACACATGTATATCATTGGAACTAAATACAATTGATACCCTATTAATCACTGATGAAGGAGATGACAACAAGCTCTGAAACGCGTCGGGTGAAGGATATCGTTTTGTATTGTCATGTAGTTTTATCACGATGTTATTCCAGTTGTTTAGGTCATGTTTTGAGTTTTTAATTATTTTCTAATAAATACTTTTTAAAATTATTTAATTGCTATACTATTTCAAATGCCTTCAAAGTCCCACCCTAGGGGATTTTTTCGCTTCCCCTGTGTTTACAGGGATGTGGCATGCTAGGGAGTTACAATCACCAATACCTCTCCTCCATTGAGAGCCAGTCACAATCTCCTGTCATGCGAACTGGATGCGGAGAGAAAGGGTTGAGTTCCTCCTCAGCTTCATTAGGCTGTGCATGTGTTCTGAATAGCAAATCAAATTGTAACATTCTCACATAATGTGAAAATAAAAAAATTGCAAAGTGCAAAATTACTAAAAGCACTGTAAAACATTCGCTATAGGTATTGTGGAGAAAGTCACCTTCAAAGTTCAAAACAGAAACAATGAAATCACACACTGATTTCAAAAATTTGTTGCCATCCTTCTGATGTAAACACACAGCATATGTCTCCTAGCTGTTAAAAACCACCTCTAGAGTCTTTTGCTGTGATCTTTGAGAATGAATTACTTTACACTACAAGCAGCTAGAGGGGTCAGTGAGGGTATGTTTTTAAAGCTAATTTACTGCTTGTTAAGAATATGCTAAAACTTTAATGACCACACCCTGGATGCTGTTGCACTTTAAGCTTAGGTTCACATTGCTGCGGGTTAGAAATTGTGCGAATTCAGCCTAACTCGCACGATCTCAACCCGGCAATGCAGTCCGTCTTCGGGGGTGATTTGACAGAAATCTGTACAGGTTCCTGCACAGATGTCTATTGAAATCGCACCTGAAGTCAGAAAAAGTAATGCAGGAACTACTTTTGGGAATCGGTGCGGCGCCGCAAAGTCAGCGTCACATCGATTCGAACAGTGCTATTGCCGGAAATAGCTGCCGATTTGGCATTCAATGACATGTCAAATCGTATGCCAAATCGGACCAATGTGAACCTAGGCTCAAGGACATTTACATCTCTCTCTGTGGACTCAGCTGCAACATGAACAGCTGCAGACAGTGACACAGGTTGGTTCTTAAGGCACTGACTGTGACACCTCTGTTCTATCTTTAGGGCCCTTTGCCACTGATACGTTTTTTCTGTTTTTTTTCTTTCAAGAATAACGCCAAGTGTAGCAGGCATGTTGAAATGCAATTTCTCCTTTAGGCCACAAGATGGAGACAGAGAGACGCTGACTTGTCTTTCCAGAAAACTCAGAGACACAAAGCACACTGGGAAAAAGGGGAGTTTCAGGAAGTGCTGAGGAGACTGAAGAGAGGGAAGTACTGAGATAAAAGAAAGAGATAGTGCTGACAGGAGACAGAGGAGAGGAGATTGCTTAAAAGAGAGGGAGATACCAAGCTCAAAAAGTCCTTTGCTGGGACACAGTGACACTTAACAGTGAGGAGAGGAAGAGTGTGTGAGGGGAAGGAACTGAGGTGCCAGAGTGAGGAGAGAGACACATGCTGACACCAGGGACTGTGTGCCCCAACAGAAGAGGAGGGATATCCTGAAGCCCGGGAAAAAGAGTCTGTGAGGAGAATAAGGAGAGCGCTCTCAGGAGAGAGAGAGGGAGAGATAGAGAGCGAGAGAGAGAGAGAGAGAGAGAGAGAGAGTGGTGAGGTGACAGGTGTGAGGAAAACCCCTGAGACTGAGGAGACTCAGAGAGAGAGTCTGGCAGCATCAGAGGGGGAGAAAGCCAAGCTTTTCCAGAGACTGCCAGGAGAGTGTTGCCTGAAGACAGAGGAGTGAGGACACCTGAGTGGAGCCAGGAGCAGAGACGGCCACGTGGTCCACTACTTTTTGGTCCAGGGACCCTACTCAGCAGCCCAGCACCACTCAGCTCAGCAGAGACGACCCACGCCTTTCAGGGATCGAGATACCCATCCGGGTATTGGGTCGGCCGCTGCCTGTTCACCTTACGAGCTTCACTACCAGTCATCTCAAATCGTCCATAAGAAAGGGATCCAGTGCCTTGCAACATCGCTAGGTGGCATCAGGAGCCTGAACCAGCACCTGGGACTATTGTTGTGTCATCGCACAGAGGACTGGTGAGCGGATGTAAACCCAACATCCTTCTTGAAACCATACTGACACTGCATGCAGACACCAATTTCCCTTTTTAGTATCACAGTATTCTTGTTTGGAGCTGCCATCTCTAGTAGTTTGCCCTTTTAAATCTCTACCTAACGAAACATTCTAGAAGATTACTGCTCCATGCAAGCTTGTTTAAACCTACTCTTAAAACAAGGGCCCCACCGTTTGCTAGCAGAACACACTAGTATTCTTCACCTCAGGAACTGCAACATTACAGAACTGTGCTTGTGTAACCCTTTTCTTTTCGTTGTATGTTTGCTTCTCAAAGGTGTCTATGGCCCAGAAGGAGCTCAGAAGTTGACAAGTCTTCTCTCCTTTCTCTCAGCACCTGTGTTAAGGGCATATAGTTTACTGCCTTTTCTATACTTACAGTTGCTAAGCATCTTTGGTGGGGTTCTGAAAACTGCACCAAAAACCCAGCTTCCCGCTGAAATGAATAAAAATTGCGGTAAAATCGTGGTAAAAACGCTGCACGATTTTGCGTTTTTGAGTCACATGTCCATTTTTCACAGGTGCAGGCAACCCAAAAACGCACCAGAAACACACAGCAAATGCATCTGTGTTTTTTTTAGATGTAGGTGCATCCTCCAAACGAGTCACCGGGCCCTCTTGAGAGACCAGCCTTCATCCTGGCTCTCTTCAGCAAGGGTCCTCCCCTGGATCTTCTCAATTTTGCTTGGCTTCTTCCACGCTGGGCAAGACAGCCTAAGGACCACCTCAGGATTAGTAGGCCCCAGACAGGTTTCTGGGCCTTCTAGCAGAGCTCACTTCAGCAGCACATCCTCAGGCCAGGAGGGCCTGAGGCAAAAGAGCAAGCACATGGGCCAAACCAAATATATATCCTCTCCCAGAATGCTCCAGCAGCCAAGAACCTCCCACTGAACTGGCTGGAAGAAGACTAAATATTCATAACTCAATCCTAGTTGTACTATCTATCTATACTGGCCTGTGGTACTAGTGACAACTACTGGCAACAATGAGAAATGCACAACCTGATTGAGATTAGGGAAAGACCAGATAAACTGTACAATCAATCTGAGCTGCCTACAGCCCAGCCAAAAACTAAATTTACATGATAGCCCCAGTTTAGGACCAGAGCTACATTCAGATATAACAGAATCCTATACAATACTTCTAACTGTAGAAATATGCAGAAAGCTGACTATCTTTAAAACAAACTGTCGATGCAAAGGAGAATTTTTAAGCCCTTTGGTAGATGCATGCACGTTTGCTATACCAAACGTATGTGTGCAAGAACAAAGTCAAAAACTGTTGCCAAGAGCTCCTGACAACAGTCTCCAAGAGATGTAACAAGCAGGAGGGGCAGCCCTCTAAACTCCACCTTATTATAGAAATGTCATTTTTTGGTGGACTGTCCCTTTAACACCATGATGAATGGGTCCCCCCTGTTGCCAGAATAAAGGTTGAATCCTAAATGACATGCTGGCTACTTCACTGCTTGTTCTCATATGGTTGAACATCTAAGATAAGGATCAAGAACAGTGGAAACACTATGCAAATGTTCTACTTTCAAGATGCCCCATTATCAGCAACAGTTGAAGGAAACCGTATGAAATAATTTGTAACAGCCGAACAGATGGCTGTTTAATAAAATGGATAAAAATTGCTGGCTGCGACTTCTGAAAACACATTCCAACATCCATAAGTATTTGCGAATAACTTTTTATAGGGTGGGGAAGGAATGCTTTTACTGGTTATCTAACTCTTTTATTTCCCCCTTTTAATATATATATTTTTTTTTTAAAGAATAACTTGCATATTTTTTCCAAGTTTTACATTTTGTACAAGCATATTTTAAGCAGCTATACATCAATAGTTTTTAGAAAGTAATTACAAGCAGTGCTGTGACAAGGTCAACCAGCACCCAGGGCAAAGATGCCAAACTGCGCCCTCCCCCGTTCATGATGTTGATCCTTCGCCCAGCTGTCAGTAGCTTGTCAAAATCACTGCCGCTATCTCTACTCCTGTCAGCCAGAAGGAAGGAGCCCTCATCCCTATAGTAAACCATTGCGCCCAGGGCAGCCATCCCTCTCACCCACCCCTTGTCCCAGCCCTGATTACAAGCATATACAAAAGCATTGCAAGTACTCCTAGAGGCTCCCCAACATGCTGGAAGAAAATATTTTTCAATCAGCCTGCTGACTTACAGTGCTAAGGTGGAGTATTAACTTTTAGCAGGTTGCTGTCTCTGATCTCAGTGGGAAATACCTACTCACTCCAATCTACTGGTCCTTGTGGCACCAGAAAAAAAGATACTAGGATCCTCATTATCAGAAAACGCAGAGACCATAATGAGGTGCCAACTTTCTCTCCACTTTCTGACATTGCTATTGCCAGGACAGGAAATTAGTAGAAAATTGCCAAGTGGGGACACAGGTAGCAAGGAAAAACGTGGCAGAGGTTCTCACCTCTTCCAAAAGTGATAGAAAATATAGAGTAACAATTGCATTTCTTGTTTCCTATGATATTACAAAAACATTGACATTTGCTCCTGCTTGAAATATGAGAGCAATAATCCTTTAATTCTTCCTTTAATAAATACTTTAGATAATCTCAAATTATTATTATTTTGAGACTTCGTTATATTATCATTGTTAATGTTTAGAATTTCTCTCTCTTGAACAGTATAGGAAATTGTCTCTCTGAGTTATTAATCTTTTGACTAAAGTATGAGACAATTTTTATCTTTAGTCATATTAAGGAATAATACTGTATCCTAACATATTATATTCCTGTATCGCTTTTGAATTTGTTCACTGATTTATTCAATTTCAATAAACAAATTTGGCAAGGAAAATATAGAGTAACGCTTAAGTATTAGGTTAGGTGAAATACTATTGGTTAAAGTGGTTCTAAAGGCAGAAGTTCTTTTACCTTACTGCATTCTCTTACAGCCCCTGTTGTCCCCTTATACCTACCTGAGCCTGATCCTGATGCAGAAATCTGACTCTCTCCCTCCTCATTGGCTCAGACAGCCATTGGCTCCCACTGTTGTCAATTACAGTGAGGAGGGAGTGGGGAGTGTAGCTGAGCCGCGCTCTTGGTGTCTATGAACAGGAGTGAGCATGCACGTGTGCCCCCCCATAGCAAGCAGCTTGCTATGGGAGCACTTGGTGGGGGAGAAGCTGGCGGGGGACCTGAGAAGAGGAGGATCGGGGCTGCTCTGTGCAAAACCATTGCATAGAGCAGGTAAGTATAACATGTTTTGTTATTTTTTTTTTTAATCTTAACGTTTACAATCACTTTAAGTTTCAGGGTTAAGTTAAAGCCTATCACACACGTGTAAAATTTTGTCTAACATTTTTTGTTTAGGAATGTTCGTTCAGTTTTGTAATAATTTCTGGAGGTCAAATCCATGTTCGTTTTCAACCACAGTGACAAGAACAAGGGATTTCTAACAGTTAATATGATTTTTGTAAAGCCTTTGAAATTTTGAAGTACTTTTGAACAACATTTTTCAAGTCATCAAATGTACTGAGAATTTCTGTACTAATGTTCAATCAAACTTACGCTAGAAAATCTACTCGTGTATGGCCAACTTAGGTTTAAGTCTTATGGAAAGGTCACCTGTGGATACATTTTTCTGGTTCATCTGTCTAAACAGTTATTTATTCACCACCAGAAAATACAGAATGAAAATCACATTCACTGCTTTATAAATGAAACACTAAAGGGTTGGTTTACTAAAGGAAAATAGACTGTGCACTTTTGCAAGTGCAGTTGCTCCAGAGCTTAGTAAATGAGGGGGAGCTCTGCTGACTTTCATAATCCAATCAAGTGCAAGCAAAAATGCTGTTTTTTTTTTTCCCTTGATGGTGATTCGCTATTCTTTGTAATATGAAGCATTACCTCATTTACTAAGCTTTGGAGCAACTGCATTTGCAGAGTGTAACTGCACTTTTCAAAGTGCACAATCTATTTGCCTTTAGTAAATCACCAGCCTAAGTGTTATAAAGCAGAGCTCAACGAAAAAGTGAAAGCTCCGTTTGTTTGCCCCCCCCCCCATCCGCTGCCACATTTGGTACCTTTCAGGGGAGGGGGAGCAGCACCTGTTTCTGACAGGTCCCCTTCCTCATTTCCGGGTGACCTTCCGGGGGCGAGGTCCCCCGAAGTTTGGCCCCCCTCCTTCTTCCTCCACCGCTGGGCTATTCACAAAGAGCAGTACTCTTCGGGCATGCGCAGTAGAGAACCAGCTGTGAAGCAGCAAGGCTTCACTGCCGGTTTCCCTTAAAAAGAATGGCGGCGGCAGCACCCGAGAGCTGATTAAAAAAAATAGTCTGGGGTGCTGACATTGCGGGATCCATGGACAGGTAAGTGTTTTAATATTAAAAGTCAGCAGCTACCGATTTTGTAGCTGCTGACTTTAAATTTTTTGGTGGGGGGGCTGGAGCTCCGCTTTAAGGTTCATTTTAGGGGTTAGTTTAAGATTTAGCATTTTGGCAAGGGTAGGGTGATAGTGATCAGATCAGCCTAAAGCTGGCCATACACAGATTATTATTTTTTTTTTATTTGGCCTGCAGACTCAGAGAATAATAGCTAATAGATTCCTCTATACAGCATAGATGCCGGAATCTCCCACTACAGATATTGCGTACCCGATCATTGGCTACATCTGATTGGATGCAGGTGCTGTTCGGCCGACAATTTTTCATCCAGCTTTTTCAAATTTACAGTCGATGATATCAGGCGTGAGGATGGTGACAGGACCACCAAGTAACAAATGACATCCAGTTCATCAGAAGCCAGCTTTATGGTTAGGTTAAAGTTAAAGGCAAAGGTCATGGGAAGAAACAATTAATTAGTAAAGAAACAATCCAAAGTATCCTAGTATTAGTTTTATGGAAGTAGTTTTAAATACATTATGGGGTTGATTTACTAAATCTGGAGAGTGTAAAATCTGGTGCAGTGGTGCATGGTAGCCAATCAGCTTCTAACTTCAGCTTGCTCAGTTAAGCTTTGACAATAAAATCTGGAAGCTGATTGGTTTCTGTGCAGAGCTGCACCAGACTTTGCACTCTCCACTTTTAGTAAATTAACCCCTATGTACGTTATTTCAACTAAGGTGATTGTTTCTTTGGTTCCATATAAGTTATGTCTAAAGGCAACAAAAGCAAGTTGTCCTTTGACCACCCCTTACGTGGTACTGCAGTACTTTGTTGATTCAGCTGTCTTTCAGCAGAGACATTGAGGAAAACAAAGCTGAATTGATCTGTATATACAGTTATCATTGTAAGATTTTTACCTGGTTGCAGAGATAACATAGCTTAGGTACTGTGTATTTCCAGAATGAGCATCTATTCAGTGTTGTTATTATTTTTTTCCCCTCAGGTAAAATTCTAAATGAAGTATCAGAGTCATGTATTGACCCCAAAGACTGTCCAGTATGTGTGGTCGGTGGTCACCACATCCCACATGGAAAAATAATTTTCCTGAACCAAGATGACCCCAAAAGCTGTCAACAATGGTAATGTTTGAGGCTTCTGTATGGGGCCCAGCCTTTATTTTTAATAGAAGAATGACTGAGGAAATAAGTCTTCTACACTCCTTATTCGCTCATGTTTTCAAAAAGCAGATTTAAAGTGGAATTCAACTATTGGAATGTAGGCTTTTTTAATCTGCTTTGGGGAAATTTCCTCCCACTTCCTGGGAACTAGGGATGAGCCCGACGTTCGAGTCAAACGTAAGTTCGACTCGAACATCTGGTGTTAGCCAAATAGCGAACAATTTGGGGTGTTCGCAGCAAATTCGAAACCTGAGGAACACCCTTTAAAAGTCTATGGGAGAAATCAAAAGTGCTAATTTTTAAGGCTTATATGCATGGTATTGTCATAAAAAGTGTTTGGGGACCTGGCTCCTGCCCCAGGGGATATGTATCAATGCAAAAAAAAGTTTTAAAAATGGCCGTTTTTTCAGGAGCAGTGATGGTCCCCCCAAAATTCCATACCAGACCCTTATCCGAGCACGCAACCTGGCAGGCCACAGGAAAAGAGAGAGCGCCCCCCCCTCCTGAACCGTACCAGGCCACATGCCCTCAACATGGGGAGGGTGCTTTGGGGTAGCCCCCCAAAGCACCGTGACCCCATGTTTATGGGGACAAGGGCCTCATCCCCACAACCCTTGCCCGGTGGTTGTGGGGGTCTGCGGGCGGGGAACTTATCGGAATCTGGAAGCCCCCTTTAACAAGGGGACCCCCAGATCCTGGCCCCCCGTGTGAAATGGTAACGCGGTACAAATGTACCCCTACCATTTCACAACAAAAGTGTGAAAATGGTAAAAATGACATGACACTGCTTGGGGACAAGTCCTTTATTAAAAGATAAAAAAATAAAAATGTCCCACAAAGTCCATTCATCTTCTTCTCTCACTCCACTGGACTGAAAAAAACCCCCGCACGCCGCCACCGATCCGCCTCCATGGGATGCACCCGCTGGGTGGCCCCGCCCCTCTGATGCTACGGGGAAGCCATAGGAACGTCCCCGTGCCTCAGAGGGCGGCAGGGTCACCCGGCGATGTCACCGTGTGGCCCGCCCTCAGTTATAAAAGAACTGTCACCTGAGAGGACGGTCATTATGGCGGGTGCCTCCCGTGGAGATGAAACGGTGGCGGCGTGTGGGTTTCTTTTTTTTTCCATCCGGCGGAGCGAGAGAAGAAGATGAATGGACTTCAATTTTTTT
This sequence comes from Lithobates clamitans, assembly GCA_037952925.1. Lineage (NCBI taxonomy): Eukaryota > Metazoa > Chordata > Amphibia > Anura > Ranidae > Lithobates > Lithobates clamitans. The sequence goes on from JBBGZY010001477.1 coordinate 337,139, forward strand.
TTATTTTTTAATGAAGGACTTGTCCCCAAGCCGTGTCATGTCATTTTTACCATTTTCACACTTTTTTTGTGAAAAATTTTTTTGGGGGACCCCCACGCCATTTTTTAAAAAATTTTGGTGTGGGTTCCCCTTAAAATCCATACCAGACCTGAAGGGTCTGGTATGGATTTTGAGGGGGACACCCACGACATTTTTTAAAAATTTGCCGCGGGGTTCCCCTTCAGGTCTGGTATGGATTTTTGGGGTGACCCCACACCATTTTTTTTTATTTTGGCGCAAGGTTCCCCTTAAAATCCATACCAGACCTGAAGGGTCTGGTATGGATTTTGAGGGGGACCCCCGCGCCATTTTTAAAAAAAAATTTCGCGCGGGGTTCCCCTTAATATTCATACCAGACACAAAGGGCCTGGTAATGGACTGTGGGGGAATCCCATGCTGTTTTTTTCAATAACTTTTTATGTGTTTTGCCAGGACCGACAATTTATTAATAGCCGCGAGTACTTTTAAATGACTTTTTTTTCTTTAGAAATGTCATTTTGTGCAGGGACTGTTGTAAACGCGGGAAACATGCGCCACTTTACAGGCATACTATAGACACCCCCCAGGTACGAAATTTAAAGGAATATTTCACTTTTATTGTTTCACTTTAAGCATTATTAAAATCACTGCTCCCGAAAAAAATGGCCGTTTTCAAAACTTCTTTTTGCATTGATACATGTCCCCTAGGGCAGGACCCAGGTCCCCAAACACTTTTTATGACAATAACTTGCATATAAGCCTTGAAAAAAATAGCACTTTTGATTATTCATGTTCGTGTCCCATAGACTTTAATGGTGTTCGCGTGTTCGAACAAATTTTTTGCCTGTTCGCATGTTCTGCTGCGAACCGAACCGGGTGGGTGTTCGGCTCATCCTTACTGGGAACCAACTGTCACCAACTGGTGAGAAATTTTACCAAGGTAGCACAACCACCAAAAAAGCATGTATTTTTAATAGAGTTGGGAAGGATTAACCTCTATCAGATTTAATTTCTATCCGTGATACCACTTTTTTTCCTCACTTTCTTTCCTGATGATAGGTAGTCTTGCAAGCAGGAAGTTAGATAAAATCACCCCAATATGAGAAGCTGGTAGCAAAAAACAAAAACAAAAATAAATTAGCAGAAATGATGTGACATTTGTTTGAAAAAGAAGGAAAAACACTATGCTACATATTTATATTTTTATTTGTATTTGTATTTTTGCTTTCCTTTACTTGGGTTCATTTGATCAATATATGTGTACAGCCACTTTCATTTGTTATCTCATTTTTTTCTGCCATTTTTTTGTTTCTATAAAAAAAATAAAATAAATTAATGATCTTCACGAGGGTCATATTTTTGCACACAAATACATTCAGGATAGATGGAAAGAGCAGCCATTTAAAGCCAATTGTACCAAAAACCTCCAGGGACTTCAAAGCATTTAATCAAAGAGGCCAAATTTTTACTGAAATTGCAGGGAAATGTGAGCTATATTTTGATTATTCCTTTTACTAATTTTTATTACTGATATCAAACCAGTACAAGATAGATTCTAATTGGTTAGTACAATTATTTTTTCTTTGCATTTGGCACTGTTTTGATAAATAAGAGTACGTATCACTACAACCTGTATGAATTCTATTTTATATGTCTCCAGCCACTGTCTAGATCAGACTCTACAGTGTATTCCTTGTCCGATACCAACATACCACATACCAACGACACCCAGTCTTACCTTGACCCAGGAGACTCCTCCTGAGGAGGAGGAGGAGGAGGAAGCTACAGTTGCACCAGGAACTTATACCTGTGAGAAAGCTATGGACTTGGTTTTCCTGGTAGATGGCTCCTCAAAACTGTCCAAAGCTGAATTTGAAATTGTGAAGGACTTCATTGTCAGTATCCTGGAGAAAATCCGTATCTCTCAAAAGCGTATCCGTGTTTCTGTAGTACAGTATCATTCTGGGCGCACACCAAGATTATTTCATCTCAAAGATAAATTAAAACTTACTGACATGGTTGCTAAAGTGAAAAACATGAACTACTTTGGAAGTCCCACGGCTTCAAGTTTTGAGGCTCTTAAGTATGCTATTCACTATGTTTTTGCAGAAGCTCCAAGGGACAACGCTCCAAAAATTATTATGTTACTGTCAGCCAGCAAAAACCAAAGGAGCATAGGCAGCTTAATGAAAGCTGTACTAAAGAATAAAATCACTGTAATTCCGGTTGCCATAGGCCCTAACGCCAACTTAGAAGAAGTCAAATTGATTCAAAGTAAATCAATTCACAACAAACCATTTATAGTGCCAAATGTCAAAGAGTTACCTAACTACAAAGATGAGATCATTGATTATTTGTGTGGTTTAGTACCAGAGCCAACAAAGAAAACGCCCACACCCTCTACTCCCACCAAAAAGTCGATTGTACCTTTGACTCCTGCACCGTTACCTCCTGGTAAAGAATTATTCTTTCTAATTGAAACTTCTAACAATGTCACAAAAGAAAACTTTACTCAGACAATAAATTTCCTTGAGAAGCTGATTTGGGAAATGGATATGGGTAAAGAAGTCATATATATAACTATTATCCAGTATTCATACACAGTAACATTGGAATACAGGTTTACAGGAAGAGAAACAAAACAGGACATGATTCAGAAGATCCAACAGATTAGATACAGAAGTGGAAATGCTACCAATACAGGAAAAGCATTGCAATATATAAGCAATGAGAGTTTCAGAAAAGGCTATGAAAGCTCCAGGCAAGTTCCTTCTCTTGTTTACATGATACAATCCAACCCTCCTACTGATACGATAACAAAACCTGGGAACATGACCGTTACTCCTATAATGATCGGCCAGCCTATACCAGAATTTACCATCTTTAAAAATTCCTTATATGTGGAAAAATATGAACAGCTTCTTAACATAACCAAGGAGGTGGTTAACGCTGTTGCTGAACCTCTTCCACCAACTCCACCTCTTCCACCTCTTCCACCAGGTACAGTCCTACGTGTAATTTTCTACTATTTTATTTGTTTATAACACTGTGGATAACATATGTGAAATTTTTTTATGAAATGTACTTTGTTTTTTAAAGCATATTTCAGCCCAAGAGCTAAAAGTACACAGGGCACATTTTTCCCTCCAGAAATAAGTAAACCAATGCATGTAGTAGTTAGTAGTAGACAGTCTCATTCATCTGGACTTGTTTTGTAATGTTGAAGAGATTTCACTGTTCATCCAAGTAGCTTCCTCAGTTGTGAGTTTCAGGAATATAGCCCATCATTTATAGCCACCCAACTAAGTCACTATAATCCAACAACCATTGAATGTGTCAAGTCAGATGTTGATCATCTAAGAACAGGATGGGTGGTATGAAAGTTTGTGAAATCACCCTTTTCTGATGACATAATCCAAATCCATGGTATCATCTAGTCTGGGAGCTGGAGATAGGTGCTCGCTATCAAAGCAGCCATCTTCTTGCTAGCTGGGGTGTCAGGTGGCTGTGCGTCAAGTGAAGGCACCCTGTCCAACATCGCAGCCAGTGTTACAGGGCACCTAGGAAGATGGGACAAACCACTACGTGTATTTTGTTCCATCTGGCACTGAATAATATAAAAAAAAAAAGAGATAATAGATGTATATAGACTTCTTAGTCCTGGCCTGCACATTTTAACCTCTTATGTTGAGCCATTTGTTTGTTGAGAGTTTTCTCAACAGGTTTTTGCATTACTTACTACACTGCACTGCGTATGTCAAGTTGCATCAAACGGTTGAGATGTGTTTTTAACCGTCAGCTGCCTGTCGAAACCAGGGAATGGCTGTGGGCCAACCCCATACACATTCTTGTGGAATGGAAAACAACATGACATGTCATGTTCAGATGTCGATACCACATAGTGCTGCAGTAAAAAGGGATTTCAGTGTAAATTGCCCCTTCAAACAGGCATGCAGGAGTCGGCATATCGCCTCCCAATCACCTGCTAACCTCGCTGCTGCTGACAAAGGGATTCACTGTGGATTGCGAGCCAGCAGCTAGGCCTATGTGAAAGAGGCCTTCATGCAGATGGACATATCATCAAGTGCTGCAGCATGCATAATATATATATAAATATAAATATAACTACTTTATATATATATATATATATATATATATATATATATATATATATATATATATATATATATATATATTAAGCACTGACCCCCGAGGGATCTGCTGATATTTGATTGGGCCTGTACTCTGCGTTTACACCCCCAATGACTTGACTCAATCCCCTTGACACAGCTGTGGTGCAGTATTATTGTGAAGCTAATAGTAAGAGATAACCTCACAATGCACAATATAATAACAGTATACCTTTACCATTACTGGGTATACAATGTTCCAACTGTTAGAAAAGGAACAACACTCCACAAAAGTTGTACTTAACCAGAACCATACTTTACTTTAAAGTGGTATAAAAGTAATATTACAATATTTGGTCTGTCACACCAACATAGCGTGACAGCCCAATTAGTACATGCAATAATTTATACACCTCAATCTTATATTATGTGGCCTTTGGAAGTGCGTCTCCAAGTGGGACTAGTGCCAGAATGGGAAATACCTTAATTCTGGCCACCTTCCCACTTCCAGTGCACCCTTGTGACACAATAAGACAATATTAGTAGATAAAGCACAAATGCAATCCCTAGGGAGCTCCCCCTACTTTAGAGTGTAAACTCTCTATTAATCAGAAATTAGGATGCAAGGACCTGCAATGAAAAAGGCAGTCTTTCTTTTGTCTTCTGTCTTCTGCTAGCTATTTACGAGCAATAAGTTGTAATCCAACAGTTAAGTAAACCAGTGTTAAATAAAATGGATGTTAAGGATTGTTCTTGAAGCGTGATAACCTGCAACTGTATCCAATGTAATTGACTTTGTGTAACACAGTGCTATTAGTGCAGTGAAGGGTAGGCTTGAGGCCTATTCAAACTAAGTCTCTAGTTCCCTCAATCCTCTGGTGTGGGTCTACAGGTCCCAGCACACTGTGTCACAGATTCAGGTGTGCAAAAGTGCAAAAGAAAAACTGTGGGCAACAGCCCTCTCACCCGACCAGGTCTTTGTAGTAAGACAGCTCTGCTCCGGTGCACAAAAAATGGAGGCTCCTATCATATCATATCGAGCATGGTGGTCCCATCCCCCTAAATGGAAACAAAGGTAATGACCCCCTAAATTGGGACTTTGAATGGACCACCCTCTCGCAAATGTATAAAAAATAATCTTTATTGATGTAGAATAAAATACATATAAAAACACATATGATGAAGATGCACAGCGCATATATTAAATGAGAAATCAACCAATCAATATGTATATGTAATAGGCGTACAAATGGGCATCTGGGCATTCATTTTTTACGCCTATTACATATACATATTGATTGGTTGATTTCTCATGTAATATATGCTGTGCATCTTCATCATATGTGTTTTTATATGTATTTTATTCTACATCAATAAAGATTATTTTTTATACATTTGCGAGAGGGTGGTCCATTCAAAGTCCCAATTTAGGGGGTCATTACCTTTGCTCCGGTGCACTTGGTCTGGCGGCCGTTACACCGCTCCGCTCTGCAAAATGGACCAAAACCCTCCGATGGCTCTGACAGATGCTTTTGGATCCTTCTCAGTTCCGTCCTAGCATCTCTGCAACTCTCTGATGCACCGCAGGGTCGCTGATTGTGCCACTCCGCTGTGGGTGTAGGCCACGCTCTCTGGAACACTTCTGCACAAATCCTCCCAGGCAGGCCATGCGTCCAGAAGAGACCTAAGATGGCCGCGCGGAGTCCTTTTATAATCTACCCAGCATGCATTTCAGTACTGAGTGGTGCTGGGTAAAAATCACTCAGCATTCTGGGTAGGTAAGTTATTATGAAAAAGTAAACAATACTCACTTCCTATATAGAATAAAATAAAATCAAGTCCATTCACCAATTTGACCACTAGATGGTGCCACACACTAAAATTTAATACTGGTCATAATTTAACATAGCATTATATCAGTAGGCAAAAATGCGGACGCTATATATATAGTATCTCACAAAAGTGATTACACCCCTCACATTTTTTAAAATATTTTGTTATATTTTTTCATGTGAGAACACTGAAGAAATGACACTTTGCTACAATGTAAAGTGGTGAGTGTAAAGCTTGTATAAAAGTGTAAATTTGCTGTCCCCCTCAAAATAACTCGACAAACAGCTATTAATGTCTAAACCGCTGGTGATTACACCCCTAAGTGAAAATGTTCAAATTGGGCCCAAAGTGTCAATATTTTGTGTGGCCACCATTATTTTCCAGCACTGCCTTAACCCTCTTGGGCATGGAGTTCCCCAGAGCTTCACAGGTTGCCACTGGAGTCCTCTTCCACTCCTCCATGATGACATCACGGAGCTGGTGGATGTTAGAGACCTTGCGCTCCAACACCTTCCGTTTGAGGATGCCCCACAGATGCTCAATAGGGTTAAGTCTGGAGACTTGCTTGGCCAGTCCATCACCTTTACCCTCAGCTTCTTTAGCAAGGCAGCGGTCATCTTGGAGGTGTGTTTGGTGTCGTTATCATGTTGGAATACTGCGGCCAGGGCTCGAGTCCTGCAGGAATGTATGGGAACGTTGTTCCTGTACTTTTTCTACAGCAGGAACGACATTCCCTTTTTCACTGTGGCTGCAGCGGGACAAACCCAAGAGGCTCAGGTGCAGAGTCCTCCCCTCCCTCCTCCTCTTGTGTAAAATATGATGTCACTGTCAGTGGCGGAGTGTAGCATGTGTAGTACTGCAGCAAGGGTTAATAGATCATTGGGCACTCGCCGAGCTCACGCTGTTCACAGCTGGATTGTCGGGCTCGGACTGACTGACACGGTTCTATACCGCCAGGTAGCATTGAACACAGCAACACAGCTGGAGCGGCACCTGTAGTCCCGCCCACCCCACCAGGCAGCACTGAGCACACCGGGAGCGGCGCCCGTAGTCCCGCCCACCCCTCTCTAGTGTTCAATGCTGCCTGGCAGTAAAGATTCATGTCAGTCAGTCCGAGCCGACAATCCGGCGGAGAACAGTGCCCAATGATCTATTAACCCTTGCTGCAGTACTACACACGCTACACTCCGCCACTGAGAAGGACATCATATGTTTAGATTTTTGCAAATTTCCATTGGCTTGCAGCGCTTCCCATCTTGGGCTTGGGGGGCTGCAATGATGGGCACAGTAAGGCTGCAATGATGGGCACAGAGAGGCTGCAATGATGGGTTCAGTAAGGCTGCAATGATGGGCACGGTGAGGCTGTATTGATGGGCACAGTTAGGCTGCATTGATGGGCACAGTGAGGCTGCAATGATGGGCACAGTGAGGCTGCAATAATGGGCGCAGGAGAGTCTGCATTTCATTGGCACAGTGAGTCTGCAATGATGGGCACAGTGAGGCTGCATTATTGGGCACAGTGAGGCTGCAATGATGGGCACGGTGAGGCTGCAGTGATGGGCAAGGTGAGGCTGCATTGATGGGAACTGTGAGGCTGCATTGATGGGCATGGTGAGGCTGCAATGATTGGCACAGTGAAGCTGCAATGATGGGCACAGTGAGGCTGCATTGATGGGCACAGTGAGTCTGCAATGATGGGCACAGGTGAGTCTGCATTTCATGAACACAGTGAGGCTGCAATGATGGGCACAGTGAGTCTGCATTGAGGGGCACAGGTGAGTCTGCATTTCATGGGCACAGTGAGGCTGCAATGATGGGCACAGTGAAGCTGCAATGATGGGCACAGTGAGGCTGCATTGATGGGCACAGGTGAGTCTGCATTTCCCCTCCCTTCAGGGACTGGGCCGCAGGCAGGGGTCAAGTCCTGCATTGATGAGGCTGCATTGATGGGCACAGTGAGGCTGCAATGATGGGCACAGTAAGTCTGCATTGATGGGCACAGTGAGGCTGCAATGATTGGCACAGTGAGTCTGCATTGATGGGCACAGGTGAATCTGCATTTCATGGGCACAGAGATCCAGTAACCAGTATGAGAGAGCGAGAGCGATAACACCAAACTTAACACACCTACTCCCCATTCACACCTGAGACCTTGTAACACTAACGAGTCACATGACATCGGGGAGGGAAAATGGCTAATTGGGCCCAATTTGGACATTTTCACTTAGGGGTGTACTCACTTTTGTTGCCAGCGATTTAGACATTAATTAGTTATTTTGAGGGGACAGCAAATTTACACTGTTATACAAGCTGTACACTCACTACTTTACATTGTAGCAAAGTCTCATTTCTTCAGTGTTGTCACATGAAAAGATATAATAAAATATTGACAAAAATGTGAGGGGTGTACTCACTTTTGTGAGATACTGTATATATCTTAATGGGAGGCCATAGTTCTACTTTAAATACAGTGCGACCCAGAGAAGAGAAAATAGATGTAGGGTTGGCATGACTAAGGGGGGAACAGGCCTAAGAAGGGTTAAAGAACTATGTAGTTAGTGGGGTAGGGGCGTAGCTTACCTGATTGGTGGCTTAGGGGTCAGATGGTCAGGGTGGAGCCGCAAGGGCTGATGAGTAATCATTCTGTTCTGTTGATGTGAAGAGTTTCCCTCCCTCCCACCCTGGATTATAGGTTTAGGGTGTATTCTGAGTGGGGGACAATTTTGGTGTTTCATGTTTTTTCTAAAAAAAAATAATTTTGTTTGTTTCTAATAATTTGCACTTTTGTCGCAGCAGCTTGCGGGTCAGGGGGTCTTTGGGGGGTCAAGGATTAACCAGATTGTTAGAGATTTGGGGGCCCATCTAGGGTATGGCGCTCCCACCTGGTTGGTTGTTGGTGGTTCTCCCAGGAGCTAGGTCCCCTGGGGGAAAGTTCACACAAAAATGGAACCTCTGCTTTTCGGAATCCTCCCCCCCTCAGGTGTCACATTTGGCACCTTTCAGGGGGGAGGGGGTGCAGATACCTGTATATTACAGGTATTTGCACCCACTTCTGGGCATAGATATCCGCAGAATCTGCGGGTATCTACCCCACTTCCCATCCCCCCCCAGTTGTCTGCTGGGAAACACACGGGTCCCAGAGACAACAGGGACCATCCGAATTGCGCAGCGCGACTCGTGCATGCGCAGTAGGGATTCCCTTACCGAAGATGGTCGCGGCAGCACCCGAGAGCCGAGCGACAGATCGGCTTCAGGTGCCGACATTGCGGGCGCCCTGGACAGGTAAGTGTCCATACTTTAAAAGTCAGCAGCTGCAGTATTTGTAGCTGCTGACTTTAAAAAAAAAAAAATGTCGGTGGAACTCCGATTTAAGGACACCCAAAGACCCTTTCCTGGTGTTTAAAGTTGTTTTGTTTCTGTTATTTATTAATTTGTTAATAAATGGGCTGCTGTGGCCGTTTAAACCCACGTCACGCAGTGTTGTGTCTTTTATTATAAGTTCAAGGACCGTAAGTTGACGAATCCTATAGTCTTGTTCATTATGCTTTGTTTTAAAATATGTGCTCAAATGTTTCCATTTTTCTTTTATTTCGCTGTTCTAGTACCATGTATGAGACCCATGGATGTGATATTCTTACTGGATGGCAGCATTAACATCATGAAATCAGAGTTTGAACTCATGAAAACCTTTGTCAAGAACTTTATTTACAAGGCACATATTGGTAAGACTGCCATTAGCATTAACATATTTAAATATAAAATAAAATGTTGTAGTAGCGTATGTGTGTGTGTGTGTGTGTGTATATTTATATATATATATGTGTATATATATATATATATATATATATATATATATATATATATATATACAGTGGAACCTCGGATTGCGAGTAACACGGTTAACGAGCGTTTTGCAATACGAGCTATTATTTTTAAAAAATCCTGACTTGGTTTGCAAGTGTTGTCTCGCAAAACAAGCAGGATTCAAGCCTCTGCGGTGTGCAGTACCGCATTTGGCCACAGGTGTTGGGGCACCGGTGACACTCTGAGCCGTTCGGAGCCGCTCGGGAACACTCGGAAATACTCCACTCCTGAGTGTTTACGAGCCTTTCCGATGGTTTCCGAGTGCATCCGAGCGGTCCCTTGAGTATTTCCGAGTCTCTCCGGCACCCCCCCACCACCACCTCTGACCACATGCGGTATTGCATGCAATAGAAGTCAATGTGGAACAAATTTTCTATGGGGAAACTCTTTGATATGCGAGTGCTTTGGATTACAATGCAATTGTGCTCGTAATCCAAGGTTCCACTATATATATATATATATATATATATATATATATACATGCACACAATAGGATTGCAATTGCAAGGATGCAGGACAGGGTTCAGTATTGTTGGAGCTTGTTCCGCCACCACGCCTCCACAATGCTAGCGGTGATTCTGCTACAGCTCTCTCCTCCACTTCTTCTTCCTCTATGGCCTCTTCTGCAGATTTGTTCTCTGAACTAGCGGTGCTCCGTAAGCATTCAAGGAGCCACGCAAGCACTCAGGCAAAAATATGCCATGCGGTGTATGAGTTACATAGTTACATAGTAGGTGAGGTTGAAAAAAGACACAAGTCCATCAAGTCCAACCTATGTGTGTGGTTATATGTCAGTATTACATTGTACATAAGTTGCGGTCGTTCAGGTGCTTATCTAATAGTTTATTGAAACTATTGATGCCCTCCGCTGAGACCACCGCCTGTGGAAGGGAATTCCACATCCTTGCCGCTCTTACAGTAAAGAACCCTCTATGTAGTTTAAAGTTAAACCACTGCTTAGGGGACAGGAGACACACTGGGGCAGGGATTCTGTCAGCTCTGCAGAGGCAGGCTCAGAGGTGGTTGACGCCACGCCAGCTTCAGCCAGGAATGGTTGTATGCGACAATGGCACCAACCTTCTCTCCGCCCTCCGACAGGGACACTTGACCAATGTTCCATGTTTGGCATACATCCTGAATTTGGTGGTGCAGTGGTTCTTGATCAGCTACCCAGGCTTACAAGATCTCCTGAGGAAGGGCCAGAAAAGTCTGTGGTCATTACAGACATATAATGCCAGTGTTCGGCTGGCTGACATTCAAAGGGGATGCAACCTGCCTACCAACTGCCTCATTTGTGACATGTCCACCAGGTGGAAGTCAATGTTGGCAATGCTGCAGCGGCTGTACACGCAGCAGAGGGCCATCAATGAGTACCTGTGTGAGTATGGCACCAGGACAGGGTCAGGGGAGCTTGGCTTCTTTTTGCCATGCCAGTGGCTACTGATCAACGATGCATGCACTGTCCTGTCACCATTTGATGAGGATGGTGAGCAGCGACAATGCATGCATCAGTGATACTGGCCCTCTTGTCTTCCTGTTGGAGCACACGCTTAATGGAATAATGTACAGGGCACTTGAGGCAGAACAGTGTGAGGAAGAGGAGGACTTCCTTACCTCTCAAGGCCCCCTTTATCCAGATATTATTCCTGCAGGCCCGCCAAACACACAGGAAGAAGAGGAGAAGGAAGAGGAGGATTGTGCCAGCATGGACATGGAGGATAGCACTCAGCAGCAGTCTTCAAGGGATGGTTTCCAGTCCCCAGAAACCCAAGGAGTTGTACATGGCTGGGTGGAGGTTGTTATGGATCATGTGATCCTTAGTGACCCAGAGGACTCAGAATCGAATGCCTCTGCAAACTATCGCAGGCTTTGCAGTATCAGGGAGGCCATGCAGCGTAAGGACCCTATTCGTGGTATCAAAGAGAAGGAATCATTACTGGCTGGCAACCCTTCTTGATCCACGTTATAAGGGTAAGGTTGCAGAACTCATCCTGCCTTCGCAGAGGGAGCAGAGGATGAAACATCTTCAGGATGCCTTGAAGAAAGGTTTGTGCAATGCATTTCCAGACCCTGTGAAGTTACAATTTCCTGGTGCTGGACAACGTGTTGCTGAGGCTTCTGTCAGGTCACCTAAGGCCAGTTGACAGATGCACACCGTTGGGGTCAGGAGTGCACCGCAAAGGTAGTGGACCCTATGGCTGACTGCTGCGGATGGGAGTCTAGGTGGTTAAGGAAGGCAGTTCCGCTGGAACAGCAACACGCATCCCACAGGGGCTAGAGCGTAAGATTCCCCAGGGCGCGGAGTCTAAGAGCCAGCAGGTGTTCACCAGAGCCTCTAGTGGTGAGGATGGACTGGGCTGCAACTGGCTCCAGGTCGTGACCCCCAGTGTCTCCCAGCTCATGCCCACAGTAGGCTACAGGAGGACAGAGATAGTAAGGGAATAAGCCAAAGGTCAGGGGGGCGACTAGCAGACAAGGATAAACATAGAACACGCCAAAGGTCAGGGTCACAAGTAGGCAGGGATAGTCGAGAACAAGCCAAGATCGGTAACTGGAATCAGGCGTAGAAGACACAGCAAGATGCACACGGAAGCTAAACACACAAAGGTTGATCAGCAAGGCAGGCTTGCAGTGCACAGGTTAATATAGAGTTCCCTGATAGGGGCTGGGGTGGAGCCATGCTTTGAGGAGGGATTATTTAAGTAGCAAGGTGAGAGTGGCTGGTAGGGATGAGCTTCGGGTTCGAGTCGAACTCATGTTCAACTCGAACATCGGCTGTTCGCCAGTTCGACAAACAACGAACAATTTGGGGTGTTCGCGGCAAATTCGAAGGAACACCCTTTAAAAGTCTATGGGAGAAATCAAAAGTGCTTATTTTAAAGGCTTATATGCATGGTATTGTCATAGAAAGTGTTTGGGGACCTAGGTCCTGCCCCAGGGGACATGGATCAATGCAAAAAAAAGTTTTTAAAACTGCCGTTTTTTCGGGAGCAGTGATTTTAATAATGCTTAAAGTGAAACAATAAAAGTGTAATATTCCTTTAAATTTCATACCTGGGGGGTGTCTATAGTATGCCTGTAAAGGGGCACATGTTTCCTGTGTTTAAAACAGTCTGACAGCAAAATGACATTTCAAAGGAAAAAAAGTCATTTAAAACTACTCGCGGCTATTAATGAATTGCCGGTCCGACAATACACATAAAAGTTCATTGATAAAAACGGCATGAGAATTCCCCACAGGGGAACCCCGAACCAAAATTTAAAAAAAAAAATGACGTGGGGGGGTCCCCCTAAATTCCATACCCTTTACAGGCATACTATAGACACCCCCCCAGGTACGAAATTTAACATAATTTAACATAATATTACACTTTTATTGTTTCACTTTAAGCATTAATAAAATCACTGCTTCCGAAAAAATGTCTGTTTTTAAAACTTTTTTTTTGCATTGATCCATGTCCCCTGGGGCAGGACCCAGGTCCCCAAACACTTTTTATGACAATAACCTGCATATAAGCCTTTAAAATTAGCACTTTATTCATGTTTGCACTCATAGACTTTAACGGTGTTCGCGTGTTAGAACTAATGTTTTGCCTGTGCGAACCGAACAGGGGGGTGTTCGGCTCATCCCTAGTGGCTGGCCTCTAAAGGTGAACACATGGAGGAGAGGTAAGCTGACAGACAAAGATTACTGCATAACCATGACAGCTTCGTTCAGTCAGAGGAAGAGCAGTGGAGAAGGTGGCCGGCTGACTGATGCCTTTAGACAATTTTTCAGTCCTCAGCACCAAGGTCTGATAGGTTCAAGTAACCATCGCCAGCATCTGCATCACATGGTGCAGGAATATCTAGGGGCAAGAGCAGACTTGGAGAGGTTTCCAACAGAGCAACCACTGGGTTACTGGGTCTTGAGGATGGACCACTGGCCAGAACTTGCTCAATATGCAATTGATCTACTGGCCTGTCCTGCATCCAGCGTTCTTTCTGAACGCACATTCAGTGCTGCTGGAGGGTTTGTAACGGATCATAGAGTGCTCCTGTCAGGAAGGGCATGCCAGCACCCAAGATGGCTGCCGAAGAAGACGACCTGTTACCTCTGCCTGTCAGGAAGGGCATGCCAGCACCCAAGATGGCTGCCGAAGAAGACGACCTGTTACCTCTGCCTGTCAGGAAGGCATGCCAGCACCCAAGATGGCTGCCGAAGAAGATGACCTGTTACCTCTGCCTGTCAGGAAGGGCATACCAGCACCCAAGATGGCTGCCGAAGAAGACGACCTGTTACCTCTGCCCCTGTCAGAATGCCATTGGTGCGCACGCACCCTGTGACAGCTTTTGGCGCCCAAACAGGCTATTTAAACTCAGCCAGTTTCCAGGCTAAGTGCTGTCTGCTCTACAGCGTTCCCATTGCCTTGTATATGATACCTGTTCCTGTTAACCGTCCCGGCTTGCCTCTGACGTTCCTGCCTGTACCTGACCCGTCTTGTTTGATTCCGCATCTGCCTGCTCCCTCTGCTACCTTGCTGCCAGCCCATCACCGATCCGGCCTGTATCCTGACTACGCTTCTGCCTTTGCATCTGCTCCTGACGTGCCCTCCAGTGTATGACCCAGCCTGCCTGTACCTGCCTTCTCTTCTGCTTGAAGAATCCTACTGAGCTACCATCCCTCCTGCAGCTTTCCCGGCTTCACTGTCTGAGATCCACCTGGCACTCGTGCGACTTTGCACTCCTGCGCCTCCTGTCTGCTCTACCAGGGGGCCTCGAGTCAGAGGTGTAAGAGAGGCCTTCCTCTGCATATCAGGCTCTACCGTCAGGTACGTGACAGTACCAGACAGCCATGTCTGAGCCTGTGCGGGGACCCTCTCCCATGGAAGAACTTTGCCAGCATCTGACCGGCCTGATACAGGCTGTTAAGGCCTTGCAAGAGGGATATACTCAGCTGGAAGGACACTTACAGACCCTGTCTGACTTAACAGCCACCCAGGGACCGCCACAAGCATCTTCCTTACAAGGAACCTCTCCCGCTCCTGCAGTGGTCATGCTTCCACCCGAGCCCAGAGTACCGACCCCGGACAGATTCCTGGGAGACCGCAGCAAGCTTAGAGCATTCTGAAACGCATGCAAACTCTATTTTGCTCTTCAGCCACGCACCTTATCTCTGGAGGCTACAAAGGTCAGCTTCGTTATTTCCTTACTGCAAGGTGAACCACAGTCCTGGGCCCACCGTCTCCTGGAGCAGAAAGCCGAATGATTATCGGACTTAGCCTCGTTCTTCAGTGCTATGGCCCAGTTGTACGAAGATCCCCAGCAAACGACTTCTGCAGAGGTGGCTCTTCACTCACTCCAACAAGGTCGTAGAGCGGTGGAAGATTATGTTTTTGGAACTCAGACGATGGGCCTTTGACACTAACTGGAATGGCGCCTCTTAAGAACGAGTTAGCTCGAGTAAGAGTGCCCTCTACTCTGGAAGCTCTAATTGACTTATCCATTGAAATCGACCGTCGTTTGAGAGAACAAAGATTGGAGAGAACTACGGGTCTATCTCGCCCAGTATGGATGCTACCCCGGGGACCCAGCTCTTTCAACACTGCTTCACCAGTTCCTACCACACCCGTTCCTGACGCTCCAGAACCTATGCAGCTCGGCCTACTTCGTCCTTCTCTCTCTGTTGAAGAACGACAGCATCGCCACCAGCAGAACCTATGCCTGTACTGTGGAAGATCAGGACACTACGTGAGGTCTTGCCCAGTTAAACCCCGTAAGTGTCTTTCAGCTACCTTTCCTTCTTCAACCCTGAATGTGCTCAACAACTCTGCTCATCTTACTCTCCCCATTTCATTACAGCTGCCAGGAGGGACTATTCAGACTTTCGCCATAATTGACTCCGGGGCCTGCAGCTGTTTCGTGGACTTGACCTTTGCTGCAAGACATCATATCCCCCTACAACTCAAGACACAGATGCTTTCTGTTCACTTGGCCAATGGGTCCATCATTAAATCCGGGGCAGTTACTCACGAAACCATTCCTCTGCTTGCTACCATTACCAAGGATCATCAGGAACTGCTTTGTCTGGACGCCATCGCCTCTCCTCTGTTTCCGGTTATCCTTGGCATGCCTTGGCTGAAGGCCCACAATCCCCACATTGACTGGGCCATGGAGGGAATTAAGTTTCTCTCCCGCTACTGTGTCCAGTACTGCTTACAAACCCCTTGTAGCATGCCATCTCTGCTATGCCTTGATACGGACTCTGAAACTCGTCAGCTCGTACCCACAGCCTATCATGACTTCCTGGACGTATTCAGTAAGAAAGGGGCAGAGACTCTTCCCCCTCATCGGTCTTAAGACTGTCTGATTGAACTCCTTCCCGGAGTTGAAGTCCCTTTCGGAAGAATTTTCCCACTATCCGAATGTGAGCTTGTAGCCCTAAAAGACTACATCGATGATAATCTCAAGAAAGGGTTCATTCGCCCTTCCACAGCCCCAGCTGGGGCAGGAGTCTTCTTTGTAGAAGAGAAAGATCATTCATTACAGCCCTATGTGGACCACCGTGAGCTCAATAAGGTTACGGTTAAAAACCGTTACCCTCTTCCACTAGTTCCCGAACTTTTCCAGAGACTTGGCATCGCCACCATATTCACAAAACTGGATCTTCGAGGCGCCTATAATCTGGTTCGCAAGGCGATGAATGGAAGACTGCTTTCCGCACACAGTTTGGGCATTTCGAGTATCTTGTAATGCCCTTTGGACTTTGCAATGCCCCCGCCACCTTTCAGCACTTCATTAACGATGTCTTCGATGGCTGCCGAAGAAGACGACCTGTTACCTCTGCCTGTCAGGAAGGGCATGCCAGCACCCAAGCTGGCTGCCGAAGAAGACAACCTGTTACCTCTGCCTGTCAGGAAAGGCATGCCAGCACTCAAGATGGCTGCCGAAGAAGATGACCTGTTACCTCTGTCCCTGTCAGAATGCCATTGGTGCGCACGCACCCTGTGACAGCTTTTGGCGCCCAAACAGGCTATTTAAACCCAGCCAGTTTCCAGACTCAGTGCTGTCTGCTCTACAGCGTTCCTGTGTGTTTCCGTTGCCTTGTATCTGATACCTGTTCCTGTTAACAGACCCGGCTTGCCTCTGACATTCCTGCTTCCTGCCTGTACCTGACCATTCTTTTTTGACTCTGCATCTGCCTGCTCCCTCTGCTACCTTGCTGCCAGCCCATCACCGATACGACCTGTATCCTGACTATGCTTCTGCCTTCGCATCTGCTCCTGACGTGCCCTCCAATGTATAACCCGGCCTGCCTGTACCTGCCTTCTCTTCTGCTTGAAGAATCCTACTGAGCTACCATTCCTCCTGCAGCTGTCCAAGCTTCACTGTCTGCGATCCAGCTGGCACTCGTGCGACTTTGCACTCCTGCACCTCCTGTCTGCTCTACCAGGGGGCCTCGAGTCAGAGGTGTAAGACAGGCCCTCCTCTGCATATCAGGCTCTACCGTCAGGTACGTGGCAGCGCCTGTCCAGACTCCCTTGATAGCCTCACATTCGTAAAAATGAATCTTGGATCAGCAGCAGCTATTAAGCACCTGATGCTGATGTAAATGATTGATTTTTCTATGGATGTGGGATCCCTTGAAGACTGCCTATGCTGAGTGGCTATCCTATTCCTCCTCAATCTTGATGATGCTAGCTTCCAACAATATTTTTTAGGGCACCACCACTGCCTAAGGCCCAATTTTTCTGTCCCTGTTTAACAGGGGCATGCAATTACAATTTCTGATCTAATATTTCACAGCAGGGCCCGTTCCTGTGCCCAACAAGAGTATCTGTGAGGGGTTACAGTGTTGTGGCACCACCACCACCAAAGGCCCAATTTTTCTGCCCCTGTCCCAGCGGCAGAAAAAAAGGACAAGCGTGCCCCACGGTAACCTGCAGAAGATGCACCATGTTCATGTCCAGCACTGTGGACTGTAGACACAGAGCCTGCCTGCCCTCTTTTAGTGGCCTGTGAGCGTCTGCCTCTCCTTGGTGGCCTCTGGACATGATGGGGATTTTGTTTTACAACACCACACTACACTGTATTGTGTACTGTGTACACCACCAGAAAAGTAGTAGCAACTGCACTATGGGTGCATGGTATTGTGTATACCAACACAAGTCTAAGCAACTATGGGTGCACTGTATGTATTGTGTACACCACCAGAAAAGTAGTAGCAACTGCACTATGGGTGCACGGTACTGTGTACACCAACAGAAGTGTAATAACAACTATGGGTGTACTGTATTGTGTACACCACCAGAAAAGTAGTAGCAACTGCACTATGGGTCCACGGTATTGTGTACACCACCAGAAGTCTGATAGCATCTATGGGTGCACTGTATGTATTGTGTACTGTGTACACCACCAGAAAGGTAGTAGCAACTGCACTATGGGTGCACGGTACTGTGTACACCAAGAGGAGTGTAAAGACAACTATGGGTGTACTGTATTGTGTACACCATCAGAAAAGTAGTAGCAACTGCACTATGGGTGCACGGTATTGTGTACACCACGAGAAGTCTAATAGCAACTATGGGTGCACTGTATGTATTGTGTATTGTGTACACCACCAGAAAAGTAGTAGCAACTGCACTATGGGTACACGGTATTGTGTACACCACCAGAAGTCTAATAGCATCTATGGGTGCACTGTATGTATTGTGTACTGTGTACATCACCCGAAAAGTAGTAGCAACTGCACTATGGGTGCACGGTATTGTGTACACCACCAGAAGTCTAATAGCAACTATGGGTGCACTGTATGTATTGTGTACTGTGTACACCATCAGAAAAGTAGTAGCAGCTGCACTATGGGTGCACGGTACTGTGTACACCAACGGAAGTGTAATAACAACTATGGTTGTACTGTATTGTGTACACCACCAGAAAAGTAGTAGCAACTGCACTATAGGTGCACGGTACTGTGTACACCAACAGAAGTGTAATAATAACTATGGGTGTAC
Organism: Lithobates clamitans; assembly: GCA_037952925.1. Taxonomy (NCBI): domain Eukaryota; kingdom Metazoa; phylum Chordata; class Amphibia; order Anura; family Ranidae; genus Lithobates; species Lithobates clamitans. Next base: position 355,977 of record JBBGZY010001477.1, read on the forward strand.
TGTATTGAGTACACCATCAGAAAAGTAGTAGCAACTGCACTATGGGTGCACGGTATCGTGTACAACACCAGAAGTCTAATAGCAACTATGGGTGCACTATATGTATTGTGTACTGTGTACACCACCAGAAAAGTAGTAGCAACTGCACTAGGGGTGCACGGTACTGTGTACACCGCCTGAAGTATATTAGAAACAGTACACCAGGAACGGTCTGCAGTGAGATATAGCTAAACTGTATGCAGTGTATATATACACGAGAGTAAAAGGCTGAGTGTATGGGATTATTACGGTGCCAAAAAAGCAGCAATACAGTTTAAGTATGGTACGTTGACTAGCTCCACTGGATGAAAAATAGGGAAACAGATATAGTTTACCAATAATTCAGAGGGTCTTCGTAATGCAGCAAGGGTTGGTGAAAAGGCTTAGTTAAAAATCCTACCTGCACAGAAAAATTGGGAAACAAGCCCAGCAAACAAAGTGATCAAAAGCAGCAAGATGCAGGTTGAAACACAAACTGGGATAGGTGCACAGAGTATCCACACCAGTTGCAGTGCATAAGCCTATTGGACATAAACAAAAAACCCCTAATGAGTAAACATGGTAGTAGATGTTACTGGTATCAATTATAAATGCATATGACAATAGTGTGGTCGCCAGAAAAGTACGTTTACCTATGTAGTGACTGCAGCTGAGCAGCGTCCCAGTAAGTCCGCAAAAACGGACAAATGGCCAGCCCATTTAAAGTCCCCCACCTGATTGGGATCCGTAATTCGCCAATCAGGCAGCTGCGCACTCACCACCGCATGGAGCCTACAATCCCCATAACACCTAGCGCCCGCTGAATGCGTCGGAGGATGGCAGCCGTCCGACGCAATCTAGCACGGGTGTGGCTTGGCTGTGGGTCAACCTGAGCGGCGGGGATAACCCAAAGCCAGGGGGAAGGATAGTAATAGGAAGGAAGGAAAGGGCGGAGACAGGCCGAGAGGCGGGCTGGCTGTCATAGACAACCAGTCCTTGGGTGTCCATACAGCCATGGGCTGTGACTTGGAAACCAACCCAAAATGTCGGGGAAGCCAAAAGGTCACATGGGGGCCAAGGCATGTGAGAAGATAGCAATGAGATGAAAAAGGCAGGAAAACAGGAGGGAGAGGACCGGACAAGGAAGTGCGAGGCATGCTCCTGGGGCCCGGCAGTTCAATCAACTGCACAGTCGCCGAGTGACAGAATACACAATGTTATGAATCAGATCACAATACATATGGATATAAAAACAAATATAGACGGGGGGGGGGAAACAAAATAAACAAATCATATGTATAAGTATATCCGGCTGGTGTGTTGGTTAACAAAAAGGAACGGAGAAAAAATAAAAAACAAAAAAACAAAAGAATGGTGACAAATAAAGAGAAAAATATATAATGAGATATGTGAAAAAACACAAAAAATGAAAAAGAAGGGGGAGCTCTAGCACATATGTTAGGCCTAAGAATGTAAAGAAGCCAATAGGACAGCGACAATCAAGGTGGTGGGAGGGAGGGAAAAAGAGGGAGGGACCAGATACAAAGACCAAATCAGGCCACAGAGGAACCCAAAAAAAAAGGACCAAACAAAGTTATAATTATGATTTTAATGAATTATGGTTTAGTAAACGTTACTATTATAAAAAAGGTTTGAAACTTATATATTCATTCAGGCCAGGATATTTGGTAGCATTTAGGCAGTGTATCCATCTGGTTTCTAGTTGTAGGAGGACAGTGTCAATACTGCCTCCTTGAACATGTGCGGGCACATGCTCAAGCGCCGTGAATCGCATAACATTTGGATCACAATTGTGTTGGATAACAATGTGTCTATTTAAAGCAGTAATGGCAAGACGTGTATGAAGTGGTATAATGTGATTCCTGATACGTTTAAAAAATGGACGTTTCGTCTTGCCGACGTAAAAACATCAACAAACACACAGGGCCAAGTAGACCACTCCAATAGTATTACAAGTAATTCGATGTTTAACAGACTGGATTTGACCATTTGGAAGGGTAACTGTTTTAGAGTTGTTTATAAAGGGGCAGATATCACAGCGCCCACAAGGAAAAGTACCAGTGTTAACAACGTTAACTGGGTGTTTTCGTGTGTGATGGCTCGTGACCAGTCGATCCCTCATGGAGGGAGCCCGACGGTATGTATTCTCAGGATAGACCTTAACATAATTGCTTATGGTGGACTCCGCTGTTAACAAGGGCCAGAACTTTTTAAGAATGGCTCTAGTCTGCATGTGTTGTTTAGAGAACTGAGTTATAATTCAAACTGATTGGTCAGATTTAGAAGATTGTTTAGAGTTAAGTTTAACTACTCTACTGAAAGCCCATTTGAGTAAAGATCGACTATAACCTCTTTGATTAAGTCTTTCAGATAAATCTCTGGATGCCTGATAAAAATCTTGATCCAAGGTGCAATTTCTCCTAAGTCGGAGAAATTGACTGTAGGGAATACTGTCTAAAAGAGGTTGGGGGTGTGCACTGGTGGCATGTAATAGTGTGTCGTCTGCAGAGGGCTTGCAGTACAAAGACGTATGAAGAGTTCCGTCAAAGTTAACATGGATCTGCAGGTCCAAGAAACTAATCCTTGACTGACTGCATTCCATGGTGAAAGTAAGGTTGTAATCGTTGATGGCCAGTTGGTCAATCAATTGTGTAAGTTCATCCCGAGTTCCAGACCAGAATGTTAAAATGTCATCAATATACCTGTGCCAGGCGATGACATGTTTCAATAGTTCAGATAAATGGTCATTAGAAAAAAGATTCCTCTCCCACCCCCCCAGGTACAGGTTGGCATATGAGGGCACGCACTTGGTCCCCATAGCCACACCCTGCACCCGGAGGTAGTGGGAGGAACCGAACATGAATACATTTCTTGTTAGTATAAACTCTAATAATTGAAGAACAAACTGGCTGTATGAACTGGACAAAGGTCCACGTTCATTTAATTGTTCACGGATAACGTCCAAACCTTTAGTATGTGGAATGCAGTTGTATAGGCTTTCCACATCCAAGGCTACCAACCAAGTGTGTATATATATACGAGATTATCTGTATATTGTAAACGAATAGCATCAAATGTAGAGCTTGAAGGACACCGCCACTCGCTGGTTCTTCTTTTTAAGGGCTTTGTTTGCCCATTTTTATTAAAAGAAAGTTCAAACACAGATAAGTTTCCCTCCTAGGGGTTTCAGCATATCCTTTTCATCAACAAAACTACATTCAGCCTAGTTGGCTCTCACTTGCAGCACTGCTGCTCTGGCCTTACACACCAGGCCCTTGTCTGTCTCATACAGACTGTTTCACCGACCACCTTGGTGCACACAGCTAAAAGCCTCTTGCTGCACTGGCTCCCTGGCACTCAGACTTCCTGTCTGCTGGGGTGGAGCCCAGAATTATGGTCAGGTTACTACTAAAAGCATATCTGACCAATCAGTATACTGGCTGTTTTCAAAATCAGGACCCAGGACTGGGGATTTCATCCCACCCGGATCTCTCAGAAATCCCCGGCCTCCAGGTCCCAAAGTGGACCTTTCTAAGAAAGGAGGAAACTTAAAAGCCAGTTTCCTCTTCATGTTACAAGCTCCCTGGAGTCCCTCAACCCGTCTGGTTGAGAATTCTTGGTCACATCCTCCTTCTAGACCCTGGCAGGGCAACGCTCTGCCACATATCCTCCCCCCTGTTTAGACCTCGGAGGGGGTGTAACACACCAGCCAAAACTCTTCAAAATGGCACCTCTGTGCCAGTTACCACCAACAAGGGCCAAACCCAGTCTTATCAGGGGACTTTCCTTATGTCCCCCTGCTACACTGGCTTGGGTACTACAAAGACACTCCAGTGACTTTTTACGGGTGCGCTTCCAAAAACTCCATCTGCCCATTTTCCATGGGGCCACACCTTTGAACATTTTAACACTAAGGGACTTACCAAGGACTTGGATATTGTTTCTCAACCTTTTTCTCTTCTAAAGTGATCACATTTTTAAACACCTTTTTAGCCATAAGTGTGGGCACTTTTATTTGGGAATTAAACTATTTTAATGACACCTTGTTAAGCTTTGGGCCAGTGTCCTCAGACCTTTTACTCTTGCAACTTGGGAGGTCCCTGGACCTCTGGAAATCCTTCCCAGAATTACACCCCTAAACCTGTAGGGGTCCCAATTCTACTGCACTTATTCCATCTTCTGTGTCTGTCATACCATTAATCTTTCTCTGTTTTTTAAGATTAAGAGCAACCATGTCACCTTGACCATCAGGTCTTCCCTTATTTTTGTTGTTACACATGGTAACCAAAACATTTACCAGTGCGTTGCACTTTTCCTCATTGTCCTAAGTATCGACACCATTTATCAGAACTCTTTTCACCAGTGTTCTGCAAGGCAGTGTCTGGAGGAGAATCGCACAAAGTGGAGTGGTTGTCTACCATGGCAACGTCACTAACCACCAACTCCACTGCCACATGATGCTCCTCCAGCGACTGTCCTGATACCTGATCCTCACTATCCAATTTCACCTTTGGATTGATGACCCCAAATGCATCACAAGTACTTTTGCCCTCTGACACTCTCGCCCAGATTTCTGTCCTGTCCAACAGTACTCCAGAGTGCCTCTCATACACAACCTCTGTATGACGCAATCCAGCACACTGTGAGACAATTTTCCATAATAACAACGATTGCATTACATGCTTCAAAAATTGCAGAGATTGCCATAGTACAGCCTGTAATATCTAGCTCCATTTATGCATACCCCATGGTATAAGTTCTCCAAACGCAGGAGAGGACGGCAGGATATACACCGGCTGTACACTCCAACATGCCAACATTTCTCTCAGCATATCTGTCATAAAAAGGCGCTGTGATTCTACACTCAAGACCTTCCTGGGGTTCTTAATGTCCCTTGGGATGTGGAAAGACTCATTTACTGATGCCTTAGAGGTGGTGCTTCTTAAAGGGGCTTCCTCCCCGCTGGAGGTATCCAACGCAATAACCTGGTGCTCTCCTAGAGCACAGCCAGGTGCGGGAATCACCACAAAACTCTCAAGCTCAGTGTCAATGATCTGTTCCAGGTCTTTTCTATGGATAACCTTAGTTTGATATACCACACCAAATACTCCTTTATGGGTTGTGGGCACAACCTCTGCTATGTGCTCAATCTCTATTGGCCCTTCCATCTCCTAAGGAATATCCTCTGCAACAGCAGCAAGCGAGCCCTTGTCCAAAAGCTGCTCTGCAGTCCCTCCATTTAGCACAGCAGAAATTGTGTCCACTCCACTGTTACACACAGAGCCTTCATTCAATAAAGCCAACAGACTTGTCACCCATCTGTCCCAGTCTATTTTCTCTGTGCTCCCATCATAGGTACTATGCAGTATCGCTCCAACTGCCAAAGGAGACACAGGACAGAGTGGCTCCACAGCAGACACATTGCACATATCAGTTTTGTTTAGACTAACCTGTGGCAAAATATTTTTAAACATAGCAGGCTGCAATACCATAAGTTCACCACCTTGCTCTGGTGGCGCTTCATTAAACTCGCAAAGATTTTTGCTGTCAGCAGTGACAGACCGCAGTAACCAATTATCACAAGTAATTTCAGACATTTTAGTTTTACTATTTGACACATTCTCATCACCAAGGTCAAGTACCCTCTTATCCATTAGAGCGGCACCACAGTTGTCCCGGGCAACCTCTGGCTCCAACACACAGAGCTCCCTGGAGGTTTCTATGGAAACCTCTGCAGACTTATATACTGTTTCTAAGGGGGATAGCATAGCTTAGCGATCAACCCTACCTCATTAAGCATCACATTATCAGCCTTAGTTAACTCAAAACCAGTATGATCATACTCCTCAGCAAGTTTCACAGTATCACATTCAATTTTGACACTTGCCTCCCCACTGGACAGGGCACTGCAGTGAGGTAAGTCCTTTTCTGCACCAACAGTGAATCTCCCTTCTGGGATCACTTCCACTTCAGTGTGAGCAACCACACCATCAGTCTTTCCCATGACTTTAACAGCAACAGTCTTACCCATCAGTGTAACAGGTCTTGCCACGTTCACTTGAGTCGTTGACTTTCTTGTACTGCACTTTCACTGGCCCACTCCCTCTGGTGACCTCTGGATGAAACTACAGCAGGCACAGCAGGAATTTCCTCTCTGTTGGCAGGGGTGACTGCAAATACTTTAACACAGGATTCCTGGCTTGCAGGCGAAGAGTTAAGCCCAGCAACAATATCAGCAGCCGTATTCCACAAGCTGGGACAAGAAAAGATCCCATGCCCCAGTTGACCACATTCCTGCCATAGTACTTGGTGATTTTCTCCTGTTGCTAAGGGAGATGGCACTCTCCCAACATCTCACTTGTATCTCTATGGGCATGGTGGGATACCTCTTCCCTGTAGCTCCTCCTTCCCATTGGCACATTTTCTCCTGTTGCTAACGGAAACGGTGATCTCCCAGCTGCACTCTGCTGGCTCTCCCACACACGTAGACTTCTCTCTCTATGAAGCAGTGTTGCTTTAAACTTGCCATGATCCTCTGTAGGCAATAGCTTTGTCTTGCAGTCCATCGACCTGACATCATAGGTGTTGCTATGGGCAACTGCACTCCTCTCACACTTCTGGTAGGCCCATTGCTCACTCTTGGCACTCTCAGACCTTTGCTGGGTAGCTTTGCACTCTAGCCTGCGAAAAAGGGCACTTGGAGACTGCATGCCCCCACTCACTGCACCGCAAACAGCGCACTTGGTTCTTAACAGGGCCTCCCCAATTGCATTCTCTTGTAAGCTTGGGACTGCGTTGCAGCGTTGCCAGGGGCAACAACAGACAATTTTGCACCAACATCTTCTCCGCTGTGGCTCCTCCTTGCTGCAAACACACTTTCTCCGGTTGCTATGGGAGACCACGTTCTCCCCATTGACTTTTTCCAGCGCACTCTAGATTGGATTGCTCCTAGGAAATTGTCATAATCATCTCGCTTATGACCCATCCAGCGGTACACCTCTTGGTACTCCTCCATCGAAATTGGTTGCATCAATTCAACCCAGCGACCTTTGGGCCATCCTCTGTAGCAAGCAGTTATCACAAATTCACCCAAAAAGTCTTCAACATGTTCAAAAGGCAACATAGGCTGTATGAAGTTAGCAGCACAGATTTCAACTTTGTTGCCACGGCCAACCACACCCATCTGCTCACTCCTTGCAGTGATGGTTTCCCAGACACAGATGCAGACTTTGGTGGACTATCCATACTCATAGTCACCTGTGCACTCATTGCACCAGTGTTGCTAGGGACAACCCCAGCCTGCTTTCTCCTTGGCAAACTCTGATCAGGCATGTATGGGGTTCATTCAGGCGGTCACAACCCAGACATCTCAAGTCTCCCGAAAATCAATTATTAAGAATAAAAAAAACTACTGACACCGTCCACATACCACCCACCCCACCCCCTTCCCTAGAAGCACTGCGAAAAAATATTGAAAAAGTGATTTAAATAATATTTTTCCACGGGGGGTGGGGGGGTGGGGGGTTTGCAGGCGCGAAGCGCCACCTCCCTGCAATGAGTTTCTGCAGGTTGGGATGTCTGACAACCCCTCCAGCCACAGAGCTCTATCTATCATCTCAGCCATACTTGCTTCTTTTAGGAGCTTTGACTGCTCCATGCTCACAGTCACTCCAGAAAAACTTTGCACAGTTCAGCAACAAATTGGAGCACTGTCCCCTTAAGGCTAGTTACCTTTCTTTTGCAGGTTCTCCTCACCTGCACACACAGATTATGCAGTCTCATGCATCAAAACACAGTTCAAATAACAGATGAACTTACTTGATTGTAGGGATCTCAGATTGTGCCCACAGCAGTTCTCCACCACGTGTAAAGGACTAGAATCAAATGTAGAGCTTGAAGGACACCGCTACTCACTGGTTCTTCTTTTTAAGGGCTTTGTTTGCCCATTTTTATTAAAAGAAAGTTCAACAAACAAAGGTAGGTTTCCCTTGCAGGGGTTACAGCATTTCCTTTTCATCAAAAAAACTACATTCAGCCTAGTTGGCTCTCACTTACAGCACTGCTGCTCTGGCTTTACACACCAGGCCCTTGTCTGTCTCCTACAGACTGTTTCACCGACCACCTTGGTGCACACAGCTAACAGCCTCTTGCTGCACTGGCTCCCCCGTGGAGCCCTCCTGACTCCCGGTACTATGGCCAGGTTACTACTAAAAGCCCAGCACACACCTGACCAATCAGTATGCTGGCTGTTTTCAAAATCAGGACCCAGGACTGGGAGAAATCCCCGGGCTCCAGGTCCCAAAGTGGACCTTTCTAAGAAATGAGGAAACCGAAAAGCCAGTTTCCTCTTCATGTTATAAGCTCCCTGAAGCCCCTCAACCCATCTGGTTGAGAATTCTGGGTCACATCCTCCTTCTAGACCCTGGCAGGGCAACGCTCTGCCACAATATATATATATTAAATACACTGCAGCTAACTGAATCACCTGCCTGTCTGAAGTATATTAGAAACAGTACACCAGGAACGGCCTGCAGTGAGTTATAGCTAAACCGTATGCAGTGGATATATATATTTATACAAGACTATCTGTACATATATATTAAATACACTGCAGCTAACTGAATCACCTGCCTGAAGTATATTAGAAACAGTACACTAGGAATGGCCTGCAGTGAGCTTTAGGTAAACTGTATGCAGTGGATATATATATTAAATACACTGCAGCTAACTGAATCACCTGCCTGAAGTATATTAGAAACAGAACACCAGCAACGGCCTGCAGTGAGATATAGCTAAACTTTATGCAGGGGATATATATATATATATATATATATATATATATATATAAAGTCCAAAGGGTTGCTGCACTTAAAAACTTTCAGTTGCTTTATTTGACATAGTCATGTGGAAAAATTACAAAGCAGGCACAATCTTTCCAGATGAAATCATGGCAATAGATGCCTGTATAAAACAGATATGAATGGATTACGTTTCGGGCTAGTATGCTTACGCCCTTCCTAAGATCCGTCAAAGCATATCTAACAGTTTCACTGCAATCAATCATTTAAATACAAATTAGTGGGATACATCGCATGTGGAAACAATATGGTTAATTAGCTCAAGTCATAGTATATTCAACACCTATGCAGATACGTGTTTTTTATACCATAGACACAAGATCTAACAAATAGCAGCCAACATCTCTATCTCTTCATTCTTATTCTCCAAATATGTTCTATTAACCTATGAGAAATACATACATAGATAGAATGAGTATATCTACATGTAGACCTCCTTATTTCAAAACATATTTACGTTTTTTTCTTTGTTTGTATAATCAACTGTAGATCAATACTGTTAAACAAACAAATAAAGATCCAAATCAACATTTAAACCGTGTGGAGCAATGGTATTTAAAAAATGTATCCAGTATACTTCTCTTTTTCTCAAAATCATTTTGCGGTTTCCTCCCCTCCTATTTTTCTCTATTCCCTATAGGACCATATATTTTAATTGTGATACATTATGACCAAATTCCAAGAAGTGTCTCACCAGCGGTAGTTGTGTTAATTTATCACGTATTGAATATTTATGTCTTGCTATCCTATCTTTTACTTTTTGTGTAGTTTCTCCAACATAAACTAAACCGCATGGGCACTTGATGGCATATATTACATATGATGATTGACAAGTGTAATATCCACGTATAGGGATATTAAAGCCCCTATGTGGATGTGTAAAAAATTTTCCTTTTATCATAGAATTGCATTGTATGCATGACAAACACGGATATGATCCTACATTTTTTGGTCCTAAAAATGTTGGTTTTATCATTGTAGATGTAGGTTGGTCCGATTTTATTAATCGGTCCCGTATTGTTCTGCCTTTCCTATACGAGGACATGGGAGGGTTCCAGAATTCCTGTATCATAGGATAACTAGTTCTTAAGAGGTTCCAATGTTTCTTGACTATCTGGGAAATTTTTTTTCGAAAAAGGGTGGTACTGCATAATAAAAGGAATTCTCCTTGTTTCTCTATGGGTTGTTGTAATATGGTCAGTATTGAAGGATTCTATATCAACCAAGGTTCGAGGATATCTTCTATTGATAAGTTTATTTTTCATTTCTTGAAGCCTCTGTTCACGGCACAGGGGATCACTCACGATCCACTGTACCCTCATCATTTGACTTTTTGGAATAGACGAGAAAACATTAGGAGGATGAAAACTATTAAAGTGTAGTAATTGATTACGATCTGTAGGTTTCACATACAGATCAGTAATGATCTGCATGTTACTCAGCTTCAATGTGGTGTCTAGGAAGGAAATCTCATCTTTACCAATTTCGATATTAAACTTAAGGCCAGGTATTAAATAATTGATATTCCTATCGAACAAAAATAGGCTGTCCATGTTGCCATCCCACTTAGCGAAAATGTCGTCCACAAATCTATACCAACATTGGCAATGTTTGAGAAATAGCCCATTCACATAAATAAAAGAGGTTTCAATCAAATTCATAAATGCGTTCGCATATGGGGGTGCAACATTTGAACCCATTGCTGCCCCATTTAGTTGCAAAAAATGGGTATCCTTGAAAAGAAAATTTCCTCAAGGATAATTTTCAAAAGATCAAGAAGGAACAAAATTTGTTCAGTTTTATAAATACCTGACTGGGTTAACAATCGCTGACATACCTCTATTCCCAAACTATGAGGGATGATGGTAAACAGATTAGAGACGTCCCATGATATTAGGATGGAATCTGGTGACAACTTTGTGTCCTGAATCTTAATCAGAAAATCTTTTGGTAACATATATAGTACCGGTGTAACTGGGTATTCACACACCAAAAATTCCATAGCTTCATCATCAATAATTTTATCTTTAACCGCATTAGTAAGGATTTTTTTGATTCTTTTTTGTACTCTAAAAACCGGACAAGAATCCAGTTTTCTTTACGTAAGGGTGTCACCAAGATGTTTCATTACTTCACTTTCATACATAGGGGTGTCCATTACCACAATAGCTCCCCCCTTGTCAGCCGGTTTGATGGTGATATCACGCCGGACTGACAAGGAGTTTAATGCTGTAATCTCATCTTTATTCAAATTATGGGGTATATGATCTCTTTTCTTCCTATCATACAAAAACATTTTTATGTCATTTTCCACTTTATCTATATATACTTCCACTGCAGCACACGAGGTAGGGGGTACTCTAGTGTTTTTCAGTTTTAAACCCATATTTTTAATTGATAATATAAGCGGTTCCTTATTTGTGGCAATGGACCCACCTGAAAAATGCGCTTTAACCACTTCAGCCCCCCCGGAAGGATTTACCCCCTTCCTGACCAGAGCACTTTTTACAATTTGGCACTGAGTAGCTTTAACTGCTAATTGCGCGGTCATGCAATGCTGTACCCAAACAAAATTTGCGTCCTTTTCTTCCTACAAATAGAGCTTTCTTTTGATGGTATTTGATCACCTCTGCCGTTTTTATTTTTTGCGCTATACACGGAAAAAGACCGAAAATTTTGAAAAAAAATGATATTTTCTACTTGTTGTTATAAAAAAAATCCAATAAACTCAATTTTAGTCATACATTTAGGCCAAAATGTATTCGGCCACATGTCTTTGGTAAAAAAAATGTCAATAAGTGTATATTTATTGGTTTGCGCAAAAGCTCTCATTTGTTTTTGAAAATGAAGAAAGACAAGAAATTTTTTTTTTTCTTTTTTCAATTTTCAAAACTTTGTGACAAAAAGTGAGGTCTGCAAAATACTCACTATACCTCTCAGCAAATAGCTTGGGGTGTCTACTTTCCAAAATGGGGTCATTTGGGGGGGTTTTTGCCACCTGGGCATTCCATGGCCTCCGAAACTGTGATAGGCAGTGAGGAGTGAAATAAAAAATGTACGCCCTTAGAAAGCCTGAAGGCGGTGCTTGGTTTTCAGGGTCCCGTGCGCGGCTAGGCTCCCGAAAAGTCCCACACATGTGGTATCCCCATACTCAGGAGAAGCAACAGAATGTATTTTGTGGTGTAATTTCACATATTCCCATGGCATGTTTGGGCAATATATCATTTAGTGACAACTTTGTGCAAAAAAAAAAATTTAAAAAAAATTTGTCTCTTTCCCGCAACTTGTGTCACAATATAAAATATTCCATGGACTCGACATGCCTCTCAGCAAATAGCTTGGGGTGTCTACTTTCCAAAATAGGGTCATTTGGGGGGGGGGTGTTTGAACTGTCCTGGCATTTTATGCACAACATTTGGAAGCTTATGTCACACATCACCCACTCTTCTAACCACTTGAAGACAAAGCCCTTTCTGACACTTTTTGATTACATGAAAAAATAAATTTTTTTTGCAAGAAAATTACTTTGAACCCTCAAACATTATATATATTTTTAAAGAAAATGCCCTACAGATTAAAATGGTGGGTGTTTCATTTTTTTTTTCACACAGTATTTGCGCAGTGATTTTTCAAACGCATTTTTTAGGGAAAAAACACACTTTTTAAAATTTGAATGCACTAAAACACACTATATTGCCCAAATGTTTGATGAAATAAAAAAGATGATCTTGGGCCGAGTACATGGATACCAAACATGACATGCTTTAAAATTGCGCACAAACGTGCAGTGGCAACAAAATTAATACATTTTTAAAAGCCTTTACAGGTTACCACTTTAGATTTACAGAGGAGGTCTACTGCTAAAATTACTGCCCTTGATCTGACCTTCGCGGTGATACCTCACATGCATGGTGCAATTGCTGTTTACATTTGACGCCAGACCGTCGCTTGCGTTCGCCTTAGCGCGAGAGCAGGGGGGACAGGGGTGCTTTTTTTTTTTTCTTTCTTTATTATTTTTTTGCTTTTTTATCTTATTTTTAAACTGTTCCTTTCATTTTTTTTAAAATCATTTTTATTGTTATCTCAGGGAATGTAAATATCCCCTATGATAGCAATAGGTAGTGACAGGTAATCTTTTTTGAAAAAATTGGGGTCTATTAGACCCTAGATTTCTCCTCTGCCCTCAAAGCATCTGACCACACCAAGATCAGTGTGATAAAATGCTTCCCCAATTTCCCAATGGCGCTGTTTACATCCGGCGAAATCTAAGTCATAAAATGCTTGTAGCTTCCGGTTTCTTAGGCCATAGAGATGTTTGGAGCCACTCTGGTCTCTGATCAGCTCTATGGTCAGCTGGCTGAATCACCAGCTGCATTCTCAGGTTCCCTGTTGAGACAGGAGAGCCAGAGAAAAACACGGAAGACAGTGTGGGGGGACATTCCCTCCCACTGCTTGTAAAAGCAGTCTAGAGGCTAGTTAGCCACTAGGATTGCTTTTACATGAAAGCCGACCGCTGGCTGAAAATAATGATACCAAGATTATACCTAAACCTGCAGGCATCATTCTGGTATAACCACTCAAAGTCGTGAATGGCGTACCTGAAGACAAAAAAATGGTTAACAATAAAGCACAGTAAACGGTAAAGTATAAAAAAATTGCATACCTGAAAAGCAATCATGATAAAACATAATAACAATAAAACATTGCAGAATAGAATACAGTAAAAAAGAGCAGAACAATAGAGAGAGAATAGAGAGAGAGAGAACAATAAAATGACAACTATTTTTTTTTATTTTATATTTTTGTTTGTGTTTTTTTTTTTTACACTTTTTTTTGTAACTGTAACTTTTATAACTGTAACCGGTTCCAGGTTCGGGTCTCTCAAAATGCGATGGCATCTTGGGAGACCCTGTGAAAGTGTGCCTAGTCTGTACAATGCTGTACCCTACGCTAATACTCAACTAGTGTATGGTAGCGTTCAAAACAATCACCAATGCAAAGACCAGGATTGTCAGGACAGGAGAGACAATAATAGCGGGTATCACGCCTATATCCGTGCTTGCTGCAAAAACAACATCTTTTTGGGGGGGGTTAGCTGGGTAGGGGTACTCGGGAGGACATAAAGAAAATGCCTCTCATGCAGCCGACTGCATTTGGTTGGGCATGTGAATGGGGGAAGTACGGGCGCTGCAGAAGCGGTGGGTTCCCAATTAGGATTGGCGAATGCAGCAGGAAGGGCATTATGGGCACGACGGGCCTGTGTTTGTCTTTTTGGTGGCAGCGGGACACTACTTGTGCTTGCCACCTCACCAGCTTGAGCTGCACTTATGGGACTCGCCACGTCACCAAGTGTTACTGCAGTGCTGGTTTTACTACGACCGGGGTGTACTAGGCCGCTGGTGTACTGTTAGCTATCACAGGGATCAGGCCTGACTCTGCGAATGCTGCAGTTATGCGTTTAGTGTTTTGTAAGTGACAGTGATCGATCAATACTGCACTTGGGTGGGCTGGGCTGGGCTGGGCTGGGCCGGGCGGAGGGGCAAAACGCAGGTGCTAGCAGGTTTCTGGGCTGATCCCTCTAACACTGCGTTTTTGGGAACCCTAAACTGCTGGGGACGCCAGTATAGATCTGATCGGATCAGATATTGATCCGTTCAGATACTATACCACTAAGGGAGGTGTACGGTGCGTGCGTGGGTGTTAGCGCTACTGGCACTAACCTGACGCTGCCTGGGGCTGGTGCTTGCCAGTTCACCAAAACGCTACCAAAAAAACTGTTAGCGATCGCAGGGATCAGGCCTGACTCTGCAAACGCTGCAGTTATGCGTTTAGTGTTTTGTAAGTGACAGTGATCGATTGATACTGCATTTGGGTGGGCTGGGCTGGGCCGGGCGGAGGGTCAAAACGCAGGTGCTAGCAGGTATCTGGGCTGATCCCGCTAACACTGCGTTTTTGGGAACCCTAAACTGCTGGGGACGCTAGTATAGATCTGATCGGATCAGATATTGATCCGTTCAGATACTATACCACTAAGGGAGGCGTATGCTGCGTGCGTGGGTGTTAGCGGTACTGGCGCTAATCTGATGCTGCCTGGGGCAACGCATATCACCGCCGGGCGATCAGGGGGCTAAACCTTTATTCGGTAATAAACGGCGGGTGCCCTGACACTATAAAAAATAGACGAACTAACAAGTGTCACCCGTAACGGTTATACGGTGATCAGTGGTGAAAGGGTTGACTAGGGGGCAATCAAGGGGTTAAAACATTTTTTAGGTAGTATATGGGGGTCCCTGTCGCTATAAAATGCTGACGGCGACCATAAATTTTTACCTCCCTAACTAGCGTTACCAGCGACACTAATACAGCGATCATAAAAATGATCGCTTAGCGACACTGGTGACGGGGGGTGAGCAAGGGGTTAAAACTTTATTAGGGGGGTTAGGGGGTATCCTAGACCTAAAGGGGGCTAACACTCACTGCCCTACCACACTAACTGTCACAAACTGACACCATGCAGTAATCAGAAAAAAAAACTGCTTGGTGTCAGTGTGACAGGGGGGGGTGATCGGGGGCGATAGGGGGGGGGTGATCGGGGGGCGATCGGGGGGTGATCGGGGGTGTAAAGTATGCCTGGCATGTTCTACTGTGAGGTGTAGTGTTGTGCAACTCACATTTCAGTCTTCTCTCCTCGGCACCGGAACGGAAACTGCCGAGCCGAGGAGAGATGACATCACATCCCCTGCCTCTGTGTACTACACAGAGGCAGGGGACGATTCTCATTGGCTGGTAGCGATCGCGAGGGGGGGGCCACGAATGGATGGCCTCCCCCTCATCTCTGATTGCTACCAGACCAAAGCCGACCGCCTCGGGCACCGGGGGGTCCAATCGGACCCCCCGCCCGCGGGAAGGCAATCACGTACCAGGTACGTGATTTTGCCTGCCCGTGCCCTTCTGCCGACGTATATCGTCGTTAGGCGGTCGGCAAGTGGTTAAATCTTAATTGTCTGTAAAATCTATACAAATCCTGCTTAAGTACAAAATCATCCATCCTTTCTTTAGGGCAAAAGCCCAAACCCTTATTCAATACACTTAGTTTGGTTTCAGACAAAACAATGGAAGAAATATTGTGTACCAGGCTTTCTTCTAGTGTCTCTGTCGGTTCTGCCGTCTGGTAGTTACACCTCCCATTGCGTCTTTTCTTTGTTCCCCTCCTGGTCCGGATTTGGTCATGTTTGCTGGTAAAAAAGTAGTAGTGGATGCGTTGTTTGATGATCCAGTAGATGTAATAGATGAATTTGAGCTAGCAAGTTGTTTACGCTGTATTTTTCTATATCCTTTTGTGTGATGATATATGGGATCAGTCCAGTTATAGACACAATCATTTTTGTAGTCTTCTCAGTCCCGTTCTAGTTTCGTACGTTTGCGGAGCTGGACATTAGTACGAAATTTCTCCAATTTATCTTTATTAGTTTTTCTAAATTCTATTAGTTCCTCTTGATTAGAGCATTGTTGTAGTTGCTCTTCTAATTCAACAATCTCCTGTTGTACAAAGGTTCTTTCTTGCTGCAAAAATTGTACAGTTAATGTCATGATATCAAAGGAACATTTATTTCGAATTTGTGCAAACTTGGTTTTGAAGTCCATATTCTGTGAAAATAAAGTTGGAATTAAACGAACTCTCAATCCTCTGGGGATCATTTGCATTTTATAGTATTCCGCTAGTGTTACCTCGTGTAGTTCCATTGTAATGGCTCTTTGTGTGAGCTTCTCCATTTTCCTAATTAATTGTATTGGGGATGACTGAGTCAGAAAATCTCTGGATCCCGTAGTATCTCTGAAGATCCTTGAAGACTCAGTTTCAGAGAAGGAGTATAAGCCGCTCGTTGCCATCCTTGTGATGATTCCACGTCAAATAGCTGGTGCTCGTTTCACAAGGGAAAAATATATTCAATCGTAGAGGAGAGCCGCACCCAGCTTACGATTCAGTGCCAGCAATCAGGTCCTCCCACCGACCTTATATATAAAGAAAAAGTCCAAAGAGTTGCTGGACTTAAAAACTTTCGGTTGCTTTATTTCACATAGTCATGTGGAAAAATTGTAAAGCAGGCACAATCTTTCCAGACGAAATCATGGCAATAGATGCCTGTATAAAACAGATATGAATGGATTACGTTTCGGGCTAGTATGCTTACGCCCTTCCTAAGATCCGTCAAAGCATATCTAACAGTTTCACTGCAATCAATCATTTAAATACAAATTAGTGGGATACATCGCATGTGGAAACAATATGGTTAATTAGCTCAAGTCATAGTATATTCAGCACCTATGCAGATACGTGTTTTTTATACCATAGACACAAGATCTAACAAATAGCAGCCGGTTAAAGATAAAATTATTGATGATGAAACTATGGAATTTTTGGTGTGTGAATACCCAGTTACACCGGTACTATATATGTTACCAAAAATCCATAAAGACCCTAAAAATCCCCCGGGACGTCCAATTGTATCAGGTATGAAATCTGTGACAACTCACTTAGCGCAATATTTGGATAAATGTTTAACACCATTATTGTTGAACACCAAATCATATATAAAAGATACTACAGATTTTCTGGTTAAGATTCAGGACACAAAGTTGTCACCAGATTCCATCCTAATATCATGGGACGTCTCTAGTCTGTTTACCATCATCCCTCATAGTTTGGGAATAGAGGTATGTCAGCGATTGTTAACCCAGTCAGGTATTTATAAAACTGAACAAATTTCGTTCCTTCTTGATCTTTATCCTTGAGGAAAATTATTTTCTTTTCAAGGATACCCATTTTTTGCAACTAAATGGGGCAGCGATGGGTTCAAATGTTGCACCCCCATATGCAAATGCATTTATGAATATGATTGAAACCTCTTTTATTTATGTGAATGAGCTATTTCTCAAACATTGCCAATGTTGGTATAGATTTGTGGACAACATTTTTGCTATATGGGATGGCAACATGGAGAGCCTATTTTTGTTCGATGGGTATATCAATTATTTAATACCTGGCCTCAAGTTTAATATCGAAATTGGTAAAGATGAGATTTCCTTCCTAGACACCACATTGAAGCTGAGTAACATGCAGATCATTTCTGTTCTGTAGGTGAAACCTACAGATCGTAATCAATTACTACACTTTAATAGTTTTCATCCTCCTAATGTTTTCTCGTCTATTCCAAAAAGTCAAATGATGGGGGTACAGCGGATCGTGAGTGATCCCCTGTGCCGTGAACAGAGACTTAAAGAAATGAAAAACAAACTTATCAATAGAAGATATCCTCGAACCTTGGTTGATATAGAATCCTTCAATACTGACCATATTACAACAACCCATAGAGAAACAAGGAGAATTCCTTTTATTGTGCAGTACCACCCTTTTCTGGAACCCTCCCATGTCCTCGTATAGGAAAGGCAGAACAATACGGGACCGATTAATAAAATCGGACCAACCTACATCTACAATGATAAAACCAACATTTTTAGGACCAAAAAATTTAGGATCATATCCATGTTTGTCATGCATACAATGCAATTCTATGATAAAAGGAAAATTTTTTACACATCCACATAGGGGCTTTAATATCCCTATACGTGGATATTACACTTGTCAATCATCATATGTAATATATGCCATCAAGTGCCCATGCGGTTTAGTTTATGTTGGAGAAACTACACAAAAAGTAAAAGATAGGATAGCAAGACATAAATATTCAATACGTGATAAATTAACACAACTACCGCTGGTGAGACACTTCTTGGAATTTGGTCATAATGTATCACAATTAAAATATATGGTCCTAGAGGGAATATAGAAAAATAGGAGGGGAGGAAACCGCAAAATGATTTTAAGAAAGAGAAGTATACTGGATACATTTTTTAAATACCATTGCTCCACACGGTTTAAATGTTGATTTGGATCTTTATTTGTTTGTTTAACAGTATTGATTTACAGTTGATTATACAAACAAAGAAAAAAACGTAAATATGTTTTGAAATAAGGAGGTCTATATGTAGATATACTCATTCTATCTATGTATGTATTTCTCATAGGTTAATAGAACATATTTGGAGAATAATAATGAAGAGATAAAGATGTCGGCTGCTATTTGTTAGATTTTGTGTCTATGGTATAAAAAACACGTATCTGCATAGGTGCTGAATATACTATGACTTGAGCTAATTAACCATATTGTTTCCACATGCAATGTATCCCACTAATTTGTATTTAAATGATTGATTGCAGTGAAACTGTTAGATATGCTTTGACGGATCTTAGGAAGGGCGTAAGCATACTAGCCCGAAACGTAATCCATTCATATCTGTTTTATACAGGCAACTATTGCCATGATTTCGTCTGGAAAGATTGTGCCTGCTTTGCAATTTTTCCACATGACTATTTGAAATAAAGCAACCGAAAGTTTTTAAGTCCAGCAACTCTTTGGACTTTTTCTTTATATATAAGGTCGGTGGGAGGACCTGATTGCTGGCACTGAATCGTAAGCTGGGTGCAGTTCTCCTCTACGATTGAATATATATATATATATATATATATATATATATATATATATATATATATATATATATATATACATATATATAAATATATATGAAACTATCTGTATATATATATATATATTAAATACACTGCAGCTAACTGAATCACCTGCCTGCCAGAAGTATATTACAAAGAGTACACCAGGAACGGCCTGCAGTGAGATATAGCTAAACTGTATGCAGTGGATATATATATTTATACGAGACTATCTGTGTATATATATATATATATATATTAAATACACTGCAGCTAACTGAATCACCTGCCTGCCTGAAGTATATTAGAAACAGTACACCAGGAACGGACTGCAATCAGATCTAGCTAAACTGGATACAGTGGATATATATATATATATATATACGAGACTGACTGTGTATATATATATATATATATATATATATATATATATATATATATATATATATATAATAAATACACTGCAGCTAACTGAATAACCTGCCTGCCTGCTCAATCTAAATGACACTCTCTCTCCGTCCACGCCAACGACACAGGCGGCCTTATATAGTGTGGGGCGTGGACTTAGTCCCCCTGAGCCATGATTGGCAAAAGGCACCCTGCCTTTTGCGAATTATGGCTCTCTTAGTTGAGGGCTCTGTGATTGGCAAAAGCATGCAGGTCATGGTGCATGCTCTGGCCAATCATCATACAGCAATGCACTGCGCTCCCACAGTGCATTACGCGCAAATTTGGCGCAAATGGCCCATAATGTTCGGTTTTGGTCAAACGGATGAACAGCCAATGTTTGAGTCGGACTTATGTGTGACCCGAACAGAAAGCTCATCCCTAATATATATATATATATATATATATATACACACACAATTTGAACCAATTAAATCATTAATTCCTCCCAGCGTACGTGTATCAATATCAGCCAGAGCCGGTACTTACTATAACAAATAAAGATACTACACAAATAACAGAATGGATAGAAAATACCACGCCAATCCGAAAAGTTGAACAGCAGCCAACACTACAATAAGACCAAATTGTGCAAAATACTTAAATATAGAAAGTGTAGCGCTAAAGTGCAAACCTCTGTGTGAGAAAATTAGGAGAAAGGAAGCTATTCTGCATTTAAGTAAAGAATAACCACATCCAGTCTCAAAACTACACAAATTAGCAAAATAAATTCTAAGTGTATAGTCTAATAGCATATAAAACGCTCATTCATTAATGGTGAGAAAGACATAAACAATCTCAAAAATATGAAATAAAAAAGAAAAATTATTGTGACAAACAAAGTGATAATTTAAGATGTCCACATTTCTGGTGGTAACGAGATGCAAATAACAAACATAGTGGTGATAGTGAAATGTCCACAAATCTAATGGGAGGTGTAGCCACCGAATGAAAAATGAAAATTGTCTAGTCCCAATGATATATCATGCAGATGAAGCAAATTCAATATAATGCGGACGATACTTTGATATCTCCTCAGCAATGATCCAAATCAACATAAGGGATAAAGCACTCTTACCGACTTAGGTGGACTCACAGGCCCTTGGCGGTGAGTCAAACGGGCTTGTACTGTCTTAAGATGAATGACATTATGAGAGTGGACCATGCATTGGTGAACTTCCTCCTCAGATGGGGGAACCAAGATCCTGCCCGGATGGTCTAAATGATCACCGTCCTTGTCAGCATTGGTAAACCATATATAAAGAAAAAACAAGGAGCCTCCACATGGTGTAAATCCAAAAAATTCAATTGGCATTTATTTGATCAGTCACGATCATCAGACAATCCATAAAAATATAAAAAAATAGTAGAATCGATTCCAACAATAAAAAACAAGCGTGGTGTGGGTGGCTGGGTACAGCAAGGAGACCCGACGCGTTTCGTCTGAAGAGACTTCGGCTGGGCCAGCGATAATTCTGATATAAGAAAATGACAGTAATAACAATCAAGGTATATGTGAAAACCCAAAACTCAATGGTCACTTGAGTTGCATATGCTGACAGGCAAAAAGTGAAACTTGTATTCAATATGATAGATCTCTTACATTGAGCACATTCCCACTCCCTCCTCAGAGCATACACACATTAAATTAGCAGTGCACTATCAGATACAATGCAACAGGGCTCCCCCTAGATTGTAATGCAGTTCTCAGAGTGTATAAAAACGTAAGAACACTTTATAGTGCATGGTAAAGTCTCATGTCTTCTTTCTTCAGCTAGCTTATTAGACTGCAGTATTTGTAATTCAGGAAACGAGTAAGTAGTAAATTCTAGTAAAGATGATGTGTAGGTAACTGTGTGCTTGGTTATATAAAGCACCTGTGAAACTTCTTCCTTACTGAAGGATGCAACACAACATTCACATAGTAGTAAAAGAAAGACAAACTCTGAGGCCTCACTGTACAGTCTAAATAAGTGAAACCGCTTCTGTGGTACTACAGGTCTCACCAGCCGTCTGGAACTAATTTGCACAGCAACAAGGTATTATATCAATCTGGGCAAGTGCCCGCTCACCACACAGGCCCAGATACTTGTACTGCTCCCCCTCTGATATCTCAGTCCCGCTCCAAGCTGGCGCCGTCACACCACACTGCTCCATCTGATGACTGGTGACTGTAATGCAGAAACCTTTGGGTTATCTTGAGTCCTCTAATATGTCCACACGCTGATCCAGCACACTCTGTTCCGGAATTCCTGAAGAGGCCACCCCGATTCTGCTCTGCACCTCGCAGGCCGCAATCTTCCACTCGTGCACCCACAGCTCCCTGAAGGCATCCTGGTCTTTAATGGCATCCCAGGAAGAAGAGGCCGAAGCATGGCCGCACTGTGCCTTTTATTTGTCTACCCAGCAGGCAATTCTGTAACTTGGCCTTGTGGGTAGGTAAGTAGGCATTGTGGGTAGGTAGTTCCTTGACTGGTTTAAACATATGAGCCACTTCCTAATTCACTACATCCCCCACAATGCATTGGAGTGTGGCTGTTGCAAAAAGGCAAACTAAAGTCTTAACAGCATAAATACAAAGAGAAAGGACACTAGAGGGAGCCAAACTCTGTACATTATTTATATGGTAAATCAGGTGGTAAAAACCCCTGCGCTACAAATCCAATACATGAGATACTAATTAGGCCACCTATTAACCCTTACCTATAGCAAACACTTGCTTATACATGGGGATTCTTGGTTCTGATATATTGCAATACTGTACCTGTTCAAGCTGGCCAACTGCATCAAAGTGATCCCTCTCTGGCCAGTCGCTACTCTATCCTGCAGATTTGCCAACTCTTAAGTGGGGTACACACTATAAGAAAATCGGGCGAATGATCGTCCGATTTTTCTCGTTGTTTCACAGCAAATTGGAACTGATCAATGAAAATTTGTACGAAAATTCTCATGTGACAAGGGCTTTTTTTTGTTGTTTCTGATCATGCACAGTCTCTCTTTTCTGATGTATCTTGTACGAAAATCCCATACAAAAAAAAATTTAGAATTGTGCCCTGTACACACGACCGGTTTTGCTGTCGGAATAAACTCTGACTGTTTTTCCGACGGCGTTCCGACGGAATTCCGCTCAAGCTGTCTTGCATGCAAATGGTCACACCAAAGTCCGACCGACCAGAACAAGGTGACGTACAACACGTACGACGGGACTAGAAAAAGGAAGTTCAATAGCCAGTAGCCAATAGCTTCCGTCTCATACTTGCTGCAGAGCATGCAGCGTTTTTGGTACCTCGGAACAGCATACAGATGAGCGGTTTTACCGATAGTAATTAGTTCCGTCGGAAAAATTTAAAACATGTTCTATGTCTAAGTCCGTCAGAATTTTCGACGGGAAAAGTCCGATGGGGCATACACACAATCAAAATATACGATGAAAAGCTCTCATTGGACTCTTTCTGTCAGAAATTCCCTGTGTGTACGCGGAATTAGTCTCTTCGGAAATTTTCGTATAAAAAATTTGGAATCGACTGTCAAAATTGGTGTACACACTATACGAAAATTGCAGGAAAAAGTCTTTGGATGAAAATGTTCGCCCGATTTTCTTATAGTGTGTACGAGTCTTTACTTAAAATAGAACTCTTGAGTGTGTGGCTATATCGTGCCAAAATGGGGCAGACACAACTGGAGATGAAAAAAGCTCTGGATTAAAATGAAACATATCTACAATGGTTCACTATACAAGGTTTAGAAGGGTGGACAGCACAAGCAGGTAAAATAGTTATGTATGTAAATAACCAGGTGGACCCCCGGATAAAAAAACACCAAACTGATTACTGATTACTATTTAATACAAAGGGATTACAGCACAGTAAGTCAACTTAAAACATATCCAAACCCAAAAAAAAAAAAAATGTAATAGATTGCAGCTTATCGGTCCGTAGATAATGTGGCTGCATTAGTTTAACATTCTCAGAATTTTTCCCCTTTATTATTTATTTAACATTATTTTCATTTGGTAATCTTGCAAATAACATGCTTCCTGTCCTAGGGTGACTATGCTCACTCACTAATTTCTATTACTTTGGCCAGTTTATATTAGAAACCACACTGCATTTCATGTTCATTTTATTTTTTGCGTTTTTGTTTTTGAGTGTTTAGGTTTTATTTCAGTTGTGTGTTTCTTTATTTCATTATTTATATTTTTATTGAAAGGACCTGAAGCAACACAGGTGGCTGTTCTTCAGTATGGTCGGACACCCCAGCTGGATATTGCATGGACAGACCCCCAGAACAAGGAAGGCTTGATAAAGATGGTGGATGATATGCAGAAAATGGAAAGTGGACCTAGCAAAATTGGTAAGCATTTTTGTAAATAAAGAGAATAACAAACCCAACCCACCTGTACAGCATTTAATTGTCCAGGCTGAGTAATCTGGACTGGGGAATTTGCACTGTGTTACTCTCACTTTCACTGAATGAGTATAGAGTTGAGCTGTCCAGAAAGTTACCCTGAGATTTAGGGTCCTTTCACATATTATCCTGGCATCCCTTTACCCGGGTTTTTATGCCCAAGGGGCCGTAAAGGAATGCCCAAACACATGGCCAATGTGGCTAGCTGTCACAATGGTCACACCGGCTCCCAGTCATTAATAGAGACCAGGAGCTGTCTAGGACAGTTCAGTCACTATGCTGAGAGTGTGTTCTTAACTCTCAGCACAAAAACCTTGGATGTCCATGGATGCATATGTGCAGCACGTGGTAGTTAAAACCCACCCTCTTTGCCGCCCCAAATATGCTTTATGCAGGCAAGAGGGTAAGTACAACATTTTCATTTTTTTAATAAATATGAAATATTGCTTATAAACAATTATATTCACCACTTACAACTAGCAGGTGGTGTTTAAGTGGACTGGAACTCCAAAAGTGAAGATTCACGATCTTACAGGAATAATATAGAAATGTAAATTGTTTCTAAGCAGTTGCATGGAAAATCTATCTTTTGCATTGAATTCCTCCTGAAACATGGCAGTGCACTTCCTGTGCTTAGGCACTCTTGTTCTGCAGTGTTAAATCATCTAAGGCACTGCTGTCCTCTGGCTCCAAATCTCACCAGATTTGGAGTGAGATTTGGTAATGTCAGTACTGTGCTGCTCAATGTTCTTTTTGCTGGAGTGGATGCTATACCCGTGGGCAGGGCAGCCGTCATAAAGTTTTGGGGCCCTTACACAGCTTTAGACCTGGGGCCCCCGCCCCCCCCTTGAGCCTGACCACCAACATTCCCCAGGGCTTGCCTATGGGCCATCCTACTGAATCCGCACACCGGCCACCTCACCTGTACGCACTCAGTGTCAGAAACCATGAATCACACCGAGACAGAAGTACAGTTAATCACACTTGTTTAATAATAATAAAAAGGTAAACAGAGTAAGCATAGTCAATACGTAGCCAAAGTTCAGTAACCAGATCGGGTAGTCAGCCAATGCCAATGTCAGAGAGCCAGAGATCAATGTAGTAGTACAGCAAGTAGGATCAGGAGCCAGAAGGGACATCAGCCGAGCAAGTCTTTAACAGGAACAGGAGAAAGCCTCTGTGATGTGACCAAAGGCGAAGGCAGAGATGAAGTGAGCTGGACAGCTTTAAGTAGGCAGGACTGACGAGCAGATCAACAACAGCTGAGTCACTGTGGAGAGAAAGGAGCTGGCAACTAGCCGACAGCTAGCGGCCAGCTCAGAGAAGGAAGGGCTTAGCCCTGACAGTACGCCCTCCTCAACGACCCCTCCCCCTCAGAGGGCCACCGGGCTTGAGGGGAAAACGTCTATGGAAATCACAGGGGAGGACAGGGGCATGTACGTCCGAGGATGAGACCCAAGAGCGTTCCCCTTCCAATACACCAGGTACTGTATGCACCCACAGAACCCACGGGAGTCAACAATGGATTGCACTTCATACTCCTCATGGTTCTCAACCTGTATAGGGTGAGGATGTGGCACCAAGGTGGTAAAGTGGTTGCAGACCAAAGGTTTCAATAAGGAGACATGAAACACATTAGAGATGCGCATACTAGGAGGAAGGTCCAATGCGTAAGCCACTGGGTTAATCCTGCGAAGGATACGGAAAGGCCCAATAAACGGAGGTGCAAACTTCAAAGAAGGAACACGAAGTCGGAGGTTGCAAGATGACAGCCAGACTCTGTCCCCAACCTGGTAGGAAGGCGCAGGCAGGCGTCTCCGTTCAGTATAAAAGAAGAAAAAAAGGCAGCGCCAACCTAAGTGCAGTATTAAAACATGAACATTTTATTAAAAGTCGAATTGCACTCACTCAGAGTATGACAGATACAGGCACATCAGATAAAAATCCGTCCGGGTAGGTAGTATGGTGGGCAGCAGGGCTCCACAGGGGGTGATCCTTGTGCTGGGATGTTCTCCTCTTATCCCGTCTGGCGGCACCGGTGGTATCCAGTGTCACAGGCTGGGGTGAGAGAGGCACAGCGTGGATCGTCTATTTTGTTTTTCCCGAGTCCTGGTGACGCTATGGTCGCAAGCGTTCTGAGCATACGTGCTACTTCATCAGGCATATACTGATGGTCAGTATGGAGTCTGTACCTATCGTTCGCATGTTACAAAGCCTCCTGGACTTGTGCCGAAGTGGAATGAAGACCACAGAGATGCTCCTCTAACGCAGGAATACTCTGCGGAACAAACGAGGCAGGCAACACCGAACGTTGGAAACCATAGTTCGCCATAGACGGGGACAAACGGGAAGCTGAATTCAAGGCACTATTGTGAGCAAACTCCGCCCACGGTAAGAGGTCTGACCAGTTTTTATGATGGTCAGAAATATAGCAACGTAGGAATTGCTCCAAGGACTTATTGGCTTGTTCTGCGGCCCCATTAGACTGCGGGTGATAGGCAGAGGAGAAAGCAAGCTGAATACCCAACTGTGCACAAAAGGCTCGCCAGAACCGGGACACAAACTGACTACCCCTGTCTGAGACAATCACCTTGGGTAGCCCATGTAAGTGGAAGATCTCCCGAGCAAAAATAAAAGCCAGTTCCTTAGAAGTAGGCAACTTCTTGTGTGGAATACAATGCAACATTTTCGAGAACCGGTCAACCACCATAAGGATAACTGTGTTGCCCTGGGAGTTGCGTAACTCCACAATGAAATTCATAGACAGGTGGGTCCAGGGCCTCTCTCCATTGGGTATGGGTTGTAGGAGGCCCACTGGAAGGTGTCGTGGAGTTTTACTCTGAGCACACACGGAACAGGCAGCTACGAAGGCGGTAACATCAGCACGTAGACTAGGCCACCAGAATTGTTGGGAAATGGCCCAAAAGAGTTGATTCTTCCCAGGGTAGCCAGCAGCCTTGGGAGAATGGTAAGCCTGGAGCACGGCAGTACGGAGACTCTTGGGAACAAAGCAGCGGTCACAAGGTTTCTCAGGAGGAGCATCGACCTGAGCAGCAAGAATTTTGTCACCCAAAGGAGAAGTAAGACTGGTGCGAACCATAGCCAGAATACGATCAGGAGGAATCACAGGTACCGGAACCGACTCCATCTTGGAAGTGGAGGAAAATTGTCGTGACAAGGCGTCAGCCCTTACATTCTTAGTACCGGGCAAGAATGAGACAATGTAATTAAAACTCGACAAGAAAAGAGCCCATCGCACAGTGGTACCGTCAAGGAGATGTCTCCATTTTTTCAGGGCTAAAATGATCGCCAACAGCTCTCTGTCACCAATCTCGTAATTGCACTCTGCCGGTGACAATTTCCTGGAAAAGGATGCATAGCACACTCAGAGTTAGGACGTTGAGACAGAAGGGCGCCAAATCCAGTCTCGGAAGCATCAACTTCTAGTATAAAAGGCAACGTAGGATCAGGGTGTGCCAACACAGGAGCAGAAACAAAGGCAACCTTGAGACTCTCAAAGGCCTTAATGGACTCCGGAGACCAACTCTGTGGGTTACCGTCTTTCCTGGTCATATCAGTCAGGAGCTTGACCAGAGACGAGAAGTTACAAATAAACTTCCGATAATAGTTGGCAAAGCCAAGAAAATGCTGCAGAGGAAGTAAACCCATGGGTCGAGGCCAATGTAGGACCGCTGAAAGTTTCTCTGGGTCCATCGAAAACCAGCAGTGGAAATGACATCCCAGGAAATTCACCTGTTCATAATGGAATTCGCACTTTTCCAATTTACATTAGAAATTGTTCTCTCATAGTCTCTGAAGCACACGACAGACATCTGTGTGGTGGCTCTCCAGGGAAAATATGAGGATATCGTCGAGATAAACCACCACACATAACTGCAACAAATCTCGGAGGACATCTTTGATGAACTCCTGGAAAACTGCCGGAGCGTTACAAAGGCCAAAAGGCATTACAAGATACTCATAATGACCTAATCTGGTATTAAACACAGTTTTCCACTCGTCGCCCTCCTTAATCCTGACAAGATTGTATGCCCCTCTCAAATCAAGCTTTGTGAAAACCGTTGCTCCCTTGAGGCGGTCAAATAACTCCTTAATCAATGGAATGGGATAGGCATTCTTAATCGTGAAACGATTGAGACCCCTATAATCGATACAAGGTCTCAGTTCACCACTCTTCTTCTTCATATAAAAAAGAAACCAGCACCAGCAGGAGACAAGGATTTGCAGATATAACCATGAGAAAGTGCGTCTGCAACATACTCCTCCATGGCCTTATCATCCAAGACCGACAAAGGGTAAACCCGGCCACGAGGGGGTATGGCACCAGGTTGGAGGTCAATTGCGCAATCATACGACCGGTGTGGAGGCAAAGTACCGGCTTGACCTTTGTCAAAGACATTGCTAAAATCGCAGCACTCCTCCGACAGGGAGGAGAGTGAAGAGGTGCACAGGACCTTGGCTACCTTCTGGAAGCATCTCTCACTGCACTGTAGTGACCAGGACAAGACCTCAGCATGGAGCCAATCAAAAGAAGGGTTGTGCCTCTGTAACCAAGGATAACCAATAACCAGCGGAAAGCTAGGTGAGGAAATAACTTGGAATTCGATTATCTCATGGTGAAGGGCCCCTACGGTCATGGACAAAGGAACAGTCTCATGAGTCACATGGGCAGGCTGTTGAGGTCTCCCGTCAAGAGCCTCAATCGCAAGTGGAGTGTCACGCAGCTGCAGCGGAATCAAGTGCTTCAATACAAAGGCAGCATCAATGAACAGGCCTGCAGCCCCAGAGTCGATTAAAGGCCTGTATCTTGACAGATGACTCAGCCCAAGACAGGGTAACCGAAACCAGGGGCTTATCTTTCTGGCAAACTGGAGACGAAACAACGCCACCTAAGGTCTGTCCGTTACAGGACCTCAAGGTTCGGGCGTTTCCTGGACGGGTAGGACAAGACTTCAAAAAGTGACCAGCCTGGCCACAATAAAGGCACAATCTCTCCCTCCTCCTAAGGGCTCTCTCACCCGCGCAGAGACGCATGAAGCCCAAGTTCATGGGTTCATCTTCTCAGGCCGACTAGGTACCAGGGGGCATGGGAGGTGAGGGAGGCAATGGTGGGACTGCAAAGCTCGGAGACAAATGTACAGGAGGCTTGCGCCAGTGCTCCTTAAAAGAGAATCTTTCTCTGAGTCTGGAGTCAATGAGGATGGCAAATGTGATCAACCCCTCCAGCTTAGTGGGTATATCTTGGGCTGCTATCTCATCCTTGATGTTATCCGAGAGACCATGAGAGAAGGGCCTCATTGTTCCAAGCAACCTCTGCTGCCAGAGTACAGAATTCAATGGCGTAATCAGCAACAGTTCTTGTACTCTGTTTGATGGACATGAGGCTCTTGGCAGCAGAAGCGGAGCATGCGGGAACATCAAATACCCTTTTGAAGGAAGCCACAAATTCTGGGTAACTCAGGACCACGGGTTTTTGCGTCTCCCATAAAGGGTCTGCCCAGGCCAAGGCTCTCTCAGAAAGCAAAGATATCATGAAACCTACTTTGCTTCTGTCTGTGGGAAACGCCTGGGGCAGAATCTCAAAGTATATCTCAACCTGGTTGAGAAACCCTCTGCATTGAACTGGATCGCATCCAAATCGCTGGGGAAGCGGAGCGGAACCAGACATGTCTCTTATAGAGGTAATACTCGAGGTGGGTGCCTGCACAGAGACTGGGGTAGCAGCAGGGACGGCCTGCAACACAGATTGTACTGGAGCAGCCATAGTGGAAGATTCCAGGTTAGCCGTGCGACTCAGGAGCGTTTTTAACGCCAAGGCAAACTGATCCATGCTGTGATCCTGGTCATCCAATCTGGAAAAAATATTACCAACAAGTGGACTGACTGCATCTTCTGAATTCATGGCCTTCGCCTACTGTCAGAAACCATGAATCAGACCAAGACAGAAGTACAGTTAATCACACTTGTTTAATAATAATAAAAAGGTAAACAGTGTAAGCGTAGTCAATACGTAGCCAGAGTTCAGTAACCAGATCTGGGTAGTTAGCCAATGCCAATGTCAGTGAGCCAGAGATCAACGTAGTAGTACAGCAAGCAGGATCAGGAGCCAGAAGGGACGTCAGCCAAGCAAGTCTTCAACAGGAACTCAGGAGAAAGTCTCTGTGATGTGACCAAAGGCGAACGCAGAGATGAAGTGAGCTGGACGTCTTTAAGTAGGCAGGACATGACGAGCAGATCAACAACAGCTGAGTCACTGTGGAGAGAAAGGAGCTGGCAATTAGTCGACAGCTGAGCGGCCAGCTCAGAGAAGGAAGGGCTGAGCCCAGCCCTGACACTCAGCCCCCCTCAATCCTGTATATATGTCAGCCCCCTCACACCAGTATATGTCAGCCCCCCCACACACACACACCTGCATATATGGCAGCCCCCCTCACACACATCTGTATATATGTCAGCCCCCCCCCACACACACCTGTATATTTTTTCCGCCCCCCCAAACCTGTATATATGTCAGCCCCCCCTCACACCTGTATATATGTCAGCCCCCCACACACACACTTGTATATATGGCAGCACCCCCTCACACACACCTGTATATATGGCAGCCCCCCATACACACACACACCTGTATATATGAGAGCCCCTCTCACACAAACTTGTATATATGTCAGCCCCCCCATACACACACACACCTGTATATATGGAAGCCCCCCCTCACACACACCTGTATATATGTCAGCCCCCCCCATACACACACACACACACCTGTATATATGGCAGCCCCCCTCACACACACCTGTATATATGTCAGCCCACCCATGCACCTGTATATATTTCAGCCCCCCCCACACACACACCTGTATATATGTCAGCGCCCCCCCCCACACACACCTGTATATATGTCAGCGCCCCCCACACACACCTGTATATATGTCAGCGCCCCCCCACACACACCTGTATATATGTCAGCGCCCCCCTCACACACCTGCATACATGTCAGTGCCCCCCCCCCCACACACACACCTGTATATATGTCAGCCACCTCCCAGCCACACACACAAACCTGTATATATGGCAGCACCACATACACAAATCTGTACACACACAAGCCTCTGGCCCCTCCCTATACACAAACAGCCCCCCTCCCTTTCCTTCACAGCCCCTATTTGTAACTTCCTACCTGGTCCCAGCTCATTTTTACAAAGCTGACATGTTGCTAAGAAGCATAGTACAGGCAGACCACTGTCACACGAGGGGTGCACATAGTAGCCAGAGGTGGCAGTAAAGAACTCAATGTCTAAAATCAATGACACAAGAACTGCAGAAACTGTGAGATTGTTTCTATACTGCACAGCACTTCTTCTGGCCCGGGCGGGCCCCTTACAGTTGTAACGGCTGTACCCCGTGATGGTGGCTCTGCCCGTGGGCCTGCATTGCAAGGATCTCCGTGCTTCTGCTTCATCCAATCTGTCGATCTGTGCTTCCTTCCACTCCAGCAATGTTAACATTGTGCCGCACATTGTTGATAATATCAAATCTCACTCCAAATCTGGTGAGACTTGGAGTCAGAGGACAGCAGTGCCTTAGATTTCACACTGCAGAACAGGTAGGGAGGCAGCTTAAATATGAGGAAGCAATGCCCTGCCTCTACCAAGATGGCTACCTCCACACAAAGCTACTTCTCCTAGTCTTTTGTCCTTTGCTTGTATTTTTTGGGCACAGCTTCCACAGTACAGGCTCTGTTTAATCACGCGTCCTATGCTCTTTAAAGGCTCTTCTTTACATCTGTTGTGCTACTAATAGAACTAATTGGCGTAAAGAAAAGACACTGTCCCCTGTTGTAATATGTTGGTAGATCTGTGGGATTTTATATTATTATATATATATGTACACAAACAATACAAGATTGAAAAGGCCAGATTTCAGTTGACAATGGTTGAGTTGTCAACTGAAGCCAACTAGAGATGTAAAGGCCTGGAAAAAAAACGGAAAAATTCAGAAAAAAAATGTTTTTTTCCCGTTTTTTTCCCCGTTTTTTTCCCTGAAGGCTTTTTGTTTTTTTCCAAAAATTGGAAAAATTGAAAAAAGAAAAAAAAATTGTGGAATATTTTATTTTAACATGATGAATACAATATTTTAAGACAGGGTGTTCAAATGTTTTCCAAATCATTTCTAAAAAAAAATGTATGATATCAGATTATTCTAATTTCTGTGCACTGAGTGAGGACAAGCAAGTCCTAGGTAACAAACAACCCTCCAATGCAAGAACAGTATGCATTTCTTCCTTTAGGAGGTGCTGCGCTGCTATTGTAACAAGAACCGGTCCGGTCAAACCTTAGTTTTTAGAAGTTCCTAATTATGACGGACAAAAAAGAGTAGCTGCAGAAGCAAAGATGGATACTGACAATTTCAGCTCAGAAAATGATTCTGATTAAATGTCCATTGATACTTAGTCCCACTCTCTTCTTAACACTTCCCCTATCTTCAATTCTTTTTATGAGAATGGAGTTTTTATTTTTATTCAATACTGTGGAGAGGAAATATGAAAAATTGTTACTTTTGGTTTTGAAAATTGTTTTGTGGAGGCTTTTTGGCTGTTCCACATAAACTAGTAAGCAGTTCAGGAGATTGTTGCTCCCTTTGTTACAAATAAATATTATAAAAAAGTTAATTCTGTTTGTGTGATAATTGTTTGGCTACACTATATTTTTAATATGCTAGTTGTGATAATTTTATGCCAAGTCAAATTGTCCATAGTCATATTTTATGTTCCTAAAGTAACAGAATGACTTTCAATCTAAAAAAAAGACAAAAAAGTGCTAATGTAGCATTTTTTTCAATTTTTCCGAAAATTTCCGTTTTCTCCCCAAAAAAATGGAGAAAAAATGGGTTTTTTTTTCCAAGCTTCAAAATTTCCAGAAATTTTACATCTCTAAAGCCAACTCAATTACACAAATCAAAGGGGACTTGTTGATGTTAATATGCAAGAATACAGATTTGGGATATAGGCGATTTAGGACAAGTCCATTCTACACATCAAAAGGGTGTTAAGGTGGTATCTGTTAATCTAATTACACATATAAAAAGGGGACAGATAGTGACTCTGGGCTATGTTAATGTTAATATGCAAGAATGCAAATTAGGGCAGTTTATGACTGCAGCTGTTTACGGCTAGGGGTCATTGTCTGTCACTCTGAAAGACAGAAACAGATCAAAGGCCTAAATGGAAATGGCCAATTGTTGCTCAGCCATTCAGTGTATAGGAGATATAACATGAAGTTCAGATTATTCACTCTCTGTGTGATTATGAAGGCACAGGTCTAGGAAACATGGGACTCTGAAGGCTAGTATCATATTTACTCTGTTAGATTTTGTCATCTGTTGCAAGTCTTTTTTCTGTGTTGGAAGTCAATAAAGTGCATCTCTCTGAAAGAATTGGGTTGCTGCGGAAGATTATAATAACTACTAATTAATTATCTACCCACTATAATACGATATATCACTACATCCCCCTGGAAGAAATAACATCATCTAAAAAATTTTATTAACGTAGTCTGCCAAAAACCTTACAAGCTGTGCTGTGCTTTTTTGGAATAAATTGCCATGGATCCACCCTGCAATAAATGTTTACATAGTAAAATTGAGATTTTTTACAAATTTTTTACAAACTAAAAAAAGGATATAACACAATCGTTTAAAATTTGTAAAAAATTAAGCCCATTATAGTTTCCCTTTAACAGCCTCATAACTTCTTATTACAAAGTAATCTGTAGATCATGGTATCTATATAATGCCGCAAATTAGGAGCAAAGGACATACTTTAGCAAGAGAAGAAAAACAGCATTCCATTATCTATTGGCAAGTTTACTAACAGCAGCAGCAGCAATACTCTTCTGAGGTATTGGAATTCTGCAGTGCTTAAAAAGTGCATTTTTATGTATTAAGCTGGTTTACCAAAGCCAAAGTAATATATATTCATTTAAAACATGTAATTAAAGAGTCTCATTCAGTTTTTATGGCGCACAAAGAGGACGCCAAGTGTAAAACATCTGTAAGCAAGACTTAATGGGTTGGCAAATGACTGAAATGCAAAATTAAAGTGATTTACATGTTTTGTGCAGCTTATTTTCAGTGCAGATAAATATGCTACATAAACTAGATGTTGAATGGGAATTTCCATGACACCTTTTGGTATAAAATAAAATAATTTAAAGTGGTAGAATTTTTATGCTATGGTTTACTCTCAGTGACTATTACCAAGTGAATTCTATATTAAGGTTTATTCACACTACAGACCTTTGGTTGACAGTTTTCAGGCATATTACAGCCAGTTCTGTGCCCTGCAAAATGAATGTATCCATTAACACTTGAAGGCTGGGAATAGGGTGAAGCATACCCTACCAGCACACAGAACCCACCCCACTTCTGTCTGTTATGCAGGATAGCTACTGTACTTTCAAACACTCTTACTCTAGGCTTTTTGCTGATGAAACAAAATGGAATGGACCTTTTACACTGTTACGTTTTAACGCACATGGTCCAATGTGCTATAATGCATGTGGCTTGGTTCTCCATAATATACATAAGGGTCTAAAAACGTGAGTCTCGTGAGCTGCTATATTCTTATTTTAAAACCTCCGCAGCCCCCACCTACAAACACTCTCGTCTGTGTTCACTGAAAATTGATTAACACAAGGCATGGCGCTATTTGTCCTTTAGTGCAGTGGTCTCCAAACTGTGGCCCCGGGGGGCTAGATGTGGCCCGTTGCTTGCTTTTATCTGGCCCTTGGGGCACTATTTCTCCCACTAATGCCAATGAAGGGGCACCATTCCTCCCAATGACTTAACAATGGGGCACTATTTCTGGTACTGACACCAGCAATGGGCACTTTTCCGCCCACTAATACCAATGATGGGGTACTATTCCCCCGACTAATACGAACTATGGAGCACTATTCCTCCCATGAAGACCAATGATGGGGCACTATTCCTCCAATAAATACCAATGATGGGGCACTATTCCTCCCACTAATACCAATGATGGGCACTATTCGCCCTACTAATACCGATGATGGGGCATTATTCCTCCCATTAAAACCAATGATGGGGCAAAATTCACCCAACTGATACCAATCATGGGCCACTAATACCAATGATAGGGCACTATTCCTCTCACTAATACCAATGATAGGGCACTATTTCTCACTAATACCAATTGTAGCACCCTATACCTGAAGGTAGGTGCTAGAGTAGTGTTTTTCTTACTCAGGGCCCAGATATAGGTACATTTAGCCAGGTCTGTGCATTAGGCTGGATCTGGTTGTTATGATTTGGAACTGGGAGTGATCAGTGTATTGGGGGTGTGGCCACCTACACTCTGACTCAGTGATGCCTTCCCTGCTTTCAGAGGCATAGTTCTGGAAGAGAGGTTGGACTTGAGATCTGAGTGGCAGGCAGCTCATATGAGGAGCCCTGACCAATCATTAACTTGCATTGGCAGGGGGCAAGCCTCTCATAAAAGCTGGGGTCACATGTTTCCAGGGAGGAGTTGGAAGTTCCAGAAAGACAGCAAGGAGTAGCAGGTGCTGTTCTGGGCATCCCCATGCGGGGATGCGCCATGCGTGGAGGAGGGATGGAGGAACCATCAGGAGAGAAGTTAAAGTTAAGGATCTTCACCTCTATGGAGACATCGGGTTCCTGTGACCGGGGAACACAGAGCTTGGATGTAAAGAGGATCAGGCTGAGGAAGTAGTGGTCAAGCAGAGGAGAGAAGAGCAGCATTCTGTGACCGGGGACACAGAGCTGTTCTGGAAAAGAAGGTCAGTGCAACATAAGAAGAGAAACTGGTCAGAGCAGTGTAGAATACTGGAGCCAAGGAACACAGCATTAGTAATTCTGAACTGAGGAAAAGCAGTCCGTTCACGGCCATGTGTCAGGCTATCATGTGGGGATACCGAGTCATCTCCGGCCTGGTTAGCATAAGGACCATGCCTTCCAAAGACTGTGTGGGTGTTTAACTCTCTGGAATGTTAGGAAGAAGCGGGGACAGTTTCTGCCCTTTGGTTCACAGGGATAATCCCATCAAAGTCTATCTTTGAAGAGTTATTCAGAGTGACTCTTTATTGCCCAATTGGAAGGGAAGAAAAAGGACATTAGTATATTATTGCACTAAGGACTATACAAAGAAGTTGAAGAAGTAATAGTCTGCAGAAAACCATAAAATTGACTGTTCTTTTACTTTTAATGGTGAATGGGGGAGCATGGCAGCGGGGTGATTGGCGGACTGCTACAACCAAATCAGCAGCCCTTATGGGGGTACCGCTACACAATGATAAGGCACTATTCTCCCTACTAACACTTTCCTCCCAATGACACCAACAATGGTGCACTATTCCTGCCACTGACGCCAGCAATGGGCATTATTCCTCCCACTAAAACCAATGATGGGGCAAAATTCACCCAACTGATACCAATAATGGGCCACTATTACCAATGAAAGGGAACTATTCCCCCCATTAAAACCAATAATGAGGTATTGCTTACTCCCATTGACAGCATGGCATTTTCTACTCCCTCCAGCTACAGTTCGGCCTCCCCTAAAGTCTGAAAGACAGTAAACCGGCCCTTTGTTTGGAAAGTTTGGAGTCTCCTGCTCTAGTGTAAAATCAAACCAATATTACATCCATCATATATGAATAAATGCATGTGAAAATAAATAAAAATGAAATTACAAAAATTTGTGAGCAAATCAAGAGATCCAACATCGAATGAAAAAAAAAACGAATAAAATCATAAATGTCTCTATTTTCTCTGTTTTCTGACAGAGACATTTATGAGTTTATTCGATTTTTTTCATTCAATGTTGGTTCAATTGATTGCTCACACATTTTTGTCATTTCATTTTTATTTATTTTCCTATGCATTTATACAATGGGGCCTATAATAAAACTCATTGGATGAATGCCACACACATTTGTGCAGGCTGCATGCATTTTTGCTATATTTTTTGTATTGGAATAATTCCTATAATTGTCAGCTCCAACTTGTGGAAAAAGTGCGGTAACATTTTCTGAAATACCTCTATGAGAACATATACTGCATTTTGGCCGGGGGGTTGTGTGCAGGCATGGTGGTTAGAGTGGTAGGGAAACCAGTGATAAGACCTGGGAGAGTAGTGGGGGGGATTCATGAACAGTGAGATGGAGGCAGGTGGCCTGCAGGCCCAGTGGTTAGAATGGGGGATGTCATTGTGTCATGGGGGATGAATGTGCAGCTGTGGTGGTAAAAACTGGGGATTATTGAGCTGGCGCAGTAATAAGAGTGCAGGATGGATGTCGTGCAGGGGTAAGAGCAGTGAAGTAAGATTAGGGATCAGGCACTGTTATGAGAGCAAGAGGAAGGGGCTGCACTGACACAATGGTTATGGCGGGTTGTGCAGGTGTGGTGGTGAGATCAAGGGGGAAGAGCAGGCAGGTAATGGACAGGGTTGTTGCTGTGAAAATGATAAGAATATGGGTGAGGTCATGAGAGTATCATGTGGGGTAGATAGCATTTATTTGGGACATGAACTTGGCATGAACAGCACCATTTTGGGCCACCATCATCAGGGAACCCCAGTGTCATCTTCCTGATGTCCAACTTCAGCATTTTATCTTTACTTTCTTTTACTTTACAGATAAATGTCTTATTTAAAATATCTTACCACAATTTAACTCTGCCCACCTAACCTATTCAAATTTATTATTATTTTGTACATACAATCTCCATATCAAGCTGAAACTAAGAGGGAGCTAAAACTGAATTTTACTTTCTGTATTTTAATTTGACATAATTATAGGATATAAGACATAGTGAATGATCACAGTTATCAACACAGTGGTGGACATTACCATTTAAAAAAAATGTTTTTAAATTATTTTCTTTCTTTCTTTTTATATTCTATAGGCGATGCACTGCAATATGCAGTCCAGAGTGTGATTTCGGAAGTGCATGGAGCAAGACCTCTCTCATCTAAGATCACAATTATCCTTGTTGCTGACAAATCAGATGATCAAGTTAATGATGCAGCCAGCTCGGCTACAGCAAACAGTAATATTCTGACTTCTTTTTTTTACTCCTTAACAAGGAATTATTCCACAAATGCACTAAAAATACAAGTCAGAAGTTATCTGCAGCTCCCAACCTGTTCCCCAGATTCCTTCAGATTTTATGTGGTCAGTGGTGGACATAACCATTCTGCAGTCTGTAGAGTTTAAAGGCTTTTTAATATGATGAGGCATGGTGGGGTTTTTTCCTCAGGTAGTTTAATCCAGTGTAAAACACTAGATCTTTGCTTATCTCATGATCCCCAACTTTCTCCTGCATATACACACTGGAAGATTGGTTGATTTTGATGAAAGAAGGCATTTTAAATGCTTCCTTGGCGGCACAGTTGCTACAGAGGACTCACAATATCATTCTTGTGGTAAAGACTGAAGAGGGCCTTCCCTTCCTGTTTCTAGTAGCTTTAAGCTGTTTATGCATTCCCATTTGCTTTTATGGGGAGAAAAGCAGGCAGAACACAAACAGATGTCCATGTATACAAGACCTATAGTCTAAAAATATTTATTCTACATTTTTAAACAGTAGAGACAAAAAAGTGCAACAGAACTGGTGCCATAGACACTACTGAAGGAGCTTAGAAAACTGAAACAGCTTAGTAAGGCCAATTCTCAGACTCTCTCTGAACTTTGATACTGGTCTTCAGTAAAACTATATGATCAATGGAGAGACATTCATCATGTGCCTGGTATCAGGGGGGTGAAGATTTACAAGGATTATAGCAAAAGGTCAAGTTTCTTTGCTTTACCTTTTTTGTATGTGTAGAAAAACAGGTCTGATTTATGGGTGGGACATTTACTTGGGTCGATCAGTGCTGGTTACAACACATAAATTATGTAAGAGGGATTGGTCTGATGGTGCAGGTGGAGTAAATGGGTTGGTTAATGGTAAGATGTGGTAGGGCACAGATGTTTGAGTAAATGAATTGGTAAATGGTAAGATGTGGTAGGGCACAGAGGGGCAACTCTGCTTATAGGTTCAACCAACATGATTACTCAGGTTGAAAAATACACATCTTCATTGAATTACATTTTCTATAAGTGTCCCTGGAGTTCCTGCCAGAGACAAACTCTTGCTGGGTGGCACTATGGCAGGACAGAATGCACATATAAGGACCAACAGCAAGAAGCAACAAACAAGGGTCCAAACTGTTTCTCTGGTCCATAGCATCTAGTGTTTTCCATTGCCTGCTCAATCTGGGACTATTAAAATTGCATAATGCAGTAGTTGTTTTAGGTGTGCGCATGGGCCAGGTGTGTTTGGGCACACCCCAATCACTAAGATTTACAACCGTCTGTAGGGCTGGCTTTAGTTGTCTAAGCTGAGTGATGTGACACTCTCCCTCACACTTCCCACAGCCAGTCCAGTTCCCCACCACTTGCACAGATGTGAGAGGAGAGAGGGCTCAATCTTCTCCTCTTGCCTCTACCCCTCTGGGTCTGTCCATCCACACTCCAGACCCCAGTGTGCTGTGTCTCAGAAAAGGGATGTGTGGGAGGGAAATTTGAAGCCAACAGCTGGCAGATACATTGTGGATGAAAGGTGCTGATGTCTGAGCCTCCATCCTCTGGTGAGTGAGCTCATCATTCACTGTATGTGACTGAAGTCTCCTCCCTCCCTTCCTTCTCTCTCCTGCCTCCTATCGAGTGAGTACACTAAGGTAAGGGGACTCTGTGGAATCTAATGTAAAGAGGGCTTTGGGAACCCTGGTTTAAGGGGGAATTCTGGGAACTAGGATGCAATTGGGGACTTTGGTGAGCAGAAACCCCCTTACATCAGAGTTCCCCTTTACACCAAAATCCACAGCGGTCCCCTTAAAAAAAAAATGTGCTGTGCGCCCCTAAAGTGTTTGGGTTTGGAGGAAATGTGGCAACCCTCACACAGACAGCAATTAACACAGCGCTTCTAATGCTTCATGTACACAGGACATTTGAAAATCTCTCTCTCTCACACACTCTTTCACTCACTCTCTCAAGCTTGTTGTTTGCAAAGTATCATTAGTCAAAACAGCAATGATAAGACTGATAAAAATTATGCATGTATTGTTTGGGCTTGTTTGTCATGTTAAACCACAGGTCTAAAATTATCCCTGACT
The DNA here is from genome assembly GCA_037952925.1 of Lithobates clamitans. Taxonomy (NCBI): domain Eukaryota; kingdom Metazoa; phylum Chordata; class Amphibia; order Anura; family Ranidae; genus Lithobates; species Lithobates clamitans. The sequence goes on from JBBGZY010001477.1 coordinate 396,511, forward strand.
TCTCTTTTTTTATCCAGGAATATCTGTTTTCCCAATCGGAGTTGGATCCCGCTATGATGAGGATGAATTGTCCATCCTAGCTGGGCCGTCTGCTATCCACAAGATCACAAAGCTGCAACTTTTTGATGACCTGCCAACTATTCTCCTGCTGGGAAATGACTTTATAAACAAGCTGTGCTATGGTAAGTCTAGCGATGTGTATACAATGTCCAAAAAAGGCCTGTTTTTGGACATTAAAGGTCATTTTAGACCTATTCTGCAGGTAACTGATCTGTGTATAGGTCTACCTCAATCTAGAATTTAAAAAAAAATGTTGTCTGAACAGCTGAGATTGAAGATGTGGCTTTAAAGATATTGTATTCTTTTATATGTTTTCTTGTCACAACTCGTTATCAACTGTAGCAAACCTGCAATTCTTATATTGCCAATTCTGTCTCCTCTAAAATAAATTCTAAGTCCTCATTGACAGCCGTGTGGTACCTGCACTGCAGTAAAATTGGGATTAGCGGTTATGTGTGTGCAGCCGTTGCGTCCCAATGGCACTGCCTGTACTTGGCACAGCCGATGATGTATATAACCTCTCCCATGCCGCGTACATACGATCACACATTCCGACAACAAAATCCATGTTTTTTTTCCAACGGATGTTGGCTCAAACTTGTCTTGCATACACACGGTCACACAAATGTATACCGCTCCTAAAGCGTCCCTGCCCATTGAAATCAATTGGCAGCGGCGCCGAAGCGCCTGCAAAGCGCCTTTAACCCTCATTTCGGCCGCTAGCACCCAAAAAGCACCGCAAAAATGACGGTTATGCTAAACTAGCGGCACTTTACCGCTGACGCCCCCGCCCTGGCAGTGTAAAAGGGCTCTAAAGGGGTTGTAACGGTTCGTTTTTTTTTTAAATAACAAACATGTTATACTTACCCCCTCTGTGCAAGGGTTTTGCAGAGTGGCTCTGATCCTCAGTGGCATTCCTGGCTCCTCCTCTTTTTGACACAGACAGCAGGACTGGGCCTCGTCTCCTGTGTCACTGGATTTGATTGACAACAGTGGTAGCCAATAGCTCCTGCTGCTATCAATCTATTCAATGAGGACCCGAGACAGTGGCTTGAGCTGCTGTGCTCGTCCCCGTCACTGGAACGATCAGGTTCAGGTAAGTAAAAGGGGGGCTCTGGGGGGCTGCTGCACTACAAAAGGTTTTTCACCTTAATGCATCGAATGCAATAAGGTGAAAAACTTTGAGGGTTTACAACCCCTTTAAGTAAAATATAGCACATATTGTAAAAATGAAAAAATGAAAGTGAGCTTTCTATCACAACACTGCTGAAATATGCTGGTAGAGATTCAATTGACAGTCAACCTTCAAATCTAATCTAATTATTATTCTTTTTTTTTTTTTTTTTCCAGACTCCATTAAAGTGTGCACTGATGATGATGGAAATCAGAGAAAGGTACTTTGAGATTACTATGGGTGAGATTTACTAAAACTGGTGCACACAGAATCTGGTGCAGCTCTGCAAAGTAACCAATCAGCTTCTAGGTTTTATTGTCAAAGCTTAATTGAACAAGCTGAAGTTAGAAGCTGATTGGCTACCATGCACAGCAGCACCAGATTCTGTGTGCACCAGTTTAGTAAATGTGTCTTTATTTGAAGAAAACCTGAACTGAGAGAAACCTGTAAATTGCCACTACTAAACTCCTTCAGAAAATGCTACCTTTTTGACTATCTCTGGCTTCAGTACTGTCGGTGACAGACAGTGACGGACAGGATAAGAGTATACAACAAATTAAGTCTGAGTATAATCACGTGTAAGATCTGCATACTTGATCCAGGTCAACATGGAGGTCTTTTCATCAGAACGACAGCCAGGCAACTAGCATTTTTAGCAATATTCTAGCCAGTTTGTTTTCCTTTGTACAGAATTTTTTTATTATTTTGTGATAGTATTTACCAGTCTTACACTGTTGATAGGTACAAAGATCTAACATTTTGTCATAGGGCCACCTAAAACCATAGGGCCCTGCCATACTTGCAAAAATAGCATTTTCCAGAGGTTCACAAACTATATTTACAAATATTTTCCAGAAGAACTTCCTGAGTGTTGTTTCTAGTTGTATGAGCTACTCTGTATAGTCAGAAAAAATGTGGCTAGGTCCCATAACAGTTCAACAGTTTGCTATGGCTAAAGCCTGCCATAGGCGGTTCAGCAGGAACCGGTTGATATTCGAACCATGTATGGGCAGGTTGATTATACCCAAGTTGATTGATCAACTTGGGTGCGAGTAGCCTGTCGAGTTTTTCATGCAATTATTACCAGCAGATATAGCCGCTAGCAATAATTACTGTGTGTTCTCCAGGCCGGGTCGGCTCTTCTCTTCCCCTGCTGGGGGAACACAATAGCTCTGACTGTGTTGATGGGGGAATCATGCAAGGGTTGCAGGAAAGAAAGTCGCACCATCAATGGCTGGCTTAAGGTGGATGCAAACCCCTTTCTGAACTCGGCATATATATATATATATATATATATATATATATATATATATATATATATATTTATGGTCGGAGCCCTATGTCCGGTATGGACATAGATAACACTTATAATAAGATAAGACTTACCATTGGAAATAGACCTGGAAGTGTGGACTTACCATATGAAATGGACCTGAAAGTTTGCCTTGGTCTAATGGCCGGTATGCCAAAATAAGGGGGCATACCCTGGTTTTAAGAAATGATTATTCTGTAGAGAGAAATGAGATGAAATGAATGAAATGAAATGAATGCCTTGAAATGGGGATGGGAGGGTGGGTATCGCGCACAGGAAACCGACAAGCACCACAGGTGAGCGGGCTGCTTAAATACCCACCGGGCTCCTCCCATAAATTCAGGCCACCATACTGGCCTTCCTACTTATGGTCGGAGCCCTATGTCCGGTATGGACATAGATAACACTTATAATAAGATAAGACTTACCATTGGAAATAGACCTGGAAGTGTGGACTTACCATATGAAATGGACCTGAAAGTTTGCCTTGGTCTAATGGCCGGTATGCCAAAATAAGGGGGCAAAAACATTCAGGTAGGGGTATAATATATAATTGGTTTTCAGGTATTCATTGAGCCAATTTGGAGAATGCCTGTGCCATCTCTACTTGAGGATTGGGTATATACCGGGCGACGCAGGCTGATTTCCATCTGCCTAGTCTTTTGATGATGTGGTCTGGAACCCCCTGGCGGGTTGCTACGGAGGCTGCTCCGATGCGGAAGGAGTGTCCGGAGTACTGACTGGGTTTAAGGTGAAGATTGCGGAGAAGTATTCTTATGTGTTTTACAACGTGACATGCGTTTAAGGGTTTGACTGGGAATGGTAGAAGAGGACTGGTGTCCGATTGTTCAGGCAGGAGTGAGAGGAGACGGTTAAGTACGGTGACTGGACACCAGCTGTTATTGGTTCTGTAGAGGTGAAATGTCCACTCCAGAGCCTGTTTCCTGGGTTTAAGAAACCTCGAGGTGAAGGATGAAATGGTCTTGGTGGCGAAGCAAGTGCCGTCTGCGTAATACTTGGTCTGTGGGGTGGTTATAGGTGAACCCGTAGTAAGCCAACTATATGGCTGCTTGTAGGACCGTGCTGGGCAGCAGACCGAATGGCGAAGTAGCCAGAATAGTCGACATATCCCTGAAGATGGGCCCCGTAATGGGTAAGCGCTTAGTACTGATCACTAGTTGTTGTTTCTGGATGCCCCTTAGGATGGCTCGTATAGCGTGTGATGAGAACAGTGAAGATTTTGTGGGGTCTTCCAGGGTCACGAAATGTTGTATGCCGGCTAGGTATAGCCGAATGGTATTGTAAGATAAGGCCAGCTGAGTGTGGCAGTATGAAATGAAGGCCAGAACCTGTTTGACATCTATTGGTCCTTTACGGCAGGATGTGAGAAATTTATTGAACGCCTTTCAAGCTGTCTGGTAGGCTTTGAGTGTGTTATGAGAGAGTGAGTGATTGATGAGCTGCGTTGCTCCTTGTAAATGTTAAACTAGTCCAGGGTCAGTTGTGACCAGGCAGGGATAGGGGCCGACACTGGATCGGCTCCGGGAACCTGTTTGAAAAGGAGGTGTAGTTAGAACGTGACAGTGCGTCAGCAGCTAATTGTGTCTGCCTGGAATAAATGCACAGTGTATGTTAAACTGATGCTGTAAGAACAGTTGTACCAATCTGCGCAGGAAGGACATGACTGCTGGGGAATTGGACCTGCCTTTGTTGATGTCTGCCGTGGCCTGATTGTCGATGGTGAAGACTACGGTTTGCCCTGTCCAATGGTGACCCCAGAGTTGTGCAGCTGCCACCATGGGATAGAGTTCGAGGAGGGAAGATGTTTTGAATAAAGCCGGGTATCAACAGTATCTGTTGAGGCCAGGGTCCTGAAAACCAATGATGGCCAAAAATTGCAGCGAAACCTGTGGTGGCTGCAGCGTCTGTCACCACCTGGGGTGACAGGGCTGAAACCATGGGTATAATTAGGGATATGCCATTCCGGGAGGACGGAATTCGTCCCACATAGATAGGTCCGCTATTGCTGCGGAGTCTAGATTTAAGATCTGATCGGGGTCTTGTGTTTCTGGCAGGAATCTCGGCAGGCGTGACACGAAGGTGCGGCCTTGTGGAATAATTCGTATGGCGAAATTCAGCATTGCCAGGAGAGATTGCTACTGCTTCTTGGTACACCCCTTGGTGTGGGTGAATTTGTGAAGGACCGCCTTAATGCGGGTTAGTTTGTCGAGGGGGAGACTGGCTTGCATAGCGCAGGTGTCTAAGTTGGCCCCGAGAAAGGTGATGTTATGTGCTGGGCCTTCTACTTTGTGCTCGGTGATGGGAAGATTGGGTTTTCCGAATATCGCTCTGAGTTTGTCGAGGTCTCCTGGGGGCTTGCTGGGAGGTTCTATTAGTAGGAAGTCGTCCAGGCAATGGATGACTTTTGTCACTAAGCCTTGTGTAACAGTATCCAAGCAAGAGACTGAGCGAATGTGTCGAAGAGCCAAGGGCTGCTCTTCGAACCGAACGTCAGTTTTGTGGCCAAATAATATGCCTCCTTCCACTTGATACCATGCCAGCACCAAAAGGATGGATGGATAGGCAGGAGCTTAAAGGCATCCGAGATGTCGGTTTTGGAAAGCCAGGCACCTGTACCTGCTTTGAAGACTGCTTGTATCGGCATGTCTACGGAGGAATATTTTAGGGAGAATTCATCGGAGGGAATCAGGGACTTGAGACTGAGGATGTGGGAAGAATGAGGCGCAGACAGGAGGTACCCCAAACGTAATTTATTTGTGAATTTGCCCTTGACAAGCCCCAAATAGGGCTGACTCTCCAAGTGCTGAAAGGGGGCTGAGTGAAAGGCCTATAACGTACTCTCGGTCTAATTCTGTTTGTAAAAGCCGATCTATGGTTTGTTCGTCGATGGCTGCTGAACGAATATTCCCACATTCGTACGTACTGTGAGGTAGTGAAATGAGGCCTGTGTGAAAGCCGACAGAGGGGCCGTGAAGTCTTCGCTGCCGGCCTGTGACATGATTTGATCTGATGAGAATATCCTGTTTTTGAGCTCGTATATATTTTTTTTTTTTTTTTTTGTGAGAACGAAATGATTCGAAATGTTTGCCTTGATGTTTGAAATGACTGAACTGCATGACAAAGGTCCGGCCTGGTCGTGTCGTGACTGATGCGACCGTGAACCGGGCTCTGGAGCATGTACTGAAATGAGGCAACAGAAGAAACATTGGTGCACACCGGGACGAATCGGTGCTTGTTTGATGCATCTGGATTCGAATCGGAGCGCAGCATGAAATGAAATGAGAGAAATGTTTACCTTGACCGAGGCTTGAATTGGTTGTGCCGTGTTTTGCGACTGGCAACCGACCGAGCTCTGGTATAGGTATAGATTTTTTTTTTTTTTTTTTTTTTTTGAGGAAAATGAAAAGGTGACAATTCGTGAAGGGATTGCTAAGTAACTTGAGGCAATGATTTGTATGATGCTTGCAATCTTGTGACAATGAAATGATTCGAAATGTTTACTTTGATTGTGAAATGAATGAACTGCATGACAGAGGTGCGGCCTGGTCGTGTCACGATTTGTTCGACCGTGAACCGGGCTCTGGAGCATGTATTGAAATGGGGCAACTGAAAATATTGGTGCTCCTGGGACGAATCGGTGCTTGTTTGATGCATCTGGATTCGAATAGGAGTGCAGTATTAAATGAAATGAGAGAAATGATTGTTTTGACCGCGGCTCGAATTGGTTGTGCCGTGTTAGCGACTGGCAACTAACCGAGCTCTGGTATAGGTATGAAATGCGATCGGAACCAGTGATGCATGCCGTGACGAATCGGTGCACCTCAGATGCGACTGGTTTCGAAACGGTGATGCGTTGTGGGAGTGAAATGGTAGAAATTGCATGACAGAGATGTGGATCAATCCCCCGATGTCTGCGATTAGCTATGATCTGGACTCTGGAGCATGTGTCAGAAATGTGGCCAATCCTGGGCACGCCGAGACGAATCGGTGCATTTTCGTGCGACTGATTTCATGTCGGAATGTGATACGTGGAAATGAAATGATAACCATGACAGAGGAACAAATGACTGATAACGTAACTCTGGAGCATGTATAGAAATGAGGCCAATCCTGGGGCACGCCGGGATGAATCGGTGCATTTCATGCGACTGAATTCATGTCGGAATGTGATACATGAAAATGAAATGATAACCATGACAGAGGTACGAATGACTGATAAAACGTAACTCTGGAGCATGTATAGAAATGAGGCCAATCCTGGGGCACGCCGAGACGAATCGGTGCATTTTTCATGCGACTGAATTCATGTCGGGACGTGATACATGGAAATGAAATGATAACCATGACAGAGGTACGAATGACTGATAAAACGTAACTCTGGAGCATGTATAGAAATGAGGCCAATCCTGGGGCACGCCGAGACGAATCGGTGCATTTTTCATGCGACTGAATTCATGTCGGGACGTGATACATGGAAATGAAATGATAACCATGACAGAGGTACAATTGACTGATAAACGTAACTCTGGAGCATGTATAGAAATGAGGCCAGTCCTGGGGCACGCCGAGACGAATCGGTGCATTACCATGCGACTGGATTCATGTCGGAACGTGATACGTGGAAATGAAATGATAACCATGGCAGAGGTATGAATGACTGAAAAACGTAACTCTGGAGCATGTATAGAAATGAGGCCAATCCTGGGGCACGCCGAGACGAATCGGTGCATTGCCATGCGACTGGATTCATGCCGGAACGTGATACGTGGAAATGAAATGATAACCATGACAGAGGTACGAATGACTGACAAACGTAACTCTGGAGCATGTATAGAAATGAGGCCAATCCTGGGGCACGCCGAGACGAATCGGTGCATTTAGCATGCGACTGGATTCATGTCGGAACGTGATACGTGGAAATGAAATGATAAGCATGACAGAGGTACTAATGACAGACAATAACGTAACTCTGGAGCATGTATAGAAATGAGGCCAAATAACTGGGGCACACCGGAACGAATCGGTGCATCTTTTTGATGCGACTGGATTCGAATCGGAGCGCGGTAGGTGACTGAAATGAGAAATGTTTTGAAATGATTTGAAATGTCAGAAATGAGTTCTAGAATGTTTCAGAAATGAGAAATGATTGGTATCGAACTGACTTGATCCGATAACTTGCAAATTGCGACTTGCTGTGGCTGTTTACCGATGCATTATTTCAAACACCGACATGCTAGCAATGAAGCGACGTCTGCGTCGCGGTGCTGTCGAAATGGCAACATATCGAAAGTACGAGCGATATACATTGCAATTGTGAAGTGCGAGTAACGAAATTTGAAAGTACGGTTTAGTGACATGAAACGAAAAACGCGATATACATTGCAGTTTATGAAAAAGCGAGTGAAACGAAAAATTTTCGAAATTACGGTTTAGTGACCTGATATGAAAACGAAAAGTCCGACGGGACCTTACCTGCGACAGCCAAGCCAGCCGCGTGGTACAAACTACGAACGAAAACGCGGACTTCGAAAGTTTTGAGTACGGTATCGAATACGGAAATTTGCGAGGCAAGAACTTGCGGACGCTGGTATATCGAATAGTCGGCCTAGTGACGTGTATCGCGCACAGGAAACCGACAAGCACCACAGGTGAGCGGGCTGCTTAAATACCCACCGGGCTCCTCCCATAAATTCAGGCCACCATACTGGCCTTCCTACATATATATATATATATATATATATGTGTGTGTGTGTAGTGTTTACTTATCTCCCTCCAAATCCTGTGTCTTTCTGCTGCTCAGTTCCTCTGTTATCAGCAGGACAACTTCTGAAACAGGAGATAAAAGCAGCTACAAACTTATGTCGGGGAGGGAACTTAGAGGGAGATAAGCAGAGAGCTTGTCTTTTTCAGAGCACAGCTCTGCAAGTTTCTTTGTTCCTCTGCCTGGAGGGGGGGTGTCTTTCCCTTCAATCAGCTCTCACACAGTGTATACCCAGACTCCCCTCCCACTGCTGAAACAGGAAGAAAGATTTCTAACACGATGTGCACTTTCTAAAGAGTTTAGAAAGCTGAAGACAGCAGATATACATGTAAAATTAGGATGATTTGTTTAATCTCTGTGTATCATCTGAGGCTATTCACTTCACTGAGTATATGTGAGAGTTTACATCCACTTTAAGGTGATAGATAGATAGATAGATAGATAGATAGATAGATAGATAGATAGATAGATAGATAGATAGATAGATAGATAGATAGATAGATAGATAGATAGATAGATAGATAGATAGACACAAATTAAATGTGGTTCCCCAGCAAATGCAGAATATATTGCTCATTGTATTAGGGGAAGATTAATTAGAGAGTAATACTTATCTTACTTCACACTCCTGTGGTCTTCCTCCTGACTTTTTTCGGTAGTGACAGTCCTCCAAAGCAGCTTTTTTTCTGGTTAAATCACTTTGGCATTATCAATTACAATGCTGGACCAGTAAACGTTGCATGTGCATGATGACATTGAGGTCCTGTCCATGTTCCTGGGTAAGTATTAAGTATTCCTTAAACAAAACAAGCATTATTTTTGTAGAGTTTAATTGTATTTGGCCAGGCCTGATTTTATATTTTTTATCTGCAGCTTTTGTTTTGAAGTACATTTGATGGTCCAATAAATATCTTTTTCCTCTTCTAGGCTGGAGAAAGTTGGACCCTTTCAGACCAGTGTCATACTGTCAGATGCCTGCCAGATGGTTCCACCAGTCTAGAAAGTCACCGAGTGAACTGCCTGAAGATCCCAAAACCAATATGTGACAATAACCTGCCTGCCATTAAAGTTGAGGAGATGTGTGGTTGCCGCTGGGTGTGCCCATGTAAGTGTTCATCTCCGTTTCTTATAGGGTGAGGGCACCAGCAGTGATTGCTGCACCTGCCGAATAAGATCAATCATAACTGCTTAATATTCATGCATGCTGTGCTTTCTGATATCAGCTATTGATCATACTAAGAAACCAATCTGGCCTGACTAGTTGGAGTCAGTTATAAACACTGCTCTAGGTTGGTAACCTAAGTGGGGTTTTGAAACTGCACATTTTTATTAGACTTGGGCACTCTGACATCATCATATACAGTGCAGGCCCTGCAGTCCTGCATTGTAAGGGAGGATGCTGAGTGACCACCACGCAACCTGGAGCATCAGGGAGTGGGAAAGAGCTCTCTCCACTGGGGAAGAGAGTGATAAGGTGAGTATAGTTGCTTTTTCTGTTACTTGTAGTCAAAAAGGAAAATTTAATCCCTGCAGTGCTGGAGGGAACCCATTGCAAAGGTCATTTTATATTTAAATTATATTACAAATAAAACTTTTTTTTTTTTTTTAGTTTTAGGTGGAATAGGAAAGCGTTGAATTAGTAAAGTTAAGATCACTGTCAAGAAGCTTTTGTTTCTCTCTGGTGCATCATTCATCTGTTATTAGCATCAGTCACTTCTAAGAAGTTTTCTCGACACATGAGATACATTTGTGATGGGGAGAGAGCTCAGCACACAGTTTGTCTATTCAGAATTCAGCTCTGCATCCTTCCTTTGTTTCTGTGCAGTGTGTGGAGGGGGCTGTGTCCCTTTCCTCCAATGAGCTCTCACACAGTGTAACTGCAGCTTTCCACCCCCTCCTCTCTGCTCCTCACAGATGCAGAAGGATTTTATCACAAATCTGCACTTTTGAAGGAATGTAGGGAAGAGATGGCTGCAGATAATCAAGTAAAACTTATGTAGGAGGATTTGTTTCATCTCTGTGTGTCAAGCTATTCACTTTACTGGGTATATTAGAGGGTTTACAACCACTTTAAGTAAGACTCATTTTCTTCATACAGGACTGTGCAATTCAAGGTTAGGGTAACCCTAGACACAAAATGGCATCTTGAAAACTGAACTAGTCATGGCATAACCATGTTCACCTAGAGGTTAATTTACTAAAACTGGAGCGTGCAAAATCTGGTGCAGCTCTGTATAGAAACCAAACAGTTTCCAGATTTTTTGTCAAAGCTTAATTGAACAAGCTGAAGTTAGAAGCTGATTGGATACCATGCACAGCTGCACCAGATTTTGCACGCTCCAGTTTCTTGGAGAGCTTGCTTTTAGGCTGGCCATACATTATACAATTTTCTTTAGATTTACCAAAACCATAAATTATAAGGTCAAACCTAAACACTTTCAATCTGAATGCAATGATGCAGGCCCTTGTACTACATAAAATAAAGAAAAATCTGCTGTGCTTATTTAAATTTCAGTACAGATTATAATACAACACCAGCAGATAGCACAAAATTGAAGACAAGTCAATAAAAAGCATATATGGATAAGGTGCAGCGCTTGTAAATAAAGTCCATAAGAAATCAATCCAGGAACAGATATCCAATTCAATTCAATCAGTGGTGAGAAGGAGGTATATGACAGAAGAAACCATCACTGGCACCCAATCACAAAGCCGCTTAGCCTCCTTAGGCACAGTAGTAGCGTTTGATGGGCACAGTGGCAGCGTTTGATGGGCACAATGGCAGCATTTGATGGGCACAGTGGCTGCATTTGATAGGCACAGTGGTGGCGTTTGATGGGCACAGTGGCTGCATTTGATGGCACAGAGCCTGCGTTTGATTGGCAAAGTGGCGGCAATTGATGGGCACAGTGGCTGCGTTTGATGACACAGTGGCTGCGTTTGATGGGCACAGTGGTGACAATTGATGGGCACAGAGGCTGCGTTTGATGGCACAGTGGCTGAGTTTGATGGCACAGTGGCTGCGTTTGATGGCACGGTGGCTGCGTTTGATGGCACAGTGGCTGCGTTTGATGGCACAGTGGCTTCGTTTGATTGCACAGTGGCTGCGTTTGAGGGGCTGCAATTGATAGTTTTTGCTTTCAGAATTTTTCAATTTCTTTGCGCCCCCCAAAAAATTTTGAGCACCAGCCACCACTGGTTCCTGTTTTCCTTGCATTTTGGTTTAATAGGAGGTGGAGCATCATTGGTAAGGGGAAGTTTTACCAAGCAATGGATTAATAAAGTATTTCTTTCTCAGGTGACAGTTTAGGAAAGATACGGATATTTTTCCATTACAGCAATCTTTGGCTTATATATTAACACTTTTCCCCCTCCCCCCAAAAAACCTAGTGCTAACCTGATTATCTAGAATCTCATTCAGCACTATTCTGAGTAAAATACTGGCACCACCAAGGCCAAAAATCCCATATTGTGAAATATTACAAGCTCCGTATAGACAAAAGAGTTATTCAAAATTCTTGGCACCATTTGCAGTGCTACGCTCGATGTCATCAAGGATGTCAGTAACTCCTACATTCTTACATACATTCTGCTGATTCTACTGTTCTGTACTCGTAATATATTGTGCCAGCAAGGCCAATGGATTCCAGTAATACTGCCTCTTTATTAAAGTGCACTGTCTATACATTTAATGGTTTTATCCAGGCCATCATGAAATGACAATGAGTACCATTTATTCATTTGTGAAGGGTAGTTATAATAAACTGTTGAAAAGAGAACGTAAAGCAAAACACACATTCAGTAACATATACAATGGTATTTTTTTAATGAACCATTTGGAAGAAACATGGCTCATTACAAGCATAAACATGAGTAAGAACAAATATAAGTCAATCAAAGAGAACCTTGCCCAATAAGGACTGTGTATCATTTTGAAACAGGCAATACCACTGCTTTATTCAGTTAATAAAACAACATATACAGTATATCCAATTATAACAGCAAACACAATTTGAACAAAAAACCCTGTGTCAGGCACAGAGAAACTGTGAAAACTCAGCCATCATAACCTACTCTTAATGCTGTTTCAATCTATACATTCTGGACAAAAATCTCCAGAGGTCTTAAAAAATAAATAAAGCCATGACAGTAAACAAAGAAGGGAAGTCGACACTGGAAACTCGATAGAAGCTGGGAAGTTCAAGGTTTGCAATCTCACCTCCAGCACTTACTAGTTTCCCAATCCCACCCCTTTAGGCAAGAAGAGCTAATACGACCCTCCTTCCCATTACTCTAAATAATTCACTTGTAAAGAAAAGTAGTAATAAAAAAAGCACATTTTTTGTACATAAATTTTGCATGGTCTGTGTGGTCGAAGTGCAGTAGGGGATGAGTCTTTTGCCTATATTTTTTGTGCTTTAAGTAGTCCTTCTTTTCTTTGGGGGTATATGCACTGTGGCAGAATATGAACCATGAGACAGATATTTTGACATTTAGGTCAAGAAGGTCACATACTCTAAATGGCAAAAAGTCTGCAGTCACCTGACCATCATACATAGTTGAACTTGTTAGACATTCAGTTCCAAAACCATTAATATGTACTTGATTGCCTCTACACGTTTCAGAAGACTTTTCACAAGATTTTGAGTCTGTGGGAATTTGTGTCCATTCAGCCAAAAGAACATTTGTAAAGTCAGGTATTGTTGTTGAGCAAGAAGACCCGCTCACAAAAAATTTGAGTTGATCAGCAGCGTTGAGGTTAGTGCTTTGTGTGGGCCACAAAAGTTCCTCCATACCAATATGGGCAAACCATGTCTTTATGAAGCTGGTTTGTACTTATGGGCAAAATCATTTTGGAACAGAAAGGACCCTTCCACAAACTGTTACCACAAGGTTGGAAGTGCAGCATTGTCTAAAATGTCTTTGTATGCTGAAGCAATAACAGTTCCCTTCACTGGAAACACCTGAACGAAACAATTTGGAGGGGTGTCTAGGTATGTTTGAATCATGGCCAGGGCAATATCTGTATGGAGTTTGCATGTTCTTTCTGCACTTGCGTTGGTTTCCTCTGGGTACTTCAGTTTCCTCCCACACTTCAAAGACATGCTGGAAGGTTTTTTTGGCTGCTGGCTCCATTGGCCCCAGTATGTATGTGAGATAGCAGTCTCTTGGAGACAGGGACTGAAGTGTGGATATTACTGCGCTAAACCAAAATGATAAGGTGTCAAGCAGCTGCATAAAAAATGTGACAAACATAAATAGGAATCTAAATGGTGAATACTGCAGGGCTAACCAATAAACAAAAAAATATGAGTGAAAAAGAATAGTGAATGAAAATAATAAAAAACATAAATACGAAGTGTCTGGTAAATGTATAAAGCTCTATGAATGGGTAACCAGACACCAGTGAGCCCTGGGAAATGTGAAAATTTGCACAGTGCAAAAAAGTATATGTTTATAGTCCAACAAAAGCTGGTCTTCTGGTGAAGAATGGTGAAGGATCCAACACTGTCTGATATGGAGGACATCAAAGATATTGCATCATCAACAAAAGAGAAGTGCGTGTGCCCTTATTAGAACTGGTGGACTCCAATGTCAACGACATGGAGTCATACAGACATGGTGCCACAAATGGACCTCCAATCTGGGTACATCAAACTGGATCTGGATGGTAGGATCAACAGGACTCCGGAGCCACTCTCAGCAGAGTAGTATGTGGAGAAAGAAAAAGCTTCCACATGGTGTAGATCAAAAAAGGTGGTATTTTATTTCTAAAAAAACGGCATACAAATATAAAAGTGTGGGCAATGTGGAGAGCCATAAGCCAAAAAACCCAACTGATGTGAATGTACAGTGTTTAAAGCACTGTGTAAATTGATGATGCTGTATAAACTCTGATAATAAATACATTTTAGCTCTGCGCTTAAAGTAGAACTAAGGCCTCCCATTAAAAATATTTTATGCAGTATAAGGGCATCTGCAAGTCCACCTAATGCCGCTTCCTGTAATGGTGTGGCAACAGTGCTGCACTACTCCTGAATTCAGAGCAGAGTTGCCATTCACATGTATGCTGCCCCTGCTTCCATTGTAGTGGGTGAGAAATTGTTGCAGTGAGCATAGCTATCAACATTGTCATTGCTGATTCACAGGCCTGTAGCTTGTAAATCAGCCCCTGGCTACATCTAGTGCTGCCCATTGCTTTCTGGATTGGCACCACTGCTTCTGCTGCTGAAATCCTCCCACTGTGATTTGCAGTATCTGGGAGGGGGAGCCTGTGAGACACAAATTAAGGTGGATTTGGCTCGGTCAGGTTTTTGTTCACTTTGTTCACTATGACGTTTGTGCATCACATTATAACCTAATTTGGGACATGTTTAGATTTTCATACAGGAGCTTTTAGTTCTACTTTTACTCTTTGGCTGAATATTTGCATTAACATTTTTTTTTGGTTCCCTTTCCAGGTACCTGCAAGGGAAGTTCCAACAGACACATTGTAACCTTTGACGGTCTAAACTTTAAACTCATTAGTAATTGTTCCTACGTGTTGTTTGATGACAAAATGAACAATGTGGAAGTCATTTTACAGAACGGAGAATGCAGTTCACGGAGCCATCAGACCTGCATGAATTCTGTGCAAGTGAAGCACGATCAGGATGAAGTAACACTGTTCAACAACATGCAGGTATAGTAGTAGTGAGGTTTCCAGAACAGCATACTAAGAAAAAGCCAACCAAAAAATTAATTGTTAATAAAACTTAAGTGAAGATATAAAAGAGGCACCAAGTGCTACCAAAGCATAAGTCAATGCCAAGGTTGACTTTTACAGAAATATGTCAATATTTGCATATATCTTTAAGAGGCCTGTATCTTTGAAAAATTTTTATGAGTTATTCTCTTCTTGTGTGTTTTAAGCTGAAATCCAAGCAGATAAAAAAAAATGCAAAATGAATGTAGCTAATCATTCGTTCATCATTGAATGTATTTGTTTTAAATCCAAGCAGTGTAAGGCTCCATTCACACTAGTGTGACTTTGATTACACTCAATGGATCAAACTCACTTCAAAAGTCGCACCAAAGTAGCACAGGCACCTTTTCAAAATTGCTGTGACTTAACGGGTGCCATTGAAAAGAATGGCTGCAACTTGTCATGCAACATGTCCAAAGTCGCATGACAAGTCACACAACTATGAATGGAGCCTAAATCTCTGAATATGGCTTGGTATCAGCATCTTGCATTTCCTGTACAGCTTAGTTCAAACTGGGGAGGGAGAAGCAGGAAAGGGAGCCAGTCAGTTGTGCTGTAGTGCAAGGAACCATGCTGACAGGAGGAGATAAAAGAGTGTCAGAGTGCTGCTTCTCTTTTCACTGTCCATTCTGGGCCTGAGCTGTGTGCCAGAGCTGTGCAAATCTCAGGACTGGATGTACAGAACTATAAATGGAAATAATCCTTCTAGTCTCACCATGTGTGCTGCCGTCTCATTTGAGGGACAGCTGCATTTAGTTAATAAAGTAACACGTGTCTGATTAAAGTGGAAGTAAACCCATCAATTTAACAGTTTAAAAAAGTTACATTCCCGGCACGCGCCGGGAATGTAACTGTCACATTGGTTGTGCTCTCAACCAAACTGTCAAATCATCCAGTGGCTGTTGTCATAACTGATCACATGTGCAGCATCATGGCAGTTGAAGATTGAACAGAGGCCAAGATGGCAGCTTCCATGGCTGAAAATTATAGGAGGGTTTACTTCCCATTTAAAGAGCAGGAGAGAGAGAACTGTCCTGTAAAGTGTTGAGAAAAAATTGATGGCTATTCAACACTAAAGTGATCCGTTGGGTGCTTTAACCGCTTGCCACCAGCTGGCTATCATATGACGGCCAGTCGGCGCAGCTCTCGTTCTGGTAGGGCGTCATATGACTCCCTCGCCTTCCCGGCCCACCAGGGGGCGCGCGCCACCGACAGCACTCGCGCGCCCGCCGTGTCACTCGGGACCCGATGCACATGCCTGGCAGCCGCGATGTCTGCCGGGCACAGGTGATTGCCCGGTAACACAGCAGGACCGTGGATCTGTGTGTGTAAACACACAGATCCACATCCTGTCAGAGGAGAGGAGACCGATGGTGTGTTCCCAGTACAGAGGAACACCGATCGGTCTCCTCCCCTTGTGAGTCCCCTCCCCCTACAGTTAGAAACACTCTCTAAGAAACATTATTAACCCCTCGATCACCCCCTAGTGTTAACCCCTTCCCTGCCAGTCACATTTATACATTAATCAGTGCATTTTTAAAGCACGGATCGCTGTATAAATGTGAATGGTCCCAAAAATGTGTCAAAAGTGTCCGATATGTCCGCAGCAATATCGCAGTCACAATAAAAATCGCAGATCGCCGCCATTACTAGTAAAAATAAATAAATAAATAAATAAAAATGCTATAAATCTATCCCCTGTTTTGTAGACGCTATAACTTTTGCGCAAACCAATCAATATACGCTTATTGCGATTTTTTTTACCAAAAATATGTGGAAGAATACATATTGGCCTAAACTGAGCAAAAAATTAGTTTAAAAAAAAAAATTGGATATTTATTATAGCAAAAAGTAAAAAATAATGGTTTTTTTTCAAACTTGTCACTCTTCTTTTGTTTATAGCGCAAAAAATAAAAACCGCAGAGGTGATCAAATACCACCAAAAGAAAGCTCTATTTGTGGGGGGAAAAATGATAACAATTTCATTTGGGTACAGTGTTGCATGACCGTGCAATTGTCATTCAAATTGTGACAGTGCTGAAAGCTAAAACAATGGCTTGTACAGGAAGGGGGTGAAAGTGCACTGTATTGCGGTGGTTAATGCATGCACAATGACATGTGTCTTGGCATGTGTTGACCTGCATTAAGAATGAGCTGCCAGTGCACCACAATGGATGAACAAAATGTGCCTGACTCTTATTTCAACATGCAGCATATGGCATGTGCCTTGTGGTGTGCTGCTGGGTGTTAAAGCTGATCTCCGGGCAAATTTTTTTCTCCATGCAGTTGGGCTGTGGTTAAGTGCTCGTTTTTGACTAGGGCTTCGGAGAGCCAAGATATACTCACCTAATCCTCCGATCCTCCCAGTGTAAGACTGGTCCCTTTGGCTCCTGCTCCCTTTTCCCGCATGGTCCTGCAGACATGTGCAGTGGACCGTTCCTGATGTCATCACACCTATAGGCCTGCTCTGGATGTGAAGACATCAGGAACAGTCCACCGCTAGGCATGGGGGAGCACCTTTATCCAGAAGATCGAAGGATCAGGTGAGTATAAGCTCTGTTTGTACCTCTAGACAAAACAAGCAGTTAACCTATGCAGTGGGGCTTGCCCAGAGAATTTGCCCAGAGTTGGGCTTTAAGTGTTGCACTTTACTGTACAGTGCACTGAGATGATATTCACATTGAATGGCACTGCAATGCACCACACATAGAGCCTCAGCTGAATGGGGGAATCTGCATTTGTTATAAACACCTGAGCAGATCTAATGAGGAAATAATCCATCTTAGCACAGACTTCTATAAAAATCAGTGAAGAAATCATAAAAGCAGGAAATAATATTTCCAGGGGTATTCTGTAAACCCAGAATTCCATACCACATTAAAGCTGAACTCTGGACACAAAAATCTTTCAGTTGGATATATTTCTCGATAGCTACAAAGGATATATGTCTCCTTTGTCAGCACCAAATGCCTTTGCAAACCAAGACATTACCTTGTTAAAGTAGCAGTGACATTACCACTGTGCTGTACATAGCCTGTGCAGAGAACAGAGCTGTGGGAGGGGCTCAGCAGGCCCCACCTACTGCAGGCTGCCTGCAGAAAACTACAGGAGAGGGCGGAGACAAGACCAGTCACCCTGCACAAGGAGAGAGAGCAGCAGTGACTGGTTTTTATTAGAGGAAGCTCCTGCAAAATAACAAAGTGTCACACTGGATTACTGCACAGACCTGGAAGAATTACACAAAGCACACCAAGTTTTCATCTCGTACTTACACATTATTTGCTTATCCTTGAGTTGAGCTTTATATTTTTTGACAGCTTTAGAAAATTACAATAACTGCAGATTAAAATACACAGGTCATTTTTAATAACAATACATTCTAATATGGCTTGTGTAGCCATTTAATTTTTTTTTTTCTTTTTTTAACAAAAGTGGGTTTTCCTTTAAGTGAACTAAATTGGGATTTAGTAATAACTCACAGACTGTGGTCAGAAAGCTCCGGTTTGCTGGTTTTTATTGAGTCCGGGACATGTAACGTTATCTTGCTACATAATAAAGAATCTTAGAGGGGCTGTTGCTCAACACACAGCACCCAATATAACATCATACAGAACTTGCTGACTTCCCTGCGACCTCTGGCAGGGTGACTGCAGCAATTGAGTAATCTCTGCTAAATGATGATGCACTACAGAAAATATCCCAAACAGCCAGAAAATAATGTCTTACAAAGCGCTAAGGAAAATATTGCTTTACTACGACAACTTAGATTAAATGGATTATTGCCAGTTTCTACAAGTGCATGTTTTTTTGTGTTATATTTTTATAAATGTGTAGGTGTGGTGTTGGTAGCACTATTGATTTGAAGTGTACTTACAAACAACACTTTTTTTTTGTATTTGAATAGAGTGGTAAGGGTTATCATTTCTTTCAGGTTTTAATTGCTGTCTGTGTTCCTGCTAGGGTGACCTGGTGACCATTGTCACTGTGACAGAAGGTAAAGGGAAATCCAAAATTTTATTTTAGCACCAGAATAGAGGAAAATCTCACTATGCAGACACCCGTTCCCATCATAAGTGTCTAAAAAGTGATTTCCTTTTCTTAACTGATTGCCGACTGTATACTGTACATATACGGGGGCAAAGCGGCTCCCTTGTGCAGAATCACGTACCTGTACCAATTAGACCAATTAGAAACCTCCGAAACGTACCTCCTGACGGGGGACGTTTTGGAGATTAAGTCAAGGGGATTTCTAAGCCCAGGTACAATGAGGCGGCGATAGCAGGGCTCATAATGGGAGATCGCCGTGCTGCAGGTCAGCGGGATGGGGGGGGGGGGGGTGAGGAGGGGGTCCTGTGTAAGTTCACCTTACAGATTTTTCTGTAAAGGTGAACTTACCCTTTAAGTGCACGCAATACAAGTACAGCAGGTGTCAGCAGACCCACACTGCAGTGCAATACAATGCATAAGCCATATGCTGTGGTGCGTTGTTTTCAATAAAATGGTACAGATCGGATTTACCGACCAATGATGTGTATTGGCAACCTATTATAAATTAATGGCGAGCCATAAAGGATAAGTTCACCTTTAGGAGAATGTTACACCCATATTTAGGTTGTAACATGTAATATGCTCCTATCCACCCACCTCCTGCAGTCAGTGCTCCCCGCTCAGTGACAGTGGATCTTCTTCCCACACACAATGTAAAAATTTGAAAAAAAGCATAGCTGTGCGGGGCTCCGCCCACATGGCCATGTAATTTATTCACAGTTTCCTGTAAATGAATAGACTACAAGTACTATCATCCATTGTGGCTGACGGTTTGTAGTTTTCAATGAACTGTAAGGTAACTGGTGAGCGCTCTCATAGTTCATTGATTCTTCCTGCCACTCAGTAACTGCCTGGCCATACCGGAGGTAAGAGCAGACCGTGTACTGAGAGTCTGCAGGATCTAGGCATTGTACCTGCGATCTGCTGATCGTGAGTGTAATGCTTTACAGGATGTAATGTAAAAAAATAAAAAATAAAGGAACACAATTTTACCTGCAAAAAGATGTGCATTTATTATTTATTTTTTTTTACAAAAGGTGAGCATAGCCTTTAATGCAGCTCACATTAACACACAAAAAAACACTACATTGCAGTGCGTTGCCTTAGAGAAAAGGGCGCATGTCTTATTTTTTGTGCATTATAGTATGTTGTCAGCTCATTCAACATGAGTGGGCTGTGTAAAGGTGGAGATCCTTAACGCATGGTAGTGTGTTGCATTAACACATTTGTGTTTGCACAACACATAATTTGGAGGGAGGCTTAAACCTTGATGTTACAACAATGCTGCTTCATATAAACCCCTGATAATTTTTGCTTATTAGCAGCCTTTTAAGGACTTGTTTATACCATATGCAGTTGGGTGCATTTTTTTTAATCGCATCCCGAAGGCAAACACACCATTGTGTTCAGTTCTAGGGCTTTTAAAAAAAAGTAGAGCAGCATGCTTTTCTTTGCACCAGAAAGCGCATAAATGCATGTAAAAGGAAAAAGTGTTTGCATACTTAAAGTAAAGGAAAAAAAATGCCAAAAATTGCACCACAATTACAAACACGTTTAAATGCACATGCAGTGGAGTACTCTGAAAGTGGGCATTGTGGTGGTGATGAGCCTCAAGTGTGTAGTGTTGGTAGATTTGCGATCTACCATATGTTAGGTAAATTTAGTAACTTGTTTGTTAAAATAGGTTAGGTTTGCCTCTGTTCCAGCTTGGCTGATGTTGTGTGTGTTTACATACTGACCAGTGGGTGTCGCTGTTATCACTGGTTAGTGTTGGAAAGGCAACGTGTCGAAGCGTATGGATGCTCTTCTGTCCTGGAGACAACTCGGTGGAGGTGGTCCTCCGAGTTGCATTCTGAGCAAGGGTATTTATGGGACAGACGCCATATTGTGAGGTTCGTTTTACAGCCACCTGCTGGCCCTCCTGGCCGACAGGTATGCGTTAGAGAGAAATCTCGTGGTCCTCCGTTCCGGAGGCCCACGTCGCTGCGGCGCAGGGGTGGGCCCAGAAGCTTGTCTGGGGTCTACCAAAGCAACCGAGGAATGGTCCTGAGCTGTCTATCCAAAGGGAGGAAGCTGGACAACCGAGGAGATCCCAGGGGAGGACCCGTCATGGAAGGATCACGCGGCGTGCTGGTCTGCAGAGGGGCCTGGTGACTCGGTTGGTTATCCTAAAAGTAACTATACAGCATAGTGTTGCCGGGTTGGCTTAAAGGTTCAAGCACTGTGACTGACGTTCATTGCAGAAAAAACCAATACATCCTGTGGCAGAGGATCGTACCGGTTTATCCCAAACAAGGCTGTGGCAGAGACTTTTGTTCGTGCTACGTACTGGCTGCTAGGCAAGTGAGAGAGGCCTATCCAGGCGAGCAAAGAGTGTGTCCCACGAGGGGAGCGCATTCTATTATAATATCCAAATTCTACCAGGACATATGTGTCAAGGTAATTGAACAATTTAAGAAGGGTGAAGAGCATAGAGGACAGGCCCGCTTAAACCAGCAGCTCCACCGAGAGTTATTGCTACAAGTGTATTACAGAGGTTTTACAATTCTTAAAATAAATGTAGATTTTTCAGAAGGATCACTGCTTTAGACCAAATAATATGTCATTTATTAAACATGCATTTAAAAAAAAGCCAGCCATGTTTGTAACCCCTAAAAAAAATTAAACTGTTTTTTAAAGGTATCTGTCAATGGAAGATCAATCACCGTACCACTTTACAGCAGTGTGTTTGAAATTGATGTATATGGAGCTTTAATGCATGAAGTCAAGATTCCTAAACTAGGATTTGTGTTGACGTTTACACCATCAATCAATGAGTTTATGCTGCAGCTTAATCCCCATGTGTTCTCTTCAAGTACATCAGGACTTTGTGGTAAGTACTGCAAAGATAGATAGATAGATAGATAGATAGATAGATAGATAGATAGATAGATAGATAGATAGATAGATAGATAGATAGATAGATAGATAGATAGATAGATAGATAGATTTATTGTCATTGCAATATAAGTTCACAATAATGTTTCTGTTCTACTCCACCCATACCATAAAAACAATACATCACACACTCATTCATAGTACATAGAGTAAATCAAACCATTCCCTTTTAGAAATAAGAACACCTGTTATAACAATAACAATGTTTGCGTAGGCCTCAACCTCAGCTCAAATCAACTCTCCCACAAGTCAACTAGAGGACTGCTTTTTCCACCCAAGGCAGTCTTATTGACCTGTGGTAAGGAATGCCATTACAATCGGGTGGATGTGGCTTCAGCTCTGATTGGACTGGAGGCCTGAAATTATGAGGCTCAGAAAGAGCTTCTTTGTGTTGTCAAAGTAGACATAGGTACCCCAAGATACTATCTGTGTTGTAATTTCTACTTGTTTAGAACATGTGAAAGGTTTACTGTAATGTTGCACTCTTCTGGTTAAAACATATTAAAGTAAATGTCATTTTTTGATTCCTTGCACAGGTGTATGTGACCACAATCCAGATAATGACTTCACACTAAGGGATGGCTCGGTAACTAGAGACAGTAACCTATTCATAAAGCAGTGGACCTTGTCCGACCATATGGGTAGAGTATGTGAACCTATAATAGAAGATGTCTGTACCCATCCTCCCAGCCCCCAGTGTAACATCCTGCTCTCCAAAATGTTTGAGGCATGCCACTCCAAGATCCAACCCAGCACCCACTTCTCCCTGTGCCAGGAGAGCAGTTGCCATGGACAAGACTTCTGTGATATCATTGCCGGATACAGCCACTATTGCCGAATGCACGGCGTGTGCATAGACTGGAGAACAACAGACCTTTGCCGTGAGTACACTATGTCTTACTTATATGCAGAAAAACATGACCAATATAGCAAAAGCACGATCTATAAATAGTCATATCACTGCTTACAGTAAAGAACTTGCAAAGAACTGGTTTGCTTTACTCTGCCATCCCTAGCTACATGTAGTTACTTTACTTCACTCCTCCGCTGCTCCATTCAGTGCTGGGAGCTAAAGCAAACTCTCGGCATTTCCAGGTATGGATCTCATACCCATCAACTGTCAGTCCAGAAAGAGAGTGACACTTTCATTGTCATCTCTGTACATTATAAGTGACACCAAAATATTAAAGCTGAAGTTTAGGTATAGCAATTTATACATTGGTCTAGCTTAGACAGAAGTAAGTTTGTATGTATCAAATCTATGGGATCTGGCAGCACAGATACCAGGGTGGTCACCACTAGCTTCTGCTTTGTGTTCATTGAGAACATCGAAAGTGTTCCCTAAATGGCGCCTCTTGTGACCTCTTGTGTTCAGCAAGCAGCAAGACAGTCGCTTGTCACAGGTTCTGTAAGCTAGTGGAAATTTCTGTAGTTGCAGTGCCTACTAGCCTTTCTTGTACTAGTGCAATAGTGTACAAAGGAGGAGCTCTGGTGTCAGGAATCAGCAACAAGGATGGCCAAATCTGCGTAGCTACACTGGTAAACTGGGAGCAGAATATATATATATATATATATATATATATATATATATATATATATATATATATATATAGTATGTGAATTTATTAATAGTAAAGAAAAGACATCCAAACACCAGCAAATATAAAGATATTGGTGAATCAAAAACCTAACTAAACCGTATACCTGATTACCTAACTGACCAAAACAGAAAAACAGATATCCTAACTATCGGACAAACTATACACAATATATACAAATGGGGAACACAGGAAAGCAAGATAAAACTGGAGGGATAGGGAACATATAGGAAGGGGAAACCTAAACTGGGATCAGGAACAAGGGAAGGAAGGAACAAGACAGCAGAGTTCGAGTTATGTGTCTAATGCAAGAGCACAGTCAAAAGCAGGCACAAGATAAATGGCTGTCAATATCTGGCAGCAAGAAAAACACTGACGCAAAGTGTAAGGGTAGACGGGGGACTAAATACCCTCCCAGCAGCCAGCATCAGATGGAGACTGATTACTGCAATCTGCTGGCTGCTGGGAGACACCCACTGATGGACACCAGAAATACAACCTCCCACTCTGGGAAGCACAGTACTACCAGCAGATGATTCAGATCCTGACAAGAGGGTTTGGTGGGGATGTGTTCAAGCTTAGTTTGAGATGAGTAGTAGTAAAGGTACACTGTTATCAATGTTCTCATTATAAGTTTAGTATGGATTGCCAAGCTTTGTGGTTTTTTAGAGACATCTCACTTTCCTATACCCACACACATCATTGTCGCTATTTTTCTTTATTGTCCTTCTCTGATAACCCCGCCTTCATCTCTACCATAAATCCCCCTCCCACCCATTTACCACCCATTGTTGTAACATCATGCTTCCACTGCTGAAGTTTTAAAGTGGTTGTAAAGGCAGAAGGTTTTTTTTTTATCTTAAAGTGTAAGTAAACCCTCCTATCATTTTCAGCCAGGGAAGCTGCCATCTTAGCCTCTGTTTAATCTACAACTGCCATGATGCTGCACATGTGATCAGTTATGACACCAGCCACTGGATGGTTTGACAGTTTGGTTGAGAGCACAACCAATGGGAGTGTTACATTTCCGGCACATGCCGGAAATGGAACTGTTTTATGGATGGGTTTACTTCCGCTTTAATGCATTCATATAAAAAGCCTTCTGTGTGCAGCAGCCCTCCTCAGCCCCCCTAATACTTACCCGAGCCCCATCTCGATCCAGCGATATTGCACGAGAGACTCGGCTGTCGGCTCCTCATTGGCTGAGACAGCAGCGAAGTGCCATTGGCTCCCGCTGCTGTCAATCAACGTCAGTGAGCCAATGAGGAGAGAGAGAGGGGGCGGGCCACAGTTCCGTGTCTGAATTGACACATGGAGCTGCTGCTTGGCTCGGGTGCCACCATAGCAACCTGCTTGCTGTGGGGGCACTCAACAGGTGGGAGGCGCCAGGAGCACCAAAGAGAGAACCGAGAAGAGGAGGATCTGGGCTGCTCTGTGCAAAACCACTGCACAGAGCAGGTAAGTATAACTTGTTTGTTATTTTTAAACAAAATAAATGTAGACTTTAGTATTACTTTAAGGACCTCTGATATAGCCAATGAGAAAGGCCCA
Source organism: Lithobates clamitans (assembly GCA_037952925.1). Taxonomy (NCBI): domain Eukaryota; kingdom Metazoa; phylum Chordata; class Amphibia; order Anura; family Ranidae; genus Lithobates; species Lithobates clamitans. The sequence goes on from JBBGZY010001477.1 coordinate 421,717, forward strand.
TGCCACCAGGCAGTGATGTAGAAACCCAGAGAAGGTCCCAGGTAACCACACATTTAGGCAAGTAAAATTGATATTCAGTCTAGTTTAGTTCAGTTTCTTTATTGCTGTGTCGATTAGCTGGGGGGGGGGGGGGGGGGGTGCATTGCATTGTTGTTTGTGGGTAGGGGGATCCCTGGCCAAAGTTGAACTTCAATTATTTTGACTTAGTATTTTTTATTATTTTATTGACTTGAAGTATTTAAAAAAAAAGTTCTGACATTATTTTAGTATACAGAAGTAGTGATCTCCCCAAAGATTACGGTACAGTGTCTGCTGGATTTTCCATTGCCTCATACGACAACTAATATCCAGCATTCTGTTCAAACACACTCGGTCTCAGCATGTTTTAGGTGGAATCACCCATATTAAGTGGGGGTTTCCCTTTTTTACCCTTTGAGAGGTGTGAGCTCTACATGACTGATAAGATAATAACACCTGATGCCATCTGTCTGCACTAGGACAATAAAAGGCATTCTCATTACAGGACACCCCTGAGTCAGAAAGCATGGCTGTGTCATTGCTTGTATCTCAGCCTAATGTAAATCACCCTAGTGGAAAAAAATATCTGTATAGGTTATAAGTATAAGTATCTAAAAGCCCAATATCTGAATATGTTCTGTATGTATATATATAGAGAGAGAATGCATTATACAGTATCTCACAAAAATGAGTACACCCCCCACATTTTTGTAAATATTTTTTTTATATTTTTTCATGTGAGAACACTGAAGAAATTACACTTTGCTACAATGTAAAGTAGTGAGTGTACAGCTTGTATAACAGTGTAAATTTGCTGTCCCCTCAAAATAACTCAACACACAGCCATTAATGTCTAAACCACTGGCAACAAAAGTGAGTACACCCCTAAGTAAAAAAATTTCCAAATTGGGCCCAAAATGTCAATATTTTGTGCAGTCACCTTTATTTTCCAGCACTGCCTTAACCCTCTTGGGCATGGAGTTCACCAGAGAACTCCTCACCTGATTTCTGCCACACACGCTTGACACCATCTGAACCAAATCCGTTTATCTTGGTCTCATCAGACCACAGGTCATGGTTCCAGTAATCCATGTCCTTAGTCTGCTTGTCTTCAGCAAACTGTTTGCGGCCTTTCTTGTGCATCATCTTTAGAAGAGGCTTCCTTCTGGGATGACAGCCGTGCAGACCAATTTGATGCAGTGTGCGTCATATGGTCTGAGCACTGACAGGCTGACCCCCCACCCCTTCAACCTCTACAGCAATGCTGGCAGCACTCATACGTCTATTTTCCCAAGACAACCTCTGGACATGATGCTGAGCACATGCACTCAACTTCTTTGGTGGACCATGGCGAGGCCTGTTCTGAGTGGAACCTGTCCTGTTAAACCGCTGTATGGTCTTGGCCACCGTGCTGCAGCTCAGTTTCAGGGTCTTGGCAATCTTCTTATAGCCTAGGCCATTTTTATGTAGAGCAACAATTCTTTTTTTCAGATCCTCAGAGAGTTTATTGCCATGAGGTGCCATGTTGAACTTCCAGTGACCAGTATGAGAGAGTGAGAGCGATAACATCAAATTTAACACACCTGCTCCCTATTCACACCTGAGACCTTGTAACACTAACAAGTCACATGACACCGTGGAGGAAAAATGGCTAATTGGGCCCAATTTGGACATTTTTACATAGGGGTGTACACACTTTTGTTGCCAGCGGTTTAGACATTAATGGCTGTGTGTTGAGTTATTTTAAGGGGACAGCAAATTTACACTGTTATACAAGCTGTACACTCACTACTTTATATTGTAGCAAAGTTTAATTTCTTCAGTGTTGTCACATGGAAATATATATAATAAAATATTTACAAAAATGTGAGGGGTGTACTCACTTTTGTGAGATACAGCATATTCCAGCTTACCAGTCCTTAGATGTGGTGACTGTGTCAGTTTTCTATTTCCAAGTAAAAAAAGTTTGCTGCAAGTACAGCAAATACCTATTCTTCTTACCAGAAATGCAGAGTTCTTATTCCCTGCGTGCTGAACTAATTCTGAAGCTCATCTGTTAGCATGCTGTTTATACAGACATAAATGCAACAACAATTCTCATATATTTTAATGTGATTAGTGGTTCTGCCACTAGGTGGTAGTGTGTTGTGTTTACAGGCATACCCCACTTTTAACCTCCCTGGTGGTATGATTATTTCAGATTTTTGCGTCTCAAAGCGGTACAATTATTTTGCATAGAAATTTGGCGTTTTATATTGTAGGTCTGTAATTCTTAGCAATAACACACTTATATCTGTCCACCAAGAGTCTAGTAGATATCCCAGGTATGATGAAGTTTGAAACACAAAATCATAATCTATAATATAATAAATAAATATAAATAATTAAAAAAAATAATATAATAATAATAAAATAAATTTCCCCACGATTCACTATCGCTCAATTCTGCAAGTGTTCTAATTTACTATCGCTGTTTTCTAGCTGGTCTAAAGCCACTTTTGACGTAAAGAGACACTTTTTGGTTGCTATGGACAATCTCAAGTTTCAGTATATGTAACATAAAACTGCATGCAGGGCATGGGCCAAAGTACTGGGGACAAAAGGGAAGTGAAATGATTTCATACAGTACTGTAATCTGTAAGATTACAGTGCTGTATGTGTTATGATTTTTACATTTTTTTAAAATTTGCCGCCACTCTCCGACAGCGCGGGGGGGCATTGCAGGATCCTGGGGACAAGGTAAGTATACCACACCAGGATCCTGAAATGTACTCCCGAGTGTGGCTCGGGGGTACCGCTAATGGTGCTGAAATTTAACCCCGAGCCACACTCGGGAATACCGTCAGAGAGGCTACGTACACAATGGAGTTTATTTACTAAAGCTGGAAAGTGCAAAATCAGGCTCACTTCTGTATAGAAACCAATGAGCTTCTAAACCCAGCTTGTTCAATTAAACTTTGGTAATAAAACCTGGAAGCTCATTGGTTTCTATACAGAAGTAAGCCTGATTTTGCACTTTCTAGCTTTAGTAAATAAACCCCATTGCGTACTTAAAAGTGGGGTATGCCTGTAATACCTGCCTAATGTAATATTCCTCCTTGTAGAACTACATAGTTACAATGTAATTCCCTCTCTCTGTGTTATTGTTGATTTTAATAAAAACAAGGAGGACTCAGCCATGTGTTTAGCATCTTGATTGATAAGAGTCATATCTAAATCAAATTATCCTTTTTTCTGTATTTAAAAGAGAAGTATGTTTAAAAAAAAAAAAGATTTGTATTTACCTAGGTGGATGCTGCATCTGTCCCCTGGCCCCTCTACACTGAGAACCGAGTGATTGAACACTGCTGATTGCTCAGTTCTCACAGCTCCGTGAGCAGAGAACTGCAGACTGTCAGTCACAGCTCTGTGCTCTGCTCCCTCCTCGCTCATTGGAGCGCTGAGCCATGGAGGGGTGGGGGAAGCCAGCTCAGGCTCTCAGCGGCTCGCTGAGAGCCTGAGCTGGGTATCGGTCCAGGCACCTGATGGATGCCAACTGGATGGACCGACTTCTGTGACGTCAGCAGAGAGCGGACTTTAGACCACTGTTTGCTGAAAATGGGTCACTGGAGTGCAAAACGAACTGCACTCCTGTGATCCATAGGAGGAGTACAGCCAAACGAGCTTTGGCTATACTTCTCCTTTAACTAATCCTCCTACCCTCAATGTAAAGAAGATGAGGCAAGGAAGATATGTTTGAAGTGCAGCCTGGGTGACAAACATGGCTCCCTCCATAGATACAGTGGAAAAGTGAACAGTTTCACCCAGGGACAGAAAAGTGTGTTATTTACATAATTACCACGGGAGAATAAACAAAAAAAAATGCCTTAAAAAAAAAGAAAAGGATTGCAGCCACCACATCTAAGAACTGATAAGCCAGAAAATATGACATTTTTGTTTAGGGGTTTAGATATGCTTTAAAGCATAGATACATTAGGAAGCTGCAAAATTCTCAAAGTCTTAGACATATAGAATTCCGCTTTTGTGTCTCCAGGATGACACAAGGCATAAATATGGTCCTCATCTTCTGTACGTCACTTCAAGTACGCAATCCCCGCACAATTGCAAAGATACATTGACGTCATCCAGTTTAAGCAACTGTAAATATTTAAAAATGGAATATCAAATTATCAAAGAGAAACATGATTTTATATTTATATGAATTAAATGTATTTTTTTTTCTCCATAATGAACTACATACCAAATTAGTATTTTCTGTTTAAAGTTAAAATAAAACACATATGTATTTTTTTTATCTTTTAAGTTAAAATGTGTACTTTTATTTTGCACATTAAGGAATAAATTATATGTGCATGACACGCATTGATCAAAATCTGTGTAATTGTAATGAACTGCATGTGATTGCAAAATATTGTATTAATTCTCCTCTAGAGGAAAATGTTAATGCTAGCGTATTTAAAACAAAACTCCTAGGCTACACAAATATTGTCTAAATACTGCAGGCATGAATATCCCTACCTAAAGCGATATTAAACCCAAAAGCAAATATGTATTATTTTGCAGCTTACTATATCTTAGATGGTAGCATTCATTTTCTTTTTTAAGCTTTCCTTCTTCTATATTCATCTGGTGATCCAGCCAGGAGGTCTGTTCTTTTTTTAAAAACACAAGCTCTCCAGCAGAATGTATCAGTTACACAGATGAGACAAACCATTTAACAGGGGTGCTAAAATGATCAGCTATCATATATCCATGTAAATTCTTTATCCCAGAAGGAAAAAACTGCTGTAGTTGATTTTAGTGTGAGCTGGAGTTTGGCATCAGTTTGTTAGTGTATTAAAATCTGCTAATACATTTAACACTCCCCCTCACCCCCCCCCCCCAGACTAAAAGTGCTGCTGTCTGCTGTACCCCCTGTGGTCCTTCATCCAGAGTTAGGGCACACTAATACAGGAGGTGTGTTATTGGCCAGATCACCAGGTGAAAACAGAGAGAAGAAAGTCTAGAAAAAGAAAACTAATGGCACTGCCACACCTAATGATTGGCAAGCTGTAATATATCACATCTTTGGTGGGGGGGTACCAAAGCTGAGCAAAATCGGGAAAACCCTCACAGTAATTTTACAAAAGAGGTTGCCTTTCATTTACAACTGCTTTCTATCCTTATTTTACAGCATAGAGAAAACAGCCAGAGGACAGGGATTCTCATTCTTGGCTTTAAAATGACCAGAGCAGAGGTCTGATTTTAGGGTTCTGGCAGGATGAACCCCCACTTAGACATCTATAGCAGTCAACTGGTGATTCAGATTTCCCAAAATTCAAATATTAGTTTTGGATGAATTTAGCCTTTAACATTTGATTAAACCCCATCTGTACTGTTAACCATCAGATTATTCCTTCTAATTATTTATAGAACAATAGGCCTTCGATTTATCAGCATAATTTACTCACCATCAGTCTGTGGTTTTGGTTTAAGCCTGAGCCTAGGTTCAGACTAGTGCGCTCTCAGACATTGCATTTGGTGCGATCACATGCGATGTCTGAGCAATGCGAGTTCAGTCATACAGTTGTATGGCTGAACTCGCATTGTATTCGCACAGAAAATGGTGCAGGGTTTTGTTTTTCTCCGCACTAGAATCGGATCACATGGATGTTCTCACCCATGCGATCTGATTCCTGTACGAATCCACAGTTTGCACTGCGATTTGTGAACCGTTCTGGGGGTGTCATTAATAATGTATTGACACCTGCAGCGGTTCGCAAAGGGCAGTGTGAACTGCCTTCGGGAGGGAAGCAACGCGGGAACCGGCGCTGTAATCGTGCTGGTTCCCGCATCATACTAGTCTGAACCTAGGCTTAAAGCGGTAGTAAACCGCTGGTGCTTTAAAAAAATGCAAGGCAATGTCATAAGCACATTATGAGAAACGTACCTTAGAACAAAGCAATCCAGCACCACGATGTCAATGCTGAGATGGCTGACATCTTCCCCTGATCTTCCTTCCGGGTTCACGGCTCGGGCTACATGACTGGCCAGGGGCACGATGATGTCACTCCAAGGACGAGTGCAGGAGCCACCGTTTCCGCCACGGGCTTTGAAGGTCCGTCACTTTCTTCGCTTCGACTGTAAGCCGGACCTTTAGTGTGCATGCGCTGATGATGTCATCAGCTGCATGCACTCTGAATATCTCCTAAACAGTGCAAAGGGTACTTTTTAAATTAGGGGGTGCATGAGTTTAGTCAAGCCTAGGACAGCACAAAACCTGAATACACCACTGACTGAAAGGGGATGTTATTCTTGTATGGGGTTGATTAGTGTAAATAATACTGATCTCTGCTCTGCACAACACATACTTCTGACCCCTGCACTCTGTTACACACTACTGACTTCTGAACTTTGCATTACTTACTCCTAACCCCTGCACAGTGTGTTACACAATATACGTTGAGTTGCACATTCCTGACTTCTGAACTCTGGGTTAGTTACTGGTAAACCCTGCACTGTGCATTACATACTACTGACCAGTGAACTCCGCATTACTTACTTGAACTCCACACTCTGCATACTATGTACTATATGTAATGCAAACACTCCGCTCTCACAATAACTATCTCCGGCCTCCCCTTGATTTTTTTTTTTTTGACGTCTAGGGGAGGCTGTAACCTTTGGATGGTGGGTCGTTTGTGTACCTGGAGGGAAGGTGTGGTGGAGGCGGGGCGGGACAAGGTTTGCCTTTTTGTGTGAATGAGTGTAGATGGGTACATGTATGGTGTGGATGTTGTGTTCATGGAAATATCCCTGCTGTATATAGCATTGAGATTTTTGGTTGTGGTACCCTACGAGGTCCACACTCATTACCCTTATGTAACCAGTGGTATACTTCATTCCTCCGTTGAGGAATTTGGTAAATATGATGTATAACTATAACAGTTGGCCCCCGTTGGGCTATTGCACTTTCTTTTATATTTTGTAAATATCTGAACTATCTGAACCTGTAAACTACTTTCTATCAAAACAAATAAAAACAAGTTTGTAACTATATGTAATGCAATTACGGGAGACATCTGCACTCAGATTGCACACTACTGCCCTCTGAACTATGTGTTACCTATTACTGACCCCTGAACTATGTGTTACCTACTACTGACCCCTGAACTATGTGTTACCTATTACTGACCCCTGAACTATGTGTTACCTATTACTGACCCCTGAACTATGTGTTACCTACTACTGACCCCTGAACTATGTGTTACCTATTACTGACCCCTGAACTATGTGTTACCTATTACTGACCCCTGAACTACGTGTTACCGACTACTGACCCCTGAACTATGTGTTACCTATTACTGACCCCTGAACTATGTGTTACCTACTACTGACCCCTGAACTCTTCAAACCTTTCTTGCTTTTAATGGGTGCTTGCTTGGAGTATGTCTTCAAACGAAAGCACGCTGGACCCTGGTGATCTATGATATCTTTCATGTTGTTCAGGTAGATCATCACCTCTCCAGGGTTCCCTGCCCCTGATGTACACTATATATACTTTTTTGCCCCATGGTTCAAAATGTCTAGTATATCCACACACATACACAAAAAAAAAAAAAAAACCTTCTTTATGTTTCAGCCATGAACTGTCCAAGTACTATGGTGTACAACCACTGCCGGGTAGGATGTGACAGGGACTGCGCAAGCATCCACAATGCAACAGACTGCTCTAACCACCCAACAGAAGGCTGCTTTTGCCCAGATGGAAAAGTAACGTTACATGGAAAATGTGTCTCAGAAAGTGCCTGCACCCAGTGTGTTGATATTTACGGAACTGAGTACAAGGTATGTCATGGTACTTGTCACATTCAAGGAAAAGTTCCAGTCTAAACCAAAAAGGTTGTTGTTTTTTGAGAAATTAAACAAGGATTATTCTATGTGTTTAGCTTATATGCAGAACGTGCTTAGTGTAGTTCTTCTATAAGAAGCTCTGTGGATCAATATCGGGTTGATTCACTAAAGGCAAATAGACAGTTGCAGTCGGCAAGTGCAGTTGCTCCAGAGCTTAGTAAATGAGGTGAAGTTTCACTTTGCAAAAAATAACCAATCATGTGCAAAGAAAAAAAAAAACAGCATTTTTGCTTGCACATGATTGGATGATGGAAATCAGCAGAGTTTCTGCTCATTTACTAAACTCTGGAGAAACTGCACTTGCAGAGTGCAACTGTACTTTGCAAAGTGCACAGTCTATTTGCCTTTAGTAAATCAACCCCTATCTGTCTATACTTCTTGTGCAAGCTCATCTGAGACAATTAGAAGCCAAGGGAGAAAGGACGTCTTATGTGTAGCAGATATGCAATAGAGGAGATTCTGCCCTCCTGGCGAGGATAAGGGAAAATTAGAGAGCTGCTTAGTTAGCAAAAAAAGTCTATCCATCCTCCCCCAACTACTGAGGCATGAGTGGTAAGGACTGAAGGGGTTAATAACATGACATTACCAAATGATCTGTGCAGCTATTATCAATCAATTAATACACATAAGTGTGCATCAACACAAACATCCAAAAACCACAGCAAAATACAGGTGCATCTCAAATAATTAGAACATCAAAAAGTTAATTCACTTCAATAATTCAATTCAAAAGGTGAAACTCATATATTATATAGATGCTTTACACACAGTACACACAGTGATATATTTCAAGCATGTCTTTCTTTTTTTTTTTTGATTATGACTTACAGCTAGTGAAAAACTAAAATTCAGTATCTCAGAAAATGTGAATATTGTGAAAAAGTTCAATATTGTAGACTTGATTTACTAAAGGCAAAAAGACTGTTGCTCTCTGCAAGTGCAGTTGCTCCAGAGCTTACCAAATGGGCAAAAGCTCTGCTGACTTCCATCATCCAAACATGTGCAAGCAAAAATGCTGTTTTTTTTCCCTTGCAGGTGATTGGGTACTCTTTGCAAAGTGAAGCCTTACTTCATTTTCTAAGCTGTGGAGCAACTGCACTTGCAGAGGGCAACTGCATTCTGCAAAGTGCATGGTCTATTTGCTTTTAGTAAAGTTTTACTCAAAACACCTGTAAAGGTTTCCTGAGCCTATAAATGGTCTCGAAGTCTGGTTCAGTAGGTTACACAATCATGAGGAAGACTGCTGACTTGACAGTTGTCCATAAGGCAGTCATTGACACCCTCCACAAGGAGGGTAAGTCACAAAAGGTCATTGCTAAAGAAGCTGGCTGTTCACAGAGTGCTGTATACAAGCATGGTGGAAATGGAAGGAAAAAGTGTGGTAGAAAAAGGTGCACAAGTAACAGGGATAACTGCAGGCTTGAGAGGATTGAGAAGCAAAGGCCATTCAAGAATTTGGGGGAGATTCACAAGGAGAGGACTATGGCTGGTGTCAGTGCTTCAAGAGCCACCACACACAGACGTATCCAGGACATGGGCTACAACTGTCGCATTCCTTTTCTTAAGCCACTCCTGAGCCAGAGACAAGGTCAGAAGCGTCTTACCTGGGCTAAGGAGAAAAAGGACTGGAATGTTGCTCAGCGGTCCAAAGTTCTCTTTTCGGATGAAAGTAAATTTTGCATTTTATTTGGAAATCAAGGTCCCAGAGTCTGGAGGAAGAGTGGAGAGGCACATAATCCAACTTGCATGAGGTCCAGTGTGAAGTTTCCACATTCAGTGATGATTTGGGGAGCCATGTCATCTGCTGGTGTTGGTCCACTGTGTTTTATCAAGTGCAAAGTCAGCACAGCCCTCTGAAAAGAAATTCTAGAGCACTTAGTGCTTCACTCTGCTGACCAGCTTTATGGAGATGCTGATTACATTTTCCAGCAGGACTTGGCACCTGCCCACACTGCCAAAAGTACCAATACCTGGTTTAATGATCATGGGATCACTGTGCTTGATTGCAGTGACACAGGCTGATCGCCTCCATGCCACACAGCATTGATGCAGTATTTCATGCAAAAGAAGCCCCAACCAAGTATTTAGTGCATACTATACTGTACATGGACATACTTTTCAGTAAGCCAGCATTTCTGTATTAAAAATCCTTTGTTTATTATTTATATAATCGAATTTGCTGAGATGCTGAATTTTGGGTTTTCACTAGCTGAAAGCCATAATCATTAAAATTAAAAGAACGAAATGCTTGAAATACAGTGAGGTCCATGATATTTTCAGGTATTTACCAAAATATGTTCAAGCTATAGTTTTATAATGGATATGGACTGAAAGTGCACACTCTCAGGTTTAATTTGAGGGCATGTACCTCCAAATCGGAGGAAGGGTTCAGGAATTACAGCTCTTAAGAATAGCCACCCCCTTTTTCAAGAGACCAAAAGTAATTGGACAATTGAATCAAAAGCTGTTTCATGGCCAGGTGTGGGCTACTCCTTTTGTTATTTCTTCATCAAGTGAAGGACACTCTCCAGGAGGTGGGCGTATCATTGCAAAAGTCTACAATTAGGAGAAGACTTCACCAAAGCAAATACAGAGGGTTCACAACAAGGTGCAAACCATTCTTAAGCCTGAAGAATAGAAAAGCCAGATTAGACTTTGCTAAAAAAACATATAAAAAAGCCAGACCAGTTCTGGAAAAGCATTCTTTGGATGGATGAAACTAAGATTAATCTGTACCAGAATGACAGGAAGAAAAAAGTGTGGCGAAGGCTTGGAACAGCTCATGATCCAAAGCACACAACGTCATCTGTAAAACATGGTGGAGGCAGTGTGATGGCATCGGCATGCATGGCTTCCAGTGGCACTGGGTCATTGGTGTTTATTGATGATGTGACAGAGGACAGAAGCAGCTGGATGAATTCTGCAGTGTTTAGAGATATACTGTCAGCCCAGATTCAGCCAAATGCAGCAAAGTTGATTGGACGGCGCTTCACAGTACAGATGGACAATGATCCAAAACACACTGCAAAAGCAACCCAGGAGCTTTTGAAGGAAAAGAAGTGGAATATTCTGCAATGGCCGAGTCAATCACCTGATCTCAACCCAATTGAGCATGCATTTCACTTGCTGAAGGCAAAACTAAAGGCAGAAAAACCCAGAAACAAAGAACAACTTAAAACGACTGCAGTTAGAGTCTGGCAAAGCATCAGAAAGGAGGAAACCCAATCTTTGGTAATGTCCATGGGTTCCAGCCTTCAGGCATTCATTGCCAGTAAAGGATTCTCAACAAAATATTAAAAATGAACATTTTATTTATGATTATATTCATTTGTCCAATTACATTTGAGCCCCTGATAATGGGGGGACTGTGTATAAAAATGGTTGCAGTTCCTAAAATTTGTACTTGATATTTATGTTCAACCCCTTGAATTAAAGCTGAACGTCTGCACTTCAAATTCATTTGGATTGTTTTGTTTTAATCTTATTTGATTAGAATTACTGACATGAATTCACTTTTTGATGATATTCAAATTTTTGGAGATGCACCTGTATAAGTGAGCACTTTACCTGTAGACAAATATCTGTAGGTTATGTCTCAATCCGACTTTGACTTACCTTATGCACCCTTTTGGGTGCATATGTACCTGAGGAATCCGATCTGGAGACATCCCAGAGAGCGACCCTCCTTCCCCCTTCCTTCCTTCCCCACTACAACCCCCCCCCCCTTTCTTTCCCTTAGTCCATTAAAGCTGCCTTGATATATCTGGTAACTGACGCTATAATCTTGTGCGGTAATTACCCCGGGCAGTCAGCTCAGAAAGCTTAATCTACGTCAAGCTCTAAGTTGTATATTATGTTAGAATGTTTCTCTTCTTACATGATTCTGAATATCTGACTCAATTACGTCTGTCTTTTGGCTCTATGTAATGCAATTTCTATGCTCATATATGTGTTGAAAAATATGGAAATATGATGCAGTTACTGATTCTTTGATTTCATTGTTTAAGTCAGTGTTTCATACTATTCTCTGTAAGAAGTGTTTCCATAAATAAAGAATAATAAGAAGAAGAAAAATATTTACCAGTGCCCATGAAATGCAGCCTTACCAGTGCCATAAATGCAGCCTGACCTGTGCCAAAGAAATGCAGCCATTGCAGTGCCATAAATGCAGCCTTACCAGTGCCATAAATGCTGCCTTACCAGTGCCATAAATGCTGCCTTACCAGTGCCATAAATGCAGCCTTACCAGTGCCATAAATGCTGCCTTACCAATGCCATAAATGCAGCTTTACCAGTGCCATAAATGCAGCCTTACCAGTCCCATAAATGCAGCCTTAGCAGTGCCATAAATGCAGCCTTACAAGTGCCATAAATGCAGCCTTACCAGTGCCATAAATGTAGCCTTACCAGTCCCATAAATGCAGCCTTACCAGTCCCATAAATGCAGCATTACCTGACATCATCACATTCGCTTGACAGAAGACAGAGCAGCCCGAGCGGCTGCCGTGGCCATACTCCATTCGGCCACTCGGGCTGCTCTGTCTTCTGTCTGAGTGTCAGGCCCAGCCGGGAGATCGCCCGGCGCTTGCGGGGGCTTGGGATGTTTGTCCTCCGCTCTCCTGCCTCTATTGCGGTACTAACATGGTGGCGGCGAGGGAGCGGTGCCTGGTCTATATTCGCTCCATAAGACGCAGAGACATTTTGCCCCATATTTTGGGGGAAAAAAAGTGCGTCTTATGGAGCGAAAAATAAGTATATATAAGTGAGAGACTATATATATATAAAAGTCCAATGATGTGAAATCAAATAGAGCAATTAGCCATTTACCAATCTAGTGAATATATTGAAGAGATGACCAAACAGCTTGTGCCCTCCACCACAGGTAACAATGGCCTCTTACTATGATAGGGATCAAGTAAGTATGTTGGTAATAATCCTCCAAATAACCGGCAATGGTCTCAGCAAATCACCAACTTAAAAAACCTTGGTCACTCCATATGTCAGCATGTCAGGCCGGGCAGCATCCACCCTCATAGGAAGGAGCAGAGGCTGCACATAGTGTAAAACCACTATGTTAACTTTTATTAAAAATTAAAAGGTACTTGTAGATATAGATTAAAAAGCAGCATGTAACAGCAAGTAACAGTGCCTCACCAGCATCACTCAGTGGGCATGATGACGTCACTGGTCAAGCTCCACACCAATCAATTACTTTTACAAAACTCTGCATTAGATACTCCTGACCTCTGCATTCAAATTACATACTACTGACCTCTGAGCTCAGACTACATACCTCTGATCTCTGTGTTCATTAAAAAACTAATTTTGGTCAGCCATTGAATATAAGCATTTTTGGCTGTCCCTGTGGGGACTAAGGGTTAAATGTTTACTTACTCCGAGGGGTAAGGAGCAGGCATAAATACTTATCTAGGTTCACACTATTGCGGGTGTGGGAGTGCTAATATTTAAAGCGGTAATAAACTCGAAAACAACAATGTAGTATATTATAGCCTATCAATCCTTAAATGTCGTGGCTGCATTTGTTTTCTTTTATGTATTTTATCCCCTTTTATTTTGCATGGTGATCCTGCCAGCAACAGACTTCCTGTCTTAGAGTGTTTGCATTCTGGATATAGTAAAGCAGACACCTTTTGGACAGAAGCATTATCAGTCTGGGGAGAGGGTACTGTTATGCCCCGTACACACGGTCGGATTTTCCGATGGAAATTGTCCGATCGGAGCGTGTTGTCGGAAATTCCGACCGTGTGTAGGCTCCATCGGACATTTTCCATCAGATTTTCCGACACACAAAGTTTGAGAGCAGGATATAAAATTTTCCGACAACAAAATCCGTTGTCGGAAATTCCGATCGTGTGTACACAAATCCGACGGACAAAGTGCCACGCATGCTCAGAATAAATAAAGAGATGAAAGCTATTGGCCACTGCCCTGTTTATAGTCCCGAGGTACGTGTTTTACGTCACCGCGTTCAGAATGATCGGATTTTCCGACAACTTTGTGTGACCGTGTGTATGCAAGACAAGCTTGAGCCAACATCCGTCGGAAAAAATCCTAGGATTTTGTTGTCGGAATGTCCGAACAAAGTCCGACCGTGTGTACGGGGCATAAGACTAGCAGATTTAGCTTTGATTAACAAATTAACAAATTAAAGTTTAACTCCAGCTAACACTTTATAAGCAGTTACAGCCAACTGTTTTTTTCCTTTGGGATAAAGGTTTTACATAAATAGATAAAAGCAGATCATTGTAGGCACCCCTGTCAGTGAGCAATGTTTCAACCCTCTAACTGCTACTTGGACAGCTTGGTCTATTAAAGAAAGTTGAAAAATAACAGACTTACTGGCTGGATCACCAAGTAAAGAAATAAAGGGAATAAGCCTAAACAAATAAAATGAATGCATCCACCACATCTATGAATTGGTAAGCTGCAATTTCATATTCATTTTTTATTGTGGATTTAATAAAAAGCTAACGGGAAGTTCAGCTTTAGCAGCTGTTTAAAACAACTGATTATTAAACACAGTTTTTTTTTTCTTCTTTTAATTAGGGATTGGTTGACAGGCAATTTCTGTAAGAGTATACATTAGGAAGTTACTCATGTATACATTAGCAATGATATTATCTCTCTTGCAGCTAATTAATTGTTAATATCTTCCATTTAGCATCTGGAACGCTGGATTCCCAACTCTCAACCATGCACTATCTGCATTTGTCTGGATAACAGGATGATTAACTGCTCACCCAAGCCGTGCCCAACCGTCCAACGTAATCCAGCCAATACATATCTGTTTCTCAGAACTCCTGGTTAAGTGATGAAGTGCTAACAGCCTATTAATGTCTCATTTTATTTCAGCAATCACTTGTGGCCCTTGTGAAATTCCAAAGCTGAAGAAGACTTCCGATCATTGCTGCCCAGAATATGAGTGCGGTGGGTACTTTGTTATTAAACCCTTTCAATGCCAGACAAACTGTGTGTGTGTTTTTGGTTTTGCATCTCAGATCAGAAGGCTGGATGTTATGTCAGATGTCATTTTTGCTGCATTTAGGACCCCTCTGTGTTGTCAGGAAACCGTGTACAGACGCTAGCAGGGGACTCATTCAAGGGTGTAACTATCTGCGACGGGCCCCCCTAGCAAATTCTTTAAAACTGAACCCAAGGCAAATAAGGCAGATAAACTACTAAGAGGGAGCTTTGGTACCTGTCAAATTATTTTTATTTCTCTATATTTGTTTCTGAGGTTTACATATCTCTGCCACACTACACACCCCTATATAATATTATTATTTATTATTATTATTATTATTATACAGGATTTATATAATGCCAACAGCTTTACAATGTAGAGGGGGGACTGTACAGTACAGTTACAATACAATTCAATGGAGCTTACAATCTAAAGGCATATGTAGTTAAAAAATACAAATAAGTATCCTTCCTACCCCCAACCTATGACTGGACAGAGAATGGAGAAGCAGCACAGTAATGAGTAAATATCCTTGTCACTCTATTTTCTCCTGCTATCAGCATGTTCCTTGTTAGCACATGAACTGATTGGCTCTTTGTGCTGCTTCTCCATCTCGCAGTCTGAGCTCTGCTGTACAGGGGGATGAAAGATTCTAATATAGAATCAAGTTAATGCGATAGTAAAGTCTATGAACATAAAAAAAGTTTCCACCTGCAAGGCAATATCATAATTAAATCATTATGAAAGACTTACCTTAAAGTGGTTATAAACCCGAAAAAACAAAAAACCCTGTGAGACAAAGAAATAATGAGCTAGTATGCATCGCATACTAGCTCATTATGAAATACTTACCTTAGATCGAAGCTGTTGCAGCGGCCCCACACACTGCTGTGACTGTTGACATGTCTCCCGGAGTTATTTCTGGGTTCTGTAATTGGCCAGAGCCGTGATGACATCACTTCCGTGATGATGTCGGCGCAAGCGTGTATGGTAAATATCTCCTAAACTGTGCAGGTTTAGGGGATATTTACAGGAGCTACAGGTAAGGCTTTAAAGTGGAGTTCCAACCCGAAAAAAAAAAAAAATTAGTAATGCGTTTAAAAAAAATAAAAAAAAAACATTTGGAGAAAATTTTTTTTTTACTCACCTCTAAATGCCTGTTTCTAGGGGGTCCCTCGTAGTCTGCCTCCTTCAGTGCCTGGGCTCCTGACGTCACTTCCCTCGGCGCAGGAAGGGAGATCGCCTCTCTCCCTCCCTCTTGTCAATCATCTGGGACACGTGACCGGTCCCTGAAGATTGCGGGGCCAGTGACAGCGCGCGGCACGACTCGCGCATGCGCAGTGGGTGCCCGGCTGTGAAGCCACGGCCGGGCGCCCACAGTTAGAATGCCGGCGCCGCCGAGCGGAGGGAGGGACGAGCGGGGCTTCGATCCCCCGCATCGCTGGACCCTGGGACAGGTAAGTGTCCAATTAAAAGTCAGCAGCTGCAGTATTTGTAAAATAAAGCTGTCACCGTTGCAGAGGCTTCCATCTTTAGCCGGTCTACCTTCCGGGTTTGCAGACTCTGACTGGCCGAGCAGTGATGAGATCACTTCCTCACATGCGTGTGGGAGTTTCGGCCGCGGCACACAGCTCTGAAGGAACAGCACGGGTTTGCCTTTCTTTCAGAGCGCATGTGCCAGTAATGTCATCGGCTGCTGCTTGCTAGAATAACTCCTTAACGGTGCACGTTTAGGAGATATTCATTGTACCTACAGTTAAGCTTTATTATAAGCTTACCTGTCAGTAAAAATAAACAAGGAGCTTTTACTACCACTTTAATATACCTATACTGTTTTATTAAAATAGAGTAAATTACATATTGTAGTCAATCTAAAGGCGAAACTTTTTTTTTTTACATTTTGGATCGAGTGGGCAACGCCAGTTTTTTATTTTCTATCTGTATCTCACTAGGGAGATTTCCCTTCACTTCCTATTCTGTGGACTCAAAAGGTAGTGACAGGATGTCATTCCAATGTGGGGGAAATCCCCTTTAAGGCTTCATTCACACTTTGCGTTTCTGGAATGTGCGACAAAGCACAAAGAAAATGTGCAATTTGCTGCAGGTTCGGAAACATGCTGCAAACGCGTATTGTGCCTGCGGTGCCATTAATTGTCAATGGCACCCCAAGTGCAGTCAGCAGATGCGTTTTGCCACGTGGGAAACACGTAATAAATGCAACAAAATATTCACTGCAAAATGTGCCACGCTCCATGTCCAAAACGGTTCTGGAGCTTCTTTGGCCCATTTGTCATCCATAGGGCAGCCCATTCAAGTGGATGGGCTGCCCTATGCGTGATGCATGGAAACAGGCAAAAAAGAGAGCAGGATCTAAAGTTCCCACAATGAAAAGATGTGAATGTGGCCTTGGGGCTCTTACATACTTATGCAGAGGCCTGTATTTTTCTGCAGGAACGCAGGACTCCACAAGGGCACACAGTAAACAATTGTGCCGAGCCCTGGGTGCCGAGATGTGCTGTGAGGCCAACTGATGTGCTGCCAGAGCTCAACTGAAGGCCCCATGTCGTCACCGTTTCTACACATCGCGGCTGAGCTGTGGTGCACAGAAATTAATTAAATGTCATTTTAAGATATTAATACAGTTAGAAGAAGAAAAAAGTCACTTAAACGCTTAAACGCACATGGTATTGCCCCCTCCCAGCTCTCACACTGTCAACTGTCTGCCCAGTAAAACCATGTTTTTTACTGTGTGGGACAGTATGAGCAGGACCTTAGACAGTTGTCACAAGAACATGTGCCCTCATTGGAAGATTTCCCCTCTATTCCTGTTCTGGTAGCAGCTCAAAAGTTAGGATTTACCCTCACTTTGGTTCCCAGTGATTTTTAGTGATTCCAGTGAATGGACAATGCCTATACTGGGGAGATTCAATTTCTCTATTTGTCCTGGTGACCCTTGTCAAAAAAGTGAATGCAACCATATATCCAATTGTTTTCTGTCAGATTACTTGGTGACATTTCTGTTTTTGATCAATTTCTGTTTGACCACAATTATTTTTTTAATGTATTAAATTGATTTAAAATCATAAAACTGGTCAAAGTTTGTCATCCAACATTTTGGCCAAGCGCGTTTGTTAATGGTAGGTTGCACTTGCTCTTTCACCCATATTTTTCCATATTAGCTATGAAAAGCTGGTTGAAATTGAATAGTAAATGCTTTGTATATGTCCAGCATGGGAGCCTACTCACTCTCATAAGGAATTCAGCCTGTGAGGGGGCAAATAAGTAAAAACACCAGTTTTGGGTGGACATCTATATTCTTTTCTTCATATTATATGTTCATATTGAATCATTCAATAATGAATATCTCCCTCCCAGGTTATAAAACACTTTGTTTTGTTCAGTGATTTCTGTGGTTTCGGAAATGTCTAGGCTTTGGCAGATGCAGAGCACATCCACCGTAATATTTCAGTGGAAAATATTTTTGTCATTAGAACTGACTCAGTGTCTATCTTGTGCAGAGGATTCCAAGAATGACACGTCAATCGCTAAAGCACGCCAAACACTAATTCCACTCAGATAATAAAGTACAATCTGTTGTCAATGTGTGTGGCTTTTGTTTGTTTGACATTCAGTTTGTTTCATAATTTTGTTTTTACACGTACCTTGAGGCCAGTGGAAAAATGAAAAACCTTTAGTACCTGTTTTCTAAAGACACATAGGGCCTCAAATGTCAGATAGTCACCATTTTGGGACCATAAAAAGGCAAGTTTCTTGCTGCAGTCTAATCTGTGTAATTAATTATATGTAGGCCCCAAACAGTTAATGTAGGACGTTCTTTGGGGTCCTCATCCCACAATTTGATGGCCCTTTGGTTAAACCACAAAGCTTGGGTGAAATTTGTTTAAAAAAAAAAAGGTTTTTTTACTTTATATAGAAGGTATGAATTTTTAGGTGTATTGTTATGCCGCTTGCACATGAGCGGATTTTCCGTCGGAATTCCGCTCAAGCTTGCCTTGCATATACACGGTCACACAAAAGTTCTCTGACCTTTCGACCGTCAAGAACACAGTGATGTACAACACTACCACGTGCCAAGAAAATTATGTTCAATGCTTCCGAGCATGCGTGGAATTGTTTCTGAGCATGCGTAGGAATTTTGCGCGTCGGAATTTGTTCAGACGATTGCATTTTCGAATAGGAACTTTTTCCGATCGAAAAATTGCCAACCTGCCCTCAATGTTTTGCTGGCGGGAATTCCGCCAGCAAAAGTCCGATGGAGTATACACATGGTCGCATTTTCCGTTCAAAAGCTTTCATCAGCCTTTTGCTGGCCGAATTTCCGATCGTGTGTACGCAGCATTAGAGTAGTTTTGATTTTTTTAAATTTTCTGTTCTTCGTATTTGTCTTGTTTTCCTTTTTTTTTTTTTTTTTTTTTGGTATTTGATCTTTTTTGTGTATTGCTGCTCTAACTGTTATATTTTACATTTAAACTTTTGAAAAAGAAAATTAAACACCACATGTTTAAAACATTTTCAGCAGCTGGCTAAAAGTATTAGTTTCCCTTTCAGAAAAAAAATGAAAAGGCAAATTAACACCTCACACTCTCACCAACCCCCCCTTGCCCCCCTCCCCCAGGTCCCTGCTGCATTTACCTCCATGGGTGATACAGTTTCACCATTCACGCAACGCGATGCAGTGGTCCTGGGGTTTGAAAACCATACTATTCTTTCCTTTCTTTCTGGTGTAGCGGGACAGTGAAACTGTAGCACCCATGGAGGTAAGAACAGCAGGCACCAGGGGGGTATGGAGGTTATAGGGCAAGGTTTCTCACCTTGGGTGGAGGAACCCTTGGCAAAAAGTTTGAGATCTCAGGTAACCCCTGAAATAATGTTCAGATCTACAGCTTTTTGAACATTGGTGTGATCAGTGAGCTGTTGATACAACAATTATTTTAAGAAATAACATCAAATATTAAAATCATTATTAAAACCTACCTGTTTATTGTAAAACTTGTGCTTGTGCTTGCATTTTTCTGCATGGATACTCAATTCTGTGTCAGACTTGAGATAAGAAGTGTACATGGGAGGCAGCAGGGCACATTACATGGGGACAGGGCACATTATGGGGCACAAAGCAGGGCAAATTACATAGGATCAGGGCACCTTGGATCAGAGCACCTTACATGGGATCATGACACATGGGATCAGGGCATGTGAGATCAGAGCACATGGGATCAGAGCATCTTACATGGGATCGTGGCACATGGGATCAGGGCACATGGGATCAGAGCACCATACATGGGATCAGAGCACCTTACATGGGATCAGGATACCATACATGGGATCAGAGCAAATGGCAGGGCAGCGGTCTCCTTCATTTGCAGAGCTAAGCCGGGAAGTGATGAGTCCTCTTCTGCCACGGTTTTCCCGCCCACCCCTCCTCTAATCCTCTCTTTCTATGGATCGCAGGTGAAGTCACATATATGCACCCGTGGTAGACAGGAGGGCAGGAGGCGCCTGCGGGGAGCAGTGCTGCTCAGCTACCCAATCAGAGCCGCTTGATGTGTAGCTGTGTATGAGTCAGCCAAGGGGATGCAATCTACCCATCTGCTGCCTGTGACTAACGGGTAGATTGTGCAGAAACCCTGGGGATCTCTCGTGGAAGCCCAGTTGAGAAACGCTGCAGTAGAGTATGTGACGCAATGCGGATAACCTGTTGGGAAGCTGCTTCCCAAGTCCTGGAACAGGAGACCAATGAATCTGGTTATAGTAACCCAAAGGACCAAACAACACCAGTCTTGGAGTGAACTAGAATTAGAACTGCTTTATTTGAGAAACACACACTGAATTTATACAGAAAACCATCAGAAAAGGGCTACTCCTATTATCTCACACAATGGTCACTTTAGACCGTATAGCTAATCCTATTATCATGACAATGACCACCCCAGACAGTCCGGTGTTCTGACATATAGTGTCCTCCTATCAGATAGTGTCCGCCCCGTACTGCGCAGGCGCAGCGCCTGCGCAGTACGGAGGAGCAGGAGATGCCGAAAATGTCAGAAGTTGATCAGCTGACCATCAGCTGTACACGGCGCTCAGGCACTTGTTAGCGATGGCTGTGTAAGAGGGCCCCTCGCGGGCTCGCTTCGCTCGCCACGCTTCGGGCACGGCCTCGCTGCGCTCGGCAACTATTTATTCTAACTCTATGTCCACTTGGATAGTAGGGAATGATCCTGGACATAGGGTAAGAATAAATGCGCAGGCGCCGTGTACAGCTGACGATCAGCTGTTGAACTTTGGAGACTTTCGGCGTCTCGTTTGTCCTCCCTACTGCGCCTGCGCAGTACAGGGCGGACACTTTTGGATAGGGGACTGTATTCGACAAGACACCGGCTCCCCCATAGGACTAACATCTGCATAAGCAGCCAAAAGCAATTAGTGACCAGCTCTGGATAATTTAAGAACACATTAAAACACAGAGTTCTCCGAGCAAAGGTTCTCCTGCAGCCCAAAGTCCGTGACAGAGTATTAGTTCAGCTTTTCATTTTTCATGAAAAGGTTAACTAACCCCTACAGTGTGTCCAGATCTTTCATGTTCTTTCAAGATTAATGTTCCTGTAGTTTTCCAAATCCCCTAATTGCTGGCCCCTTTTTCCAGTTCCCAGGGTCCTGTGAAGCCACTGTTTTATGCGTGCTCCCAGGAGCATGCTGGGGCTAGGAATAATGGGACATATAGTCCTGAGGAGGGGGAAGGTGTAACGTGTGATGACTTAGTGGTGTGTGCTTATCTATAGCAAGTTCAGGGAAAAGGGGCACAGAAGGCAAGAGGCTGTATCTGTAAAAGAATAGCAGTGTAAGTCTTTCTGAACTTTTTTTAAACTATGCAGTTATTTTCCTGTGCAATATATATATATTCCAATATGTTTCTAAAAAAAGGAACTTTAGAACTACTTCACAACAAACTACCAAACTTCACCTTTCATTTTCCTGTTGACTTCTACGCATTTAACCAAAAGGGCAAAATTGCGATGAAATCTGATTTTCCAGGGAAATGAAAACTCTCAATTTTGCTTAAAGTACAGATAGTAAGGGTGAGAATTTGCCGTAGGAACCTCAGGTCAAGATGAGGAACCTCAGGTCAAGATGAGGAACCTCAGTTCAGTGTGACTGCTGCTGTTGGCTCTTACAGTGTATGTTATGGCCAAATGAAAGAAAAAAGTTTATTCAGTATATGCATTTACCTTTCTCCATTATCCCTTTAAAAACACTGCAAGTACACCAAAATAAATGGATCTAGAAAGGCAGCATGCTTCTAACTTCCTGTGTGGACTGACAGCACAGTTCCATAGTGCCTGAAATTAAAATTTCCTTACAATATTTTTAGCCCTGCCTGCTAGACTACAGAACTCTGCCTGTCCCCCACCTCTCTATGCTCTGCTTCATAAAATGCATTGATTTGATTCCCAGTAAAACAGTGCTGCTGCCTTGAAGCCTAAGAGCCTGTCCATAAACTGTAATTTGGGTAATGCCTGGACATACACTTTATGTAGTCCATCCCCAGCTTTTTCCCATAGGCATGACAGCCAATAACTTTTAGCTTTATTTACTTAACAAGACTAGGGTAAGGGCTAAGAAGCATCTCCTTATATTATGACCATCAGTGAGGGGCCTCCTTTCATCATGGCTCCAAGGGCCTAATATTCCTTAATAATATTATTTTACCTTTACTAAAAAAAACTGCTTATGCAGGTAAGTGGCACCAGTAGATAAAAAAAAATTGTGCAGCTTTAAACATAGTTGAAAAATACACTTGCTATAAGTGTAGGTCTTTTACATACTTCCCAAAGCCTGGCCAAAAACTTCCACAGATGGCATAATCCTATCCTGCTTGTTGCTAGGATGTTTCCAAGAGATTCCCAGCTGTTACTGCTCCCCCCCCCCCCCCCCCAACATCACAGGAGTGAGCTCTCACATACCCCAAGCTCAGAGCTCCTGTGACAGGGGAGAGATTATGCAAAAGGGTTTAAAGTGGCTGGGAGGGTCATAGCAGCATCCTAGCAGCAGGACAGAATGGGGGGATACCATCTCTGGTAGTTTCTCAGTCAGGCTTCGAGAGGTATGCAAATGGCCTACACCTACCGTATATATCAAGGGCATTATTCAACTTTGATCAAAGCTGCACAGTTTGTTTTTATCCACACGTGCCGCTTACCTTCATAAGCAGTTGGTGGTAAAGGCGAACTAATTCTTTAAAACTGACCCTCCCCCACTTTTTCCAAAATAAAAAAAAAATGCTGGAGTTACCCTTTTATATTTACAATAGTTAATATAAAAAAAAATATTGGTAAGATTTATTTCAGAATTGCTTTATACACCTAACAATTCACATTCCTATAAAGTGCAGTTCTTAAAAACCGATCCCTCGTATGCAAAATGTGTTATTTTTCTCATTAATAGCTGTCAGTTCACGTATGAGAATCACTGAATCGCTTTTTGCATTCCTTCAGTCTGGCAGGAATATATTATTCAATTTTTTTTTTTCACATGTTTTCTTTGACAATTCATAATCATTTCTACACCTCTGAATATCCTACTGTTTTGTTATTAAAGACTTGGGCGAGACTTTATAGAAGGACCCGAGGGTAAGGTGAGGATTTGTGTTGTATTTTATATACAGCGAAAGGTTGCATCCTGTTCCTACAGGTTAATAATGTCGGGCTACTTGATGTTTTTCTCATCCTGGACGGTAAACAGACCTCTTCCCGTGAGGTTGCCATAACAATGAACAAAGCGATATTATTTCGTAATTTCAAAAATCACTCCTTACATACAAACATTTCAGAAGTCTTCCTTAATCCCTTCATTTGACAAATTTTACCTTCCTTCCTCTCAGATCTGTTGGAAAATGTTTGTCATGTAGACATGCAGAGTTTTAATCTATTGGCTAGGTGTGAAACCGAGGCCCTCCAGGCTCTACTTGTTATGTTGGGGCTTTGTTGAGGACTGTCTTTGAGCCTAGTTAGATTATACTCCTTTGATTCTTTGTATGTTTTACATCAGATTTACTTCAACACCTACATTTTCTTCCTAAGAGCCCATTTCACTTTGTTTTTTCGAGAGATTAAACCAAAAGAGACAGGGATACTGTAGAAACAAACAGCTAAGAGTGTACTCTACTAAAGAGGTCCCACCACGAAAGGGTCCTGTGGTGGTAAAGAGGGGAAAAGGGGACTGTCCTCGGGAAACAGGGACAAGTGGTAACCTTACTTTAAAGCTGAACTCCAGCCTTATCGTCAGTCTTACACACTTGTACAGGCTCCTCTCCTGTACTGAAAATGTTTACACGAATTTCTCTGCACACTGTGCACTACAGCAAGCCAGATAGATTCTCATTTCTTGGCTGGAGGACATCCACCATCATCTGACACTTTCCCTCCAGGCATGACTGCCCCTTTTGGTCACTGTATTTCAGTTCTTTCATTCATGGAGGCAAAGGCATCAAATGTGGACATTACTTAGAGTGGTGGCAAATGCAGCCTGCCTAGGAACACAAGCAAAAAATATTAAGTGCGCTTACAGTCGAATGGTCATAGGTCAAAATTCATATATTGCTTACATGAATGGACAGGTAAATGAATGTATATGTGGATAATTAATGAATCAGATACCATAAATAAAAGAGTGCTGAAAAATCAGTAGAGTGAATACATTAAGTGCTCAATACGTAATAAAACATATAAATAAATATAAAGGTAATAAGTGTAAAAAGCGGATAAAAAGTCAAATATCATAAATGATAAAATGGTGAGTAAAGTCCATTCAAAGACAGCTCAGTAGAGGTGTATCAGTCCCATGAAGGAAAAGTCACAGATCCACAATTCATTGGAGATAGCCAGTATAGGTGGAGAGAGGAAAATTGATGTGAAGGGATATCCAAACAGACAGTGAGTCCGGAGGACGCTATAGATGGACCCTTACCAGGAATGGTGGACCTCCCTGATAGCGAGGTCTTTTATGCATGCAGATACAGCCCTCTGCGGGGACAGCTGGATGGTGGCGTCCGAATCGGCTGATGAATGAAACGTTCCCACAGAGGACGAATCCAACGCGTCTACCTAGAGAGGGGCACCCACTTCTCTTCACCGCAGGCGTCAGTCACGCTCTCCCGTAGTCCGCACCGGCTCTTCCCCGCCCGTGACACCCGTGTGCCTAGGAACACCCACTCTTCCAGACTGACAGCCGCCCATCAAAACATTTAGATATTTGCATAACTCTTCCAAAGAGCCAATCCACTGCTTGCATCAGGGCTGAGGGCTCTTGGGAGGAGTACTGAGGCAGGGTTCTGTAATATTTTCATATGTACTGCACCCTGCTCACCCCTCCCGCTGCCATGATCTGCCTGCATTGAATACAGAAATACAGAGACCCAGTGATTACCTTAATATAAAGTATGTATTGACAATGAAAAGGTTTTATTTAAAAATGTCATTAGCATGTTATTGATATGGGACAATGACACAGGGAAAGCAAAATATAAGCTGATTAAGCTTAAACTTCAAGTAATTGATAATGGCAGCTTGAAAACTACACTAAGGGAACTTCCCAGGATATGTCGATCCAGTTAGTACAATACATTTTCCTTAGGGTTTAGATAGCTGTACACTAAAGATGCATTATTGATTATAAATCCCTTTTACATATTTATACCTTTGTTTGGGGCACCAGAGGTGTGGATATAGTCCCAGTCCCACAATAAATTTATTATGAAAAGTGTGTGTGCATTTGTGTGTGTGGAGAAAAAAAAAGTTAAAAATAGAGTTATTCTTTGACAATCCTAATCAATGCTATGAACCCAATATGTCATTTTATTAAAATTGCTTTTTCTTAATTTTTTTCCACAGTTTGTGATAAGAGTACCTGTAGCTTACCTCCTATACCACACTGTGAAGGTGGAATGGCACCCGTACTTACCAACCCTGGAGAATGCACGCCGATCTATAGATGTGGTATGCTTCATGTCTTCATGCATATAATTTATCTTTAAATACTCTAACGATATACTGTGTGTGCGTGTGTGTGTATATATATATATATATATATATATATATATATATGTATATATATTATAGTGCCTCGAAAAGGTATTCATAGCTCTTGAAATGTTCCACATTTTGTCATGTTACAACCAAAAACAGAAATGTATTTTATTGGGATTTTATGTGATAGACCAACACAAAGTGGCACATAATTGTGAAGTGAAGGAAAATGATAAATGGTTTTCAACATTTTTTACAAATATCTGAAAAGTGCGGTGTGCATTTGTATTCAGCCCCCCCCCCCCTCAGTCAATACTTTGTAAAACCACCTTTTGCTGCAATTACAGCTGCATGTCTTTTTGGGGATGTCTCCACCAGCTTTGCACATCTAGAGAGTGATATTTTTGCCCATTCTTCTTTGCAAAATAGCTCAAGCTCTGTCGGATTGGATGAAGAGCGATTTTAAAGTTTTGCCATGGATTCTCAATTGGATTTAGGTCTTGACTTTGACTGGGCCATTCTAACACATACAGTAGACCAAGTTCCTTAAGCGGTAGGAACTGTCAGTCATGTATGTGGATATGGGACCTGGGAGGGTATAAATTGGACTACAGCCCAGTGCAGCTGCCAACCACTGGAAAATGGATAATAGGAGACAAGAAACACAAAAAGCAGCGCTCTATGGGTACATTCAAAAAGTACATGTAGACCAATAGCTAAATAAAAGCTAGTTTATTGCACAAAAAAGGTAAATAACCACTGCAGTCTGTAAAAAAATGTAGGATATTGAGAAGGATGCAGCAATCCGCAATAAGAGGATAAATACATGTAGAAATTGAAATTGTTAAAATGTTATGATATTTAAAGCAAAAACGGTACCACATTGACATCTGGGTAGGAGGGGGTTAACCTCATTCGGTTGGCTTGCTAGTAGGACATGGAGAATGGATGACCTGAACCACATTGAAAGCGATGACAACCTGATGGGAAAAGAATAATAGGCAGCTCCCAGCCTTCAAGCTGGAGATCAGGCTCTGTTGGTGTCTAGGATGGAAACCACAACAGTGGGAGGACACTCTACTGGCTACTGTGGATTGCTGGGGCTGGTTGCGGGGAACAACCATGCCGAGCTGTGGGCAGTGGAATATGATGTCCACTGCTGGAGGATGGAGCCAGGGGAGCTGAACAAAGCCACAGGAGCCAGGCGTGCTGGGTGACGTCAGGGCTGCTTCCGGATGTGAAGGGGAGAGGAAGCTCGTGTGAGGTGATGGACTGCAAGCATTAGGTTGCCATGACTAACATGTTTCACGCGCATGCGCTTTGTCAAAGTGTTCCACTGCCCGCAGCTTGGTGCGGTTTCCATCCTGGACACCAACGGAGCCTGATCTCCAGTATGAAGGCAGGGAGCTATCATTCTTTTCCCATCAGGTTATCATCGCTTTCAATGTGGTTCAGGTTGTCCATTCTCCACGTCCTACTAGCAAGCCACCCGGATGATGTTAACCCCCTCCTACCTGGATGTCAGTGTGGTACTGTTTTTGCTTTAAATATCATAACATTTTAACAATTTTAATTGCTACATGTATTTATGCTCTTATGACTAATTGCTGCGTTCTTCTCAATATCCTACAGTTTTTTACAGACTTCTGCAGTGGTTATTTACTGTTTTTGTGCAATAAACTAGCTTTTATTTAGCTATTGGTCTACATGTACTTTCTGACTGTACCCATGGAGCGCTGCCTTTTGTGTTTCTCATTCTAAGACATGAATATGCTTTGCTCTAAACCATTCCATTGTAGCTCTGGCTGTATGTTTAGGGTCGTTGACCTGCTGAAAGGGGAACCTCTGCCCCAGTCTCAAGTGTTTTGCAGACTAACAGGTTTTCTTCTAAGATTGCCCTGTATTTGGCTCCATCCATCTTCCCATTAACTCTGACCAGCTTCCCTGTCCCAGCTGAAGAAAAGCATCCCCACAAAATGATGCTTACACCACCGTGCTTCATGGCGGGGATGGTGTGTTCAGGGTGATATGCAGTGTTAGCTTTCTGCCACACATAGCGTTTTGTTTTTAGGCCAAAAAGGTACATTTTGGTCTCATCTGACTAGAGCACCTTCTTCCACATGTTTGATGTGTCCCCCACATGGCTTCTCGCAAACTGCAAACTGGACTTTTTATGGTTTTCTTTTAACAATGGCTTTCTTCTTGCCACTCTTCCATAAAGGCCAGGTTTGTGGAGTGCACGACTTATAGTTGTCCTGTGGACAGATTCTCCCACCTGTGGATCTCTGCAGCTCCTCCAGAGTTACAATGGGCCTCTTGGCTGCTTCTCTGATTAATGCTCTCCTTGCCCGGCCTGTCAGTTTAGGTGTACAGCCATGTCTTGGTAGGTTTGCAGTTGTGCCATACTCTTTCCATTTTAGGATGATGGATTGAACAGTGCTCCGTGAGATGTTCAACGCTTGGGATATTTTTTTATAACCTAACCCTGCTTTAAACTTCTCTACAACTTTATCTCTGATCTGTCTGGTGTGTTCCTTGGTCTTCATGATGCTGTTTTTCCACTAAGGTTCTCTAACAATCCTCTGAGGGGTTCACAGAACAGCTGTATTTATACTGAGATTAAATTACACACAGGTGACTCTATTTACTAATTAGGTGACTTCTGAAGGCAATTGGTTCCATTAGATTTTAGTTAGGGGTACCAGAGTAAAGGGAGCTGAATACAAATGCACGCCAAACTTTTCAGATATTTATTTGTAAAAAAAAATATATAATTTTTCCTTCTACTTCAAAATTATGTGCCACTTTGTGTTGGTCTATCACATAAAATCCCAATAAAATAAAATTACGTTTTTAGTAAAATATGAAAAATTTATATATATATATATATCACTCTAAAATATATTGTACTGCTGCAGTAATTACAATTACAGGTATATTTAATATCATCATCAAGAAGTTTGAAATTACATTATTTTACTGTTAGTTTATCACAACATACACACAAACACACACACATACAGTATATAATATACTGTATATTTGTGTGTGTGATTCTGCATTTATCCCCATTGATCTGGCTGGTATTATTTAGGTAAACCTAATACTTTAACTGCCATAAATAGGGATTTCTGGAAAAATCCATGTTCCGCTGCTTGTTACAGGGCTCCGTTTACTAAGAGGCGTCTTTCAACAGTTGACCTTTTGGTTTGAATTCGCTTCATTTTATATGTTGCTGTGAAAAGCCTTCATTCCCTTTATCCCAGTGTATTATTCACCAAACCCCAGTTCCATACCACCAGCTTGGCTGAGGATTTGCTCCACACATTCCAATGCAGTGAGCTTCCACAGCGAGGCAATAACACCACGAGCAAGGCTTTTCACACGGGAAAGTTGGGAAAACTCCAGAGATCCTGGACCAGCGGACAAGCATATGTTACTGAGTGTACACTAGACTGGCTGTCAAATACTACAGCTGCTCCACCAGTCACACCTACTGAAAATGTATATCTATGTATAAAATCAGGAAACATTTTCAGCTTTGAAAGTCTGCAAACCCATGAAATCGGAGCAAAAGGGAAGCTCTTGCCTTTAGGAGACCCCAACTGGGCCTTATCTCTGACACTAATCAGGGAATTTGGTTGCTGTGGGCAACAGTTCCAATGATGACCTGACGTAGCTCCTAGCTTAAAGAGACAGAAAACATGATACTCTGTAAAGGCAAGCAGTTTTAATGAAAAACACGCCCCTGATTACTTTGTCATAAGAGTGAGCAAATTTCAACACGCATGTTACTGTCTGATTGTCGCGTAAGATCTACCAACCGTGAGTACCAGTTACCTCTCCTGCTCTGCAACACTGGGGTCATTGGTTTGAATCCCACCCAGAGCACTTCCTGGACTTTGAATGTTCTCCCTATGCTTGTGGTAGGTTAAAGTGACATACAAATCTGGTTTATAAAAAAAATTATATAAATTGTATAATTAATCTTTTTAACTCAAAAAAGTACATTATGTTGCTCTCAGCCTCTTCCAAACTCTTTTTATTTTCTTTGCTGCTCTGATCTGACTTCCAGTTAGAGGGTGGCTATGTTTGTTCTCCATGGTCCCACGGTTAGTAGGAACATAGCCACCCTCTCTTGTTCTCTTCCGAGATGAACTGGTGGCTACTATAGACTATGGGATTTGTAGTGTGCATAGAGCAGTACACATGACTACAAGTATTTGCACTGCTCATTCTAAACAAATGGAAGTTAGGCTTGGAAATCAGAGGCTCATTAAAAGGGGGCAGAAAGGCACAGTAAAAACAATTTCAAATAGATAATAGGGCCATTAAAGTATAATTCCAGGATAACCCCAACTATTTTTTAAAATGCTCGCTCCCCCCCTCCCCTCCTAACACCTATGCTTACTAACCTGTTTAAGAAAGATGCATATACAGTACTGTGCAAAAGTTTTAGGCAGGTGTGAAAATTTGTAAACTAAGAATGCTTTCAGAGAAAGAAGTGCAAATCTTCAACTTTTTTTGCAGAAATGCTTCACTGTTGCCTGCAGACCCTCATTATATTATTGTACTGCTCTCCAGCCCCTCCTGAACAATCTGCCTCCTGCTACAAATCAAATTATGAACACTGCGCTATCTGAGATATAAGCATAAATGCTAGTGAATAATGCTCTTCAATAAAGTGCTAATAGTGCTACACATGAAATATAAATATAAATAACGAATGCTATACTAAAGATGTAAAAAAATGTGTGTATACATAGATTGCAATAGCAAATAATAATTGCCTGAAATGGTTATAATAATAAAGTGACAAAGTGCATAGGTGTGATAAGTAACCATAAACCATAAAAGGGCACAGGTTCAGGAATAGCAACTAATCCAAAAACTCCAAAAGATTGAATACAATTCAGAATAAATAAAACTATAAATAAAAGTGTTCCTGTGCACTGTGCAAAGTTCAAATGGTGTCAAACTACAAGTGCTCCACACTCCATGCGATACATAAAACGCTGTGAAGGTGATCCAATAGCAAGTTGCTGTGTTCTCACTCAGGTGCTCCCCCCTAGGTATTGAAGGCTCACCTTGAAGCATGTGAACTTGCTAATCCGCTTGATCAATACACGCATTAGAACCACTCCTGGGTTCAGCAGTAGATCTGAAATGCTGGATGGGCACCACTGAGCCTCGGTATGTTAATAGAAAAAGGAGGACTTCATGGTATAGTATGTAAAGACAATTTAAACACAATAAAAAGATCCCACACAGGGTACTCACAATAGCCAGGCGCGTCAGTGCGCCATTCTACAATGAGCTTAAATCAATGAATAAAACCAGCCGATAACAGGATGGTATGCTGATTGTTCCTGGTAGTTCACCTACCAGGCCCCTGAGAAAGATACGGAAACCCCTTGTATCGACACGCGTAGGGGAAGGGGACAGGACAGTACATGTGGTAGGTGAACTACCAGGAACAATCAGCATACCATCCTGTTATCGCCTGGTTTTATTAATTGATTTACGCTCGTTGTAGAATGGCGCACTGATGCGCCTGGCTATTGTGAGTACCCTGTGTGGGATCTTTTTATTGTGTTAATAAATTGTCTTTACATACTATACCATGAAGTCCTCCTTTTTCTATTAACATACTGAGGCTCAGTGGTGACCCATCCAGCATTTCAGATCTACTGCTGCACCCAGTGGTTCTAATGCGTGTATTAACCAAGCATATTAGCAAGGTCACACGCTTCAAGGTGAGCCTTCAATACCTAGGGGGGAGCACAGCATTTTCTGTATCGCATGGAGTGTGGAGCACTTGTAGTTTGACACCATTTGAACTTTGCACAGTGCACAGGAGCACTTTTATTTATAGTTTTATTTATTCTGACTTTTATTCAGTCTTTTGGAGTTTTTGGATTAGTTGCTATTCCTGAACCTGTGGACTTTTATGGTTTATGGTTACTTATCACATCTATGCACTTTGTCACTTTATTATTATAACCATTTCAGGCAATTATTATTTGCTATTGCAATCTATGTATACACACATTTTTTACATCATCAGTATAGCATTCGTTTTTTATATTTATATTTCATGTGTAGCACTATTAACACTTTATTGAAGAGCATTATTCACTAGCATTTATGCTTATATCTCAGATAGCGCAGCATTCATAATTTGATTTGATTATTTTTGCATGATATATGAGACATGTATAATGCTTGCTGCTGAATCATAGAGCATACATTGTTTTTTTATTTATAGTGGTGTCTCACAGGACGTTATATATTTTAGTTTGTCTCTTGCTACAGCCAAATATTTTACATTTTGACTTATCAGTTCAAAGCACCTGCTGCTATTTTTCTGCACCCCAGTTCCTATGTTTTCATGCATAGTTGAGTCGCTTATCCTTGTTTCCACGTCAGAGGCATGGCTTTTTGACCACAATTCTACCATGAAGACCATTTCTGACCAGACTTCTCTGGACAGTAAATGGGTGTACATGAGTCCCACTGGTTTCCACCCGTTCTGTGCTGATGGTACTGCTGGACATCTTCTGATGTCGAAGGGAAGTAAGCATGAAGTATCTTTCATCTGCTGCATTAAGTTTCCACTGCTTCCACAGTCCTCAGCCTTGCTTGTTTCTTTGTGCTTCTTCAAAAGAGCTTGAACAGTACATCTTGCTGAAACCCCAGTCTGCTTTGAAATCTTTGCCTGAGATACATCTTCCAGTATAACTACCTTGTGCCTTGTTGCTGTGCTTACCATGGTGTATGGCCTGTGACATGAAACTGTCTTTTACAACCTCACCTTAGTGGCAGAGTTTGTTTGTTCCTCACCCAGTTTTAAGCCTCCAACACAGCTGATTCTGTTTCATTGAAAGTGTTACTAAACCCACAACAGTAAAATCAGCCTGTATATGCAGTAAAGCACGCTTGTTATACTCACTGCGGAACCTAAGGGGTTGATCTTCTGCATTGGGTAAAAAGGCTGTTTGATACTGTATGCACAAATCCTCCTCTTCCTCCACTGACTCCAAAACATGTCGAATGAGACAAAGTTACTGAAGTCAGGCTGCATATGCATTTCTTCACACCTGCCTTAAACTTTTCCACAGTATTGTACTTACCTATGTTCATGCCACTCCGGTCCAGTCACATGATCTGGCTCCCCTGTGTCAGCCAGCACTGCTGCAGGGGAGAGGAGGAAGCACCGACAACTGATGGGTCATAGTAAACCTATGGATGACGTCACCGCTCAGGTATTACCAGTCATTGTCAAGCACTCTCTTCCCTCCACTGCAGTTGGCTGGCACAGGGGAGATCACGTGACCAGACCTAAATGAAAATAAGTGTATTTTTCTTACAAAGGTTAGCAAGCATAGGTGTTAGGAGTGGGGAGGAAATATTTTTAAGATTAGTTGAGGCTACCTGGAATTCTACTTTAGTGGATGTGTATGGATTATTAGAAATACACTGTAGTTCATCCTACACTGTCTGCATGAAGTCTGCAGGTTCCCCTGTGCTTGCATGTTTTTTTTGCAGTACTCCAGTTCAGGCCTGCCAATAGGGGTGTACAGCCGGACCTCCTGTACAAGGCCCAGGCCCCATCAGTTCAGCAGGAGGGCCCAGGCAGCAGAGTTAATCCGATTATGGACAGAAGGGGACGATCGGTGTGTCTGGGGGGCAGTTACAGGAACTGATTCCCTTGTATGGCTCTCCCTGCTGCAGGTGAGGGAGAGGAGGATAAGCCAGCTTTCAGCTACAGCAGGAAGAGCCATACAGGTAAATTGTTCCCAGTATCCCCCCCCCCCCGCCGCCGCACTGATCATCCCCCTCCTGTTCACAATCTGATTCCCCTACTGCCAAGGCCCTTTTGTGTGCCAGTGCTGCTGTCTTTTTCTTCTCTACCTCTCATTGGCTTTCAGCTGCTTCAGGAGGACCTCCTCTGTGCCCTTTTCCCTTACAGCACTGTCAACTTCCCTCCTCTCCCTCCTGCTGACAAACACAGGGGGATCGTTGCAGCAAATACGTCATGTTTGCCAGCCCCTTCCTTTCCTGAACATAGTGAGTAATCTGTTATGATCACTCACTGTGTTCATTCAAACTGTGTTTACTATGCTTCAGTTTATGAATGAACAGGAGCCTCTGTACAGAGTGCTTCCTGTTCATCCATCTGCAGTGCAGCTGAGGCTTCAGAGAAAGGATTGGGATCTATGTTCTCAATTCTTTTCTGTCTCAAAAGTAAGACATCATTGCAGGGGCGTAACTATAGGGGTTGCAGGGATCGCAACTGCGACCCAGCTTCATGCTTCAGGGGGCCCTTGCGGCTCCCCTGTCAGATTTGTCTGCTCCTGGATAGGAGGGGCAGTGCAGTGGAGCGGCTTATAGAAGAACCCCTCCATTATCATCCTGGCTCCTGCAGTCACGGAATGCCTACGAGAGGGAGAGGAGGAGAAGCGGGCTTTCAGCAGCTGCAGGAGCCAGGAGGATAATGGAGGGGTTTGGTTCTTCTATAAGCCGCTCCACCACACCGCCCCTCCTATCCAGTGATCCACCTCTCAGCTCTGCCCCCTTGACTCCGGCTCCCACAACTCCGGGCTGCTGTTGCCGGGTCAGTCTTGCTTCCATGCCGAGTGCACAAATGGATTCCCTGCTCCTCTTCTGTCAGAGTGCCCCCCTCCTGTCACACTGCCCCCCTTCCTGTCACACTGCCCCTCCTCCTGTCATACTGCCCCCCAGCTGTCACACTGCCACCTCCCTGCTGTCATACTGCCCCCGCTGTCTTACTGCCCCCCCTGATGTCATACTGCCCCCCTCCTGTCACACTGCCCCCCCTCCTGTCACACGGCCCCCCCTCCTTTCACACTATCCCCTATTTTCATACTGCACCCCTCCTGTCATACTGCCCCCCAGCAGTCTCACTGCCACCTTCCTGCTGTCATACTGCCTCCCCTACTGTCGTATTGCCCTCCCACTGTCATATTCCCCCCCCCACTGTCACACTGCCCCCCTGATGTCATATTCCCCCCTCCTGTCACACTGCCCCCCCTCCTGTCACACTGCCCCCCATCATACTGCCCCCCCTCCTGTCATACCATCCCCCTATTTTCATGCTGCCCCCTCATGTCATACTGCCCCCCTCCTGTCACACAGCCTCCCCCCTGTCACATGGCCCCCCTCCTGTTACACAGGCCCCCTCCTCCTGTCGGGGGGGTGGGGACCCTACATGGTTTCTTGCACTGGGGCCCTGAAGATTCTTGTTACGCCTCTGCATTATGGGTCTGTTTAGACCCCTTATATTGCACAAGCCCACCAACAGGGCTAAGAAAAAAAAATAATACAAATTGTGAAAATAATTTTTTAAAAAAATGAAGGGATCATTTACACGGATTCTCTGGCCCATACAGTGTATATAAGTGGTTTGTTCATGTGGCTGGAGCTGCCTGTTACTATCTGGGTACACAGGGACTATAAAAATACAGTCCTAGGTCCTAATTTGATGTGTACAGGTGAGAGCCGACTCACCAACTGTGTTTGGGGCCGTACACCTGCACCCACACGCCTGTCAAATTAGGACCTGTGGCTGTGTTCATACAGCCGCTTTGTCCCCAGAGCGTAACATAGGCTGCCTGCACACAGCTCCAGCTCAGGTATTCAGAGGGTCTCCCTTCATCAGGGTTTGGCAAATTCTGTAGAAAACACCTATACTGGGCTGATGTTTATGAGGATCTGGGGAGGGAATAAAAAAAAATAAAGGATCTGTTCCAGATGTTGAATATGGCAAGCTCAAAATGTATTTGGAGTAGATCCTCTGATTTTTTTTGTCACACCTCAGGTCTGCTCCATAAATATCCATCTAGAATAGTCTTTTTGGGCTTCCAATATTTTTAATCTGTTGACTGCACACTCATGGGTTAAAATGTGTTGACGCATTTGCCAACTATTCTATTTAGCAAAAATTTTAAAGATCATGTTGTGTATGTGTCTCAGTTTTGATCATCCATAGTCTTCTTGACACCTTTCTGTATTATGTATAAAATTTCTAAATTGATTATATGCCTCTAGATTCTGTTTTGTGCCCAATACTCAGCTGGGATCACAAAAAAGGTTGCAGAGATTTTTCTCCTCCAGAAGATGGCGCTGTTTCTTCCATCTCAGTACAGTAATGGTTTTCAAAATCAAGTGTTACTGTACTGTTTTAGGAGGCATCTTGATGTGTCTAATATGTACATGTCTTATGTAGCGTAATGTAAAAATGTATATCACAAAAATATGTAAACTATTCTGTGATATCTAAATAGTAAATGGTATTTAATAATATATTAGTGACATTGTTGAGAACCTTCAAGCCTACTTAGTAAGGGGAAAATAAATGTACAATGACCCACAGCAACAAATCAGAATTAATCTTTCAAAGATAGAATATAATAATAGCAAGTATTATTGTTGGATATGTTTCATATCAGTTCACAAACTCGTAGCCTTACAGAGTATATCTAAGAACACATTGATAAAACCATACACTTTGACCTATGGACATTAAAAAGTATTCACAAATTCTTAACAAGCAAGAAAAGCTCTCACTGACCTCTCTAGCTGTTTGTAATATTAAATAATTAATTCTCCAAAATCTCAACAAAGACTCTAAAGTCAAGTTTCTGTCAGTTTCTAGAAACACCTACTGTTTGTTTACTTTAGATGGATGGCATCCTGCCAAGATTCTAATGCAATATAAAGTACCGTATATACTCGAGTATAAGTCGTTCCGAGTATAAGTCGAGGCCCTAATTTACCACAAAAAAATGGGAAAAACGTATTGACCCGAGTATAAGATGAGGGTGAGAAATGCACAGCTACTGTAAGTGGAAAAGAGGGTCAACAATGCCCATTTGCAGCATCACTGTGCCCATTTGCATGCCTCACTGTGCCCATTTGCAGCCATAGGTCCCCCGAACTTCAAACTCGGTAGTTAAGGGTTCCTAGATGCCCCCCTAGCTGCAGCCAAAATTTGGGGTCTCTGAACCCAAAGGGTCCCGAAATGACATTGCTGCAGATAGACACAGTTGACCGAATTTGGGGCCCCCTATCTCGGGGCCACTTGGTGCTAAGAACCCCAAACGTGGTGTGCAAACCCAGTGGAACTAGCACCATAAAATTTCCAAAGCTCGGGTTTCTAGGCCCAAGTGGCCCCGAGATACAGGGCCCCAAAAATCAGTTCAGAAAATGTCAAGCACTTTTCTTCAGCAGAGAATGACATTTTCTGAACCAGTTTTGGGGCCCCACATCTCAGGGCCACTTAGTGCTAGGAACCCCAGCTTTGGATATGTTATGGTACCAGTTCCACCGGGTTTGCACACCAAATTTGGGGTTTCTAGCACCAAGTGGCCCTGAGATATGGGGCCCCAAAGTCGGTTCAGAAAATGTCAAGCACTTTTCTGCAGCAGAGAATGACATTTTCCGAACCGATTTAGGGGCCCCGTATCTCGGGGCCACTTAGTGCTAGGAACCTCATCTTTGGATATGTTGTGGTACCAGGTCCACTGGGTTTTCATACCAAACTGGGGTTTCTAGCACCAAGTGGCCCTGAGATACGGGGCCCCAAAGTCGGTTCGGAAAATGAAATTTTTTGCTGCAGAAAAGTGCTTGACTCGAGTATAAGTCGAGGGGGGCACTTTCAGCACAAAAAAATGTGCTGAAAAATTCGACTTATACTCGAGTATATACGGTAATAGAAAAAAAAATCATTTTTTCAGTGCCTCTGTTGTGAAACTTGAAGACACATTTCTCCACAATGCTTATAGCTACATAGGTGAGTGGGGGCTTGTTTTAAAAAGCTTTTATTGTGATCAAAAATTCACATACTTTAGTGTGCATAGTCTGGGCACAGGTTCACTTTAAAGATGTTTAAAGACATTTCTTGAAGCTCAGCAGAACAGCGGATCCACCAAAAGACTTCTTGGATTTTGAGCATAAAAGGTAGCTCATATCCAAAGACCAACTTTACAAAATTGCAAGTGTGACATTTACTCTACAGTGGTTAGCTTTAATTATAATGCCATTTGTTTTATGTTAATAGAGTGCAAAGTGGAATCATGTCCTGTACCCCCAACCTGTCCATCCAATAAGAAGCTGACAACGACTAGCACAAAGTGTTGTAATGAGTATAAATGCAGCTGTATGTGTTCCAACTCCACAAATACCTGTCCACCTGGGTACATCTCCTCCATTCTGACTGATGAGTGTGGCTGCTCCACCGTTACCTGTACTGCAGATCAGGTGAGAAGTGCTGCCATTTATTACAGCAAGGAGAACCCAATATTGTTAAAGATGATTTCTAATTAAAATATGGGAAAATATTTACAAACTAGACCTTATACTGATATTTATATGTTCGTTAATAAATTCCACATGAAAAATTGATAATCTTAATCATTTAGTTTCATACCAAGTAAGCGCAGTACTTTTTCCAGCTCCGTACTGTGCTGTGAGATAGACCTGAAAAGCAGGGAGATCAGATTAACTAGACTGCAGGGTGAGGTACTGAGGAGGAACTCAGCCCCTCCCTATGAAGACAGGGCAACCTGGCTTTATCATTCTTACATGGGATCCTACATGCCTGAAGAAAGCCACCCCTCACTCAGTGTTGAAAAAAAAAAATGGTGCAAAGTTTTATACTTCAATTTCTTAAAAAAAAAAAAAGCATCCAAAACCTACATAGAAAAAACTGTCTCTTGGCAGTATTATGCAGAGAACAGCATTTTCTCTATGTATAGAAGCAATGGTCTCTCTGCAAAGATCTGGCACCCCCCTCAGCTAAGTCTGAGCTTGAGCTTTCCAATGACCATGTTCCCTGAGCTTTACTAATAGCAGAGCTGCAGGTCTGACTTGGCAGGTGGTGTGTGGGACTTCTGCAGAGAGACCACTGCTTCCACACAGAGAGTAAGGGTCATTCTCTACTACATTATGCTGCTTGGGAACAGGCTGTTATTTTGAGGTTGTAGCTGCTTTAAAAAAAAAATATGTAGCTGTAACACTTTGCACAATAATTCAAGTGCTCTAGACTAAGCATGTGGCATCTTAGACCTTAGATTGTATTTCGCTGTATTTAAACTAAAAGTTCCTTTGGACTTTAAAATGGGACCAGGCCAAACATTTTGCTTATTTTGAGTAGGTTGGCACAAAGGTAAAAACCTCTCTCTGTTTTTTCATATTTGCCTTTGTCTTCATTTGGAAAATTTACCCTAACTTTCTGTTCTGGTAACTGGTGTAACTGTTCTGGTACATTATTCAAAGCTAGAAAAAAGGTTTTGGCTAAAGTTCTACATTAAATAAAAGCATTTTGAAAAATGTAGAATCTTTTCACTTCTGAAAACTGTCATTTGTTTGCAATGTATAGGTCTGCGTCCGTAAAAATATTGTGTATCGCACTGGAAGCCTGTGGGAGGATGGATGCCAAGCCTGTAAGTGTACTGACCTGATGGACTCGATCACAGGACTCCGCATAATTGAGTGTGTTAAAAAGCAATGTAATACAACTTGCGCCCGGGTAAGTACTTTAGTATGATTATACATAGAGATGCTGATATTTATTGCACAGCTTTTATGTTGGCAGTAGGATAGGACAGGAACTTGTCTGTTTGGGAACAAGACCTGATATTTGCCATCAATCTTCTCACTCTTCCCTCTCCTGTTTTCATTTAGCTACCAGTGTTAGACTGACAGCACTGCTGGTTCTGCTCTTTCACGTTCACTTTCTTAATCCTAAATTACAGGATGCTAAAATAAAGATTGAGATGCTTATACTAGTAGCTTCAGTTAAATGGAGCTCCAGACATATAGATAGATATATATTGGAAATACAAGTGTGATTTCTTTTGCCTGTCAAGTAATAATATTCTGTTCAGTCAATCTTTTGATCCTGGTACCTCTGCCAAGAAGCACAGTCAGGTGCTGGTCCACCACAGCAATTAAATTGACTCATAAAAGGCATAGTGATGGGGTCTATTTCAAGCCCACTTTTCAATGCACTGTTGCTCCCCCACTGCTCCTTCTGTGCTAGCGTTTGCAAAATTCCTTGACACATGGTGTATGAGTTGACCCATGTGGGCAGGTTGAAATAGTTATGCAGGTGCTGTCCCAGCCGGGAGGGTAGACGTTAATGCCTTTCCCGGTTCTCTGGTCTTTTGGTGGGTTCTTCTCTGGGTCCAGCCCACTATCCTATCCACTATCTAATAACCTGTGGTATATAAATTTTAAGCAGTGATCGAGTAAAAGAGTTTCATCCAGGAGATAGAGAGTTCGGGGAATCCCCTGCAGAGAAATCCAGAGGGAGGTAGGAGTGGGAAAAGGATGCTATCCCCCACTGTCCAGATGTAGAGCTATCGGAACTTGGGGTTTGCCCTGAAGACACCAGCACTGGTGTGTGCCTCTTAAAGATTTACATTTACATGAGAATGCCTCTGAAGGACTGTAATAGCTGGACTACACCTTTGCAGGCATGCCAGGACAGCACTGAAGCCTGTAGTTAGAGTTATGGAATTGGGAATAATAATGCCTTTGTCTGTTGGACTGTGAAAAAAATACAAGTTACAGTGAAGGTGTACATTGTCCGAGAGTTGACTGGAGAACATTTGCAGTGCATGAGTACATGGTGTACATTCATCTCTGAAGGGGTGGCCCGGCTTAAGGTTGACTATTCCCCCACGGAAGCCTCAGCCTTGTCCAAGAGCATTGATGAAGACGACACAAACCAAAACTACCCCATGTGTGTGTAGTAAAGTGACACTGTATTAGTGCCTAACATAGCCCAGAAGAACCCACGCAGGGTAGGCCTCTCATGTGGCCCACACTTGGTGCCCAGTGAGTTAAAGGAAAACATGGAGGCTGTGACAAACAACCACTCAGCTAACCCTGTATACCCCACCTGCCAGATGGTCTATACGCAGGACTGATGATGTCAACCCCTCTCATGTGACAGTGTTTGAATTTGTTAATCAGCAACAAAAAGCTGCAAAGGCGAGTATAACTAGGGAATTGGATAGACTTGCGCATACTCTATTACTTGTGACCTGAATGAGCAAAGTGGTAGCATTTCTTTAAGCAATACGGCCTGGTCCAGGATTTACCCCAGCCTGTGACTAACCAGAAAAAACAACACTGTCACCCCTCTTCTCTTTCCCTGTGTAAACCTGTTCATAGATCACACCATACCAAACAGCAGACCCGGATTGGCTCCTAGACCCGTCCTTCCCATTTTCAGCCTTAATGTGCTGCATTGCAAGGGTTACAGGAATCTAAAATTAAGAGATTTAGATTTTAATGCCTGTGTCATGCAAAATTAAATATAGTATTTTCTAATTAGGCATGCCTGGATTAGATTATGTTTAATCTGTGCCTGAAGTTCAGCTTTCAAAGATATTTAAGTACTAATGTTGTTATCTGTCTGGAATAAGCATTCATCTTCGACAGAGGTGAAATTTTTTTCGCTGGTCAAATTTTTCTCAAAAAGTGGAGTATTTGGATCAGATAGCACTTGGACTCTTAGATTGTAAGCTCTAAGGAACAGGGCCCTCTAATTCCTACTGTATCAAAGTGTATTGTATTTGTACTGTCTACCCTCAAGTTGTAAAGCACTACGTAAACTGTTGGCGCTATATAAATCCTGT
Organism: Lithobates clamitans; assembly: GCA_037952925.1. Taxonomy (NCBI): domain Eukaryota; kingdom Metazoa; phylum Chordata; class Amphibia; order Anura; family Ranidae; genus Lithobates; species Lithobates clamitans. The sequence continues at coordinate 463,323 of JBBGZY010001477.1, forward strand.
ATAATAATAATAATAATAATAATCAGATCTCAGCGGGGACCACACTGTTCTGCAGCCGGGAAATCTGCTCTGACTTCTTGTCAGGGTTTACTGCTGTCATCATGCTCTTGTGCTGATTTGCAGGGAGAGTATATCCCTCTTCCGCTCTGAGATGAGAATACACTGCCTAGATCTTCAGTCTTCAGGCAAAAAGTGGAGATCTAGTGCTGGGCTTTCTTATTAGACAGATTGATATAAATCACAAGTGAAGTGTAGAAGCACTATGTATTAAATATTTATCATATCAAATCATATCAAATAGTGGTGTATATTTAAAGAAAAAAAAAAAAGACACGTTTTCAACAGATCAGTTTCTATTCTTGGACACGATGGCTACTTATCAGTCATTTGCTCAGAGATGGGCCATTTTTTTGATCAAGTACAACAAATTCATTGATCACCACATCAGTACTAAAACTAAAGATGCATATCTGACTATGGAATCTATAACAAATTGCTGAGTTGCCAAATTTAAATGAAAAAAAAAAAAATGACCGAGTTAACAAAATCTTACTGTGCGACTTTCGAAAAACCCATTGCCTTGTAAACGGAAAAATGACTGGCTGTTATTTAGGAGCAAACGAGGTGCCAGGTCCGGGCTTGCCGCGACACAGGCACAAGTCTGAACGTTTATAAACACAGATAGTTCCGCTTGATTAATTCAGCAGCCTGTCTCCGAGAAAGCCACCACTTTGTCTACATGGTTGGAGCTTACTAGAGAAGCTTAATGTAGGCTTGATTTAAGTTTTTGATCTATTCCAAGGCACTTCTCGGCTAAAAGTGTGTTGATTTTACTGAGAATGTTTGGGAATATCTGCGGGGGAACAATGAGTACGCTGTGTTTTATGACCTCTCTTTCGCAAGTGCTTCAAAGTTTTTCCTCTCTTCCAACACGTTGTAATTGGAAAAGCAGCACAGCGTTGAAGGACCGGGTGAGACACTTCGACCATGCATGGCACATCTCCTTGGGTGGTCAAGGGTGCATGTTATTATGTGTGACGGTGCCTTGGGGTACACACAGCCCCTTGCCATTGTTTTGTGCTGGTTAATTTACTGTGCTGTCAGAAATAAACTACAATTCATTCTTTACAATTTTCATTAGAGGCATTTTTTTTCGACTCTGCTTTGAGTTTCTTAAAGTATACATTTCGGTGAAAAATATCTCAGAGCGAATGTATGAGAAATAATTTATTTTAAAAACCTTTAGGAAAACAGAAGCAATGGGTGCACAGGTGGATTGCCTGTGGCAACCAATCAGAGCCATTCCTGTCTGCAGTAAAAAGGTGATATGGGGAATTTGATTGGCTGATTTATTTTATATAAGCCATAGTTTTCATAAATGCAATTTAAAACCTGCAGGCAGAATCCAAAGACCCAATTAAATGCAGCTTTGTATTCATCAATAGATCTTTTAATGGATTTTTTAAATGCAATCAGTGTAAGTTATTGATTTTAACCGCTTCAGCCCCGGAAGATTTTACCCCCTTCCTGACCAGAGCACTTTTTGCGATTTGGCACTGCGTCACTTTAACTGATAATTGCATGATCGTGCGACATTGCACCCAAACAAAATTGACGCCTTTTTCCCCACAAATAGAGCTTTCTTTTGGTGGTATTTGATCACTTCTACGGTTTTTTTTTTTGCACTATAAACAAAAAAAAGAGCGACAATTTTGAAAAAAACACATTATTTTTTACTTTTTGCTATAATAAATATCCCCCAAAAATATATAAAAAAACAATTTTTTTCCTTAGTTTAGGCCGATATGTATTCTTCGACATATTTTTGGTAAAAAAAAAATCGCAATAAGCGTTTATTGATTGGTTTGAGCAAAAGTTAGAACGTCTACAAAATAGGGGATAGTTTTATGGCATTTTTATTTTTATTTTTTTTTATTAGTAATGGCGGCGATCTGCGATTTTTATCGGGACTGTGAGATTATGGCGGACACATCGGACAATTTTGACACTACTTTGGGACCAGTGTCATTTATACAGCAATCAGTGCTATAAAAATGCACTGATTACTGTGTAAATGACACTGGCAGTAAAGGGGTTAACCACTATGGGGCGATGAAGGGGTTAAGTGTGTCCTAGGGAGTGATTTTAACTGTAGGGGCGTGGGCTTCAAGTCACATGACAGCGATCACTGCTCCTGATGACAGGGAGCGGTGATCTCTGTCATGACACAAGCCAGAACGGGGAAGTGCCTTGTTTACATAGGCACTTCCCCGTCCTGGGGCTCCGTGACACGATCGCCGGGAGTCCGGCGGACATCAAGTCCGCTGGTCCCGCCGGCACGGTCACGCCCTACGCGCGCCTGCTATCCCCGGCTCTTAAAAGAGACGTACAGGTACGCCCATTTGCCCACTGCTGCCATTGTGCCGACGTATATCGGCGTGCAGTGGTCGGCAAGTGGTTAACTTGGTCTTAGCATCTTGGAGTTCTTGTACAGCAAACTGAGAGAGGAAGCATCAGCTTCATTAAAGTGTATTAACTATTTTCATATTACTGGGTTTAGTAACTAAACCCAGTAATATGAAAATAGTTAATCTGCCCCCCCCCCCCCCCACAGCTTATAAATCTTCTTTTTACATTAAAATATTGCCACTATATACCTTTTTGGATGATATGTATACCACGGCTACATCATAAACTGCACAGTTTTTTCAGTTCTGAGAGATCAGGAAGGTGGAGATTTTCTCACTACATCCTGTATACACGCCCACATGTGTGATGTCAATATCATGTGACCTGGTTATCTCTGAGAATGAGAAGCTGTCCTCTCCAGCATAAAAGACACAACTGGGCATGTGCAGGTTGGCTATTGCCTGTGTGTTAGCTGGCTTTCCCAAGCTAGACATTGCAGAAAGAGGAGGATCTATGCATACAGCATAAAACAGCCTTTTTACACAATGCAGTGGATTAACCCCTTACAATTCACAGTGAGTATAACAAGCATGCTATGCTGCATATAAAGACAGATTTTACTGTTGTGGGTTTAGTAACATTTTAACTTGTGTGCTGACAAGAAATATAAGAAATAAAAAGGGTAAAAATACCCAGAAGCTGCGCAAATGTTAAAGATTTTAAACTAATTAATCAAACTGATAGCTGCTCGTTATGGGCAAGTACCCATGAGTGATAAAAGAAATTAATATTTGGTAATTGATTTAAACTGCGTTCTCTATAGTGAAATCTCTGGTTTCAAACATAATTAAACACAAAGTGATGCTAATCCATATGTGTCACCATTGTTAACAATATACATCAATAATTCATACAATAAAATGCAAGTGCATATCTGCATATAGGCATCCAAATAGGAAATGAAAAAATAAAATATAAAAATAGTGTCCAAACAATGAAGTGATATAGGTGATAAATAAATCTTCTTAAAATCTTCTTAATCCTAGTACGAGACGACTGTGTATCTTCCGCCACCAACACCTGTCAAACTTCCTACTCACCAGATTGCTATGACACCCATTACATGTAGTCAGAAGTGCAGATGAAACAGACCAAAGTGGAGAAACTCCTTCCAACTCAGATCGTGTCAACAGATCTCCAAACATCCGTGGGGTGATGAAAAGAAGAAAGAGGCTCCCATAGTGAAGTTTGTTATGTTTAATTGTAGGTTAAAATCTAAAAAAAAAAAAACAATCTCAACATGCGATACAAGCAAGTAGTTGGAAACGCCGTTTGCGCTCCAGCTGCGTCTCAAAGGGTGGAAGTGACGTATCACGCTCAGAGCATTCAATGCGTTTTGTCAGCAAGTTCTGACGTCATTGACCCCTGATGACGTCAGAATGTGCTGACGAAACGCATGGAAATGAAATTTAAATGTTATGAAAATGACCAATTAGTGACATGCAGCTAAGCACTATAACCCAGCTATTGGGCACAAAATAGAGATGCAGGTAATAGAGTGCAACGCTAGGTTTAAACACAAGATAACCCTGTGCATGAAAACATATGTAAAGTAGGTACAACACAATGTTAAAAATGTGCAGTATAACATAAACATAAATAGCATGAATTCAGATAAAGTGCAACTGTGTAGTGGAATGTGATAACTCGTGCTATGCAGCCAAATAGTCGTTTTTAGTGCAGTCCTATGCGACAATGTATGGTGAAAACAAAGTCGCACACAAAGTGCACAAAAGTGCAAAATGATGCCAATAAGAAAAAAATGTTCATATATTGCTGGAATCCAATATAGTGACTTCAAAGTGCAGCATATAACATAGATCAAGTGCTCATCACCATGTTTCCCGTCACCTCATTAAGATAAAAGGCTTACCAGAAAGCCTGCGACCTCCCTTATTCAGGGGGGTCAAACAGCGCTTTAAGTGGAATCAAAGATTCACCGATGGAAGACTCTAGCGTTCCTCTCTGAACAGATCCATAGACATCCAATGGAGTCCCAGTGATATAGACGGCAGGAGATAATATAAAAAAGAGAAAGACTCCAATAGTGGACATACAAGTCTGTTTAAAATCAGATTGCTCATGCGCAGAACGTGTGTGTGTAGCGGTGTTGGTGGTGGAAAATACACAGTCACTCCCAATCGTCTCTTACCAGGATTAAGAAGATTTCTTTATCACCTATATCACTTCATTATTTGGTCACTATTTTTATATTTTATTTTTCATTTCCTATTTGGACACCTATATGCAAATATGCACTTGCCTTTATTGTATGAATTATTGATGTATATTGTTAAAAATGGTGACACATATGGATTAGCATCACTTTGTGTTTAATTATGTTTAAAACCACAGATTTCTCTATAGAGAGTGCTGTCTAAACTAATTACCAAATATTAATTTCTTTTATTTGATAAGAAATATGCTGACAGGTGGAAAGAGCAGAGTGAGATGAGCTCTTCTTCTTCAGTATCCAGTCACAGTCTAATGCCCCGTACACACGGTCGGATTTTCCGATGGAAAATGTCCGATCGGAGCGTGTTGTCGGAAATTCCGACCGTGTGTGGGCTCCATCGGACATTTTCCATCGGATTTTCCGACACACAAAGTTGGACAGCAGGAGATAAAATTTTCCGACAACAAAATCCGTTGTCGGAAATTCCGATCGTGTGTACACAAATCAGACGGACAAAGTGCCACGCATGCTCAGAATAAATAAAGAGATGAAAGCTATTGGCCACTGCCCCGTTTATAGTCCCGACGTACGTGTTTTACGTCACCGCGTTTAGAACGATCGTATTTACCGACAACTTTGTGCGACTGTGTGTAGACAAAACAAGTTTGAGCCAACATCCGTCTGAAAAAATCCTAGGATTTTGTTGTCGGAATGTCCGAACAAAGTCCGACCGTGTGTACGCCCTATAAGGGTGGGTCCAGTATAACTTGGGCTCAAAGGAAGTGGGTTGAATGATACTGATTGTCATTCATCCTGGAAGACTGAGGACATCTACTGGCAGAAAAGAAGTGATGCATAGGACAGCTTGAATGTGAGTATTGCAGCTCTTTGGTTATTTTTTTTAATGGGCTTTTTTTCTTTTTTTTTGACAGGAGTTCTGCTGTAAAGTTCATCAAAACTTTTTTTGTTTTGAATAGAATGAGAAGGGGTTATGGTACCTGTCAAGTTTATATTACTGTAATAAAGGTTCAGCACCTTAATATAGCAAAAGCAAATTAAGTAATAAAGTAAATGAAACATCCACTGTAAATCATGTGCTTAAAAATGTGAAAGTGAAAACCACACACAAAAAAAACACAAATAAACTAAAAAGTCCTTTAACTCCAGAAATGTCTATGTAGTGCCTTCCACCATCCAAAAAAGGGGACAGAATGTGCAACTGAGGGTAAGACCGCACTCACCAGCTCCATAGCTGCTAATGTAGCAAGTTTTTGGGACTCTTTGGGAATTAAAAATCTCAGCTTCCACTCTATGGACATGCAACTCCATCCATCCATCTGAGGACCTGATGTCACCTTGCCACTTCTGGTAGGTTTGTGTAGGAATCAGGTAGGTCAGTTTTGTGGTCAGGTAGGTTAGTGTAGGAATCAGGTAGGTTCGTGAAGGAGGCAGGTAGGTCAGTGTAGTAGTCAGGTAGGTCAGTGTAAGTGTCAGGTAGGTCAGTGTAGGTGTCAGGTAGGTCAGTGTAGATGTCAGCGTAGTGGTCAGGTAGGTCAGGAATCAGGTAGGCCAGCGTAGTGGTCAGGTAGGTCAGTGTAGGAATCAGATAGGTCAGTGTAGTAGTCAGGTCAGCGTAGGAATCCGAAAGATCAGTGTAGTGGTCTGGTAGGTCAGTGAAGAAATCAGGTAGGTCAGTTAGGTCAGTGTAGGAATCATGTAGGTCGTTGTAGTGGTCAGGTAGGTCAGTGTAGTGGTCAGGTAGGTCAGTGTAGGAATCAGGTTGGTCAGCGTAGTGGTCAGGTGGGTCAGGGTAGGAATCAGGTAGGCCATTGTAGGAATCAGGTAGGTCAGTGTATTGGTCAGGTAGGAATCATGTAAGTCAGTGTAGTGGTCAGGTAGGTCAGTATAGGAATCAAGTAGGTTTGTGTAGGAATCAGGTAGCTCAGTGTAGGTATCAGGTAGGTCAGTGTGGAAATCATGTAGGTCAGTGTAGGAATCAGGTAGGTTCGTGTAGGAATCAGGTAGGTCAGTGTAGTGGTCCGGTACGTCAGTGTAGGAATCATGTAGGTCATTGTAGTGGTCAGGTAGGTCAGTGTAGTGGTCAGGTAGGTCAGGGTAGGAATCAGGTAGGTCCCGGTAGGAATCAGGTAGGTCCGGGTAGGAATCAGTTAGGTCAGTGTAGTAGTCAGGTAGGTCAGTGTAGGAATCAGGAAGGTTTGTGTAGGAATCAGGTAGAGCAGTGTAGATGCTGATGTCACCTTGCCACTTCTGGTTTCGGAACTGGCTGCCATCTGTAAGTGCACTGCTACACAAACCTACCTGATTCCTACACTATGGACATCCAGCTCTATCCAACCACCTGAGGTTGTGGAATTTTTTGACTGTAACAGCAGCAGGCCAGATATAGTGTGGTCATTTATTACTAATGCATAAGAATCACATAAAAACGATTAAAAAAATCCAGATGCCAAGTAGTAAAAACATGTACAGCAGTGCACTTACAGATGGCAGCCAGTTCCGAAACCAGAAGTGGCAAGGTGACATCAGCATCTACACTGCTCTACCTGATTCCTACACAAACCTTCCTGATTCCTACACTGACCTACCTGACTACTACACTGACCTAACTGATTCCTACCCGGACCTACCTGATTCCTACCGGGACCTACCTGATTCCTACCCTGACCTACCTGACCACTACACTGACCTACCTGACCACTACAATGACCTACATGATTCCTACACTGACGTACCGGACCACTACACTGACCTACCTGATTCCTACACGAACCTACCTGATTCCTACACTGACCTACATGATTTCCACACTGACCTACCTGATACCTACACTGAGCTACCTGATTCCTACACAAACCTACTTGATTCCTATACTGACCTACCTGACCACTACACTGACTTACATGATTCCTACCTGACCAATACACTGACCTACCTGATTCCTACAATGACCTACCTGATTCCTACCCTGACCCACCTGACCACTACGCTGACCAACCTGATTCCTACACTGACCTACCTGACCACTACACTGACCTACCTGACCACTACAACGACCTACATGATTCCTACACTGACCTAACTGACCTACCTGATTTCTTCACTGACCTACCAGACCACTACACTGATCTTTGGATTCCTACGCTGACCTGACTACTACACTGACCTATCTTATTCCTACACTGACCTACCTGACCACTACGCTGGCCTACCTGATTCCTGACCTACCTGACCACTACGCTGACATCTACACTGACCTACCTGACACCTACACTGACCTACCTGACACTTACACTGACCTACCTGATTCCTACACTAACCTACCTGACCACAAAACTGACCTACCTGATTCCTACACAAACCTACCTGATTCCTACACTGATTTACCTGACCACTACGCTGACCTACCTGATTCCTACACTGATCTACTTGACCACAACGCTGACCTAACTGATTCCTACACTGACCTACCTGATTCCTATGCTGACCTACCTAACCACTACACTGAACTACCTGACACCTACACTGACCTACCTGACACCTACACTGACCTTCCTGACACCTACACTGACCTACCTGCTTCCTTCACGAACCTACCTGATTCCTACACTGACCTACCTGACCACTACACTGACCTACCTGATTCCTACACAAACCTACCCGATTTCTATGCTGACCTACCTGACCACTATGCTGACCTACATGATTCCTACATTAACCTACCTGACCACTACGATGACCTACATGATTCCTACACTGACCTAACTGACCACTACACTGACCTACCTGACTACTACACTGACTTTCCTGATTCCTACAGGAACCTTACCTGACCTACCTGACCACTACGCTGACCTACATGATTTCCATGCTGACCTACCTGATAACTACACTGACCTACCTGATTCCTACGCTGACTTACCTGACCACTACACTGACCTACCTGATTCCTACACAAACCTACCTGATTCCTACACTGACCTACATAACTACTACACTGACCTACCTGATTCCTACACTGACCTACCTGATTCCTACACAAACCTACCCGATTTCTATGCTGACCTACCTGACCACTATGCTGACCTACATGATTCCTACATTAACCTACCTGACCACTACACTGACCTACCTGACCATTACAATGACCTACATGATTCCTACACTGACCTAACTGACCACTACACTGACCTACCTGACCACTACACTGACCTTCCTGATTCCTACAGGAACCTTACCTGACCTACCTGACCACTACGCTGACCTACATGATTTCCACTCTGACCTACCTGATAACTACACTGACCTACCTGATTCCTACGCTGACTTACCTGACCACTACACTGACCTACCTGATTCCTACACAAACCTACCTGATTCCTACACTGACCTACCTAACTACTACACTGACCTACCTGATTCCTACACTGACCTAGCTGACCCCTACACTGACCTACCTGACGACAACTGTGGCTGGAAAGTCCTCTACATATGCAGCCCTCAGTACAGCCTTGCACTGCTCACACAAACTCATTTCTTTTGGGGCCCCGCCTCCCAGCCGCTCCTTGGTATCCCCCGCCCACCGAGAGGTCCACCAACAGCTGCCGTACCTCTTCCATGACCATCTGCACCATGCACTGCCCCCCTCCGCCGGTCACACGCAACAGATCACACCAGAGGGGACAGGCTGGACTGGAGGAATCTCTGGGCAGGAGGGGAGGGGAACTAGGGTGCTGCGGAGGAATGCAGGGATATGCCTAATCGGAGGTAAGGGGGAGTCTGCAGCACAGCACACTCAGTACCCCCCTAAATGTTGCGCCCGGGGCACGCGTACCGGTTATCTCCCCATGCTAGGCCACTGCCACCAGGGCAAACAGGGTGACTCTCCCAAGGAGGCAATAATATAAACTGTAATATGTATAACTGTAATAAATATGTAACTGTAAAATGTAATAAGTCAGTTCTAAAATAATAATAAATAGAAGGCTATATATAACAGTAATATAGGCTAATATAGGCTTAATATAACAGTAATAAAGGTTCAGCGCTTTAATGTAGCAACAGCAAATTAAGTAATCGAGTAAAAAAAAAACATCCACTATAAATCATGTGCATAAAAACATGAAAATGAAAACCACACACAGAAAACGCATAAATAAACTAAAATGTACTTTAACTCAAGAAATGTCTCAGCTTTGGGAATTAACAATCTCAGCTTCCACGCTATGTAGGAATCAGGAAGGTTTGTGTAGGAATCAGGTAGAGCAGTGTAGTGGTCAGGTTAGTCAGCGTAGGAATCAGGTAGGTCAGTGTAGGTATCAGGTAGGCCAGTGTGGAATTCATATAGGTCAACGTAGTGGTCAGGTAAGTCAGTGTAGGAATCAGGTAGGTTTGTGTAGGAATCAGGTAGGTCAGTGTAGGAATCAGGCAGGTTTGTGTAGGAAGCAGGTAGGTCCATGTAGTAGTCAGGTAGGTTGGGGTAGGTGTCAGGTAGGTCAGTGTAGTGGTCAGGTAGGTCAGCATAGGAATCAGGTAGGTCAGTACTCGTGGAAGGCACTCAGGATGTGCTAAAAGTACACGGGTTAGGGGGCACAAATTACTTACCTTGCCCTGGGCGCTGACAACCCACGTTACGCTACTGCCTGGTGGTCATTCTCACCTAGACAGAAAGTGGTGGGATATCCAAAATCTTACTGTTTTTGCTGGAATAGAAGTTGAGATGAAATCTTTCAATGGGAAAACATGTTCCGGAGACATCTTTCTATGAGGGGATTTTCAAGAACAAAGTAAAGTCATTTCTTGTGATTTTGTAATATAACAGTAATATTTTTATACCCAGCACTCAGTGTATGAAGTGCTATGAAAATATATGGCGATTCCTTTAGTGCAGGATACCTAATTGACAGAAGGATATTGATATTGATTAATAGTTACACATAATAATATATTCATAAGGATGTCTCTGCAAAAGTAAAGAGCTTCAATGAGATTTGTTTTAGAACATACAATATTAAAGAAGTGCATTTTACACCGTGTTAATGATTCCACTGAGTATCAGAGAGCATTTTACACTGTAAACTACTGAGGACATGATAAAATGAGATACTGCCAGATTCACCGATTAGATTGCAGCAGTCTTTTCCTGGAATAAAAAAGTTAAAATATAACTGAAGGAAAAACTTTTTTTTAGGTTAGGATAGAGTGGTTAAGGGGGTTAAAACTCTTCTCGTGTTTTTACTGCTGTTTGTGTCCCTGTTAAGCCGCGTACACACGAGCAGAATGTCCTACAGAAAAAGTCTGACAGTCGTTTGTATGCCTCATCAGACTCTGTTTTTCGAAAATTCTGATGGACCTAGAAATAGAACATGTTCTAAATATTTTCCGATGGACCCAATTCCTATCAGGAAAATCGCTCGTCTGTATGCTGTTCCGACGGACCAAAAACGACGCATGCTCTGAAGCAAGTACGAGACGGAAGCTATTGGCTACTGGCTATTGAACTTCCTTTTTCTACTCTCGTCGTATGTGTTGTACGTCACCGCGTTCTGGACGGTCGGACTTTGGTTTGACCGTGTGTAGGCAAGACCGCTTGAATGGAATTCTGTCGGAGAAACCTTCGGAGTTTACTCCGACGGCAAAACCGGTCGTGTGTACGCGGCATTAGGGTTATTCACCCTCTTTGATAGTCATGATCATCAATGTCACCGGTATAGATGGGCTGAACACCCTCCAATTCAGTTCGCGCCAGAACTCTCGAACATCGCAAAAGTTTGGATCCTATAGTCCTATGGGACCCAAACTGGAAAAAAAGTGCCCATTTTCAAAGCTTATATGCAAGGTATTGGCCATAACAAGGGTATGGGGCCTGGCTACTGCCCTGGGGGACATGTACTAATGCAAAAGAAACTTTTAAAAAGATTGTTTTTAAAGGAGCAGTGATTTTAATGATGCTTAAAGTTAAACAATAAAAATGAAAAATTCCTTTAACCACTTCAATACCAGGCACTTGCCCCCCTTCCAGCCCAGGCCAATTTTCAACTTTCAGCACTGTCACTTTTTAAATGACAATTACGCGGTCATGCTACACTGTACCCAAACAAAATTTTTATCATTTTGTTTCCATAAATAGGGCTTTCTTTTGGTGGTATTTGATCACCCCTCTTTTCTTTTTCTTTTTGCTAAGCAAATAAAAAAAGACCGAAAATTTTGAAAAAAAAAAAACAGTTTTTCTTTGTTTCTGTTATACAATTTTGTAAAAAAGTTTTCTCCTTCACTGATGGGCACTGATAAGGTGGCAACGATAAGGTGGCACCAATGAGATGGCACTGATGAGGTGGCACTGATAGGCACTGACGATGGGCACTGATAGGTGGCACTGATGGGCACTGATAGTTGGCACTGATGGGTGGCACTGATATGCAGCACTGATGGGCATTAATAGGCGGCACTGATGGAAACTCATAGGTAGCACTGGTGGGCACTGATAGGCAACACTGATGGGCACTGATGGGTACTTATGGGTGGCACTGATAGGCGGCACTGATGGGCACTGATGGCTGGCATTGATAGATTGCACTGATAGGCATCACTGGTGCCACTGGCATGCATTTTTAATGGGCACTGATTGGCAGCTGCCTGAGCACTGATTGGCATATCCCTGGTGGTCTAGGGTGGCATACCTGGTGGTCCTGTGTGGTGGCCATCCCTGGTGGTCCTGCTGGCATTCTGGTGGTCCTGGGCGGGCATCCGCAGTAATAAACAGTCATCGCAGACCCCCCCTGTCAGGAGAGCCACTGATCGGCTCTCCTCTACTTGCGTCTGTCAGACACGAGTGAGGAAAAGCCGATAAACGGTTCTTCCTGTTTACATCGTGATCAGCCATGATTGGACGTGGTAAAGAGCCTCCATCAGAGGCTCTTTACCATCAGAGGCTCTTTACCGAGATCGTGATGCAGTGTGTCAGACTGACATGCCACACCACCGATCGCCGAATAGGGTGCGTGAGCGCGGTTTATCCTGCTGGACCTCATATGATGCCCAGTCAGGATAACTGAACCACTGCCCGGCCGTCATTTTGCTATAGGCCAGGTGGGAAGTGGTTAAGGGAAGTCTCATTAGTCTGCCTGTAAAGGGGTGCATCTGTACCGTGTATAGAACTGTCACGAATGTCATGTCTACCCCAACGTAGGTGGTCAAACACTATAGCTAGCTACTGTGTGCTTCACCTATAGCAGCCCCCTTTCCCTTAAGGCAAGCAGACCTACTGGTACTTGGTTGCTCCCAGGACTTATACACAATGCTATAGTGCCTGGCTACCACAAGAGGGCAGACACGAACAGAGCAAACGACAGACTACTTGCAGTTTAGCAGACAGATAGCATGGTTCTATGACAGTCCAGGTAAAAGGCAGGCTGAGTTCAGGGAATAGTAAAATATCTGATCCAATGACAGTCTAGATAAAAAGGCAGGCTGAGTTCAGAGACAAGGCCAATATCCAACCCGGGTCATACACAGGGAAATCCAACAGCAAAGCAGGGCAGAAAAGGGGAGGCTTGATCATGACTATTGTATAACATGTGTCCCATAATACCCTTTACCTTCATAACCCACCAAGCCAGAAACTGCTACGACCCCTACACCTTCTTTTCCCCCCAGAAAATGAGACCACACCAATCTGGAGTAAATAATTGGCCGTAGCAGCAAATTCCTTTTATTAATAACAATAATAATCAAACAAATAGAATTCTCATAAAATAACATACCTGTATGGAAAAAACCCCTGAAATAAACCACCCCCATCTGTTAGATACTCCCGTTGGTCTCTGCAGGGAAAAATCCACCAATCTTGCAACTTGATCCAATCCGGCACTGCGGTACCTTAACTAAAAAATAGGCTTCCAGCTGACATGCTAGCTCGGGGACAACAAACAATTGACCGCAGTGCACCAATAACTAAAATTCTAGCTAAAACCCCTGTTAACTGGAATATCAACAAACGGGCCTCATACTACTGATGGGTCCCAAACTCTTCGTATCTGGGGTTTAATCCTGCACCTGCAAAGTCAAACACCATGCCACAGCACACACCAGGAAAAAACCTTACCCTTGTGTGCCCTGCCAAACCCTCAAAGCTCGCTGGATCCCATCCTGTAAACCCAAGGCTCACAGGTCGATCCCTACATCATTCAGGTGTACACCATCCCTCCTCAAGTACCTCCACGTATCCACTTCCAATTCAAGGTGTCTGATTGCAATCCCACCATTCCTGACCACAAAACCACTCACATCCTTGTTCACCTTCTTCCTGGCCCAGTTGATCTTATCTACAGACCTCGCTAACCTCCAGGTGGTCCGAGCCACAATGTCCGACCATACAATAATCATGTGTGGAAAGGCCATTCTGAGTTGCCAAAAATCAAATTTGATGTCTCGCACCAAATCCAACATTGACTTAGATCCTAAGTCATTTCCACCCACGTGTAGAACCAACACGTTCGGAGGACAATCCAACCGTGCAAATATTCGCACTTCTGACACTGTTCTACCCCACAGCATACCTGGGACCCCCAACCACCGAAGGCAGGCTTCCTGTCTGGAAAAACCTAATTGTCTGCCACCCCGCCTTGCGTCTCCTCTCCTTGCCCCCCAACACACATATGAGTGGCCCACTATCCATACCCGGCACTGTGGTCTACCTGAAAAAGAAAAAACAAAATCCCCAGCAAATCAATGAGGCACACATATACACAATTGTCATCAACCAATCTTAAGAAAACCTTAATCAAATAAAACCCTTGCCCTCAACTCCTCAACTTTTTTTTTTTTTTTATACATTCAGTAAATGAGGGCGAACATAAGATTGAAACCTTCTAGATTCCCATCTCCCAATCCTTTTTACCGCCTCCTCGTCTAATCCCTAGCGAACTGCTTCCGTAGCCGCCCCGATCCAAAAGGAATGGGATGAAAACTTTTGCTCCCCTAGACCCAATGCCCCCAAACATTTCTTAAAAAGTGCAATACATTGAAAACGAGATAGCGACAGCCCATCCCGATGCACCAAAAAGGAACCTGCCATGTCTGGGCGTACCGCGAGGAAATCCCCCAATAATTTTACTGGGCACAAGGGAGACCCTGGCAGCGAAAAAACCTGCACCATCTTTCCCTTGCCCCACTGATCAGTTTTTGATTTTTTAACCAGTATGTATAGCTTGTCTTCCCCACATCTGACATCCTGCACCCCTATCCCCCCTGTTACCTTCTTAGAGGGGCTAACTAGTTCGCTAATCCTAAACGCCCCGAAAAATGCCAATACGAATGCCGCCTTAAACAGAACCACCTCATACTCCGAGGAACAGGCCAGTCCCAACTGTACCAGCAACCTACCTAACAGCTCACAGCTCAAACGACACAAGCCGCCTAGAGTCCTTTTCCGGCATGGCACACCGGTAGCCCTTTAGCGCCTGTCTAACCCAGAGATCCTTAGTGAAGTCGGGTAAACAGTGAAATTTAAACCAAAACGCCAACCCTGCCAGTTTTTTCTCTAACCCCGACACTGAAACCCCGTCCTCCAATTGCGAGAGACAAAATACAAAAACCAACAACCTGAGATTTCGGTCCTCCTGTCCATCCGCTACCTGTTGTACCATGGACACCCATTCCTGCCATACCCTGTGGTAAGCTGACCACGTTGCGTCGCTCACCGATCGCCTGATCTAGCCGGCTACTCTTCCAAGGCAATCCTCCACAGCCACTCGGGACAAGGGACCCCGCTCTGTTCCGCCCCCGGTGCCAATTCCCGAAACCTGTCCCACTGAAAGCGAGATAACGCATCAGCAATGACATTTTCCACCCCGGGGAGGTGAACAGCATAAATAAACACGTTCAACTGTAGGCAACGTAGCACCAGGTGCCTGAGAAACCTGATTACTGGCGGCGATGCCGCAGACATTTTGTTAATCACCTGTACTACCCCCAAATTGTCCCCGTGAAACCTCACTTTCAAATTTCGGAAAGATTCCCCCCACAATTCCACTGCTAAAACCACAGGGAACAACTCCAACAGTAACATATTTTTTACGAGCCCAGCATCCTTCCACGACTGCGGCCAAGGCCCCGCACTCCACTTACCTTGGAAAAAAGTTCCAAAGCCCGCAGAGCCCGCCGCATCTGTGTACAGCTCCAGATCGAAGTTGCTAACTGGACCTGACATCCATAGTGCCCTGCCGTTAAAATTAGCCAGGAATGTGTGCCATACTGTCAGGTCCTCTCTATGGGCCTTCACCAAGCGCACATAGTGTTTGGGAGACGTAACCCCCGCAGTACTTGCAGACAGCCGCCTGCAGAATACCCGCCCCATGGGCAATATGCGACACGCGAAATTCAGCTTACCTAATAATGATTGTAAGGTTCGCAGCTATACTTTGCGAAGTCCCAAGATCCCCCGAATCTCTGCCTTCAATGCCTCCAACTTGTCCTCCGGCAGCCTGCATTCCATGGCATCTGAGTCTAAAACGATGCCCAGAAAGCTCAACACTTTCCTAGGACCTTCTGTTTTTTCTGGTGCCAACGGAATGCCAAACTTATCAGCAATGTGCTCCAGCGTGGCCAACAGGACCGCGCAAACTTCGGATGCAGGTGGGCCCACGAAGAGAAAATCATCCAGGTAATGGATGATGGAATTTACTCCTGCGACGTCATGTACCACCCACTCAATGAAAGAACTGAACTGTTCAAACAGTGCACAGGATATAGAACACCCCATGGGCAGGCAGCGATCCACATATTATTCTTCCTGCCAAAAGCAACCCAACAAACGAAAACTTTCGGGGTGAACCTGGAGCAAACAAAAAGCCGACTCAATGTCAGCTTTTGCCATCAGCGCCCCCTGCCCATACTTCCTAACCCAAAATACCGCGGCATCAAAAGACCTATATGAAACCGCGCATACCTCCGGGTCAAAAGCGTCATTCACCGAACCCCCTTTTGGGAATGACAAATGGTGAATGAGCCTGAACTTGTTGGGCTCTTTTTTCGGCACCACCCCCAAAGGTGACACCACCAGCTCCTGTATTGGCACAAAAGGAAAAAGACCGCCCATGCGGCCCAACACAACCTCCTTCCGCAGTTTCTCCGAAACCACATGTTGTGAGGCTGACCGCAAATTGCGTGACAAGGGGGGGAGTATTGACCAGACGTGAAAGAATTCTAAACCCTTCCAAAAAACCTAGGCCCAGCAACCGCGCTGCCTCCCTATCCGGGTACCTATCCAGGAAAGGTTGCATCTTTCCCACTATCATCGGCGTTGTCCCCCTTACTAACAGACTCCCCGGTACGGCTTTTTCCTTGTTTAAAACAACGGGACCCAGGATGTCCTCCCCCACAACCTGAACATTCGTGCTTGTACTTGCACGACCCCCCAAATCTGCAGACACCCTCGTTGAATTGCCAACAAACCCCTTTTTTTTCTTGTGGCCGATTGTCTGGGGTTGGATGAGCCACTGCCCCCCCTGAAAAAACGGACTCGTGGGCCTTGCTGACGTCATAAGGCGCATCCATAAACTGATGTCCTTATGATCCCACCTCAAGGACGGGCGGATAGCCCTCCGCTGCCTAAACTGCTCGTCGTACCGGAGCCACGCTGTTCCCCCGTAGACTCTGTAGGCCTCTCCCACGGCGTCCAAATAACAGAACAGTAACGACCAGTGTTCCGGGTTCTTTTCCCCAATAACGCTTGCCATAATCACAAAGGCCTGCAGCCAATTCGTGAAAGTCCTAGGGATGAGCCTATATCTCCTCTTTTCTTCATCCTCTTTTTTATTGTCCGCCGGCTTCACCCTATCCAGATTAAACTTTTCCAGCGGTAGGAGCGCAAAAATCTCTACGTAATCTCCCTTCCAAATTTTTTCCCTTACCTCAGGTTTTAGATGTGCTCCCAGGGGCCCCTCGAAACACACATAAACTTCGCATTTGGCAGCATCCGCCAACCTTACAAAGTCCTGTTTTTTAGTCCCCTCCCCAGTTGATCCCTCTGGTGTCGTAGATGCTACCTCCTTATCAGCCACCCCTGCGACCTCCGTCGCGGGTGCCGCGGACTCCGCCACAGGCCCTTGTGGAGTCCCCATGACCACTGTCACCCCCTTTGTCGCCCCCCCCGACCCCAGGAGCCTCCCATGCCCCCGCAGGTGACTGTGTACCACCCGACCCCGGTTCAAACGTATGCACTAACTCCTTCAAACCCACTAAAAATGCCTGCAACCCAGCATCCGCCCTGGCGCGGTCTGCGACCAGCATGGCCGGAGCGGGAGGCATGGTCGCAGCCGACCGCCCCGCTGAAACCTGTCCCCCACCATTGCTCACCCCAATCACCCCCACATTAGTATCCCCGACACATGCATTGCTACATCTCGACTCCCCGGGATGCCTGGAAGGGGTCCCACCAGCCGACCGTCCCGTCTCCACCACCGTCGGACATCTGCGCTGCCCATCGTCGTCTGACTGCGACAGCTCTCCTTCAGACCGGTACACCGCCATCTCTTCATCACTTGCCGACAGCCCTCCAGCGGAAGCGTCACTGGATGCCGGAGATCCGCGATTCTCTAAGCGCCTCCTCCCAGCTCCGGATCCTCCCACCGACTTGTGTGTTGCTTTTCTGTGCCCATTGTCTTTTGGTTCGCAGTGCCGCACAAGGCCTCTGCCAGCTGCTGTCCTCCTCACCTCCGACAATGGGGGCCTACCTGCTGCTGATCTGGGGTGCCTGGCTGCCGTCTCTGATCCTGTCCCCCGCCAAAGCCCCGCCCCCGCCGCAGCCAAGCCAGCGGCCGAGCACACTGTCTTCTCTTTTGTAGGCCCAGCATCCGCCCTGGAACTGCTGGCGCTATCTCCTCTCACTCCTGGGCCTGTCAGCGACTGCCGCCCCTTCCCCCGCACTACATGCGCTGCCGCGCGCTTCGCGGGCGGCCCTGATAACGGCCGACCCGCACAGACATACTGCCTATGAAGAGGGGGGTCTGGGGAGAAGCGAGTCGGCGGCCGAGACCACCGGCCTCGCACCGCATTACGTCCCGCTGAAGTGGCCGCAGGGGAAGCCTCACCCAGCGCTGCTGTCAGTCTCTCCTCCAGCCATCCCTGTCCCTTGGACGCCGCCTCGGCCTTCAGCCTAGTAAATAACTGCTCCACCGCTGTCATGCTTCCAGCTAAGCTCGTTCCTCCTCGAAAACTGAGCTGGTGAGGGATCTCTCCCCCTGATAACTAACTATGCTCCACCTCTTCCTTCCATCCCAACCAATCCCAGCCTCTTTTACATAATCTCTCCTTATTATGCTATCCCTGTTAACACTGTCATGCCCGTCCTGCGCCCATTGCATTTTATTACTTTTGCTCCGGGCTTTCTGGAACAATGTAGGTAACTCTGTCTCTATCACAAGCAAGGGATAGAGTGTTCAGTTTGCTTATATCAGGTGACTGACCAGATTAATCACCTTGCAGGTGAACACAGACAGGGGGAATGCAACAGCCAACACCCAGATGCTGGAATGAGGAGCAGGAGCAGTAAGTGATCCTGACAAAAACCTGCTGCAGCAAAACTGACATATATGTATATATATATATATATATATATATATATATATAAAGACATTTAAATTGATTTTCCCTGCAAGCTGTCTTTATTTTGAAAGCAACTGCTTGGGGAGCCAGTCTGTATGATGAGGTCACAATTTAGTGCACTCGAAACAAGATTAGAGATTTTTTGGGATAAATTCTGGTGTCTCTGGCAGAGTTTGGATGGAAATAACAAATTTTTACACCACAGTGAGCAAGAAGAGG
This sequence comes from Lithobates clamitans, assembly GCA_037952925.1. Taxonomy (NCBI): domain Eukaryota; kingdom Metazoa; phylum Chordata; class Amphibia; order Anura; family Ranidae; genus Lithobates; species Lithobates clamitans. The sequence continues at coordinate 482,809 of JBBGZY010001477.1, forward strand.
CCAAATTATAGTACACTCAGGCCCAAGTTCATAGGGGAACATGACTGTCAATTTGATGTTTATAAGTGTTATCCCCTCTCTGTAGGCTCATGTTCCTACCTTCCTCAACCTCAGAACCAACATCAGAATCAAGTAATGGCTGTGCATCCTCAAGAAGCAAGTGGCTTACACTGTGTTCAAATAATTCAGCTGACTCCTCCATGCATGATGCTGGGGCAGGAGTAGCTGTGGACAGGGAGGCAGAATAAGCCGCTCTTGCAGCTGTGGTGAACTGCGCACTAGTGTCAGCTTGGGTCATAGAGGATGAGGAGGCTGGTTTAGTAAGCCAGTCCACCTAAGGACTGCACGTTTGCCTGTGGACACAGACGCTGCTGGCCCCCTCATAGTGACATGGAAACATCTGCCTCTCCATGTTGACCTTGCAGACATGATGGGGGGGGGGGTTATTACCCAAATTTAATAGAAACTGGGAAATGTATGATTGGATGCACTTTTCTGAATGAAAAGTGGTGCACTTTAAATTGAGGAGCCTTGGGTAACTCCATCATTTGTGGCTAATCAAGGTGGAGGTCACAATGCTAGCACTGAGATGATCTAGTAGAGAATATTTTTGAAGTACGGATGGGTGATCCATATCATCATAGCTTTTTATAGTTTTATTTTTTTCCTGAGATGGGCTGGTCATATCTATTTTGTATGTTAATGTACTGTATAAGCCTTTTGGATATCTTCTTCAAAAGCTGGCCACAAAATATGAGTATTGTGTACAGAGTCCTGTAAAGCCTGTAATACCTGGTATATTAAAGAGTGTGAGTAGGGTCTTCATAAGATTTTGAAAGTTGTTCATGGTCTTTGAATCAATGCTGTTTTTTTTTTAGGGTATTGTAAAAATGTATTAAATTGATGTAATTTTGCCAGTGATTTAGTTGTGTGGTTTGTGAAAGTTTTATTTAAAATTTTTGTGGCACAAAAGAAGAAAGAGAGGTTAACCTTTATGTAAGATGGAATTGTGCAGCTGTTCTTATTCATGTGTGCAGTGCACCTGAAAACTCTATGTGTACAGGATGACTCAGGGCTTTCTGTATTATTACAACCTAACCTTCAGATTAATTACACTCCAGCCACTTGACAAGCACCTGGATCCCTGTGAAAACCTCATTTGTGTTTTATTAGGGTGACAAAGTCAATCAGCAGACAGTAGTCCAAACAAGCCAATGTGGGATGTCTACTGACCGGTAATCTCAATGTCTCTTTTAATGGGAACAAGCATTTTTTATGGAAAAAAATAAATGGCACATTTAAAGAGGAAGTAAAGTCTATTTTTGCACTTGTACCCACAGGTAAGCCTATAATAAGGCTTACCTGTAGGTACCGTGAATATCACCTAAACCTTCACGGTTTAGGAGATAGTCACACTGCATGCAGCCGGTGATGTCACCGGCGCATGCGCTCTGATGGGACAGCATACCCGTGCCATCCCTTCAGAGTCCCGTGCCGTGACTGCAGGGAGTAACGCCATTACGGCGTTGCCAATCAGATTGGCGGAGCACACGAACTCGGAAGGAAGACCGGGTGAAGAAGATGGAAGCGCTCTCAGCAGTGGCGCGCTGTCAGGAGGGCTTCGTTCTAAGGTAAGTATTTCATAATGTGCTAGTATGCGATGCATATTTGCTCATTATGTCTTTACCTTGCAGAGTTTAAAGAAAATAAAAATAATGCGGTTTACTATCCCTTTAAAGCAGTATTAAAGGGATTGTAAAGATAACTTTAAAAAAATAAAAATAAAATAACAAAAATGTCTATACTCATCTACTCTGTGCAATGGAACCTACTCTTTTCGGGTCCCCCGCCGGCGCTCCTGGCCCGTCCTTGTGCTCGCCCCCGCTCCCTCATCACTGGCTTTGATGGACAGCACTGGAAGCCAATGGCTCCCAGTGCCCCAGCAAAGCCAGCGAGACCTGGAAGTGAGGGGAGAGAAGATCTGCAGATGTGCGCGGCGCTGGATGGAATGAAGTCTCAGGTAAGTAAAGCGGGGCTGAGGGGGCGATGCTGACATCTAGACATTTTTTACCTTAATGCAAGGAATGCATTAAAGTGATTGTAAACCTTCCTGTTTTTTTTTTATTTTTAAAAACATGTCATACTTATCTCCACTGTGCAGCTCGTTTTGCACAGTAGCCCCGATCATTGTCTTCTTGGTTCCCCCAGCGGCTCCTCCTTGCATCAGATAACCCCCTAAGAGAAGCGGGGGGTTACCATGCGGGTGCGCTCCCGAGTCCAGTATTTGTGTTGTATAGACACGAATGCCAGACTCGGCCCCGCCCCCCAGCACCAGCATCATTGGATTTGATTGACAGCAGTGGGAGCCAATGGGTGCGCTGCTATCAATCTATCCAATCAAGAGTCGGGACCCCGTGCAGAGAGGGAGAACAAGTCTCCACCGAGGGGATGAAGGGGCTCAGGTGAGGGGGGGGGGCTGGGGGGCCGGTCACTGCCATAGGTTTTTTTCACCTTAATGCATAGGATGCATTAAAGTGAAAAAACACGAAGGTTTACAACCCCTTTAAGGTAAAAAATTTTGACTTTACAACCATTTTAAATCCAAACAACAAAAATATAATATATTGCAGCTTACTAATCCTTAGATATGGTGGCTGCATTGATTTTCTTTTGGGGCCTTTTATCCCCCTTTATTTGATCTGGTGATCCTGCCAGTAACACACTTCCAGTCTTATGCCGCGTACACACGACCGGACTTTACGGCAGACTTTGTCCGGCGGACTTTTCTACGGACTTTACGACGGACTTTCCAAATGAACGGACTTGCCTACACACGATCAACCAAAGTCCGACGGATTCGTACGTGATGACGTACGACCGGACTAAAACAAGGAAGTTCGTAGCCAGTAGCCAAAAGCTGCCCTAGCGTCGGTTTTTGTCCGTCGGACTAGCATACAGACGAGCGGACTTTTCGACCGGACTCGAGTCTGTCGGACAGATTTGAAACTAGATTTGTTTCAAATCTAAGTCCGTCAAACTTTTCAGAAAAAAAAGTCTGCTGGAGCCCACACACAATCGAATTGTCTGACGGACTCCGGTACGCCGGACCAAGTATGCCGAAAAGTCCGCTCGTGTGTACGCGGCATTAGGGTGTCTGCATTTTGAATTAAAGTGGTTGTAAACCTTTAGCATTTTTCACCTTAATGCATTCTATGCATTAAGGTGAAAAAACTTCTTGGGTGCAGCAGCCCCCCAGCACCCCCTTATACTTACCTGAGCCCCGTAATTCCCGCGCCGGAAACGAGCACACCAGCTCCAGCCGGTGTCTCATGTCCAGATTGGATAGATTGATAGCAGCGCAGCCATTGGCTCCCGCTGCTGTCAATCAAATCCAATGACGCAGGCGCCGGGGGGGCGGAGTCGAGTCCTGCTGTCTGTGTCAACAGACGCAGCAGCAGGACAGGGGAGCGCACCCGCGTGGGTGTCCTATCGGAGAACGCTTCTCCGACAGGACAATCGAGAAGAGGAGGAACCAAGAGCGCCCCTTAGGGACCCCAGAAGAGGAGGATCGGGGCCACTCTGTGCAAAACCGACTGCACAGCGGAGGTAAGTATGACATGTTTTTTTTTTAAAAATAAGAGGAACCTTTACAACCCCATTAAAGAGGAAGTAAACCCTCTCTAAAAAAAAAAAACACCCTGCAAGACAAAGGCATAATGAGCTAGTATGCGCAGCACACCATGCATCCCTAATCTTATTGTATTTCTTGGGGCATTGTCTATGTTCAAAAATGAGTTTTTCATATAGCAATATATGGTTCATTTAGTAACACTTTAAGTGCACTTTAAGGTGCTTCAAATGCTAGTACAGCTTGATGAATCTAGGCCTATAAAGACAGGAAGACAGGGAATAAAACTACTAATCTACACTAAAACAGTAAGTACAGTGCCTTGAAAAGTATTCATACCCCTCGAAAGTTTCCACATTTTGTCATGGTACAACCAAAAACATAAATGTATTTTATTGGGATTTTATGTGATAGACCAACACAAAGTGGCACATAATTGTGAAGTGGAGGGAAAATGATAAATGGTTTTCAAAATTTTTATGTGAAAAATGTGGCGTTCATTTATATTCAGCCCCCCTGAGTCAATACTTTGTAGAACCACCTTTCACTGCAATTACAGATGCAAGTCTTTTTGGGGATGTCTCTACCAGCTTTGCACATCTAGAGAGTGACATTTTTGCTCATTCTTCTTCGCAAAATAGCTCAAGCTCTGCCAGATTGGATGGAGAGCGCCTGTGAACAGCACAGCCACAGATTCTCAATTGGATTTAGATCTGGACTTTGACTGGGCCATTCTAACCCATGGATATGCTTTGATCTAAACCATTCCATTGTATCTCTGGTTGTATGTTTAAGGTCGTTGTCCTGCTGGAAGGTGAACCTCCACCCCAGTCACAAGTCTTTTGCAGAATCTAATGCCACGTACACACGACCGGACTTTATGGCATACTTTGCCCGGCGGACTTTCCGACGGACTTTCCGACGGACTTTCCGAATTAACGGACTTGCCTACACACGATCAACCAAAGTCCGACGGATTCGTACGTGATGACGTACGACCGGACTAAAACAAGGAAGTTCATAGCCAGTAGCCAATAGCTGCCCTAGCGACGGTTTTTGTCTGTCGGACTAGCATACAGACGAGCGGACTTTTCGACCGGACTCGAGTCCGTCGGATAGATTTGAAACACGTTTCAAATCTAAGTCCGTCAAACTTTTGATAAAACAAAGTCCGCGTACGCGGCATAACAGTTTTTCTTCTAAGATTGCCCTGTATTTTGCTCCATCCATCTTCCCATCAACTCTGACCAGCTTCCCTGTCTCTGCTAAAGAAAAGCATCCCTACAACATGATGCTGCCACCACCATTTTTTACGGTGGGGATGGTGTGTTCAGGGTGATGTGCAGTGTTATTTTTCCCCCACACATAGTCTTTTGCTTTTAGGCAAAAAAGTTACATTTTAGTCTCATCTAACCAGAGCACCTTCTTCCACATGTTTGCTGTGTCCCCCACATGGCTTCTCGCAAACTAAAAAACGGGACTTCTTAAGGCTTTCTTTCAACAATGGCTTTCTTCTTGCCACTCTTCCATAAAAGCCAGATTTGTGGAGTGCACGACTAATAGTTGTCCTGTGGACAGATTCTCCCACCTGAGATGTGGATGGCTGCAGCTCCTCCAGAGTTACCATGGGCCTCTTGGCTGCTTTTCTGATTAATGCTCTCCTTGCCCGGCCTGTCCGTTTAGGTGGACGGCCATGTCTTGGTAGGTTTTCAGTTGTGCCATACTCTTTCCATTTTCGGATGATGGATAGAACAGTGCTCTGTGAGATGTTCAAAGCTTGGGATATTTTTTTATAACCTAACCCTGCTTTAAACTTCTCCACAACTTTATCCATGACCTGTCTGGTGTGTTCCTTGGCCTTCATTATGCTGTTTGTTCCCTAAGGTTCTCTAAAAAACCTCTGAGGGCTTCACAGAACAGCTGTATTTTATACTGAGATTAAATTACACACAGGTAGACTCTATTTACTAATTAGGTGACTTCTGAAGGCAATTGGTTCCACTAGATTTAGTTAGGGGTATCAGAGTAAAGGGGCTGAATACAAATGAAAGCCACACTTTTCACAGATTTATTTGTAAAAAATGTTGAAATCCATTTATCATTTTCTTTACACTTCACAATTATGTGCCACTTTGTGTTGGTCTATCACATAACATCCCAATAAAATACATTTATGTTTTTGGTTGTAACATGACAAAAAGTGGAAAATTTCAAGGGGTATGAATACTTTTTCAAGGCACCGTATAATGTATATACTGAAATACCATGTAGTACTTGCTCCTTAACTTTAAAGAGACTATTTTGTGAAAAATTATAACTTGTTGAAAGTAGTCAATTTGAAATCAGATTTCACTAATGAGCTTCAATCTCTTTTAGGGTTTCAGATATGTGACCCAGGAAAACGAGTGTTGTGGGACATGTAAGCGGGCAGTGTGTGAACAAGAGATGCCTCACTTTGGAGGACATAAAGGAGATTTGGATGAATCTGAGAGCACAAGCCATTTTTATAGTGTAAGTAAATTTATTTTTAAAGAGAAACTCTGGAAGCTGTACTCAAAAAGGCAAGCAGAGAGCTAAGGACTAGTCATCAATATTGCCTATAAGCACCCTGCACCTGATCTTTCCCCATTTTTGACTTACCCATGCCTTGCCCTGCACTGTGTCTGTGTGGAGGCAGTCACCTTGGTTTTGCTTCATCATGTCAGAGCCTTCAGCAAGGAAAACAGTGAGCAGCACTGTAGTCAAATCACCAAATCTCAATCCAAATCCCATGAGACTAGCAGTAAGAGAGCATGGTGCCTTTGATCTCATCCTGTAGATTCATAGCTACGAGGCTGTAGGCAAAGGAGTTATTAGGCACGTTCAAATCCCAAGAAGTCCAATGCTAGTTTTCAGAAGGAATTCAAGATAAAAGGTATATTTTAGGGTATAGTTTAGGCACTGTTAACATTTCAACCTGTTCCCAGCAACATAACAAATCATACTTTTTAAAGTTGGTTCCACTTTAAGGGCATGCATGAATCTCGGTGTGGGCAAATATAAATGAAACTCAGATCAAAGAAATGGAATAATGTGAAAAATATATTTTGGAAGAATATGCTATTTTTAGGTAGCTTTTGATAAAGCTTGGTCTTTCCTTAGATGCTTATATGTCCCAACTGTCTCGGCTTTTATCAGTACTTTACTAGTGTTGGGGTACTAAAAAAAAGGTCCCTCTTGATTGAAAGTTATGGAATTAAACATTGTTCTTTTCCATGATCTCTTAAAATAAAATGTCACAAATCTCCAACAGGTTCCAAGAATCAGGATATAAAATCTTAACCCGATGGTACTGTACCCCTTCTTATTATGTATCCTAGGGAAATCTATTGGAGATATGGGCAGGATAGGGGAGAGCTATTACACATTTTCTGGTTGTGCCCATCTCTCGATGTCTTTTGGTCGCTGGTCCATAAAATTATTGAGTTCTCCTGTTGGACTTTAAATGTTTATTAGCTAAATAACTGGACTTACAGTATGTCACAGACATACCGGGCATGGACCTTTGGTCGCTGCCAGTCTCTATCTGTCAGGGCCAGATTGATTACAGTTGTACCCAGTGGCGGCTGGTGCTCCATTTTTTTGGGGGGCTGAGATGAGTGGAGCTCTGGGTTTGTGGACATGCCAGAAAGCACCTTCCCTAGTGGTCCTGCTACCCAGACCCCTGTTGGTTAACTATAGCGGGCATTGTAATGTTTTATTATAGTTATAACTTGAACTTTATAGGACTGCAAGAAATGATTTATATACACAGTATATATATATATATATATATATATATATATATATATATTGTATAATAATGTTTAACAAAACAGCTCATTGAGCTGTATTTTACAGGCTGAGGGAAATAGAATCATGTACATTTCACCTCTACATTGGTCATTTTGGCTTGCTGCAGGTCGGTGCAAAGTGGACGTCTCCATTGGATCCTTGCATCTTTAATGAATGCACACAAGTGAATGGAGAAGTGTTTACTCTTCAGAAGAATGTGTCTTGCTCTGACATTGAGACCAAGAACTGCCAAAGTGGTTATGAACTGAAGTGCGTTCATGGAGAAGAGTGCTGTCCCTCTTGCCATTGTGGTGAGTCTTCAGTTTTTCATATCTGTACCTTGACAGCTATTTTGTGGGGGAGGCAAATATTTGTTAAAAAGATCTCTGATTTATACCATTTTGTTTTTAAATGATATAAAAATAACAGGACTACTATGTTATAATCATTATGCTGGTAAGCTCTTAGCAGACATTTTACACAACAGGGAACCATTTTATTTGCAGCCAGGGATCTGATCCATATTTGCCCCTGTTTTTGCCCCTCTCTGAAAGGGTAGTGTGTTCTAAATCAATCAAAGTCCCTTCTATTGATCATTGTCTGGTCTGCGAGAGCTCACAGACCAGTAACTTGAGCAAACAAGAAAAGTATTTTTTTTTGATTAGCCCCCAGTTATGCACTACAGTGATTTGTGATATGTCAGACTCATTGCAAGGTAGTTGATGTAAAAGCCAGTAGTTCAGATGAAATATATTACTTGGTAATGGGGACATCGTCACCACAAGATATATTTGTAATTTCTTAGAGATTGGGGAAATTTACATTGTCATTTTCATAGAAATAGTACTACAGTACATAAAAAGCCAAATTATTACATGACTAGGGTATCACAGATGTTCACAACCCCCTAGTAAAAGGTACCACTACCTACCCCCCAATTATCCTCCTTGTAACCAAATGATGAGAACAATACCAGTATGGAGAAATTTTGGCTGCAGCGACCATTTATTAACAAATAACCAAACGGTAACATTTCTTCTCAAATAATAATAATAATCATTATCAAATAACCATAACATAAAGGTTGCTGATCTTAGGAGGCACAATGAACCAGCATCAGGTTTGTATCTGCGTGACTACTTAAAGATCCCCAGCCACACTACACCAGCTCGGGGACAACCCAACTTTCCGCAGATACCTCCTAGTTTCAACTTCCCAGTTAACCTACCATTAACTGGAATACAACAGAGGACTCCATGCCTTAGATGGGTCCCTACTATGAACTATTACAGAAAATATGGATGCCTCCACCTTGACGCTACGACCAACACTAAAAGAGATCCAATTCAAAGGGTGGGGAGGGTGGGAAGTTTCTTCTACATTCAATGGTTCCAACGGCTTTGCCGCCTCTACAAATCCCACTCTGTATACCTCCTGCAGCCCTCCTATTCTCTACAAATTGACCAATCCTGCTAAGTAGCATACACTCTTCTGCTGTCTCTAATTAACCCTATCCTACACTGCTTCCTCTCTCCCCCTTGTCATGAGGCCCTCCAGCTTCGAGCCTCTCTTGAACAAGACTCATTTATATGCAGTCTAAAGAGGGTCCAGCTGGGGAGGAGCCTGCATCACCCCAGCTGTGTTAGGACCAAGCTGTGAAACTGACATCCCAGCCATAGTGATTACACTGGGAGATCGCAGAAAAAAAATGCAGTTTTGATTATTTATAAACTACTTTTATTCCCAACAACAAATTTGGTTAACATAATATTAATACAAATCTGGCTCTTTTTTACCATGCCAATAGTTGCAAGACCATCTCCACCTCAACCCCGCTTTATGACATGTCATTTCTGCACCCTACACCAGCTCAGTCACAAAGGGAGTGGACATGTAAGCTCCATTCATCTCAGGCCAGGGGTACACTTTGACGCCATTGCTGTATGTTGTACAGGACCCTGTTACTGTTGTTGATTGTACTAAGTAAAATGTTTTGAAATTATAATCTGTATTTTTTTAGAACGCATCCCGGGCTGTATACACAATGGAACTATTATTGGGGTAAGAAAAGATTTATCTAATTAAAGCTTTATTTAAAGAAAGCAAAGGAGGTTCAATGTAGAAAAATGTAAAATACTGCATTTGGGTGGCAAAAAATATGAATGCAATCTATACACTGGGGGGAGAACCTCTGGGGGAATCTAGGATGGAAAAGGACCTGGGGGTCCTAGTAGATGTTAGGCTCAGCCATGGCATGCAATGCCAAGCTGCTGCTAACAAAACAAACAGAATATTGGCATGCATTAAAAAAGGGATTAATTCCAGAGATAAAACTATAATTCTCCCGCTCTACAAGACTGTGGTATGGCCGCACCTAGAGTTTGCTGTCCAGTTCTGGGCACCAGTCCTCAGGAAGGATGTACTGGAAATGGAGCTAGTACAAAGAAGGGCAACAAAGCTAATAAAGGGTCTGGAGGATATTAGTTATGAGGAAAGGTTGCGAGCACTGAACTTATTCTCTCTGGAGAAAAGACGCTTGAGAGGGGATATGATTTCAATTTACAAATACCGTACTGGTGACCCCACAATAGGGATAAAACTTTTTCACGGAAAGGAGTTTAACAAGACTCGTGGCCCCTCATTAAAATGAGAAAAAATGAGGTTTAACCTTAAACTACGCAGAGGGTTCTTTACTGTAAGAGCGGGAAGGATGTGGAATTCCCTTTCACAGGCTGTGGTCTAAGTGGGGAGCATCGATAGTTTCAAGAAACTATTAGATAAGACCCTGAATGACCAAAACATACAGGGATATACAAGGTAATACTGACATATAATCACACACATAGGTTGGACTTGATGGACTTGTGTCTTTTTTTGACCTCACCTACTATGTAACTATGTAAAAGTCATCTGTTAACTGGATAAAAAAGACAGAAGCAGTTTGGGGATATACAATTCTTATTTTTGTTATTAATAAGTTTTAAGTTGCAAACTGTGCACTTTTTTAATGGGTACCTAAAGAAACTTTTTTTTTCCTATAAGGGTAGAGTAAAGGAGGGTTATGACCCCTGTCATGTTTATTGCCATCTTTGTTCCATTGGGAAGATTTCCCTTTATCTCTGACCTAATGCCATAACCGGAAGCAAGAGGAAATCCCCATAAAATGAGGGAAGTCCCTGACTGTCACCAGAACTAGTGTTCCCATTGGAAGAATTCTCAGCAATTACTGTTCTGATGACAATCCACAATTTGGGACTTTCTTTCACTTTCTCGGTGATGATGGTAAACAGGACAAACAGAGAGGGCGAATCTCCCGAACTGGGCACAGACAGCAATAAAATCTGGCAGGTGTTCTAATCCATCTCCACTCTATCCAAAACTAAAAAAAGTTTTAACTTTAGTTATACTTTAAACCAATTCCGATCCATTGGAGTTCTAGTCTGTCAAACCTAAAGTGACACTAAAATTCTATTCATGTATGTATTCTTAAATTGTACAGCAGGTATATTTAGGTGGTTTTACATAGGGTTAAATATCTTCTAGAGCACCCCAAGAGACATGAAATCCAGGAAGCTCTAATATGCAAATACTGACTTCAGTTAAGTACTGAAGTTCATCACTTTATTCAATAACATGGTTCAGGAGGTAGAAACAGGGTTAAGCACCAGCTTCCTAAGTGAATTTAGTATTGCCCAAGGTTTCAATGCCCCTGTGTCTCTCTAGAAGATAACTAAAACTATGTACTATACATGTACCTTGAGGTTCCTATTATGCCAGTGAGCCTCCATTCACACTTGAGTGTATTTTTCTGCTCTTTTCTTTATGTCTGACTGTGAAAGAAAAAAATTTGTGAAGCGCTCAAAAATTCATGATGATAAAATTCATATATATACATACTAATATATACTATGCAATGACCACAAAAACAGTGAAAAGTGATGGGAAATTCACATCCAAACTAAAGTCCATGTGCCATCATGTAAACATTTTTAAACCATTTTTACACATTTTTAAACCATAAATATAACAGTTCTTGGATAAACGGTGAAAACAGATTATGTAGCCAAAAGTGGAAATCCACGTGATATCAGTGTTGAAGTGAAGGCACAGACAATAGAACCATCACTGGTTAGTGAGGAGGCTTACCGGAGTAAGAGGACTCAAATTGGCATATGCTCAGTGAGTCGACAAGGCATATGATGTAAACACCAAAAGTATGGGACCTCCACGTCTGGGCTTCAGATCAGGAAGGAAGATAGTCCAATTGGTCAAGAGATGTCATAGAGAAGCAGTCCTCAGAAGCAGCCAACTTGTTAGACCAAATCCTCTCAATTGGACTATCTTTCTTCCTGATCTGGAGCCTAGACATGGAGGTCCCATACTTTGGTGTTTACACCATATGCTTTGTCGATTCACTGAGCATGTGCCCATTTGAGTCCTCTTACTCAGGTAAGCCTCCTCACTAACCGGTCACATGAAAAGATATTATAAAATAATTACAAAAATGTTAGGGGTGTACTCATTTTGTAAGATACTGTATATGCGGGCTCCTCTTGACACAAATTGTCATGGCAGGTCCTAAAATGCCCGACCTCTCTACATATTACATAGCGTCTCAAATCTCTCAATTTTTCTATTTAAATCAATCTGACAGAGCCCGCTATTCCACCCTAGTTGTCTCCCAGGCCCCCGGCCCACTGTCCTATCCCTTCCAGATCCTGTTCTGTGGACCCCGAGGTCCACCCCGAACTGGCGATGGGAGGCACATGTTGCTACACCACTGCAAGATCTGGCAACTCGCCATGCGCCTCGGTAGGGGACCCTCCCCTCACTCCCACACACCTCTTTAGGACAACCCACATCTGCCTGAACTTGCCTCTATCCCTAATCATGGACTGTGGATTGACAAGGGTGTCATCTACTTGTCGCAAGTTGTAGCTCATGGGTCGGTTAAGTCATTCCAAACACTCAAAGATAACTTTACTTTACCCAACCACATGTTCTTCGGATACCTTCAACTCCGGCATGCACTAAACACACAGTTTAGCAACTCCATCCCAGCTGTCGAGGTCCCATTATTGGTGGACATAATTTCAGGAAGAGACACATAGAAACTGATCTCCCAAATCTATACATACCTTATGCTGCCCGCAGCGACCACCACCGCCCACCAACTGAAATTGCGCTGGGAGTCTGACCTGGGCAATGTGACGGACGAGGACTGGGAGGAGGCCCTTGCCAACTGCAAAATTGTTTCTCCTAAACTCTCTGACCGCCTCACCCATCTATATATCCTCCACGGATCGTACCTGACGCCCTACCGCATATCCAAATATAGACATGGACATAACCCCAACTGCCCCAGCTGCAGCCACCCTAACACCTCCTTCTTCCATCTACTGTGGACTTGTCTGTCCATACAGGGGTTCTTGACCCAGGTGGTCCGGTTCCTTCATGATCGCATGGGCTCCCCGTTGTCCCTCTGCCGTCAGTGTGTGCTGGGGCTCCTCTCACTCTCTGAAGGCGAAAAATACCTAAATATATTTCTGCAAGAAACACTGTTCCTTGCCAGGATGCAGAGATCACAAGGACGTGGATGAGGGGGACCCCCCCCCCACATTACAACAATGGATTAGAGCCGTCAATACCACTCTCCCCTATAAACGAGTACTCTACATTCACAGGGGCTGCCCTAATAAATATCTCAAAGTATGGGATAGATGGCTTGAGGATGCCTCCACCTGTGATACAGAAGGCTAGATACACTTCTCTTTGGCTACCCCATGGCTCCCCAATGTACCCCCCCCCCACTTCCGCCCTTGGACTGCTCAACCAATCATTGGACTTTATTACGCAAACACATCTCCCCCGGATTTATGTCATGCTTCTATGTTTGTCAATTGGATTAATTCGTAAATGTAGTGCCTGTTGCACTATTCACCCATATGTTTATGTATTTTCTTTATGCTCAATAAACGCTGTTTTGATCCAAAAAAAAGGATACAGTATATGCTGGCCATAAAGGGATCAGAATTCAACTGGTTCATTAAGGGCCAGTCGAATTCCGTCCAGTGTGTGGCCGTTCCTGCTTGACAGAAATCATTGATGATGGAAAACTTTGTCAATCAGCAGCTGCAGCTGCTGATCATTGTATTCTGACTGCGACAGGTCCTGCTATTAGATTACAGTGTCCATTTGTGTGGATGTAGGAAACTGTTAGTTTTTTGGTTTTTCGCTCAGCCTGCTGGCAGATCCAAAAAAAATTATCTACCTGTCAATGGCCAGCTTTAAAAGTGTTATCCTGCAGACTACAGGTTTGCTTAGAAGGAACGTCAACTGAAACAACAGCTCACAATGAACAACAGAAGCATCTGCTGTGTCAAGGGAGCTTTTTCCTGGTATAGACCTGCTCAGGCGTGACAAACCAAGGAAGAGAAGTGGCCACACACAATGGCTATGATTATGATTGCTGCATGAACACATAGCACTTAGAGACATGACAACACCTGGAGAGTAAGCTGTTTTTCACACAGTAGTAATGGAGTCTCTAAAACTATAAAGGGGTTTTCTACATGGGCAGTTTACCTAGAAATATGGGAGTTTCACTTTTACCTGGTGAAACCTAGGTAAAAAACACACTATGCAAATGCTTGGCCATGTTGTTTGGAAATTAATTTTTTTTTTCAACTAAAAATAAGATGCAGCACTTAATAACACAGATCAAGGGAGTAATTAAGATTGGCAGCAGATGTTTGGTTGCTAGGGAAGGCAGCCTCATTCCCCAGAGGGAGGCTTTCTCGGGTGGCCATACCTGTACCAGTCATTATGTAGAATGAATTGTGTTCCTTACTTCTTGTCCTCTGAACATTTCTCTGTTGCATAGGACACCCAGACAGCGCAGGAGCAGAAATGACTGCTTGTACAGTAAAGTGCAAAGTTTACCGTGTGGGCAGCTGTCAGTATCATGTCCGATAGGCAGAGGTGTGATGCTTCAGTGCATTGTACTGCTTACTTTTCTATTACTTTCTTTAAAATGTCAATGCATTGTACTGCTTACTTTTCTATTGCTTTCTTTAAAGCGTCAATGCATTGGACAGGCGGTCCCCGGGTTACAAACAAGATAGGGACTGTAGGCTTGTTCTTAAGTTGAGTTTGTTTGTAAGTTGGAACAGGTCCATTTTTTAAGTTTAGCTTCAGCCAAAAAATCTATTCTTAAGCTTTTTGGATAACATAGAGAAGTGTTAACACCCCTGTAGCATTTGTTTTGCTGTCTGTGCCCCTGTTCAGAAGACTTCACCTCACTTTCTGTCCCAATGACAATTGGATTTTGAAAATTTTGGGTTATTAGGGGAAACAAGGATTGGTGATAAAGCATCAGTGGAGACACATTTTTCCCATATTAACTCTTACAGGAGAGAATTTCCCTTCCTAGGGGTAGATTTCCTCTCACTTTCTGTTGTCTCCCTCCATTTGTAAGTAGGAGTCATTTGTAAGTCGGATGTTTGTAGGTAGGGGACCCCCTGTACTGCTTACTTTTCTATTACTTTCTTTGAAGCTCTAGTACATTGTGCTGTAGTGTAGTGACATGTGGCCCTGACCACTGACAGAACTGGGGAAAAGCAGCAGTCACTGCGCTTACAGTAGTGTGAACTAGCCCTGAAGCACTGTGTAGTATTGCAAAGCTGTAATGAGCAAAAAATGGCTGTTTGTCCGAGCCGGGGTACATTATTGTGACATCAAACGCCGCTACTCCATTTCTACGCATTTCACTTATAGTAGGCATCCTCAGGAAGCTAGCCTGTGCCATTTTGGAAGTGGTATTGATACACAATCTATTCAGCCTTTCCTTCCAAATGATAATTGACAGGAGAAAGTAAATTGCCATTTTAACTTATGGAAACCTAGCCAAAAACGGTACAGTATATCTGGATGTACTATTACAATATACAAACATCTCCATGTAACTAAATACAGATTTTATTTTATGAAATTATTAAAATATTAAGAAAATATATCTTTAAATTCAATTTGAACTTTAATATGTAAAAAAAAGTATATAATAATGTATAAAGCACCCTCTATTTTTTCATAATTAGTTCATGTTTATACGCATAATAAATGAATATAATAAATCCCATATCAATAATTATAATAAAAAACACTAATATGTTTAAATCATTTTACACCCACACATACTGATTAATAATTGTCAATGAACTTTACCAGCAATACATGATCATGGATGTGGAAATATGGGGCAATTTAGGAAACAGCGTTCACAGGTCAATTGGCTTCAGTATAAATTACACAAATAGGAAACATAAGGGGAATACAAAGACACTGAATTTCAAAACAGCCAACTTCCCTAACCTACGAACCTTGCTAGAAGGCATGAATTGGGATAAAATCTTAGGAGCAAAGAACACAGAGGAGAGATGGGTTTGCTTTAGGAGCATATTAAATAAGGGCATTAGCCAATGCATCCCATTGGGTTATAAATTTAAAAGAGCGAAAAAAAGTCCTGGATGGCTTAACTCCAATGTAAAAATGCATATAAAAGCAAAGAAGAAGGTCTTCAAAAAATACAAGATTGAGGGATCATCATCAGCATTCAAACTTTATAAAGAATGCAACAAGAGATGTAAGGGTGCAGTTAGGGCGGCTAAGATATAACACGAAAGACATAGCGGAGGAGAGCAAAAAAAAATCCCAAGAAATTCTTTAAGTATGTAAACAGTAGAAAAGGGAGGGCAGACCATATTGGCCCCATAAAGAATGAGGAAGGACATCTGGTTATAAAGGATGGGGAGATGGCGTTGGTATTGAATTTATTCTTATCCTCAGTCTTCACAAGGGAATCAGGGGGCTTCAGTAACCAAAACTGCAGTATTTATCCTCATGACACATCACAGGAAGCACCTCCATGGTTAACAGAGGACAGAATTAAAGTTAGACATGGGAAACTTAACATTAATAAATCACCGGGACCAGATGGCTTGCATACGAGGGTACTTACAGAACTCAGTCAAGTATTTGCCAGACCATTGTTCCTAATTTTTACTGACAGTCTACTGACTGGAATGGTACCAGCTGATTGGAGAAAACCAATATAGCCCCAATATTTAAAAAGGGCCCAAAATACATCCCTGGGAATTACAGACCAGTTAGCCTAACATCAATAGTATGCAAGCTCTTGGAGGGGATGATAAGGGACTATATACAAGATTTTAGTAATGAGAACAGTATCATTATCAGCGATCAGCTGGATTCATGAAGAATCATTCTTGCCAAACCAATCTATTAACCTTCTATGAGGAGGTGAGTTTCCATCTAGATAAAGGAAGGCCTATAGACGTGGTGTATCTGGATTTTGCAAAAGCATTTGACACAGTTCCCCATAAACGTTTACTTTACAAAATAAGGTCCGTTGGCATGGATCATAGGGTGAGTACATGGATTGAAAACTGGCTACAAGGGCGAGTTCAGAGGGTGGTGATAAATGGGGAATGGTCAGGGGTGGGTAGTGTGGTCCCCCAGGGTTCTGTGCTGGGACCAATCCTATTTAATTTGGTCATAAACGACCTGGAGGATGGGATAAACAGTTCAATCTCTGTATTTGCGGACAATACTAAGCTAAGCAGGGCAATAACTTCTCTGCAGGATGTGGAAACCTTGCAAAAAGATCTGAATAAATTAATGGGGTGCTCAACTACATGGCAAATGAGGTTTAATGTAGAAAAATGTAAAATAATGCATTTGGGTGGCAAATATATGAATGCAATCTATACACTGGGGGGAGAACCTCTGGGGGAATCTAGGATGGAAAAGGACCTGGGGGTCCTAGTAGATGATAGGCTAAGCAATGGCACGCAATGCCAAGCTTCTGCTAACAAAGCAAACAGAATATTGGCATGCATTAAAAAGGGGATCAACTCCAGAGATAAAACGATAATTCTCCCGCTCTACAAGACTCTGGTCCGGCCGCACCTAGAGTATGCTGTCCAGTTCTGGGCACCAGTCATCAGGAAGGATGTACTGGAAATGGAGCGAGTACAAAGAAGGGCAACAAAGCTAATAAAGGGTCTGGAGGATATTAGTTATCAGGAAAGGTTGCGAGCACTGAACTTATTCTCTCTGGAGAAGAGACGCTTGAGAGGGGATACTGGTATACTGGATATTGTGGTGAACCCACAAAAGGGATAAAACTTTTTTGCGGAAGGGAGTTTAACAAGACACGTGGCCACTCATTAAAATTAGAAGAAAAGAGGTTTAACCTTAAACTACGTAGAGGGTTCTGTACTGTAATGCTACGTACACACAATCGCACATTCCGACAACAAAATCCATGTTTTTTTTTCCTATGGATGTTGGCTCAAACTTGTCTTGCATACACACGGTCACACAAATCTTGTCGGAATGTCGGAAATTCCGATCGTCAAGAACGCAGTGACGTACAACACATACGACGAGCTGAGAAAATTTAAATTCAATAGCCAGTGCGGCTCTTTTGCTTGATTACGAGCAAGCGTGCAATTTTGTGCGTCAGAATTGTGTACACACGATCGGAATTTCCAACAGCGGATTTTGTTGTCGGAAAATTTGAGATCCAGATCTCAAATTTTGTTTGTCGGAGATTCCGACGAAAAATGTCCGATTGAGCCTACACACGGTCGGAATTTCTGACAACAAGCTCCCATCGAACATTTCCTGTTGGAAAATCCGACCGTTTGTATGCAGCATTAGAGCGGCAAGGATGAGGAATTCCCTTCTACAGGCTGTGGTCTCAGCGGGGCGCATCGATAGTTTCAAAAAACTATTAGATAAGCACCTTAACGACCACAACATACAGGGATATACAATGTAATACTGACATATAATCACACACATAGGTTGGACTTGATGGACGTGTGTCTTTTTTCAACCTCACCTACTATGTAACTGTTTATGAATAAGAGTTTAGAAATAAATGGGTCATGGGGCTCTGGTGAGTGTATGAGTGGTGTGAATCAGTGGGGAATCATCTCACTAAATACATTTGGACTAAATACATTTGGGTATTACGTGCACAATTAAATGTGAGTTTAATTTATGGTAGTATATACCCATATACCCAGTGAAGTGAACAGCCTCAGATGATAAACAGAGATGAAACAAATCTCCCTACATAAGTTTTACATGTATATAAGGTGTCCTCAGCTTGATATATTCTTTAGAAAGTGCACATCGTGTTAGAAATTGTTCTTCCTGTTCCAGGCAGAAGAACGAAGATACTTGCAGAGCTGTTCTGTGAATAGACCAGCTCTCTGCTAATTTATTTATAGCACCTACCCCGACACAAATTTCCAGCTGCTTTTATCTCCAGTGTCGGAGAGCTTGTCAGACGGTATGCTGATAAAAAAAGAACGGAGCAACAGAAAGACATAGCACTTAAGGCTTTGGAGACAGATAAGAAAACACCACAGATATACGTGCCTAGGTCAAATTTCATGAATTGGATTTACATCCATTTTAAGGGTTTTTTTCATCTTAATAAATTTGTTTCTTGATCTTGGCATTTTTCCATATAAGGGGCACTGAGGATCCTTGGTGAATTATCCATTATACAAGTGGCATATTGAAGGATTGTGGATATAAGCAGACCCCTTTAGAAATAATTGGGTCATGGAGCTCTGAAATCATCTCACTGAATAACTTTGGACTATTAGTGGGAGCACAAATAGAGTGTGATTACACTAAATATTGATTCATGATTGGACTTTTCACAGAATTTTTTATCTTCACTGATTTATGCTTGGAAAGAGAAATTTTCATTGGAATTTTATATACATTATTAATTTATGCGGTATATATGTATGTGTATATATATATATATATATATATATATATATATATATATATATATATATATATATATATATATATGTTTACATATTAGAGCAACATTAATTGACATACTTTATGGTAGTTACAAGGCATGGTTCACTTACTGCATATATTATTTGAGTGTTTGAAGGGCTGACACCAATTTTGAACTGCATCTGGGATTTTTTAATTTTTTAATTTATATTCTATTTAAAAATATTTTTTCACACATATTACACACATTGGTGAAATAATACCTGGTCACAATGCCGGTGCTGTAAATCTAAAAAATGGCTATTTTAATATTTTAAATCAAAAGTTGATCTCACTTACACATCCATGTCATAAAACTGAAAATACTACATCTCCTCCTTAACAAAAATGCAGCTTCCCTGTAAGTAATTGTGATAAATTTGTTTTAATCCATAAGTGTATTAACGCATACTTTGGGGTTGATTTACTAAAACTGCTAAAACTGGAGAGTGCCAAATCTGGTACAGCTGTGCATGCTAGCCAATCCACTTCTAACTTCAGCTTGTTCAAATAAGCTTTGACTAACAAAAAAAAAAAAACTGGAAGCTGACTGGTTTATGCAGAGCTACACCAGATTGTGCACACTCCAGTTTTAGTAGATCAACCCCATTGTGTCTGCACATATTTGTAATAAAAATGTACTTACAAGTTACTGGTGTTGAAAATATGTGTGCCGTCTATTCTTCAACATTTTATACTTTATTTTCCAGCCTGAGAAGACGTTAATGCTAGATGAATGCTCCTCCTGTGAATGTAGCATTTCCAGAGGACCAACTTATAAACTGTCCTGCCAACGGACTACATGTGATCCTTGTCCGCAGGTAAGGAATATGTAATAAATAATAATAATTAAGTAATGACATAATGCTTACTCATCATTCTGTGTAGTGTCTTAAAGCTGAACTCTGGAAAAAGCAATTATTGTCTAAATACAAGATCCATGTTTATTCTTACTTGAATCTTTGGTGTGCTTTGTGTACTTCCAAATCTGTGCAACAATCCAGCATAGAACATTGCCTCTGTACAGTAGCTTCCTGTGATAAAGACCGGTCCTTGCTGTTCTCACTGCTTGTGCAGGGTGACTGGTCTTGACAAAGGATTTGTCTGTGTTTTCCACAGCCACCAGTCAGAAGTGGATTTTCCCAATCTGTCATGCTCAGTCTTGTATGAGAGTGGTTCATAAAAGGCAACGCAGACAGTTTGTATACATGTAGCGCTCCAATCACTCTGGAAACAAGAAGCAGTCTTTGCAGCTTTGTTTCGTTGTTTTATTTTAGGGGGATTAAACTTGCATGGGGAAGGGGTTCTTATGGAATGCCCACTTGATCAGCAAAGAATTCTTCAAGGACACAGAATATATACATCCAGTATATACACACTTCTCCTCTTCTACCTGCAGCACAGACTTGTTTGTAGAACTACAACTCCCAGGACCAGCTAGCACTGACAAACTGATCCAACGCAGTCTCAGTCAGATCCAAGTGAATGCCCTTTGCAGGCAGGGACCGTGGACCCCTTTAATTGCGTAGCAAAAAGAGAGACCTTTGGTGCTAGCTGTCCTATTCCTGTGGCTACTGCTCCCAGTACCACCACGCCAGGCACTGCCAGCCTGCCTGGCTGCAGCTGCCCCTTTCACTAGCCCTCCTGGCTACTTCTCCACAGTCCTCCCAGACTGACTCTGCATCCATCCCAGACTGCTTGCACCTAGTCCCTTCAGGCATGCTTCTCAGTCCTTTGACTGCAACACTCACCAGCCCTCCTGGCTGCCCTCCTTCCTGGAAATTTGTCCGGCAGTATCCTCCTGCTGTCCTTTCCTTGCTCCGGTGCCTCCTGGACGGGATCCCCCTGTCTGTCATGAAGAGGGGTCCCTTCTGCACCCAAGCCCAGTCTTTAGTTCACCCCTCCAGACTGGGGGGACTACTTTAAAAGGCCTCCAACACCTAACACTCCATCTCCATCTTCCACCCGAACACCAATGCCCCAGCTGGGCTGACCCTGAGTATTTGAGGGGGCCTGCCCACTAACAGCCCATCTGTTGGGGATTGGTCAGGGCCCTGAGAAAACTCCAGACATATCCTCCTAGACTCCTGTTTCTAGAATCTTCTCCAAGTTTCCAGCAAGCAGGGGGAGTCACCAAAGATGCTGCTGCTGAATCTTCCAGCCTACCCTGAGTCATTCAAAACCCTGACCCAGAAAAAATACACAGGCTTGACTACCAGCCAAGCATGAATTTACCTACACTAATAAAGTTCATAACCTTATCACTCTAGCCATGCTAAGGAGTGCTACATACAAAACACCTTTCAGAATTTAGTTCTATATTCCTTGCTTTTTAGCAGAATGTAGTTGCCAGACTAACTACCGATTAATGCAGCCGCTGCTATGATGTGAAAAGCTGCTTGATGCTCATGGCAGCTAGGTTAAAAAAACATATAAAATTTGGGCTACCGTTTGCTTTCTGTTATTTACAGTTATGCAAATGTTTTATTCTTTTAAAACCTTTAAAGGAGAGGTACAGCCAAAGCTCATTTGGCTGTACTTCTCCTGTAGATCACAGGAGTGCAATTCGTTTTGCACTCCTGCGACCCTTTTTCAGCAGACAGTGGGCTGCAGCCCGCTGTCGGCTTATGTCACAGAACCAGTCCAGGCTCGGGAAGGACCGTGACCATATGGTCGGGATATGCCCACATGCCTGGACTGGCACCCGGCTCAGCCTCTTACCGAGGGTGCTGAGAGCCTAAACCAGCCGCTCCCACCCACTCGACAGCCCAGCGCTCCAGTGAGCACAGGGAGGCAGAGCAGAGAGCTGCCGACTGACAGTCACCAGCTCCCTGCTCAGGAAGCTGTGAGAACCAAGCGATCAGCAGTGTTTGATTTGCTTGGTTCTCAGTGTTAGAGCCAGCGCGGGACAGATGCAGCATCGGACCAATATTGCATCCAGCTAGGTTAGTATGATTCACAAGAAAAAGCGAATCCCATACTTCTCTTTTAAGAAACAGGATACCACAGGGAGAAAATCAGATTGGTTTAGGATGAATGTAACAATTTAGCCTTGACTATATCCTATCCCCTGGCCCTTAAAGGAAACCTGTAGTTAGAAAGAATAGAGGCTTCCTTGGTTTATTATTACTAGTTTACTGGCTGTCATGAAGATCCAGTGGCTTCGGTACTTCACACTGACTGTATGAAGATTTGGAGTTAAGACTTCACTCTAAATATCCTGAGCTGTATAGTTGCTCAGGTAAGGGTCTCACAGTATTGAAGCCAGACAGCCAAGCAAATAACACTGAGTTAGAAATGGATACCTCTTTCTCAGGACTCTGCGCCCGCACCCCTAATTTGTATTTTACAAATACCTTTCTGGAACTTCTGCCAAATCATGTTCCTGTTCTGGCATCGGCAGTGAGGGGTTCTGAATGCTGAAGAGAATAGTGCTCATTTAGTGACATGGGGATGCATGTTGACACACCACCAAGGGGTGTGTCCATGACTGTCTAGACTCACAGGAAGTGAGCAGCAGTGCAGGACAGTAGAAGACATGGAGCATGGAGAGGGCAATTAGTGCGTTGCCAACTTATTTATGGGAAGAGCGAATATAGTAAATATTTGGGACTTTAAATATACATTTATCATCACCACTTGAATAGAAAAAATAAAAAATTATCTAAACATTTTTTGTCTTTTGTTACATATAATACAAAAAACAACACAGTGTATCAAACATATATAATATTGTATATATAAAATGTTACAGTTAAGGCATTCTAAGTCCTTTTAAAGGTCAATGTGTTTCACAGGGAATCTGCTTCTTCAGGATCAGCAAAGGTTAGTATCTTGAAACAGCCTATTCACAGATTAAAAACAAATCCAATTGGACACAAAACTACCATGCAAAAAATGCAAAGATCTCTTGGCCATTTTTCAGAGAATATGAATGATAACACAACAACTTTTCTTTCACTCATGGTTAGTGTTTGGCTGAAGCCATTTATTATCAATCAACTGTGTTTACGCTTTTTAAATCATAATGACAACATAAACAACCCAAATGACCCTGATCAAAAGTTTACATACCCCAGTTCTTATTACCATGTATTGCCCCCTTTAACATCAATGACAGCTTGAAGTCTTTTTGTGGTATTTGTGGATGAGGCTCTTTATCTTCTCAGATGGTAAAGCTGCCCATTCCTCTTGGCAAAAAGCCTCCAGTTCCCGTAAATTCTTGTGTTGTCTTGCATGAACTGCACGTTTGAGATCTCCCCAGAGTGGCTCAATGATGTTGAGGTCAGGAGACTGAGATGGCCCCTCTAGAAGCTTCACTTTATTCTGCTGTAGCCAATGATAGGTCAACTTGGCCTTGTGTTTTGGATCATTGTCATGTTGGAATGTCCATGTGCATCCCATGTGCAGCTTCCTGGCTGATGAATGCAAATATTCCTCCAGTATTTTTTGATAACATACTGCATTCATCTTGCCATCAATTTTTACCAAATTTCCTGTGCCTTTGTAGCTCACACATCCCCGAAACATCAGAGATCCACCTCCGTGTTTCACAGTAGGAATGGTGTACCTTTCATCATAGGCCTTGTTGACTCCTCTCCAAATGAAGCTTTCATGGTTGTGGCCTAAAAGCTCAATTTAGGTCTCATCACTAAATTACTTTGTGCCAGAAGGTTTGAGGTTTGTCTCTGTGCTGCTTGGTGTATTGTAAGCGGGATACAGGATACTTTGTGGCATTTGCCTAGTAATGGCTTTCTTCTGGCGACTTGACCATGCAGCCCATCTTTTTTCAAGTGCCTCCATATTGTGCATCTTGAAACAGCCACACCACATGTTTTCAGAGATTCCTGTTTTTCACCTGAAGCTATTTGTGGGTTTTTCTTTGCACCCTGAACAATTTTCCTGGCAGTTGTGGCTGAAATTTCAGTTGGTCTACCTGACCGTGGTTTGGTTTTAACAGAACCCCCCATTTTCCACTTCTTGATTAGCGTTTGAACACTGACTAGCATTCTCAATTCCTGGGATATCTTTTTATATCCCTTTCCTGTTTTATACAGTTCAACTACCTTTTCCCGCAGATTCTTTGACCATTCTTTTGCTTTCCCCATGACTCAGAATCCAGAAATGTCAGTGCAGCACTGGATGAAAGATGCAAGGGTGTGTCAGGAGTCCAGAAATCCATTGACCTTTTATACACACACACTAATTACAAGCAAACAGATCACAGGTGAGGATGGTTACCTTCAATAGCCATTCAAACCCCTTTGTGTCAACTTGTGTGCATGTTATCAGGCCAAAATCACCAGGGTATTTAAACTTTTGATCAGGGTCATTTGGGTAGTTTCTGTTGTCATTATTATTTAAAAAGAGTAAACACAGTTGATTGATAATAAATGGCTTCAGCCAAACACTAACCATAAGTGAAAAAAAAGTTTTTGTGTTATCATTCATATTCTTTGAAAAATGGCCAAAAAATCATAAATTCTGTCAGGGTGTGTAAACTTATGAGAACAACTGTATCCATATATGTCTGCTCCAGTGGAATACCTGTTTGCCTCTCCCTTCATTGCTTAATATCTGATGACCCTTTGACACTGATTTTTGCATGGTAGTTTTGTGCCCAATGGGATTTGTTTTTATTCTGTGAATAGGTTGTTTCAACATACTAAACTTTGCTGGTCCTGAAGAAGCGGATACCCCCGCGAAACACGTTTACCTTTAAAAGGACTTATTGTGCCTAACTGTAACATTTTATATGCACAATATTATATATATGTTTGATACACTGTGTTGTTTTTTGTATTATATGTAATAAAAGGCAAAAACTGTTTAGATAATGTATTTTTTTTCTATTCAAGTGGTGATGATAGACATATATTTAAAGTCCCAAATATTTACCATATTCAGTCTTACCTAATGACTGGGATGATACCTCTATATCACTATCATGGTTATTATTAAATAATACATACTCCATTCCACAAACACTAGTCCCATCCTATTATTTATGGGATGATGGGAGATGCAGAGGTATCTGTGTGATGACTATTGTAATATGGATTCCAAGAAACCTTTAAATAATAAAAACATTATCTAATGCAAAGCCTTGGAAAGATTGGCTATAGCCAAAGTCATAATCTATAGTGCATCCGTAAAGTATTCACAGCGCTTCACTTTTTCCACCTTTTTTTATGTTACAGCCTTTTTTCCAAAATGGATTAAATTCATTATTATTCTCAAAATTCTTACAAACAATACCCCATAACGACAACGTGAAGTATGTTTGTTTAAAATCCTTGCAAATTTATTAAAAATATAAAACGAAAAAAATCACAGGTACATAAGTATTTACAGCTTTTGCTCAATACTTTGTTGAAGAACCTTTGGCACCAATTACAGCCTCAAGTCTTTTTGAGTATGATGCTACAAGCTTTGCACACCTATTTTTTGGCCAGTTTTTTCCCATTCTTCTTTGCAGGACGTCTCAAGCTCCATCAGGTTGGATAGGGAGCATCGGTGCACAGCCTTTTTCAGATCTCTCCAGAGATGTTCAATCGGATTCAAGTCTGGGCTATGGCTGGGCCACTCAAGGACATTCACAGAGTTGTGCCGTAGCCACTCCTTTGTTATCTTGCCTGTGTGCTTAGGGTCATTGTCCTGTTGTAAGGTGAACCTTTGCCCCAGTCTGAGGTCCAGAGCGCTCTGAAGCAGGTTTTCATCAAGGATGTCTCTGTACATTGCTGCATTCATCTTTCCCTCAATCCTGACGCTAAAAAACATTCCCACAGCATGATGCTGCCACCACCATGTCCATAATGGGGGTGGTAGTGACACAGCCCCAAATGATCCACAATGGCTCAAAAGTGATATGGTCCAGAAATATTTAGATGGAATAAAGGTGGATAAAGTACCTGGACCACATGGCATCCACCCATAGATCCTAAAAGAATTAAGCTCTGTCATTTCAAAGCCATTGTTTCTAATATTTAGGGACTCGTTAATGACTGGAATGGTACCACTGGATTGGCGCAGGGCCAATGTGATGCCCATATTTAAAAAAGTATATAATATTTTAAGCAACAGACAGCATGGATTCATGGAAGACAGAAGTTGTCAAACAAACCTGGTTTCTTTTTATGAAGAGGTAAGTAAAACCTTGGACAGAGGGGTGGCTGGACAGAGGGGTGGCTGTGGACTTGGTATACCTGGATTTTGCAAAAGCGTTTGACACAGTTCCCCACACACGGCTTATGTGTAAGGTAAAGTCTACAGGCTTGCAAAGATCAATTTGTAAATGTATAGAAAACTGGCTAAAAGACAGAATTCAGAGAGTAGTGGTTATTGACTCTTACTCTGAATGGTCATAAAGTAACATTTTTGTCTTTACAGATGACACTAAGCTATGCAGTGGAATAACATCTCCAATTTACAAGCCGACCTCAATGCACTAATTGGACAACTAAGTGGCAAATGAGGTTTAATGTTGATAAATGTAAAGTTATGCACTTGGGGGCTAAAAATATGTATGCATCATACATACTAGGGGAGTACAACTGGGGGAATCCATAGTGGGGAAGGATCTGAAGGTTTTGGTAGATCATAAGCTCAATAATAGAATGCAATGCCAAGCTGCGGTTTCCAAAGCGAGCAAAGTCCTTTCTTGTATTAAGAGAGGTATGAACTCCAGAAAGCGAGATATAATTTTGCCCTGTACAAATCATTAGTAAGACCTCATGTGGAATATGCAGTTCAGTTATGGGCAACAGTTCTCAAAAAGGATATCCGGGAACTGGAGAAAGTGCAGAAAAGGGCAACCAAACTGATAAGAGACATGGAGGAACTCAGCTATGAGGAAAGATTAGAGGAACTGAATTTATTTTCTCTTGAGAAGAGGAGATTAAGGGGGGATATGATCAACATGTACAAATTCATAAGTAGTCCATATAGTGAACTTGGTGTTGGGTTATTCACTTTAAGGTCATCGCAGATGACAAGGGGGCGCTCTTTACGTCTAGAGGAAAAAAGATTTCATCTCCAAATACGGAAAGGTTTTTTCACAGTAAGAGCTGTAAAAATGTGGGACAGACTCCCTCCAGAGGTGGTTCTGGCGAGCTCAGTAGATTGCTTTAAATAAGTCCTGGATTCTTTCTTAAATGTACATAATATAACTGGGTACTAACATTTATAGATAAAGTTGATCCAGGGAAAATCCAATTGCCTCTCAGGGGGTAAAGAAGGAGTTTGTTCCCCTGCAGTAGCAAATTGGAGCATGCTTTGCTGGGGTTTTTCGCCTTCCTCTGGATCAACTGTGGGTGAAGGATTGTGTATATGGGATTGTATTTTTTTTTTTTGGTTGAACTAGATGGACTTGTGTCTTTTTTCAATCTGACTAACTATGTAACTAGGTAATCATGCTTCACTGTAGGATGGTATTGGCCAGGTGATGAGCGGTGCCTTGTTTCCTCCAGACATGACGCTTGTCATTCAGGTTAAAGAGTTCAATCTTTGTTTGATCAGACCAGAGATTTTTTTTTTATCATGGTCTGAGAGTCCTTCAAGTAGGTGCCTTTTGGCAAACTCCAGATGGGCTGTTATGTGCCTTTTACTTAGGAGTGGCTTTTGTCTGGCCACTCTACCATACAGGCCTGATTGGTGGAGTGCTGCAGAGATGGTTGTTCTTCAGGAAGGTTCTCCTCTCTCCACAGAGAAACGCTGGATCTCTGTCACGGTGTCCATCGGGTTCTTGATCACCTCCCTAAGGCCCTTCTCCCCCGATTGCTCAGCTTGGCCGGGTGGCCGCTCTTGGAAGAGTCCGGGTGATTCCAAACTTCTTCCATTTACAGATGATTGAGGCCACTGCTTATTGGGACCTTCAATGTTGCAGAAATATTTCTGTACCCTTCCCCAGATCTGTGCCTCGATACAATCCTGTCTCAGAGGTCTACAGACAATTCCTTTGACTTCATGGTCTGGTTTGTGCTGACATGCTGGGACCTTAAATAGACAGGTATGTGCCTGTCCAGTCAACAGAATTTACCACAGGTGGACTGCAATCAAGTTGTAGAAACATCTCAGGGATGATCAGTGGAAACAGGATGCGCCTGAGCTCAATTATAAGTGTCATGGCAAAGGCTGTGAATACCTATGTACGTATGATTTTTTTATTTTTAATAAATTTGCAAAGATTTCAAACAAACTTCTTTTACGTTGTCATTATGGGGTATTTTTTATAGAATTTTGAGGAAATAATGAATTCAATAAATTTTGGAATAAGGCTGCAACATAACAAAATGTGGAAAAAGTGAAGCGCTGTGAATACTTTCTGGATGCAGTGTATATTTACAAGCATAATGCTATTGCCTAATGCTTAATGATAAATCCCAGCTGGACTCCATTATGGAAGGGAAGGTGAAAGCTGCTCAGATCCCTCCATGCTACAGCATGGGTTTCAGAATTGCTGAACCCTCTATCCACTAACAGGGAACCAGGCACTCTGCACAATATTCTAGTACTTGCCCACACAAAGTAAAGAAACAAATTCACTTAAAGCCCAACTCCATGTTGGGACGAACCCACCACTGGAGCAGCCCCTAACCTCAAACTTTTGAACATTATTCTTGGTTGAACTTGTTTCCTTCTTTTATTACAGAATACTGTTTTGCAAAAAGTTAAAGGAGCCTGTTGTGGCAAATGTATCTTGATGTCCTGCACAATCAGGATGAAGAATGGAAATCCAGTTAATATAGAGGTAATTCTGCATCCCTTACGTAAAATTTGCTTGATTAGAAAAAAAGGAGGGTTGCGTTATGTTTTATGCATCTTTATATATATATAGATATATATATCTATAGATATATATATCTATATCTATAGATATATATATCTATATGTATAGATATATATAGTGCTGGCTGTAAACTTTCTCAAATCATCCCTGTTGCTGCTGCCCTAAGAAAAAAAAATGTGAATGCATATACATATTAGATAGTATGCATGGACTTGATACTAGGGACACCTCAGACAGATTTAAAAGACCCAAATTATTGCAATTCTGTATTAATTATCATCATCATTTTATTCAGTTGCCATGGGGTCCTTGGGCCCACTGGCTTTTATAAAGCTTTGTTGGACCTTTTAAAGTGCCCTTCAGCTCCAGTTTGTAAATGTTGAACACAGGTCCTAATGGGAGTACTGGTTGCCACTTTAAACCAGCTGCTAGCGGGCTTCAGCATTTGAAGCTTGTTAAAGCCTGCTAGCAGCTTGTTTAAAGTGACAATCAGCACTCCCATTAGGATCTTTGTATAACATTTCTAAACAGGAGCTGAATGGTGCTTAAAGAACGCTTTTCAAAAGCTTGCTGAAAGTTTCGCAAAAGCTTGCTGAAAGTTTCATAAAAGCTTACTGTTCACACTCCTCTTATACAAGTTGAAGCCCATGTGAAACAGGCCTTAAAAAACAATGGTAAAGGAATATAATAGCCACTGTTGTCATTAATTTAGCCCCCACTGCTCTGGGGTCTTTTAAATAAAAACAGCAGTTTTGAATACATAAATACTATAAGTCACTTACCACCTTTTGGTCTTACTCCAAAGAGAAAGTACTAAAACATATACAGTATATAACAGGTGCATTGCTGGTGTAGAAAACAATATCCAGCTCTCTCCATGATGTAATTTAATAAGGGAAAAACATTTCAGTCCAACTGGAAACATCAGTGAACATTTGAAGTGATAAGATGTTGAAACTCCAATATATTGTTATAAAAGGATAAGATGTTGGACCCCTGGAACAACATATGCATACCGTGAGGAGATGTAATGAAAGGTGATCCCATCTGTTTATTTTGTTCATTGACACTTTCCTTCCAGCCCGGCAAATCCATACGGGATGGCTGTAATACCTACACCTGCAAAGCTAATGAACAAGGAGAGTTGACCCTGGAAACTGTGGTGACAACTTGCCCACCATTTGATCATCAGAAATGTTTGGCAGAAGGGGTAAGTGTGGTATAAATTCATTGATAGCATAACTATACTAAATTTAATTTCTGAAGGTAGAAAGAAACTGAATTGCATTGTAGTGGTTCCTTGCCTAATCTAGATATCTTCCTATTATATAGCCCTGGGGCTTAGGGTTAGGTTGAGGCAAAGGGTTAAGTTTAGTATGAATAAGGTTCATGTTAAAGTATATCCATTGTCCAATTTGTTTTTTTAGTTTGCTAAATGTTTCCCAGCGGGAACAATTCCCCCCTCGCTGTTTTTTATGGTGGTCACTATCATCGGAACAGAAAGTGTTGACTAATATTACATTATACAGTTGTCATGTCAGCAGAAAATGTAAGGAGATTTTCTTATTGAAACACCTGTCCTAGAAGATCAACACTTTCTGAAGTGTTGGTTTCTAAACAGATTTCATGGTGGTACAATGTTTAGGTCTTGCCAGTGGCGGCTGCCAGTGGTGGAACCCCCCTGCGCACTCGCTGTCTGCTGTCTGGCATTTACCCCATCCAGGTGGCAGGGGACGGGCAGCGGCTCCTGTGTCCTCTCCTCCATCACGGCGGCTCCTCCCCTCCTCCTCTGCGTCCAATAGGATCGCCTGCCCTTTCAGCCAATTGGGTGATGGATCTCAAGACCTGCTTCCTGATTGGCCGGGAGGAGGATCAGTGTTATAATAGCGAATATTAATTCGCTATTGTAACACACCTGGGTGGGCTCAGTTTACATTCTCTACGCCCCGAGTCCAGCCAATTTTGAAGTCTATTAGAGCCTCTGGCTCTAATCAACTGCTTAAAAAAAAAAAAACACCTCCTCCATTAAAATCCATGCATCTGGCGTCCTGCAAGGGGTCGGACGCATGGATAGGGGGGTCTTACTTATACTGTATACTGACAAACGTATACTGCATATAATAATATATCTTCCAAATGAATTTGTTCCTCATTTTTAGGGTAAAATTAAACAACTTGGAGACTCCTGCTGTGAAACATGTAAGTATACATATCACCCCTGTCACTACTCTACTACTTTCCTAATGCTAATTTCTTTCATGAAATTGCAGACCTGATCAAGTTAATTTTTGTGTTTATGTGATATTCTAGGTCAGGAACCGGAATGTAAGCAGGTTGCCGGGGTCCTGAAGTATGTACGAGTCGATGACTGTGTGACAGAAAGACAGCTAAATATACACTACTGCGAGGTAAGATACAAAACAGATACTTATACAACTTAAAGAGTACGTACTCCAGTAGAAAAGACTGTATAGCCCAAGCATTGGGTGATTGCATCGTTATCATATTTTCATATTTGGCTATTAAAGCTTACACTCAAGTCTGAAAATTCCATTTAGTGCCCTAACTGATAGAATTGTTTACATCAGTTTTTGTCCCCATGAACGTTTACAATCTACTGTTTCTACAACATGGCTAATAAGCATACACTAAGGAAATAATAAAAAATGCACAGGCATAAGATGACACTGTTTGTTTTGGCCAAATCCAGTGATAATCTTATGTTTCTGGGGCCCACACCCAACCAGAGCATCATTGGTGAGCAATTCCAATCACTACTGTCGGCCACCCCCTTCTTGAGATATGCAGCATGGTCATTGTTTGCTGAGAGGGGTCTGGCTGCAGAAACATGTGACCGTCACTCATTGTTTTTTTTTGTTTTTTTAATTCAACTTTAATGTACCAAACAACCAATAGACAAACTCGAGTGTGTGGAGGTCACATGTTTATTGTCTAGAGTGGAGCTTTAGTAGCTCCAGTCTGCAGCCAGATACTGTTGCATACAAGCAGTAATCAGACAGCAGTGAAGGGGTTAATTTTGTAAAAAATTTAAAAAAAGTAAGGGGGCACTAAAGGGGCTTTTATTACTGTAAGTCAAAGTGTTCTCTTTACAGGAACACTTATGCCCTGTACACACGGTCGGACATTGATCGGAAATTCCGACAACAAAATCCATGGATTTTTTCAGACGGATGTTGGTTCAAACTTGTCTTGCATACACACGGTCACACAAAGTTGTCGGAAAATCCGAACGTTCTGAACGCGGTGACGTAAAACACAAACGTCGGGACTATAAACGGGGCAGTAGCCAATGGCTTTCCTCTCTTAATTTATTCTGAGCATGCGTGGCACTTTGTGCATCGGATTTGTGTACGATTGGAATTTCCGACAAAGGATTTTGTTGTCGGAAAATTTTATAGCCTGCTCTCAAACTTTGTGCATCGGAAATTCCTATGGAAAATGTGTGATGGAGCCCACACACGGTCGGAATTTCCGACAACAAGGCCCTATCACAAATTTTCCATCGGAAAATCCTATCGTGTGTACAGGGCATTGAATCAAACTTTGTTCCCTGCTTGCAGCTCACAGCTCCGTGTGAGCTGCTGTGACAGGGAGATCAGAGCTTCTCAAGGCACCTGCAGAGATCTTTGTGCTGTGTGATCCAAATTTGACCCTGAGGCAGCCAGGCACCACCATTAACCCCTGATCGCTGTGGTATTGTCAGTATCTGCCTGCAGACTGGGGCTACTGGAGCTCCACTCTAGAAGGGAAACATGTGGCCTCCACTTACTTGAGTTGTGTCTATTGGTTGTTTGTTACATTAAAGTTGATTTTAAAAAGCTGCCAGGTGATGATGGTGGTTGAAGGCAGTTGGATGTTCTATAAATACAGTCATGTCATTTACCCAGAGGCAGTTCTTTTTTACAAACCCTAACCATTGTTGCTGCAGTATGGACAATTGAGATATAGAGTACACAGAGATATATGAATTTCTATATGTAAAACAAGGTTGCATCACTGAAACCCTGACAAGGAGAGAAGCCTGTCCACACCTGCCTCTGTAGCTGCAGGTGCTGTGATTTATCCTCAAAGATCACTATAGAGAATCTTAAATTGCAATTTTAGTCATTTCCCAACAGCTTAGAAATATCTGCTGTATGTTTACATTAGAGGGCTGGCAGATCTCCATGACCCTAAAAAAAAAGGAAGAAAGCAACCGTGAACTCAGTATATTTTATGTGAACTTTAAAAGAGAAGTATGTTTTTGTTTTTTTTGTTTTTATTATTCGTACTTACCTAGGTGAATGCTGCATCTGTCCCCCGCCACCTCTACACTGAGAACCGAGCGATCGAACACCGCTGATTGCTCGGTTTGTCAGCTCCCTGAGCAGAAAACTGCTGACTGTCAATCACAGCTCTCTGCTCTGCCCCCAATGCACTCACTAAAGCGCTGGGCTGTGGAGGGGACACCCGGCTCAGGTTCTCAGCGGCTCTGGGAGGCTTAGCCAGGTGCTGGTCCAGGCATGTGGGCAGATGCCGATCTTTCCTGAGTCTGGACCAGTTCTGTAATGTCAGCTTCAGCCTACTGTCAGCTGAAAACGTGTCACAGGAGTGCAGAACGAACTGCACTCCAGTGATCCACAAGAAATACATCCAAAAGAGCTTTGGCTGTACTTCTCCTTTAATGATTCATCTCTTCACAGTGTCTGCAGCTTTAGGGGTTAGTGAGGGGTTGTTTTAAAGTACTTTTACTATGTGTTAGGAATATTTAAATATGGTTTAATTGTCAGAAATGTCTGGCAGTGGGGTGAGTGTAGAATAAACTTGTCAATAGGATAGAGGTCAGTGAGGGTTTGTTTCAGATATTTTTTTACTGCTATATAACTTTATCTAAATAATACCCATAGTGTGGACACAGGGATACTGTTAGGAATGGCAGCTTACTGTATATTTTTTGTGCCACATCCAGTGACAAGCTAAACAATAAAACAATGTAAAACATGTAAAAATGTTTGTTATGCATTCTGTATAGTATTTGGTATATTACTACTGTTTTTAATGTTGAAATTTAATAAACTACATTGGTATTAATATTTTGCAATATTTTCTCCAAGTGCCTTAAAAGTCCACCATTAGGGGGGTCCATTGTTTTATTGTATAGTGTGGACACAGGTGCACTTTAAAAGCGAAACTCTAGAATACTGCTCTCTTATCTCTTATTCAGTCTTTTCCAAAAAATTCAGGGACTGTAATGTACAAATAGCAACTTAATCTAAGACATGGCATTGCCCCTTCCTGCCTCCTATTCCTTATTACTGCCCAGAAACCTTGATGAGCAATGCCACTGATCAGTGGTGAGCTGCAAAAGGTTGACCTCCTGGTTGAATTTGGTATTTGCATATTAGTGGATCTAACTGAGATCTATGTGCAGACACTTGTAGGTGTCAGCTATACCATCCCAGAAGTTTACAATTCCACTGACTAGAGGTGCTCGATGTACATTAAAGCCTACTACACACAACCGAATGTTGGCTGGCATCAGTCGGTTCAA
Organism: Lithobates clamitans; assembly: GCA_037952925.1. NCBI lineage: Eukaryota > Metazoa > Chordata > Amphibia > Anura > Ranidae > Lithobates > Lithobates clamitans. Next base: position 517,483 of record JBBGZY010001477.1, read on the forward strand.
TAGAAGTCGGCCGACATTTCGCCCGTGTGTATGGCAACCGGCCTGACAGAAGTTCTGTCAAAGGCTCATGACCGAAAAAGTTCTGCTGACCAGCTCCCTATCAATGCTCTCAACTATTGGCAGAGAGCGTCGACTGGAGTGTTCTGGCGGGGGGGCGTCCCCCTGTCAGAACACAATAGCTCAGCAGGGGAGATTGCTGGGTTGAATGAAAAAATACTAGTAGTGTGTACGAGGCTTAATTCTACCTTTATATATTATATATAAATATCCATTTTGGAGATATGTTGTCACAATGTTATAAATCTTTTATAATTTTATTTCAGGGCAAATGTACCAGTAAGTCCATCTACGCTATAGAGACACACCGCATGGAAGATCAATGCATTTGCTGTTCTGCCACCCAAACAGAGCCAATGAAAGTGCCCCTGCAATGTGCTAATGGGACCATAGTAGAACATGAAATCTTACAAGCCACAAACTGTGAATGTCAGTCTCGCAAATGTACCACTATCAACTCTGCTCCATGAGACAATTATGTCATCTCAACTGCCAAAAAGCTTTTTTTTACCCCACAGTAACCAATAGGAAATAAACGTAGTTTACTACTCAGGTTGCCCTGGGTAACTGTACATAATTGCTGTTTGCACTGTATGCTCATGCACTTGTCAATCTTGTACAATTATTTATCATTTAAGTTTTCCATGTTCTCATACAACCTCTGGTTAAGCGCAAACTTATACAACAACTCATTTTATTCTGCAAGTTATGGTGGGCTACTGTGGAGAAATCTAGCCGACTCCTATCTTAAAATGAAGCTAAACTCAAAAAAAAAAATTGCTAGTTATAGGGCCTTTTTTTCATTTGTACTCTAACACTTGTACAATACTGCTAAAAGGTAAGACATTTGGGATGTATAGGCATTTAGTGGTAGACCTGGATTTATTATAATCCACTTAAAAATACCATGTTCTACTCTTCCAAAATATTTTGCACATTTTCTATTCTTTGATCTGGGTTTCATCCCCATCTGTCCACAAAAGAATCAATGCATACCCTTAAATTGGGCCTGAACAAAAAAAAAAAGTAAAGATTTCCTATGTTACAAGAAACATTTTGAAATGGTAATCATGCCTAAGCAGTGCTCTGAAAAACATACATTTTATCCTGAATTCCTCCTGAAATATAGCAGTGCACTTCCTGAAATGAAAGGGTGCCTAAGTACTCTTGTACCTACCATTTCAGTGCTGTCTGCAGTGTGAGGTGTAAGGCATTTCTGCTTCTGATTGCTAGTCTCATGAGCTTTGGAGAAAGATTTGTTAATTTCATTACTGTGCTGCTCACTGTTCTCATTGCTGGAGGCGCAGACATGAGGAAGCAAACCCATGCCTCTACCAAGATGGCTGCCTCCACGCAGAAACACAGTGCACACAAAGGCATGGTAAATTAGTATTGAGTGATTATCAGCTGCAGGGGGACCACAGGCAATACTGGTGACTTTTTCTTTCTCTTCTGGTTTGTTTCTTTTCAGTTATTTTTTGTGTTTAAATGAAACTAAGTTTGTCATGTTGGAACTTTAAATAAACAAAGTAATCTAATACAGTCATGTGTGGATCTTTGAAGATTAACATTGAGTACACTACATCATGGTAAAAATTCTGCTGGTTAAAAAAATACAATTGAACAGTTGTTCTTATGCAGTAAAACATCCTATAGACATCTCTGCAAGTATTTTTTTTATTGTTATAAAGAGAGCTGATTGATACACTAAGAATATTACCGGACCCTCAAGGTGCCACCTACCATATTAGTGTGTCAAAAGTGGTTAAACAATATTCACATATGGGGACTGGATACTCTCAAAAATGCTTAAAGTAAAAATTACAGGAATAAAAAAAAGGGGAGAAGGAGAGGAATGGGAGCTCACGGAATGAAAGTTGAACAGCAAACTTGAAATAAAAACCTGTGTTTTTATTTCAAGTTTGCTTTAAAGAGAGCAGTCATATTGAAAATGCGTTGTTCATCAGGGAAATTACAAATGAAAAAAAACAGAACAACCAATAGGCAGCAAGGAGCAAGTCTTTAATACATACAATTTATTATTGTTAGGAGATTTAGTTTTTTTGTGACTGTTAAAATATTTGTTTTTGTAAAATCCATTCCTTTTTATTGGTCTACAATTAGAATTGTTTTCAGAATCATATTAGAATGAGGAATATGAAAGACCATTTTATATTGTAAATACTCAGCTTTTAAGGTGGTAATATAATTCGCCTGTTCGATTTTGTGGTTGATATATGCAGTCTGCTGGGATTAGGGAAAATTTTTATATTTTATTTTAAGTGCACTAAAATGGACTTTAAATGATGAGTAACGCATTGTAATTGTCCTCTGAAAATCTGTAAGAAATCCATTTGTATTATCTACAAAAGATGTCTATTAAAGCGAATAAAATTCTAATGAAGATTTTAGATAGATATGATAGATATGATAGATAGATAGATAGATAGATAGATAGATAGATAGATAGATAGATAGATAGATAGATAGATAGATAGATAGATAGATAGATAGATAGGATTCATTGGGGGAGATTAACTAAAACTTGTGTACTCAGAATCTGATGCAGCTGTGCATAGTAACCAATCAGCTTCTAACTTCAGCTTTGTTATATTCAGATTTGACAATAAAACCTAGAAGCTGATTGGTTACTATGCACCAGATTCTGCGTGCTCCACCTTTAGTAAATCTACCCCCTTGAGTCTGCACTTCTTTGGTTTTGAAGTATGTGTAAACCACATACCGTACTTTTTGTACTTGTTCTCTTTTGGTCTGTTAAATGTACCAATGAAAGTGTTCTATCTGTTCTATAAATCCAAAAATACCCATCTAGGTAACTTTCTGTGCTTTCTGCTTGTGCTGCCTTCTATTAGTTAAATTGAGTAATCAGTTAGTATGGAGTGGGTGAGGTGTTCAGTAGTCCTAACACGCGTCTTGTCTTAGGGTGACAACATTTCACCTCCATAGGAACAAGTACAGTAAGTGTGCATAGTATCAAGGAAATCAAGGAAAAGAAGAATAAAAATAACTTATTTAGCTACCACCTCTGCAATATATTATACTTTTGTTCTTTTGTGGACAGGCCATTATTCATCCCAACCAAATTTAATGTCTGTATACAGTCTCCACAGGCATAAACATTAATACTTAGACAGGTTGAGCAATCCATACACTGTGCACTGCTGGTACTTTGACAGCCAGCACTTTCAAAGGCTTGGGTGGTGCACTGTATGTTAAAGTGTTTGTAAAGTGACTTTACATGTATCCCATGCAGATATGCTGCCATTAATGAAAGTGTTCAAAAATAAGAAAAGGTCTGGTGTCACCGGTAACCCACCTCCATCCCTGTAATATGCAACAAAAAAGCATTCGCCCTTGGGATTTTAAATGAGGTGGGCACCATTTGGCCAAAAAAGCATAATAACAGTAATTGAAGTATAAAGTATATGCATTTATTCAGGTAAAAATATGCATACATTAGTATCATCAGCAATGGCCAAGGGGTTGATGCATGTATGGATGTACCTAAGATAAAAAATATAAATGGGTAGATGGTATATTGTTGATAAAGTAGTTGCAGGGCGTGGGGGCCATGATGTAAGAGCCTATACTCACCACTAACTGAGGCCAAAATGGCAGGTGTGCAACTCCCAGAGGCAGCAGCAAGTGTCTTACCTGAGGAGGCGGACCCTGGTGGGGACAGGCATGGTGCGCATGTGAGAGTGTATCCCCAAGAATCTCACTACGTCCTTATGTAATAAAAGCTGTAAGCGTAAATAAGTATAATAATACATTAAGTACTAATGATATGTATGTGTCTCTGTATGAATAGAGAGCCTGAGCCAAGGATAGTAAGGACATAGGAGACTAAAGGGGGGAAAGGAAAATGCAAAGAATTGCCAGCAAGTGGTAAGAGTCAAAGGAATAGACAAACGAGAGAGAAAAGGAGTGAAAAAGCCAGATTAACCACTTGCTTACTGGGCACTTAAACCCCCCTCCTGCCCAGACCAATTTTCAGCTTTCAGCACTGTCGCACTTTGAATGACAATTGCGCGGTCATACAACACTGTACCCAAATTAAATTTTTATCATTTTTTTCCCACAAATAGAGCTTTCTTTTGGTGGTATTTAATCACAGCTGGGATTTTTATTTTTTGCTAAACAAACAAAAAAAGATGGAAAATTTTGAAAAAAAAAATCATGTTTCATAGTTTGTTAAAAAATTTAGCAAACAGGTAATTTTTCTCCTTCATTGATATGCGCTGATGAGTCGGCACTGGTGGGCACTGATAGGCTGCACTGATGGGCACGGATAGGCACAGTTAAGGCGGCACTGATAGGCACAGTTAAGGCGGCACTGATAGGCACAGTTAAGGCAGCACTGATGAGGCAGATAAGGAAGTACTGATGGGCACAGATAAGGCAGCACTGATGGCCACTTATGGGCGCTGATGGGTGGCACTGATGGGTGGCATGGATGGGTGGCACGGATAGGTGGCACTGATGGGCACTGATAGGTACCACTGATGGGGGGCACTGATGGGCGGCACTGATGGGTGGCACTGATGGGCAGTGATGGGCGGCACTGATGGACACTTATGGGCACTGGTAGGTGACACTGATGGGCACTGATAGGTGGCACTGATGTGCCGGACTTTTGTTGTGGCACTGATGTGGGCGCTGATGGGTGGCACTGTGGGCGCTGATGGGTGGCACTGTGGGCACTGATGGGTGGCACTGTGGGCACTGATGGGTGGCACTGTGGGCACTGATGGATGACACTGTGGGCACTGATGGGTGACGCTGGTGGGTACTGGTAGGCGGCACTGCTGCCTATTGCTAGGTGTCACTGGCAGGGGACAGATGATCACCGTGATCGGGACTGATGTCCCTCTCACGGCCGCCAGTAATTGACTTTTTTTTTTCCTCCTCACGCTGTCAGCGCGAGGAGAAAAAATAGCCGATTACCGGCTCCGCTTACATCACATGATCAGCTGTCATTGGCATCGGGACTGACCCCTTACTCTGATCTGTGATCAGGCGAGTCTCATAGACTCGCTGATCACCGAGCGCGCCACGTGCTCCCTGCAGGGGGCGCGCAGGCCGCTCGTGCAAGGGACGACGTCATTTGGCAATAGCGCGCATCTGAAGAGGTTAAAGTTGAAAAAATGGTGACAAAAAAGCAAAAAATAAGATGAGTGCTCAGAGTGAGCTATGTGTGAGTAATGAAGTGTACCTGGAGTTGGTGGAAAATAGGTGAGTTTGGTAAGTCTGGCAGGTGAATCAACAGGTGTGTGTCCTCTGTGATGCAAAGACTGGAATGCACACCATGTCAGCCCTCCAATAAATACCCCCAGGAAATCCAGCAGGGCTCTGTCCCCAACGCCATGGCTGACACATGACCGCAAGAAGCTCCCAGCGTCATAGGGGGGTGTACAAACGCACCCCCCCATGCATCCAGATGGCCTCATACAGAGACACATACATATCATTAATACTTAATGTATTATTATACTTATTTACGCCTACAGCTTTCATTACATATGGACCTAGTGAGATTCTTGGGGACACACTCTCACATGCGCACCATGCCTGTCCTCTGGTTTGCCCCACTGGGGTCCCGTTTGGCTCCGCCTCCTCAGCTCCCAGGTAAGACACTTGCTGCTGCCTCTGGGAATTGCACACCTGCCGTTTTGGCCTCATTTAGTGCTGAGTATAGGTTCTTACATCATGGTCCCTTCGCCCTGCAACTACTTTATCAACATTATACCATCTACCCATTTATATTTTTTCATCTTAGGTACATACATAAACGCATCAACCCCTGAAGAGCGAGCTGGGTCTTGCAAAACGCGTTGGGTACATTAGATGCCCATGTATCACATGTTTTTTACTCCTAGGGTACACTAGATGCCCATGTATTACATGTCTATTACTCATTTATGTACCTATTGTTCAATTCATATGTATGTTATTCTATAATTAACCATTGCTGATGATACTAATGTATGCATATTTTTACCTGAAAAAAAGCATATACCTTATACTTCAATTACTGTAATGATGCTTTTTGGCCAAATGGTGCCCACCTCATTTAAAGTCCCAAGGGCGAATCCTTTTTTGTTGCATTAATGAAAGTGTAAGTGTTTGCTAAAAATGAACAGGGGAAATACCTTTTCTGACACTGCAGCTGTGCAATCACATGATCCCCCTGTGCTGGCCAGCCTTGATCTTTGCAGAGAAGTGGGAGGAGCCGAGATTCCTCTCTGCTGGCCGGCTGATGTCACAGGGTAATCTCCGCTCCTCCTGCTTCCCTCCATAGAGCAAGGCTGGCCACCACAGGGGAATCATGTGATCGCATGGCTGCAGTGTCAAAAAATCCATTTCCCCTATTCAATTCTAACAAACACACTTTTATTAATGGCAGCATATCTGCATGAGAGTCCTTTTTTATGTGCTGCATTATGCAGCTGAATAGGGGCGGGGAGGAAAATGATCTCACGATGACAGGGTAGGGGGGGGAAGGATTGTCAGAGGAGAGAGCAGGGCTGCGGATGACGAGGCACGTAAACTGACCATGGTAGTATGGGCTCAGCAGCCATGATTATCGTGGTCAGCAGAGGCAGGGGGACTCAGGAACTGGCAGGATCAGCCAGGTTTATTACCAGTTAGGAAGAGAAGAATTGCACAGCACAAGCACTGTTGTTATTCATGCCTTAAAGGAACAGGACCTTTATTTTATTTGTTTTAGGTTTACAAACACTTTGTATAAGCAGCCCTGGTCTACACCCTAAAAGTATTACCCACTCAGAAATGCATAAGGTGATCCATTACAGTAATTACATGTTAATACATAACATAAAAATTATGCATAGACATCTTATAACATAAGCAAATGTGCAAACATATATCATAACATGGCTATAGTTAAAACATATAATCAGTGCAAAAAAAAAAATTCTGTGCAAAAAACCAGTCCCGGAAATATAAAGTGCTATAGTGCAATACTTATCAAATTCAAAAAAAGTGTCCTAAAAGAAAACTGGACAGTGTAGTCTCCAAATATATATTTAAAAAGAGTCCCAGAATATTCCAATGCGGTGTTGTGTCCATAGAAATATGACTCCACAATTGTGCGTTTCCAACACTGTGCGACACCCGATGTGAATTCATCAGCACTTTCACTAAATTAAACTCACCAAAAATACAGGCTGGTCACGTTTTAAACCAGCAAATACGCCCAACAGCTCCAAATCAATAGAAACAAACAAAATTGCGCTTGGAAAAATAAATACCAGTGAAAAAAAATGTGAATAGAAATAGAATGACTCCTTGATACAAGTATCATATAATAGAATTCAATAAGCTGCGGTTATAAGTGGGGCACACCAATAGAATAAATAGGACAAGTAAACCGCGCTAAAAATGAGTCCAATTAACAATCAGTGAAATAAAGTTCAATTGAAGTCCAGAACAAAACGGTAAATTCTTCTATGTGATGAGGTGAAGAAAAAATATATAGAAGATAACTGTGTGGTGAACTGCTTACCAGAACGTAAGCCAAGTCAGACAGATGGCTTAAAACCCAGCCCAGGCCTTTAGGAGCGCTCCAAAGTGGGCAGAATCCCTCGCGCTCGTGTAGCAGAACGGGTCCACATAGGGTTTAATCAAATAAAAATACAAAGACCATAGCGTGATACTGACATAAAAATATTACATCAAAAAGGAAAAAATAGTGTTCACACAAATAATCATGAAAATCATAAATGCACCCTGAATGCGTAGCAAATACAGGGACGTGAAAAATAGTGACATGCAACATGCAATGAATAGTGTCCTTGGAATGAGATGTAAAGCACCAAGTATATCTGTTTACCAGAAAATAACGTTGGACAAGCAGACAAAAAGCCAAAAACAGAAAAAACACCCGGTGCACAGACACAAGAGGCCGCTTACCAGATGGTAAACTAGTGAGGATATAATCAGCGGTAGGCTTACTGCCTCTGTGTAACCCAGAGTATAAACTTGATTGGACCCATAGGGGTTCCTGCTCACCAGAAGATTGACTGGAAATAGCCCAAAACGAAACCTTGGCGGAGTCACCGCGATCCCGTCCTGGCAGGCTCTTCACAGGCTCAAATGTGCATCAACTGCAATCAGCATGTGGCCTGGACCAAAAAAAAAATCAATCACTGACTCCCCTCCACTCTAGACTCGGCTTCATTTAGCAACATCTCTCCTATATATTATCGATGCCCAACATAAAGGATAGCAAGAAGGAAGCTTCCATTGTGTGAGATTATGTGAGATCATAAACATAGGCTTTTATTTAGAACAAAGTTTCTCATCACATGTAAAAAATGTCCGTCCGAAACTAGGGTAAAAAAGTCAGCAGTTTCAGCCACTCGTTTAAACGATGCAAGGGATCTGCCAGATGCAGCCCAATCCATGCATAGCTATGCCCTGATTGCCCATTCATCTGAACTCTGCAGACCCCCATCAAATGGGATCACCCGGGGGGGGCTTCACATTGCACGAATTTGACTGCATCTGGCAGATCTCTTGCATCGTTTGAAATTTTCACTCATCAACTCATCCATGAGATCTTCAATGCCAAGGACTGAATGTGTCTGTAGTGTGGGTGATCGCTGGCTGCAAGCATCTGGTCCAAGAAATGAGATTGCTCTTCATGCATCAGAAATGAGTTTATGTCGCTAGGCACCTGCCAACAGACAGCTCCAGGACCCAGTTTATTTACCATCAGTGGGAACCAGAGATGTCAGTCTAGATTCCAGATTCAGATAAGCCCCCGCCTGTAGATCCCCACAACCACCACCCAGGGTTGTGAGGAAGAGACCCTAGTCACCTTCAATATGGGGTAAGGTGCTTTGGGATGGGGGGCTTCCATGTTGAGGGTATATAGCCTGGTATGGTTCAGGAGGGGGGGAGCTCACTCGTCACCCCCATTTCCTGACCTGCTGGGCTGCATGCTCGGATAAGAGTGTAGCGTGGATTTTAGGGGAGGCCTTAACATTTTAAGTTTTTTTAAAGTTTGAATTTCAATTTCGGAAGGAAACTAACCACACATATCTAACAAACATATTGTGGGGGTTTCTCAAACTAGACTGTAAAAGTGGAACTACGCTAAGCGAAAAAGTGATCAGGTTATAAACATTTATATCAAGCAATAATAAGCTTATATTAAGCAAGAATATGCTTTAAAAGAAGCCTTATGACCTCTGTAGCTGCAAGCACTGTAAGCAATTTATTTTCAAAGGTTACAGCACAATCAAGTAATTCAAGTCATTCTCTCAGCTGCTCAGCTCCCCCTGCTCTTCTCTCCCAAAAGTGACTCAGCAGCTCAGATACCCCACTCTTTTTCACCCAGAGCTCCTGCTCTGTGCTTTCAAATTAGAGTTTAGAAGGCTGTTGAATTGCTGCTCATGAGGTGGGGGGCAGACTAGGCTTAGCTCCTGAGGGGTTGACTTGAATAAGTTCTTTGTTTCAGCTGCACATTTTAAAAATGAATTGCTCTAAGGTTCCTTCAGCTAGTGTGGGTTAGTTTTATAGCACATTTTCTGCTAGTTAAAAATATGAAAATGCTTTAATGTCCATGGTCTGATGACAGATGTGCTTTAATCAGTTCTCCAGGCCAAAATAATAAAAGCTTTCAAAGGCTGCAATCAAAGTATTTTGGATGGCCAACCCTAAGTTGATTTTTCCTGTGCTTAAGAATAGAATGGTTTCATCAGCCCTGAATGAACAGGTGATTACAAGGTAAGCCGTTTAATATTTAAAACAGGTATGCGTCTTTGTATATCAAGTGTAACCTGAGATTAAAAAAAAAAAAAAAAACCTGCGCCTTAAAAGGCTTCTGTCTTCATACTCTATAGTAGATACTCTCTTATGAATTGCGAAGAGCATTGTTCTCAAATCAACAATACCCTAGCATACAGGGAGCAGGAATTGAGCATTCATGCTTATTGGATTACTTTTTCCTTTGGATTTTCCATCCTATTTTCATTTTGTGTATTTTTGCCTATGGAATGGCTTTTTATGTGATGTCTGACAATTGTTCTCCTTTATGGTCAAGCCTTCAAAACATGGTTTACTCCTGATTATCAATAGGTGCCATAAGTGCTGTATTTTTTATGTCAGTGGTCTTTTCTTTTTTTTTTTTTCTTTTTACTGTTATTGTTCCACGTTGTTGATTACGTAGCAGAAGGCCTGGCTAATTAGTTCTACTCGCTGTTTGCCTAAATGAGATTCAAGCTCGGATGGAATTAGCAGTCAGCACCATTGGAAAATTAAGACGGGTTAGGAGCAGGAGCAGATTGTACACAGTAACAGCACATCCCCATCATCCTATTAGCTTTGTCTCCACTTCAAACCTGCAAATCCCTTCAAGCAATATGGAAGCTCCCCCTGCACAACTAACTGGTGAGTTTATCCTTTCTAAAGTATTGATTATATGTGTTTTTTTTTTTTTTCCCTTTGTAGAAGATACCTCTAGAGATCCTTCCTGATGAGAAGGTTTTATAACTGTTGCTTGTCGATCAAACAAATGATATCTCTTTGGAATACTGCAGCAGGTGCAACAAGTAGAAAAGATGTTTCTGGTTTACTAAGGCTCTGAAGGTGGAGATCACACTGTAAAATGCTTATTTGCTTTAGTCTTGCTGCAAACACTTTTTTTTTTTAATTATTTAATTTTTTTAATACTTTTTAATGTGCCAATATAATATTTTATATCAACGGGCTTAATATTTCTGGGATCAAGCTCAATGACTATGTTTATTTTAAAAACAATATAATCTCCATGGTACTGTAGAAAATGCTCTGCAAACACATAAAAACATTCTGCAGATTAATTGACAGGTTTCCCGAAAACCAAAACTGAAAATACAAAAAAAAAAAAAAAAGGAATTTTTGACCAAGTGTGATTTTTACCCTAAAGTTATAACTTAATAAATACCAATCCATGGAAAACAGATAATAAGCAGATTTAAACCAAGATGTTTTCGACAGCAGGTGGTTAATAAAAGGCTGTTTCTTTCATAATTAATGGGGACGGATATTTGTATGTGCTTACAATGGCTGAGGATAATGTTATGGTTGTGTCTCCTAGTAGAAAGAATTGTTTTAAAGCTATTAGTGGTATTGCTTCGTAAAAGAGATTAAATTTCAGTTCAAATTACGGTATAAAGACATTTATATAAAAAAATTGCTTTAAAGCCTTAGAAAAAAATAAGCTGTTATGCTGTGGGTTTCATTTAAATAAATATCACAAAAAAAAACAAAAATAAAAATAGACAAAAGATATATATCATGTATAATTAGTGAACTACAGACTATGCTGTATGTTAGACGTGCCTGAATATCTTTTCTCCTAGTCAGTTACCCCAGTAACACCCCCAAACTCTGATAACTATTTATATCATTCTTATGCAGGGACACTAAGGTTCCTCCAGAGTTTTTTTAAGAAGTTCCTTAAGCTGTGGGTAATTTACCTCTCATTAGATGGTGCCTGCAAAGTCCCAGGGTCAATGCCACTTGACAGTGCAGGCTGCATGAAGGCAATGACCTTTTTAGGTGTCTTCAAGGATGGCATTCTGACCATCACTGCACAAGGGGAATATTTCCCAATGGACACCAATTTAAAGGGCATTTTTCCCAGTGACCTGCTTTAAATTGGTTTTATCAGTGGTTCCCCAAGACCCAAAAATTATTTTAAGGGTTCCTCTGGGGTAAAAAGCATTTTAAAGGCTGATCTTTACATTTACAAAAGCCCTTACTACTCAAGTGAGTCAAGAAAAAGAATGATTGCATTTTATTAAAGGTTGTTTTTTATTGCTTCCCATTGTAACCTTGTGTCAGTCTTGTGCATCCCCTGTACAGCAGAGCTAAGACTGAAAGGAGGAGAAGAAATATAAGGAGTCAGTCAGCTGTGCTGTAGTGCAAAGAACATGCTGTTAAGATGAAAGAGCAGAGTGACAGATGAGATCATCAGTCTGCTTCTCCTTTTGTCAAATCTCAGGCTGGGGGAGGGACAAGACCTGTAATGCCCCGTACACACGGTCGGATTTTCCAACGGAAAATGTTCGATGGGAGCCCTTTGTCGGAAATTCCGACCAAGTGTAGGCTCCATCGGACAGTTTCCATCGGAATTTCCGTCGCACAAAATTTGAGATCTGGTTCTCAAATTTTCCGACAACAAAAATCCGTCGTCGTAAATTCCGATCGTGTGTACACAATTCCAAAGCACAAAGTGCCAGGCATGCTCGGAATCAAGCAGAAGAGCAGCACTGGCTATTGAACTTCATTTTTCTCAGCTTGTCGTATGTGTTGTACGTCACCTTGTTCTTGATGTTTGGAATTTCCGACCAACTTTGTGTGACCGTGTGTATGCAAGACAAGTTTGAGCCAACATCCGTTGGAAAAAATCCATGGATTTTGTTATCGGAATGTGCGATCGCATGTACGCAGCATAAGTGTTGCTTAATTGCAGTAGAGGAAAATCAGGTCTCCTACTGTCCTAGACAGGGCTGTGCCTGGTAACAGAACAGTGTAAATCTCAGGACTGGAAGGTCTGAATAATAAAAAAAAAGCCCTCTTTATATGGATTTTGTCTGTCTATTTAGCTGTGTGCCTGGAGTTCAGCTTTAACTTAAAGCGTTATTAAACTCATAATAAAAAAAATAATGTATTGAAACTGACCAAACATTAGATGTGGTGGCTGCATCAGTTTTCATTTTTAAGTTGTTTTTTTTCTCTCTGTTTTCTCTTGGTGATCTGGCCAGTTACACACCTAACACACCTCCTGTATTAGTATACCTCCATTTTGGATGAAGCTGCACAGGAGGCACAGCAGACAGCAGCATTGTCAGACTGAGGGGAAGGGGAGAGTAAAATGTACTAGCAGATTTAAATACACTAACAAATTGAAACCAAACTCCAGCTCACACTTTCTAATCAGTTACAGCTAACAGATTTTCTTCCTTTTGGGATAAAGATTTTACGTGAATAAATAAAAACTGATCATTTTACACTCCTCTGCCAGTGTTAAATTGTTTGTATCATCCATGGAAACTGATACATTCTGTTGGGGGCCCTGTGCTTTTGAAAAACAACGGACTTGCTGGTTGGATCACCAGGTGAAAATAGAAGAAAGAAAGCCTAAAAAAGAAACTGAATGCAGCCATTACATCTATAAATTGGTGAGCTGCAATATAATAAATAGTTAATACTGCTTAACATTAACCACTAATAGGTATCAAATAAACTCAATTGACATTCTGCTCAATGATATAATTTAGAAATATTTGCAAATTAAACTTCGGACAAATAGACATGGGGTTTTATCACAATGACTGTGGTGCTAAAACAATAAAAAATATTAAAAAAAATCTAAAGAACAAATTTCTCATATGTTTGCATATTTTAATAATGCTCATATGTTTGGCATTTTCAATGCATATTTATTGATTTTAATAAATTAACTTGTACAGTCTTCACCATTGGAGAATTTTTTGATTTTTCAGGTAATATTTATATCATCCTTTTTATGTGATGATTCCTTGAGTAGTTGGAGCCATGGGCGTAGCATAAGTGGTTGCAGGGGTCACAAACGCAACCCCGCCCCTAGCTCCAGGGGGCCCCTGCAGCCTCCCTGTCATATTATCATATCCTCCATAAAATCCAGCTCCGATCTGCCCTAGGGCCCCACAGCCACGCTCCAGTACTGGGCTTCTACCTTGCATTCCACAGTCCACACCCTCTCCTCATTGGCTGGGGAGAAGCTGTGAGCCATTTCCTGAATGGAGAGGAGCACGAGGTGAGAACAGCCCAGGATGGGGAAGTGTCTGTGCTGTGTGCTGGCAACATGAAATGGTAACCGAGCTCAGCGAGGCAAGAGGAGGAGAGTGCCGTCCTGTAGCCATGTTGGGACCGATGTCACTGGTTAGGTATGACACTACTCAGTGTCTTCTAGTCACCAGCTGGGATTCTCTGTACTCCCCCACCCGGGGATATCTACTTGCCCCACTTCCCTGACAACTAGGGAAAAGACACACACTTCCAGGAGGTGACCATCCTCCAACACTGACAGGGTTCAGGGAAACCTTCAGAAATTGCTAAAACAAATCCCTTAATACCTCCTCGGGGGGCCCCTGAAGGGCTGCAGGCTCCAGGTTTTGTGTCACATGGCTTTGCCCTCCCAGATCTAAGTTGCCCCCCCAAGCCCCCTGACCACCCCCTCCATCCTGCATGCTATGTCCGGCTGCTGAGCTCCTTCGCCATTACAGCACTCTATACTGTTCCTCCTCCGCAGGGCTGAAATCACATTCCACAATACAGCCAGTTAGCCATGATCTGCACAGGGTGTATCTGCATACTGCAACTACACTGCCATTCCAACCAGAGAATTTCACAGGTCAGAAGGGCAACATAAAAGCCAGATACACCCTGTAAAGACTGACAGACTGTGTGTAAAGGAATGTGATTTCAGCCCTGTGTAGTGTGTGTGTGTGTGTGTGTGTGTGTGTGTGTGTGGGGGGGGGGGGGGGCTGTATACAGTGCTGGGATGGGAAAGGAGCTCTGCCAAGTGACCTGCTAGGGGTCCCTGTCCTCTGATTCTCCAGCGGTAATCCCTGTCCTCTGATGTAAAGAGGAACTCTGGGAACTCAAAACTCCTAAGCCACTTTGAGTATCTTGGCGTGCGGTGGATGTATCTGCACACACGTTGGAAGTAGTGGGGGGGGGGGCCCAGGTCAACTTTTGCATCGGGGCTCACAAGCTTCAAGCTATGCCTCTGGTTGGAGCTCCTATATCCTGGTATGGGAACAGTACCATACAACAGTGATTTATGACCTCTAGCAACTGGGGTCCATCCTTCTGGTAAGCCTTGTTTCTCGTAGGGTGACATTGGTGATAGTTTTATATTAAAGGAGTCTTGCTCAGTTTGCTTTATCGTGGACTATGGTGTTGAATTTAACAACTATAGGTTACAAAGATCTCTGGAACAGTGTGGTCTAATACTTTGGAGAGTTAATTGTGAATACATATGACGAACAATACCTGGTGAATGAGAATTTATATATTTTTGGGTTGAAATCATTTTTATTCATGTGGCTCACGGCCAAAATTAAAAAAGCTATAAATAATAGGAAAAGAGCTTTTAAAAAATATAAAATTGAAGGAACGCTATCATCGTTTAAATGTGATAAAGAATATAACAGACTACGTAAAAAGGAAATCAAGGACACAAAAATTCAAAATGTACGACAGATTGCAAAAGGTATCAGGACAAACCCCAAAAATGTCTTCAAATATATTAAAAGTAAAAAGGTCAGGTCTGAGGATGTAGGACCTTTACAAAATAATCTAGAGTGGGTGACTGGGGACAAAGAGAAGGCAAAAATATGAAATACTTTTTTCAGCTCCGTGTATACAAAGGAGCATGGGGGAGTTAATGTCCATAATCGGGATTTTATTGACACAGCCCTGAATGATCCACAATGGCTCAAAAGAGATATGGTCCAGTAATATTTAGACCAAATAAAGGTGGATAAAGCACCTGGATCAGATGGTATCCACCCATGGATCCTAAAAGAATTTAGCTCTGCCATTTCAAAGCCATTGTTTTAAATTTTTAGGGACTTGTTAATGATTGGAATTGTACCAACTGGATTGGCGTAGGGCCAAAGTGGTGTCCATATTTAAAAAGGGATCAAAGTCTTTACCAAGTAACTATAGACCTGTTAGTTTAACTTCTATAGTCGGGAAGATACTGGAGAGTTTAATAAAAGATCACATACAGATAAAAGCCAGTAAATTAGAATATTTTGAAAAACTTGATTTATTTCAGTAATTGCATTCAAAAGGTGTGACTTGTACATTATATTTATTCATTGCACACAGACTGATGCATTCAAATGTTTATTTCATTTAATTTTGATGATTTGAAGTGGCAACAAATGAAAATCCAAAATTCCGTGTGTCACAAAATTAGAATATTGTGTAAGGGTTAAATTTTGAAGACACCTGGTGCCACAAACTAATCAGCTGATTAACTCAAAACACCTGCAAAGGGCTTTAAATGGTCTCTCAGTCCAGTTCTGAAGCCTACACAAACATGGGGAAGACTTCAGATTTGACAGCTGTCCAAAAGGCGACCATCGACACATTGCACAAGGAGGGAAAGACACAAAAGGTTATTGCTGAAGAGGCTGGCTGTTCTCAGAGCTCTGTGTCCAAACACATTAATAGAGAGGCAAAGGGAAGGAAAAACTGTGGTCAGAAAAAGTGTACAAGCGATAGGGATCACCGCGCCCTAGTCAAGATTGTGAAAAAAAACCCATTCAAAAATGTGGGGGAGATTCACAAGGAGTGGACAGCTGCTGGAGTCAGTGCTTCAAGATCCACCACCAAGAGACGCTTGAAAGACATGGGTTTCAACTGCCGCATACCTCGTGTCAAGCCACTGTTGACCAAGAAACAGCGCGAAAACCGTCTCACCTGGGCTAAGGAAAAAAAGAGCTGGACTGCTGCTGAGTGGTCCAAAGTCATGTTTTCTGACGAAAGCAAATTTTGCATTTCCTTTGGAAATCGAGGTCCCAGAGTCTGGAGGAAGACAGGAGAGGCACAGGATCCACGTTGCCTGAAGTCTAGTGTAAAGTTTCCACCATCAGTGATGGTTTGGGGTGCCATGTCATCTGCTGGTGTCGGTCCACTCTGTTTCCTGAGATCCAGGGTCAACGCAGCCGTCTACCAGCAAGTTTTAGAGCACTTCATGCTTCCTGCTGCTGACCTGCTCTATGGAGATGGAGATTTCAGGTTCCAACAGGACTTGGCGCCTGCACACAGCGCAAAATCTACCCGTGCCTGGTTTACGGACCATGGTATTTCTGTTCTAAATTGGCCAGCCAACTCCCCTGGCCTTAGCCCCATAGAAAATCTGTGGGGTATTGTGAAAAGGAAGATGCAGAATGCCAGACCCAACAACGCAGAAGAGTTGAAGGCCACTATCAGAGCAACCTGGGCTCTCATAACACCTGAGCAGTGCCAGAAACTCATCGACTCCATGCCACGCCGCATTAATGCAGTAATTGAGGCAAAAGGAGCTCCAACCAAGTATTGAGCAAGTAAACAAACAAATAGCGCAGGTTACATGGTTTATGTTATATACAAATGTTGCTATAAAAATGTCCTTTTGAGCATTGCGCTCTTTGTGAGATGCAAACAGTCTATCGGTAGGGCAGCCTTTTGATGGGAGGTGAAGCCGCTCCAAATATGCAAAGGAAAAAAAACAGGAAAGGCGCCTCTTAGTAAACTGTATATTTAATGGTATATAAGCATTAAAAACACTCACATTAAAAACTTAGATAGTCCGGCATGGGGAGTTTCAGTATAGCCATACAGGATTGTGTCCTCCTATGTCCGCAGTCTTATTCCTCTATTGCTGACGGCTGGTCCGTGTAGTGGAAGCTTCCGGTATCAGTGATAATCCAAAACGAGGCTTGGGCACTGCCGAGTAGTCAATTGGGAGGCTGGGACGCTGGAACGCACATCCAGAGTATGTGCTGTACTGCCGTAAGGCGACGCGTTTCAGAGCATGCGCACTCGAGCGCGCTCCTTTCTCAAGCTAGGGAATACAGGATACTGCAGCCTATTTAAGTGCTCTAATGGCACCGCCACCTAATGGATATAGTTGTAATTGCATAGGGAATACAAATGATGTTACAAGAGAAGGGGCCAAACGGAAAATTCTATATGTTTGTATTAAAATTTTTTGTATTAAAATTTAGGTATTGTGTGCCTACTAATTGTTGGTATAAGACATTAATATGTGTAAAATAATATTGTTATGCTTACTATCACTACTTATGACAAATATATAAATACATACATCTATATAGATTAACTGTAGTAGTGCTGAGCTAAATAATTGTATAATTACCTAAATGGACTTAATAAACCATGTATATGTGCAATATATACAAATAAAAAGTAGTATAGTTATGGGCACATTTATGCACAATGGCACTATCTAATGGAATAATACTAATAAAAATTGATAATAGATTGAATAAACATTATTGTTATAAAATAAATTAAAATTAGAGCATATATATATACTATGTATATATATTATTGTAAAATGGTACTTTATGTTAAAATGAACCTCAACTACTAATGGGAGGGCCTATTAGATATATGGCGAGGTTATGGCAGAATTCTTACTTCATAGATATATATTAATATTCACTCTAGGTCAGTATTATTATAGGATGGTGGATATCTCTAATTCTTCGTTAATTCCACCGGGATTTAGGGCGTCCAAAGAATAAATCCAGAAAGTTTCTCTTTCACATAATCTGTGAAATCTTTCAGCTATGGGTAAATTTTTTGGCATTTGTTCAATAACCCATACCTCGAGACCTTCAGTGGAATTAGCATGGTGTTCACAGAAATGGCGGGGGACACTGTGTTTGTCCCTCCCACCTTCTATTTTTCTTCTATGTTCCCCGAATCTTTGCCTAAGTGGGCGTATCGTGCGCCCCACATAGATAAGATTACATGGGCAGCTTAGGCCGTAAACTACAAACTCCGAACCACAATTGTAGAAATTATCAAGTAAATAGGTTTTCCCTTTTGTGGTGAATTGTTTTTTCCCATGTTTGACAAACATACACGTTTTGCACATGGCTTTTCTACATTGGAACATGCCCTTGAGAGGAATCATGTGGGCCTGTGCTGGTGCGGTTTCTTTGATGGGCTTTAATTTGCTGGGTGCTATTTGGTTTTTTATATTAGGGGCTTTTCTATAAGTGATTTTAGGATAATTGGGTAGGACTGGTTTGAGATATGGGTCCTCGAGGAGGATGGGCCAATGTTTTCTAAATATTGCTTCCATTTTGGAGAATTTTGTGTGAAACCTAGTAATGAAACGTCTTGATAAATCGGATGTGTTTTCATTTTGATGTTGGGTAGCAGGTATGGGTTGCAAATAATATTTTTGTGCTTGGTCAACCAATGACTCTGGATACCCTTTGTCTTTAAGTTTTTTTCTTAGTAGATGGCTTTGTTCTATATAGTCAGATGTTTGTGTACAATTCCTCCGTAGTCGGCAAAATTGCCCTTTTGGGATATTGTTTTTCCATTTTTCATAGTGGCAACTTTTGTAATGCAGCAAGGAATTTCCTGCCGTAGGTTTGAAGAAGTTCCTTGCATGTATCTCATTGCCAACGTGAAAGAGGTCAAGGTCAAGAAAAGCTAATCTCTCTTTGTCCATGACATGAGTGAAACTCAGGCCATGTGGATTATTATTGCAATGGGCCACAAACTTGTTAACAACATCAACTGGACCATCCCAAATAATAATAATGTCGTCTATGTAACGACCGTAAAAAATAAGATGCCTGAGAAACGGATTATTTTGCCAAATATATCCGTATTCCCATAATCCCATTGCTAGATTAGCATATGAGGGCGCAAAGTTGGCCCCCATAGCTGTCCCCTGAATTTGTAGATAATACTGTTCGTTAAATGAAAAATAATTGTGAGTTAAACAATATTTGGCACAATCCAAGATAAACGAGGCCTGTTTGTTGCTCATATATGGGTCCTGGGATAGAAAATGATTGAGGGCTAATATTCCAAAGGTGTGAGGAATAGACGTGTACAATGAGTTCACGTCTAGTGACAACCAAATATATTGATCCTCCCATCTGTATGGTTTTAGTAGATCCAGTAGATGGGTTCCATCTCGGATGTACGACTGCAGTCCCTGAGCTAGGGGCTGTAGATGGTGATCAATATATTTGGATAGGCCAGAAGTAATGCTGTCCATGGCAGCGATTATGGGCCTTCCTGGGGGATTGGTCTGATCTTTATGAACCTTGGGTATGTGGTAAAAGTATGGGGTGCGGTAATAATCCCTCCGTAGGAAGGATGCCTCATTCTTATCAATGATGTCTGATTGGATAGCTCCATTGATGAGAAGATTTATATCATTTTGGAATTCTGGTAATGGATCAGACCGTAACTTTTGGTAGGTAGAACTATCTGCAAGTAAACGTTCTGCTTCTTTTATGTAATCTGATCTGTTTTGAATTACGATTCCACCACCTTTGTCAGCAGTTTTTATGATTAAATCAGTGTTATCTGTTAGTGCTTTTTTTTTTCCTAACCAAGTATTGAGTATTGTACATGCTCATATTTTTCATTTTCATACTTTTCAGTTGGCCAACATTTCTAAAAAATCCCTTTTTTGTATTAGCCTTAAGTAATATTCTAATTTTGTGACACACGGAATTTTGGATTTTCATTTGTTGCCACTTCAAATCATCAAAATTAAATGAAATAAACATTTGAATGCATCAGTCTGTGTGCAATGAATAAATATAATGTACAAGTTACACCTTCTGAATGCAATTACTGAAATAAATCAAGTTTTTCAAAATATTCGAATTTACTGGCTTTTACCTGTAGATGAGACAGCATGGATTCATGAAAGACAGAAGTTGTCAAACAAACCTGATTTCTTTTTATGAAGAGGTAAGTAAAACCTTGGACAGAGGGGTGGCTGTGGACGTGGTATACTTGGATTTTGCAAAAGCGTTTGACACAGTTCCCCACACACGGCTAATGTGTAAGGTAAAGTCTACAGGCTTGGAAAATTCAGCTTGTAAATGGATAGAAAACTGGCTAAAAAACTGAATCCAGAGAGTAGCGGTTAATGATTCTTATTCTGGATGGTCTAAGGTTATCAGTGGTGTACCCCAAGGTTCAGTGTTGGGACCCTTACTTTTTAGTATCTTTATAAATGATATAGGGTCTGGGATTAAAAGTATAATTTCAGTGTTTGCAGATGACACCAAGCTCTGCAGTGGAATAACGTCCTTACAGGAGGTCTTCAACTTACAAGCCGACCTCAATGCACTGTTTAATTGGGCAACTGTGTGGCAAATGAGGTCTAATGTTGATAAATGTAAAGTTATGCACTTGGGGGGATAAGAATATGCATGCATCATACATGCTAGGGGGAGTACAAATGGGGGAACTGGATTTATTCTCTCTTGAGAAGAGGAGATTAAGGGGGGATATGATCAACATGTACAAATACATAATTAGTCCATATAGTGAAATTATGTAAAGGTTTTTTCACAGTAAGAGCTGTGAAAATGTGGAATAGACTTCATGCAGAGGTGGTTCTGAACAGCTCATTAGATTGCTATAAAAAAAGGCCTGGATTCTTTCCTTAACCAGTAGTAGACCAGCCACCATCGTTATACTGCGGCAGGTTGGCTCTCCTGGGCAAATCGCCGTAACTGTACGCTGGCCGATTTAAGACTACTAGGGGGGCGCGACGACGGAGCTGATGCCTGCCGGGCACCCGTGATCGCTCCTGAGATAGACAGAACAGAGATTTGTTAATGTAAACAGACAGATCTCTGTTCTGTCAGGGGAGAGAAGACAGATCTGCTGTTTGTACTGGTTATGAACAGCGATAGGTCTCCTCCTCCAAGCAGTCCCATCCCCCCACAGTTAGAAATACTCCCTAGGACACACATTTAACCCCTTGATCGCCCCTTAGTGTTAACCCATTCCCTGCCAGTGACATTTACATGGTAATTAGTGGCTATTTTTAGCTCTGATCGCTGTATAAATGTCAATGGTCCCAAAAAATTGTCAAAAGTGTCCGATCTGTCCACCGCAATACAAGTACATATTTGGGGGGCACACCCTACAATGCGTTTAAATTCAAGATGGTGCTGCTATAAGACCTACAAACAGTACAAAATATTTTACAGCGCACACATACAAGAATGACATTCCTGCAAGGCTAGTTAAAAACACCTGAACATATTCAAAAAATACGGGGGGGTGGTCACACTATAAGGTCATATAGTGCTAAGCCCACTTACTGTGACAAAGTACCCCGAATTAGTGGGTCCTACTCTAGTAATAGAATGGAAGATCCTTTGTCTCAACCATGGGAGCTAAACTCCTCTATGTGGGAGAACTGAAGGGGATACATCCTATACACTGGTGGCCACTAAATAAGAGGTAATGCCCCCAAATATGTACTTGTATATTGGAATAGACCCTGACCAGGTTTTTTTGGACTGGAGCACCCCCCCCCCCTCCTCATTACCTGTTATTTAGTGGCCACCAGTGTATAGGATGTATCCCCTTCAGTTCTCCCACATAGAGGAGTTTAGCTCCCATGGTTGAGACAAAGGATCTTCCATTCTATTACTAGAGTGGGACCCACTAATTCGGTGTACTTTGTCGCAGTAAGTGGGCTTAGCACTAAATAACCATATAGTGTGACCAAACCCCCGTATTTTTTGAATATGTTCAGGTGTTTTTAACTAGCCTTGCAGGAAATGTCATTCTTGTATGTGTGCGCTGTAAAATATTTTGTACTGTCCACTGCAATGTCGCAGTCCCGCTAAAAATCGCAGATTGCCACCAATAATAGTAAAAAAAAAAAATAATAATAAAAATGCCATAAATATATCCCCTATATTGTAGATGCTATAACTTTTGTGCAAATATATGCTTATTGCGATTTTTTTTTTTTACCAAAAATATGTAGAAGAACACATATCAGCCTAAACTGAGGAAGAGATTTGTTTTTTTTATATATTTTGGGGGGATATTTATTATAGGAAAAGGGAAAAAATATTGCTTTGTTTTCAAAATTATCGCTCTTTTTGTGTTTCTAGCGCAAAATATGAAAACCGCAGAGGTGATGAAATACCACCAAAAGAAAGCTCTATTTGTGGGGAAAAAAAAGACATCAATTTTGTTTGGGTACAGCGTTGCACGACCATGCAATTGTCAGTTAAAACGACGCAGTGCCGTATCGCAAAAAATGGCCTGGTCATTAAGGGGGCAAGTCCTTCTGGGGCTGAAGTGGTTAATGTACATAATATAACTGGGTACTAACATTTATAGGTAAAGTTAATCCAGGGAATATCTGATTGCCTCTCAGGGGATCAGGAAGGAATTTTTTCCCCTGCTGTAGCAAATTGGATCATGCTTTGCTGGGGTTTTTTCGCCTTCCTCTGGATCAACTGTGGGTGAAGGATTGTGTAATGGGATTGTATGATATATTCGTTTTTTTGTTTTTTTTATTGGTTGATCTGGATGGACTTGTTTCTTTTTTTCCAACCTGACTAACTATGTGCAAATTTTTGTGGTCGATGCTCAGTGTTATCTTAAGAGCATTATAGGCCCCCGGGCAATACAGTGCACTGGGGCCCTGTCTACACAATCACACACGAGAATAAAAATGCACATTATCAGTAAGGCTATATTTATTGGTACTTCCAACAAAATCAGTGTTTAAACATTAACACAATGTTTGGACAATATACATATAGTTACATAGTAGGTGAGGTTGAAAAAAGACACAAGTCCATCAAGTCCAACCTATGTGTGTGATTATATGTCAGTATTACATTGTATATCTCTGTTTGTTGCGGTCATTCAGGGGCTTATCTAATAGTTTCTTGAAACTATCAATACCCCCACTGAGACAACCGCGGAATTGGATTGGATGTAGAAGGGAATTCCACATCCTTGGCGCTCTTACAGTAAAGAACCCTCTACGTAGTTTAAGGTTAAACCTCATTTCTTCTAATTTTAATGAGTGGCCACAAGTCTTGTTAAACTCTCTTCTGCGAAAAAGTTTTATTCCTATTGTGGGGTCACCAGTACGGTATTTGTATATTGAAATCATATCCCCTCTCAAGCATCTCCTCTCCAGAGAAAATAAGTTCATTGCTCGCAACCTTTCCTCATAACTAATATCCTCCAGACCCTTTATTAGCTTTGTTGCCCTTCTATGTACTCGCTCCATTTCCAGTACATCCTTCCTGAGGTCTGGAGCCCAGAACTGGACAGCATACTCTAGGTGCGGCCGGACCAGAGTCTTGTAGAGCGGGAGAATTATCGTTTTATCTCTGGAGTTGTTCCCTTTTTTAATGCATGCCAATATTCTGTTTGCTTTGTTAGCAGCAGCTTGGCATTGCATGCCATTGCTGAGCCTATCATCTACTAGGACCCCGGGGCAGTGGTGTATTTAGGTTTTGTGCTTCCCTAGGCCTGACTAGGGCAACACAAAACTCATGAAACTCATGCACCCCCTAATTTAATGCCAAGGCCACACCCCTTCCTGTTTAAGACCCACCCTATCATCTGTAAACCACACCCCTTCCTCTTTAGGCTCATTTGGCACCTTTCAGGGGGAGGAGGGAACAGGTACCTGTTTTTGACAGTTACCTTTCCCCACTCTCGGGAGACTGCGCTGGCCTCTCTGAAGTTCAGCCCCCCTCCTCCTTCCTCCACTGGGCCATTCAGAAAGAGCAACACGCTTCGCACATATGCAGTAGGGAACCGGCCAGTTTCCCTTACCATGAATGATGGTGGCAAAACCCGAGAGCCAATCAGAAAATCGGCTGAGGTCAGCAGCTACCCATCAAACCTATCGCTCCTCCGTGTTCTTTGTTCCTAAGATTTTATCCCAATTTATGCCTTCTAGCAAGGTTCGTAGTTTAGGGAAGTTGGCTCTTTTGAAATTCAGTGTCTTTGTATGTTTCCAATTTGTGTGATTTATACTGAAGCCAATTGAACTGCGATCGCTGTTACCTAAATTGCCCCCTATTTCCACATCCGTGATCAGGTCTGTATTGTTGGTAATCAATAGATCCAGTAATGCTTTATTTCTAGTTGGTGCGTCTACCATCTGACCCATAAAATTATCCTGCAAGACATTTAGGAACTGTCGAGCCTTAGATGAATGCGCGGTTCCCTCCGCCCAGTCTATGTCTGGATAATTAAAATCCCACATTATGATAACACTTCCCATCCTTGCTGCTAATCCAAATTGTGATAGGAGATCTGTCTTCCCTTCCACCCTCAGGTTAGGGGGCCTATAGCATAATCCCAGTATTATTTCCCCTTAGCTTCATCCCTTTGGCTCTACCCATAAGGATTCCACCTTATACCTAGCTCCCTTAGTAATGTCATCTCTCACATTCGCTTGTACATTATTCTTGATATATAGGCATACCCCTCCCCCTTTTTTACCCTCTCTATCTTTGCGATAAAGGGTATACCCTTGAATGTTTGCCAGCCAATCATGAGAGCTGTTGAACCAGGTCACAGAAATTCCCACAAAATCCAAATCCTCCTCGTACAACAGTATCTCTAGTTCACCCATTTTGTCCGCCAGGCTCCTGGCATTGGTGAACATGCCACATAGTTTAGACCGGTCGCATATTATCCTCTTATTGGGTGTTCCGAGATTGCAACTAGGACTTGCTACTATACTTACCTTGGGTTAATGTGCTTTGGTCAACCTACCACTAATGCCCCCAATACTACCCTCTGGAATATGTTCCGCGCTAACTATCTCTACCTCTGGACCCTCCCCCCATCACCTAGTTTAAAAACCCCTCTAACTTTTTGGCCATCTTCATTCCTAGCTGATCTGCACCCTCCTCATTTAGGTGCAGTCCATCCCTTCTATAGTACTGGTTATCGACTGAGAAGTCGGCCCAATCCTCCAGGAACCCAAACCCCTCCTTACTACACCAGCTCTTCAGCCACTTGTTTACTTCCCTAATCTCCCTCTGCCTTTCTGGTGTGGCTCGATGTACCGGTAGTATTCCTGAAAATACTACCTTGGAGGTCCTTTTCCTCAATTTAGCTTCTAAGTCCCTAAAATCGTTCTTTAGGACACTCCATCTGCCTCTGATTTGTCATTGGTGTCGGTGTGCACCATGACAGCTGGGTCTTCCCCAGCCCCTCCCGGTGACCTGTCCACCAGATCCGTCATGTGCCGAACTCGAGCGCCCATTAGACAACATACAACATAACACGAGCTTGAAAAGCAAGAAATTACAGATTGAAATGGGACAGTACAAAAGCACCAATTATTTATTACATTTGCAATACTTCTTTGTAGAGAATTCCTTTATAATTGGCCTGAAGTCAATGGTTTTGACTTAGTCAAAAAATTACGTTTCATTTCTGCTCTAAAGGTTATTTTTACCAACACGTAATAAAGTTTCTTTTTCCTCACCTTTCTTACACTTCCTCGAACTAGTGGCAACTCTAAGATTGATATATATGGAGGACACATAGGATATTACAGTCAAAACTTGGGGGGGGGGGCAGGCACTAATAACTTTCACCACTAAATCATACAACTAAAAAAAATTAAATAAATATAAATGTACACCCTCACTCTGCTGGTGCTGCCTGGTGGGTATTAATGCTGGCATGGGTACTGCTGGTGCTGGTGGGTATTAATGCTGGCATGTGTACTGCTGCCTGGCTCCTCTGAGACACGGAAGTGTGACAGGAAGCATGTGGCTGCAGTAGAGAGCAGAGCCAATGCTTCCTGTATATGTCACAGGTGGAGTGCATTTCATATCACTCCGCCTGTGAAGAGCCGGAACTACACAGAAAGAAAGCATTGGCTCCGTTCTTCACAGTGACAGCTGACTCACACTTCACATTGCCCGCCGCTGAGTCGCTGACTGATATCGGACTGATCGCGCGGCACGTGAGGGAGCCACACCGCACAGCACTGGCACAATGCGGCAGCAAACTTTGTGACATCTGAATGATGCTTGGCTGGGGTTGCTGGCAAGGGGTTTGCTAGGTGTGAAAAAGACCAGGGGTTTCAGCCCGAAGTCCAAGGCCGGCGGCGGCGGGGGGGGGGGGGTGTTACGCTCACTTGCTGGTTGCTGCCTGACTCACCAGTGCCCATCCATGCTGACCACTAAACTGACCTACCAGACCCCTACACTACTGATCCCCCCTGACACCTACACTGACCCCCCCTGACACCTACACTGACCCCCCCTGACACCTACATTGACCCCCCTGACACCTACACTGATCCCCCCCGACACATACACTGATCCCTCTCCTGACACATACACTGATCCCTTCTGACACATACACTGATCCCCCCTGACATATACACTGATCCCCCTCCTGACACATACACTGATCCCCCTCCTGACACATACACTGATCCCCCTCCTGACACATACACTGATCCCCCTCCTGACACATACACTGATCCCCCCAACACATACACTGATCCCCCTCCTGACACATACACTGATCCCCTCTGACACATACACTGATCTCCCTCCTGACACATACACTGATCCCCCTCCTGACACATACACTGATCCCCCTCCTGACACATACACTGATCCCCCTCCTGACACATACACTAATTCCCCCCTGACACATACACTGATCCCCCTCCTGACACATACACTGATCCCCCTCCTGACACATACACTGATCCCCCTCCTGACACATACAGTGATCCCCCTCCTGACACATACAGTGATCCCCCTCCTGACACATACACTGATCCCCCTCCTGACACATACACTGATCCCCCTCCTGACACATACACTGATCCCCCTCCTGGCACATACACTGATCCCCCTCCTGACACATACACTGATCCCCCCTGACACATAGACTGATCCCCCCTAAAACATACACTGATCCCCCCTGGCATATACACTGATCCCCCTCCTGACACATACACTGATCCCCCTCCTGACACATACACTGATCCCTCTCCTGACACATACACTGATCCCTTCTGACACATACACTGATCCCCCCTGACACATACACTGATCCCCCTCCTGACACATACACTGATCCCCCCTGACACATACACTGATCCCCCTCCTGACACATACACTGATCCCCCTCCTGAAACATACACTGATCCCCCTCCTGACACATACACTGATCCCCCCCGACACAATATACTGATCCCCCTCCTGACACATACACTGATCCCCCCTGACACATACACTGATCCCCCCTGACACATACACTGATCTCCCTCCTGACACATACACTGATCCCCCTCCTGACACATACACTGATCCCCCTCCTGACACATACACTGATCCCCCTCCTGACACATACACTAATTCCCCCCTGACACATACACTGATCCCCCTCCTGACACATACACTGATCCCCCTCCTGACACATACACTGATCCCCCTCCTGACACATACACTGATCCCCCTCCTGACACATACACTGATCCCCCCCGACACAATATACTGATCCCCCTCCTGACACATACACTGATTCCCCCTGACACATACACTGATCTCCCTCCTGACACATACACTGATCCCCCTCCTGACACATACACTGATCCCCCTCCTGACACATACACTGATCCCCCTCCTGACACATACACTAATTCCCCCCTGACACATACACTGATCCCCCTCCTGACACATACACTGATCCCCCTCCTGACACATACACTGATCCCCCTCCTGACACATACACTGATCCCCCTCCTGACACATACAGTAATCCCCCTCCTGACACATACACTGATCCCCCTCCTGACACATACACTGATCCCCCTCCTGACACATACACTGATCCCCCTCCTGGCACATACACTGATCCCCCTCCTGACACATACACTGATCCCCCCTGACACATAGACTGATCCCCCCTAAAACATACACTGATCCCCCCTGGCATATACACTGATCCCCCTCCTGACACATACACTGATCCCCCTCCTGACACATACACTGATCCCCCTCCTGACACATATACACTGATCCCCCCTGACACATACACTGATCCCCCTCTTGACACATACACTAATCCCCCTCCTGACACATACAGTGATCCCCCCTGACACATACACTGATCCCCCCCAACACATACACTGATCCCCCTGACACATACACTGATCCCCCCCTGACACATACACTGATCCCCCCTGACACATACAATGATCCCCCCCTGACACATACACTGATCCCCCCTGACACATACACTGATCCCCCTGACACATACACTGATCCCCCTGACACATACACTGATCCCCCTGACACATACACTGATCCCCCTCCTGACACATACACTGATCCCCCTCCTGACACATACACTGATCCCCCCTGACATACACTGATCTCCCCTGACACCCATTTCCTTTCACAGTCCATTCCTTTCTGGTATCCCGGTCCCCTTTACAGCCGTCTTCTTTCTTTGCAACAAACACAGTTCCCTTTATGTGAGTGCACCCTCCCTTACCTTACAGCAGGGAGAAGACAGAGGATGCAGCATGTCCAAGCAGAAGGCGGACCTGTTCAACTTTCCATGTAACAGATAGACAATTGGTTGCTAGGACTGCCCCTAGCAACAAATCACAGGATTTTTAACTTGAAAAGTTGGACAGCTCCCGCCTTCAACTTGGACATTCTGTCTTCTATCTGCTTATTGTAAGAATGAAAGCGGCGGTGGGGGAAGGAGGAGTTACACGGGAGGGAAGAGGACACCCAGGCAGGATGTTCAACAGGTGCACTGTTGTCACCATGCACATGCACTCCACCCGCCATGCACCCCCTCCAGCAGCGATATTCTGCAGCATGCACTGGAACTGTGCACATGCAGTAGTTGCAATGGGTCCCGCCACCTTCCTCCCCAGCCAGCAGTCACAGCGTATACAAGCAGTTTTCTATGTACTGGACGAAGGGGCCCTGCATATCGGTATCGGGGCGTACAGCCGCAGTGAGAGTGGAGCTTTCAAATCTAAGCACGGATGTCGGGGATGGGCTGGGCCCCACCCATCCCCGACATCAGTGCTTAGATTTGACAGCTCCACTCTCACTGCGGCCGCACGCGCCTGGCTTGCCCACCAATCACTGGATGTTTACACTCAGGGCTAATAATTCTACATGAGAAATACATGCTTTTTGGGGACCCATTCGGGGCTCCAGCCCCCCCTCCGGACACCCCTGATCCCAACTGCCCAGCGGGCCCATGTGAAAAGCCGGCTCTTTCGATGCCAATATACAAAGGCAGTTTTACTAAGCATCAATTTTAATATTTTAAAATCAGTTAGCTTTCTGGAGGATCTCTAAGCACACGGCGGCTCCTGTTAGAGAGTTTGACTGAATATTGATCTCAAAGGGTCACAGTAGCTTCTTGTATCTTCTGGGAACTTTAGTAAGTGGTAGAAACTTTCTGCTATAATTCCTGGCTCTGTTCCCACTCTCCGTGGGGTATTGCCACACTTCAGCTGCAGTCTCCATATTATAAAATACATTGAAAAATAAAAACAGAGACTGGGACATCCAAGTCAAACACAACAGGTGGGCAGACTTGAGAATTCAAGCACAAAGATCTCATCGCTGAAGTTTCTAAGGCAAATAAGAAGCCATTAAAGATGTAAACCCTAACGTACTATTTTTAGTTTTTATTTATTCTTTGTTGCATCTCAGCACTGCTGATCTCCTGTGGCCATGTCTATGTGTACTCCCAGCAATGACTGCATAGCATTTCTCAGGGCTGTCTTCCTGGTGTTGACAACAGTGGACCACACTTGTATAATATGTGCCAGCATAGCTGCTTGTAGTGGGGGGAGCAGAGTGATAAGGAGAACAGTTCGGTGACAGGGACAGAATATTTGTGACCCTGTAACAGGACAAGGACCTTCATGGAACTATCATCGGGTATTATTTTAACAAAAGCTGCAGATTTAAAATAATGCAAATTGATTTTTTATATGTTAAAGTTTATCTACGAGGTTTTAGTAGTTTGGTTTACATACATTTTAAGTGCTTCAAAGCTGAACTCCAGGCAGACATAAAGGACATAATTTGTGTTTACAAAAAGTTTTATTGAAGTATAAAGCAAAAAAAAAAAACATACAGAATATACAGATATAATCTTCATTAAGAAATTGGCAAACATCCAAATCGTACACAAAAATTACAAAAATAGAGTAAGTTCCAGTTAGACGGGAATATACTCCCCTGTATATAAAGACAGTGGATGAGGAAATTAAGGTTCACATTCATGAACATATATCATGTAACGAAGATAAACCAGCAAAAAAATTAAAAATTAAACAAAACATCCAACTAAAAAGAAAACAGTCCTGGAGCAGACCTACTGAAACCTTGAACATGGAGCCAGAGCCAAACCCTAGATACCGTAATTCCTCTAATAGACATTCCAAGAGTTCCATTTATTCATAAAAATAGGCATGGTATCATAAGCCATGTGATGAATGCGTTCGATAAGACAAATAGGGGCTGATTTATTAAAACTGGAGAGTGCAAAATCTGGTGCAGCTCTGCATAGAAACCAGCTTCCAGTTTTTTTTGTCAAAGCTTTATTGAACAAGCTGAAGTTAGAAGCTGATTGGCTACCATGCACAGCTGTACCAGATTTTGCACTCTCCAGTTTTAGTAAATCAACCTCATAAAGTCCATCCTAGCCATGACTTGGGACTAAGGAGTATTTGGGGACTGACAAATAAAGCTGATTAACCCATAGAGCTGCACTGAAATAGGTATGTAATAATCTTTCGCATGGGGGAGGGACAGTTGGATATAGGAGTAAGAGAGCAAGCACATTGTAGCTGTAAACGTAATTGAGCACCCAGCTACTAAGGCAGTCTTAGACGTTATTTGAAAGGGCGCAATTTCCTGCAGCTCCCGGAAATATGTACCAGGGAACCTAACTCAGAGCAGCCTAGAAAATATGTTAGAGTAACTAGTGGGCAAAACCTATGAGCGCTAACCAGGGTCATATACCACCATTTGTGATGTTTTAGGCCTATATCTCAGACCGGTACAGATTTAGTACATCTCCGAAAATTAGTCAGCATATCAAGCCTATCCTCTGTGGAGGGGGAGACTCCCAAATCCTGCTCCCACTGGGACATAGCAGAGGACTTAATTGGGAGTACCGAGCTATTCAGGTATTGGTATAAAGAAGAAATAACATCTCAGCCCCAAGCACCATTGTTCAAAAGGAAATGTACGGTTTAGAGGGCCTTAGAGCTGAATGGCAAGAAAAATAATGTCTAATCTAAAGATATTCGTAATGATCCAAGAGAAGCAAAGGGTCATTGGTCAAAAGGGAGTCAAATGAGGCAAAGCCCGTGTCAGTTTGCAAATTGTGAAGGGCAGTGTATTTCAAATTAATCCAATTATGTACAAAGGCCCTGGTATTGGAGGCTACAGGAAAAAGTGGGTCACCAATATACAAGGTAAGAGGAGGGACGGGGGAGGACAACCAGTTAGAAGACTCACAACGAGACCAGGTCAGGAGCGATTATGCAACCAATAAATTTACAGCCCTAAACATTCCTGGGCAAAGGGGCTTGATCCACAATAATCCCGGCAGATAGAAGGGAAAAATTAAGGAGTGATCAAACCGTAATCAGGGGATGTGGCTGGAGGACACAAGTCATTGGGCTATTTGGGTAAGTCTAGCTTCCAGAAAATATCTCCATAAATGGGGGACACCAAGGCCTCCTGTAGCTTGGGATCTAAATAAAAGAGACCTATTGCAGTGGGGTTATCCCCAGCCAGATGATAAAGGACATAATTTAATGCAGACCCGAATCCAATAAAAAAAAAGAAAAAAATAGATGTAAGCAGTGTAAGTACATTAAATTACTTGCAGTCAGGATTGAGGGACAATCAGGCATGCTGCATGCAAATATGCTGATAGGAACGAGAGAGCAGAGCTCACAAGTCTCCTGCTGCCTCTTCACTGTCCAGTCAGCAGGCTAGGGGGTAGAGAGTGGACTACACAGTATTCCTTCTACATTCTATAACCTTGACACAAAAAGTGACATCATAAGCAGTGGATAGAGATAAAAACCATTGGGTGATAAAACATCTCCACCTTTAGCTTTTTGCCTGGCATTCAGTTTTAAATCGACCCTGTCACCAACTTTAAAAATTGCAGATAAACATGCAGTAAAATCAAGAATTTTAAATGCTTAAATGCTTTTCATAAATAATTGTTTTATTAACTTGCAATGGGCCTCTAAAAATGCTAGAAAATTTTACTAGTCCATTCCTAAGCACAGCCTCCTCTCTCCTGCCATATCATTACCCCTCTACTCTACTAGGATTGTCTAATTACTGTCTGTGCTTGCCCAGCTCCTCTGCTCCTCCCATCCTTTCCCTACAAAACTTTTATGTAGTAGCAAGGGGGAGTAAACTTAAAATTCTTGATTGTCAGCTCTAAATTCCCTGGGGCTTCTGACATTCACAGAGCCTGCACAGCTCTGTGGAAAGCGATCCACCGCAAATTGTTCTTCCCAAAGCGACGCAAGTGTAAATGAGCCCTTGCTCATGTACACAGGTATCTAACTGCATTTGGGGTGCGTTTCAAACAAATTCTCATTAACTTCAGTGGAGTAGTGTACATGATCATTCAGAGGCTCCATTTGACCTGCCTTGAATTGCATTTCTTTGGATGCAGCAGCATGTCCTATTGATGTGAACTTCAGGCAAAGCAGGTCAAAGCAGCCTTCTCTTGTCAAACTCTCCATTTTCTATTTGAACACATATGTTTGAGCAGTGGTGTATTTGAATGAAAATGGCTGCATTTGACAAGAATACCCTTCTACATGAGTCCTAAAGGATGCTTAGAGAACTTCATGTCAACTACACCACACTTAAAATGTTCACTAAATGTGATAATGTTTAGAGTGGCCTTTTCAGGCTAAGATGCTTTAATGTTCTCTGCACTTACCAGACTAACCCATCAGCAGCCTGGTGTCTTCTCCCCTAGAAAGATTATATAAAATAAAAAGTGAGTCCATTTTTTTTGTGGTCAGGTGGGTAAAATACTAGGTAGGGACCGGAGCAACTTTAGATTGGAAATGGGGTAAGGCGTGTTCAAATCTTGCACATGCACCACATAACCTTAAGCCAGTCTTGAACTGGCTGTAGATGTGTAGAAATCAAATGAAAATTGGAACAAATGATTGAAACATTTCCAAACACCTGATTTAGCTAAAAACTACACCCTTATATCAGTTTGACAGTCTCAATCCTTTCTGCAAGGTTGATTATAAAAGCTTGCCTAATCCTTGTTTTGTATCCTGATAAGCCACCAGTGGACCTGTCTGTGTACACTTAACCCCCCTCCCCCACCCCCAATCCATTGCCTAAACCTACAGTAAATGTTTGGGTTACTCACGGTTTCCTGTTTGGGACAGGACCTGGGGCTAGTGACATCACAAGGCAATCCATTCAGTTTGTGCATGCTTATAGGCAGGAGTTGCTTCCCCTTTAACTGTTACCCCTTAGAGTGGGAGGGAGCATGAGATAAGTCTGGGTATGGTTAGAAAGAAGAAATAAAGAGAAAGAGTTGTGGATGCACTATCCTCCGGGGGAGGGGCTAAGCCAGAATTGGAGAACCTAGGCCCAGGAACACGAATTGAGAATATGGACTAAGGTATTTTAAGCGAGTCACACAAAACTTCTTCTGTCCAGTTACCAGGATTTTTAAATTATCTTGATTGGACTGATATCGCCCACCATTTAGCTTATCTTTTACCAGCTTATTGGAATGTTCATTTATTTTTGAAAAGCAAAGAAGTTTTATTTGCAACCAGTAACCTCTGTGTTGCATACAACTAGAAAAATAGAAGTGTATTTTAATGTGAGAGCTATTCCCTTATGTAACATGTATCAGGTGACCCAGGTTCCCATGTACTATGGGCCCCAGGTGTTCAGTTGGACTCCTGAAGCGCTAATCTGGACTAAAAGAGAAGAGTAGGTTTTGAAGTGGACAATGACCAAGGGGATGTGATAGTAAGGTCTTGGACATGGACTTGGTCGGAGAATTCTTGGAGAAGCCCTAAAGGCCCTGTATGTAGGTGGGATCCAGCTACATGTGTCAGTAACATGTGAGGAAGATGGACAGAATGTTTACAAGGTTGTCTTTCACTGCATGGTGCCAAGTGGCGGTTGTGACTTAACATAATGGGTATGGTTTAAAAGATAGCCATATATGGTTCTATAAAAGCAAATGATGCTCTACATTTCCAGCACTGCAATTAGCCATCAGACCTTTCTGCATTGCACTTACTAATTTATGAAAAGCAGATTGCTAGCCCCTCTGCAAGTGTAAGTTCCAACTAGGGTAACCACTAGGGATGAGCCAAACACCCCCCCCCCCCGAGTCGGTTCACACCAGAACTTGCGAACAGATGAAAAATTTGTGCGAACACCGTTAAAGTCTATGGGACACGAATGTGAAAAATTAAAAGTGCTCATTTTAAAGGCTTATATGCAAGTTTTTGCCATAAAAAGTGTTTAGGGACTCGGGGACATGTATCAATGCAAAAAAAAGTTTTTAAAACGGTCCATTTTTCAGGAGCAGTGATTTTAAGAATACTTAAAGTGAAACAATAAAAAAGAAATATTCCTTTAACCACTTGACGACCGCCTCACGCCGATGTACGTCGGCAAAGTGGCACGGACAGGCAAAATCACGTACATGTACGTGATTTGCCTTCCGCGGGTGGGGGGTCCGATCGGACCCCCCCCCGGTGCCCGAGGCGGTCGTCGTTTGTCCAGCGGCGATCGGTGATGAGGGGGAGACCATCCGTTCGTGGCCCCCCCCTCGCGATCGCCGCCGGCCAATGAAAACACTCCTTTGCTGCTGTATGCTAAACAGCAGCAAAGGAAGTGATGTCATCTCCCCTCGGGTCGGTATTTTCCGTTCCGGCCCGAGGAGAGACGACAAGTATGTGAGTGCACAAACACTACACACACAGTAGAACATGCCAGGCACACAAATCACCCCGATCCCCCCCCCGATCGCCCCCCGATCCCCCCCCAATCACCCCCCCCCCCCTGTCACAAACTGACACCAGCAGTTTTTTTTTTTTTTTTTCTGATTACTGCATAGTGTCAGTTTGTGACAGTGACAGTGTTGGGACAGTGTATATTACCCCCCTTTAGGTCTAGGGTACCCCCCTAACCCCCCCTAATAAAGTTTTAACCCCTTGATCACCCCCTGTCACCAGTGTCGCTAAGCGATCATTTTTCTGATCGCTGTATTAGTGTCGCTGGTGACGCTAGTTAGTGAGGTAAATATTTAGGTTCGCCGTCAGCGTTTTATAGCGTCAGGGACCCCCATATACTATCTAATAAATGTTTTAACCCCTTGATTGCCCCCTAGTTAACCCTTTCACCACTGATCACCGTATAACCGATACGGGTGACGCTGGTTAGTTTGTTTATTTTTTATAGTGTCAGGGCACCCGCCGTTTATTACCGAATAAAGGTTTAGCCCCCCGATCGCCCGGCGGCGATATGCGTCGCCCAAGGCAGCGTCAAATTAGCGCCAGTACCGCTAACACCCACGCACGCACCGTACACCTCCCTTAGTGGTATAGTATCTGAACGGATCAATATCTGATCCGATCAGATCTATACTAGCGTCCCCAGCAGTTTAGGGTTCCCAAAAACGCAGTGTTAGCGGGATCAGCCCAGATACCTGCTAGCACCTGCGTTTTGTGCCTCCGCCCAGCCCACCCAAGTGCAGTATCGATCGATCACTGTCACTTACAAGGCACTAAACGCATAACTGCAGCGTTCGCAGAGTCAGGCCTGATCCCTGCGATCGCTAACAGTTTTTTTGGTAGCGTTTTGGTGAACTGGCAAGCACCAGCCCCAGGCAGCGTCAGGTTAGCGCCAGTACCGCTAACACCCACGCACACACCGTACACCTCCCTTAGTGGTATAGTATCTGATCGGATCAATATCTGATCCGATCAGATCTATACTAGCGTCCCCAGCAGTTTAGGGTTCCCAAAAACGCAGTGTTAGCGGGATCAGCCCAGATACCTGCTAGCACCTGCGTTTTGCCCCTCCGCCCGGCCCAGCCCACCCAAGTGCAGTATCGATCGATCACTGTCACTTACAAAACACTAAACGCATAACTGCAGCGTTCGCAGAGTCAGGCCTGATCCCTGTGATCGCTAACAGTTTTTTTTGTAGCGTTTTGGTGAACTGGCAAGCACCAGCCCCAGGCAGCGTCAGATTAGCGCCAGTACCGCTAACACCCACGCACGCACTGTACACCTCCCTTAGTGGTATAGTATCTGATCGCATCAATATCTGATCCGATCAGATCTATACTAGCGTCACCAGCAGTTTAGGGTTCCCAAAAACGCAGTGTTAGCGGGATCAGCCCAGATACCTGCTAGCACCTGCGTTTTGCCCCTCCGCCCGGCCCAGCCCAGCCCACCCAAGTGCGGTATCGATCGATCACTGTCACTTACAAAACACTAAACGCATAACTGCAGCGTTCGCAGAGTCAGGCCTGATCCCTGCGATCGCTAACAGTTTTTTGGTAGTGTTTTGGTGAACTGGCAAGCGCCAGCGGCCTAGTACACCCCGGTCGTAGTCAAACCAGCACTACAGTAACACGTGGTGACGTGGCGAGTCCCATTAGTGCAGTTCAAGCTGGTGAGGTGGCAAGCACAAGTAGTGTCCCGCTGCCACCAAAAAGACAAACACAGGCCCGTCGTGCCCATAGTGCCCTTCCTGCTGCATTCGCCAATCCTAATTGGGAACCCACCGCTTCTGCAGCGCCCGTACTTCCCCCATTCACATCCCCAACCAAATGCAGTCGGCTGCATGAGAGGCATTTTTATGTCCTCCCGAGTACCCCTACCCAGCGAACCCCCCAAAAAAGATGTCGTGTCTGCAGCAAGCGCGGATATAGGCGTGACACCCGCTATTATTGTCCCTCCTGTCCTGACAATCCTGGTCTTTGCATTGGTGAATGTTTTGAACGCTACCATTCACTAGTTGAGTATTAGCGTAGGGTACAGCATTGCACAGACTAGGCACACTTTCACAGGGTCTCCCAAGATGCCATCGCATTTTGAGAGACCCGAACCTGGAACCGGTTACCGTTATAAAAGTTAGTTACAAAAAAAAGTGTAAAAAAAAAAAAAAAATATGAAATAAAAAAAAATAGTTGTTGTTTTATTGTTCTCTCTCTCTCTATTCTCTCTCTCTATTGTTCTGCTCTTTTTTACTGTATTCTATTCTGCAATGTTTTATTGTTATTGTTATTGTTATTGATTGTTATTGTTATTGTTATTGTTATTGATTGTTATTGTTATTGTTATTGTTATTATGTTTTATCATGTTTGTTTTTCAGGTGTGTAATTATTTACACTTTACTGTGCTTTATTGTTAACCATTGTTAACCATTTTTTTGTCTTCAGGTACGCCATTCACGACTTTGAGTGGTTATACCAGAATGATGCCTGCAGGTTTAGGTATCATCTTGGTATCATTCTTTTCAGCCAGCGGTCGGCTTTCATGTAAAAGCAATCCTAGCGGCTAATTAGCCTCTAGACTGCTTTTACAAGCCGTGGGAGGGAATGCCCCCCCCCCCCCACCGTCTTCCGTGTTTTTCTCTGGCTCTCCTGTCTCAACAGGGAACCTGAGAATGCAGCCGGTGATTCAGCCAGCTGACCATAGAGCTGATCAGAGACCAGAGTGGCTCCAAACATCTCTATGGCCTAAGAAACCGGAAGCTACGAGTATTTCATGACTTAGATTTCGCCGGATGTAAATAGCGCCATTGGGAAATTGGGGAAGCATTTTATCACACCGATCTTGGTGTGGTCATTTGCTTTGAGGGCAGAGGAGAGATCTAGGGTCTAATAGACCACAATTTTTTCAAAAAAGAGTACCTGTCACTACCTATTGCTATCATAGGGGATATTTACATTCCCCGAGATAACAATAAAAATGATTAAAAAAAAAAATATGAAAGGAACAGTTTAAAAGTAAGATTAAAAAAGCAAAAAAATAATAAAGAAAAAAAAAAAAAAAAACACCCCTGTCGCCCCCTGCTCTCGCGCTAAGGCGAACGCAAGCGGCGGTCTGTCGTCAAACGTAAACAGCAATTGCACCATGCATGTGAGGTATCACCGCGAAGGCCAGATCGAGTGCAGTAATTTTTCCAGTAGACCTCCTCTGTAAATCTAAAGTGGTAACCTGTAAAGGCTTTTGAAGGCTTTTAAACATGTATTTATTTTGTTGCCACTGCACGTTTGTGCGCAATTTTAAAGCATGTCATGTTTGGTATCCATGTACTCGGCCTGAGATCATCTTTTTTATTTCATCAAACATTTGGGCAATATAGCGTGTTTTAGTGCATTAAAATTAAAAAAAGTGTGTTTTTTCCCCAAAAAATGCGTTTGAAAAATCGCTGCGCAATTACTGTGTGAAAAAAAAAAATGAAACACCCACCATTTTAATCTGTAGGGCATTTGCTTTAAAAAAATATATAATGTTTGGGGGTTCAAAGTAATTTTTTTGCAAAAAAAAAAAACTTTTTCATGTAAACAATAAGTGTCAGAAAGGGCTTTGTCTTCAAGTGGTTAGAAGAGTGGGTGATGTGTGACATAAGCTTCTAAATGTTGTGCATAAAATGCCAGGACAGTTCAAAACCCCCCCAAATGACCCCATTTTGGAAAGTAGACACCCCAAGCTATTTGCTGAGAGGCATGTCGAGTCCATGGAATATTTTATATTGCGACACAAGTTGCGGGAAAGAGACAAATTTTTTTTTTTTTTTTTTTTTTTTGCACAAAGTTGTCACTAAATGATATATTGCTCAAACATGCCATGGAAATATATGAAATTACACCCCAAAATACATTCTGCTGCTTCTCCTGAGTACGGGGATACCACATGTGTGAGACTTTTTGGGAGCCTAGCCGCGTACGGGACCCCGAAAACCAAGCACCGCCTTCAGGCTTTCTAAGGGCGTGAATTTTTGATTTCACTCTTCACTGCCTATCACAGTTTCGGAGGCCATGGAATGCCCAGGTGGCACAAAACCCCCCCAAATGACCCCATTTTGGAAAGTAGACACCCCAAGCTATTTGCTGAGAGGTATAGTGAGTATTTTGCAGACCTCACTTTTTGTCACAAAGTTTTGAAAATTGAAAAAAGAAAAAAAAAAATGTTTTTTCTTGTCTTTCTTCATTTTCAAAAACAAATGAGAGCTGCAAAATACTCACCATGCCTCTCAGCAAATAGCTTGGGGTGTCTACTTTCCAAAATGGGGTCATTTGGGGGGGTTTTGTGCCACCTGGGCATTCCATGGCCTCCGAAACTGTGATAGGCAGTTAAGAGTGAAATCAAAAATTTTCACCCTTAGAAATCCTGAAGGCAGTGATTGGTTTTTGGGGTCCAGTACGCGGCTAGGCTCCCAAAAAGTCCCACACATGTGGTATCCCCATACTCAGGAGAAGCAGCTAAATGTATTTTGGGGTGCAATTCCACATATGCCCATGGCCTGTGTGAGCAATATATCATTTAGTGACAACTTTATGAAAAAAAAAAAAAAAAAAAGTGTCACTTTCCCGCAACTTGTGTCAAAATATAAAATATTCCATGGACTCAATATGCCTCTCAGCAAATAGCTTGGGGTGTCTACTTTCCAAAATGGGGTCATTTTGGGGGGTTTTGTGCCACCTGGGCATTCCATGGCCTCCGAAACTGTGATAGGCAGTGAAGAGTGAAAGCAAAAATTTACACCCTTAGAAATCCTGAAGGCGGTGATTGGTTTTCGGGGCCCCGTACGCGGCTAGGCTCCCAAAAAGTCCCACACATGTGGTATCCCCATACTCAGGAGAAGCAGCTAAATGTATTTTGGGGTGCAATTCCACATAGGCCCATGGCCTGTGTGAGCAATATATCATTTAGTGACGACTTTTTGTAAATATTTTTTTTTTTTTTTTTTTTTGTCATTTTTCAATCACTTGGGACAAAAAAAATAAATATTCAATGGGTTCAACATGCCTCCCAGCAATTTCCTTGGGGTGTCTACTTTCCAAAATGGGGTCATTTGGGGGGGTTTTGTACTGCCCTGCCATTTTAGCACCTCAAGAAATGACATAGGCAGTCATAAACTAAAAGCTGTGTAAATTCCAGAAAATGTACCCTAGTTTGTAGACGCTATAACTTTTGCGCAAACCAATAAATATACGCTTATTGACATTTTTTTTACCAAAGACATGTGGCCGAATACATTTTGGCCTAAATGTATGACTAAAATTTAGTTTATTGGATTTTTTTTATAACAAAAAGTAGAAAATATCATTTTTTTTCAAAATTTTCGGTCTTTTTCCGTTTATAGCGCAAAAAATAAAAACCGCAGAGGTGATCAAATACCATCAAAAGAAAGCTCTATTTGTGGGAAGAAAAGGACGCAAATTTCGTTTGGGTACAGCATTGCATGACCGCGCAATTAGCAGTTAAAGCGACGCAGTGCCAAATTGGAAAAAGACCTCTGGTCCTTAGGCAGCATAATGGTCCGGGGCTCAAGTGGTTAAATATCGTGCCTGGGGGTCCCCTTAGTCTGCCTGTAAAGTAGCGCATTTTTCCCATGTTTAGAACAGTACCGCAGCAAAATGACATTTCTAAAGGAAAAAATGTCATTTAAAATTGCTCACGGCTGTAATATATTGCCAGATCCCAGCAATATACATAAAAAATCATTGAAAAAAACAGCGTGGCCCCCCAGTCCATACCAGGCCCTTCGGGTCAGGTATGGATATTAAGTGGAACTCTGCTCCATATTAAAAAAAAAATTACGTTGGGGTCCCCTCCAAAATCTATACCAGACCTAGAGGGCCTGGTATGGATGGGATGAACCTATGCCGTTTTTTTCTTAATTCTGTCATAGGGCTCCCCTTAGCCACCTCAATACACTATATTTTATATACTACACTGACTGCACTATATAATTTGAACTGCAGTATATATACTATATGGACTGCACTATATACTCTGAACTGCAGTATATATACTATACTGACTGCACTATATACTCTGCTGAAAAATTGGGCCTTAGGTGTTGGTGGAGGCCGAACACTGTAACCCCTCACAGTTACTCTTGTTGGGCACAGGAACGGGCCTTGCTGTTAAATATTATTTCAAAAATGCCCCTGTTAAACAGGGGCAGAAACATTGGGCCTTAGGTGTTGGTGGTGCCAGAACACGGTAACCCCTCACAGTTACTCTTGTTGGACGCAGGAATGGTCCCTGCTGTTAAAAATTATTTCAAAAATTGTAATTACATGCCCCTGTTAAACAGGGGCAGAAACATTGGGCCCTAGGTTTTGGTGGTGCCAGAACATGGTAAGCCCTCACAGTTACTCTTGTTGGGCGCAGGAACGGGCCCTGCTATTAAATATCATTTCAAAAATTGTAATTACATGCCCCTGTTAAACAGGGGCAGAAAAATTGGGCCTTGATTGGTGGTGCCCTAAACCAAAAATATTGTTGGAAGTTGGCATTATCATGATTGAGGGAGAATAGAATAGGCAGCATAGGCAGTCTTCAAGGGATCCCAGATCCATAGCAAATTCAATCAGGGTCCCAGGGTCTGAAAATGCATTACACACACTTTTGTTTAAGGCCTCCTGAAGATGTTTCATCCCCTGCTTCCTCTGCGAAGGCAGGATGAGTTCTGCAACCTTACCCTTGTAACGTGGATCAAGAAGGGTTGCCAGCCAGTAATGATCCCTCTCCTTAATACCACAAAACCTAGGGTCCTTTCGCAGTCATTGCAGAATCAGGGAGGCCATGTAGCGTAAGTTTGCAGAAGCAATCAATTCTGAGTCCTCTGGGCCACTAAGGATCATATTATAACTACCTCCTCCCAGCCACATACAACTCCTTGGGTTTCTGGGGACAGAAAACCATCCCTTGAAGACTGCTGCATGTTATCCTCGACATCCATGCTGACACAATCCTCCTCTTCTTCCTGTGAGTTTGGCGAACCTGCTATCTGGATACAGGGGGCCTTGAGAGAAACGGAAGTCCTCTTCCTCCCGCTGTTCTGCCTCAAGTTTCCTGTCCATGATTCCACGAAGCGTGT
Organism: Lithobates clamitans; assembly: GCA_037952925.1. Taxonomy (NCBI): domain Eukaryota; kingdom Metazoa; phylum Chordata; class Amphibia; order Anura; family Ranidae; genus Lithobates; species Lithobates clamitans. The sequence goes on from JBBGZY010001477.1 coordinate 560,332, forward strand.
GCTCCAGCAGCAAGACTAAAGGGACAGTGTCACTGATGCATGCATTGTCGCTGCTCACCATCCTTGTGACCTCCTCAAATGGTGACAGGACAGTGTATACATCCTTGATCAGTAGCCACTGGTGTGGTGAAAAGAAGCCAAGCTTCCCTGACCCTGTCCTAGTGCCATACTAGCACAGGTACACATTGATGGCCCTCTGCTGTGTGTGCAGCCGCTGCAGCATTGCCAACTTTGAGTTTCACCTAATGGGCATGTCACAAAGGAAGCGGTTGGTGGGCAGGTTGCATTCCCTTTGAATGTCAGCCAGCCGAGCACAGGCATTGTATGACCGGCTGAAATGACCACAGACTTTTCTGGCCTGCCTCAGGAGATCTTGTAAGCCTGGGTACCTGGTCAAGAAACGCTGTACCACCAAATTCAGGACGTGTGCCAAATATGGAACATGGGTCAAGTGTTCCTCGGAGAGCGGAGGGAAGATTGGTGCCATTGTTGCATACAACCATTCCTGCCTGAAGCTGGCATGGCATCAATCACCTCTGAGCCTGCCCCTGCAGAGCTGACAAAATCTCTTACCCAGTGTGGCTCCTGTCTCCTAGGCAGACCAACTCAAGCACCGCATGACATCTTTTTGTTTAACTGCTTGCTTAGCCCCTTGAGTGTTTAGGGAGCATTGCTGGTTCAGAGAACAATTCTGCAAAAGGGGCCATAGAGGAAGAAGAAGAGGAAGTAAGGGAGCATACAGATGTTGTGGCAGAATCACCACTAGTTTTTTGGAGGCATGGTGGGGGAACAAGCTCCAACACTGAACCCTGTCCTGCATCCTTCCCAGCTGCCAGCAGAGTTACCCAGTGTGCCTTGAAGGAAAGGTAACATCCCTGCCCATGCCTGCTGGACCATGAGCCAGCGGTAATATGAACCTTACTGCTGACCGCCCTGTCCAACGAGGCCAAAACTTTGCCTTCTACATGACAGTAGAGAACTGGAATGGCCTTCCATGAAAAGAAATGGTGTTTTGGAACCTGCCACTATGGTACAGCACATTCCACAAATTCACAAAAGTTTGACCCCCCACCCCTTCAACCTCTGCAGCAATGCTGGCAGCACTCATACCTCTATTTTGCAAAGACAACCTCTGGATATGACGCTGAGCATGTGCACTCAACTTCTTTGGTCGACCATGGTGAGGCCTGTTCTGAGTGGAACCTGTCCTGGTAAACCGCTGTATGGTCTTGGCCACCGTGCTGCAGTTTCAAAGTCTTGGCAATCTTCTTATAGCCTAAGCCATCTTTATGTACAGCAACAATTATTTTTTTCAGATCCTTAGAGAGTTCTTTGCTATGAGGTTCCATGTTGAACTTCCAGTGACCAGTATGAGAGAGTGAGAGCGATAACACCAAATTTAATACACCTTCTCCCCATTCACACCTGAGACCTTGTAACACTAATGCAGTGTACACACGGTCGGACTTTTCGACCGGACTGGTCTGACGGACTGAGTCCGGCGGACAATCCGATCGTGTGTGGGCTTCATTGGACCTTCAGCGGACTTTTCCAGTCGAAAATCTGATGGACTTTAGATTTGGAACATGCTTCAAATCTTTACGTCGTAACTCGTAACCCAGAAATCCGCTCACCCGTATGCTAGTCCGACGGACAAACACCGACGCTAGGGCAGCTATTGGCTACTGGCTATCAACTTCCTTATTTTAGGCCGGTGTACATCATCACGTACGAATCCGTCAGTCTTCGCTATGATCGTGTGTAGGCAAGTCCGTTCGGTAAAAAGTCCATTGGAAGTCCGTCAAAAGTCCGTCGGACCAGTCCGGTCGAAAAGTCTGACCCTGTGTACACGGCATAACGAGTCACATGACACCGGGGAAGGAAAATGGCTAATTGGGCCCAATTTGGACATTTTCACTTAGAGGTGTACTCACTTTTGTTGCCAGAGGTTTAGACATTAATGGCTGTGTGTTGAGTTATTTTGAAGGGACAGCAAGTTTACACTGTTATAAAAGCTGTACACTCACTACTTTACATTGTAGCAAAGTGTCATTTCTTCAGTGTTGTCACATGAAAAGATATGATAAAATATTTACAAAAATGTGAGGGGTGTACTCACTTTTGTGAGATACTGCATATGAATACACCACCTGAAGTGTATTATATAATGTACACCACCAAATGAACTGTATATATATATATGTATGTGTATATTAGACATGTGCAATTTGTTTTGTAACAAATCGAAATTTGGACGAATTTTGCATCTTTCAGACATCCAGATGCATCCGAATGACTGAAAAAATAACGAATTTCAACTAATACGAAAGAAATTATAGCGAATATAACAAATTAATTCGACATGATTCGGTAATTCGTTAAAGATCTAATGAAACAAAAGGTCAACTCAAAGTAAATCTTACAGTCCAATCAGCTGAATAATTTTGTGCTGGAGGTTGGATTACTGGCAAAGTGCATTCCTGAGAACTGAGTGAGAAGGATGTTATATTGTATTTGAGCAGAGGAGAAGAGATATTGTCATTGTGTGTGTTAATAGATTCAATAAACAAACGACTTTCCAAACTGCGAATCATTATCACGTATATATATACATACATAAGTATCGAATTTCAACTAATAGAAAAGAAAGGATAGCGGATATAACGAATGAATACGACATGATTCGAGATTCAGTATAACAAATATCGACACTTTACAGAAATAACAAATTATCCGAAAACGAATTAACATAACATAGCGAATATAACAGAACAAAATTATGTATTTTACGCATGACAACGAACCGAAACTAAATTAAATTTTCCGTTGTGCACAAGTCTAATATATATATACCGCCTGAATATACACTATATATATATATATAGTCTACGCTAAATGCAGAGTATATATATATATATATATATATATATATATATATATAGTAGACTGTATATTGTATCAAATACACTTCTTGTGCTGCCTGCCTGAGTATACACTGAATATATAGTCTATGCTAAATGCAGAGCATATATATATATATATATATATATATATATATATATATATATATACTAGTATATGTCAAATACACTACAACTAACTGACAAACCTGCCTGCCTAATCTAGCTCAATCTATCTCCATCCACAGTCACACACTATACACGGCCGCTATGTAAGCAGCCTTATATAGTGTGGGACGTGGCACCCTGCCTTTGGCCAATTATGGCTCTCTCTGTAGAGCACGCTGTAATTGGCCAAAGCATGCAGGTCATGTGCATGTTTCAGCCAATCATCAGACACTAATGCACTGCGATCTCACAGTGCATTATGGGGCATTCCACGGCACTCGAATTTCCCGCAAACGCCCCATATTGTTCGTTGTTTGACGAACGGGCGAACACCCGATGTTCAAGTTGAACTTACGTTCGACTCAAACATCGAGCTCATCCATAGTAACCACATTTCCAGATGGTACAACCCTTGTCTATTTCTTGAATTGTTATGCAAAGGTTGGGCTCTCTGGAAACAACCTATGGCACCGACTCTAACTTTCTGGAAGGGTCTAGTTAATAAAATGATGCCCTTTTACAAAGCCACATATTTAAGTAAAGGATGTACCAAAAAATTTGACAAGGTTTGGCAACCCTGACTTGCCCCTCGACCAATGCTTGAGCCTTCTTCTAGTACACTCAACCCACGTTTAGCGGTATTTAATGCCACTTCATTGTTATCCACACATACTTTAGGCACCTAGTTCCCGAATATCTTCTCATGTCTAATTCTCAACCTTGTAAGAAAGTGTCTGACACTGGACTGATGATTTGTTGTTGATTGTTGTAATGTTTTAGGTACTCACTCTATGTCCTGCCCCTATAGATTCAGGATATTAAATGCTTGGTTTGCACTAGCTCCAGTAGTGCTCTGGTCTGATTCCATTGTTCCATAGTAGTCCTTCTATTGGTTGCCACTTTGTTTGTTTTATGCTTTTATGTTACTTATATTTTTAAGTAATTCTATGACCTCTGTAATGCTGTCTTTACTTGCAACTTGGCCAGAGCCCTGCGTGGCTGCCTACTGTGAAGTGCTCTTATACATTGACCCTGTGAGGTCAACCTAAAGATTGTGTTCTGCTATTTTTTGCTACTTTTGCAGGGAATAATTGTCTATCAAAAAACCTGTGCTACGCTATGCTGCTGGCGTTTCACTAAGCAATACATTTTGTTGTTTTCTACTTTATTGTGTATTTTTTTGTGTTTTGTATTTTTGATTTTTTGTTTTGTCTTTCTCTTGTATTTTTATATTCTTATAAAAGCAATAAGAAGAAACGTGTATATATATATATATAAAAAAAAAGTTGGGCACTCTGCGCAGAACCCCTCTCTCCCTGCAACGTCTCTCTGTCTGGTGTAATTGTGGGAATCGACAACCCACTCTGTGTTTTAGGAGCACAATTAATGTGTCCTATGTGAATGAACACAGCAATCACCGTTTGCAGACTTCATTCATAAAAACATTGTAACAATGTTTAAATAAATAAACAGTTGCACTAATTAATCCAATCCATATGTGAATCAAACATATATCAAAATTTCAACGTATTTAAAATACATCCATAAACCCCTAATTCAAAAACTGTTGTGCTTAAATATGTGAAAAAATTATAACATAAAATCTGTGACATGGAACCAATAACATTCATTCAAAATGTAATGAATAATCTATATTGTGGATCAAAGTCCAATAAATCTTCTATGCATATAACTAACTTTACACGCATGCAGGTTTAGTAAAACTAACATTATGTGCTCATTAAAGGCTTTTGGTCTGCATCTAAGCATTAAACAAAATACACTCCAAACATTGTTACAATTGGTAATCAAAGATCTTGCAAGTAACTAATAAATATTAGAATATTCAAAATGACTCAGCTGATAACTGGTAGCACTCTCCCAATTTAAATGTGACAAATAGTGAATAAATAAATAAACAGTTGCAATGCAATCAACCATATATCAAAATTTTTAACGTATTTAAAATACATCCATAAACCTCTAATTCAAAAACTGTTGCGCTATTCTATACAATGCATATGTGAAAAAATCATAACATAAAATCTGTTAACATGGAACTAATAAAATTAATTCAAAATCGGCTATATCAATTTGTAAGGAATAATCCAACTATGTACAGCGCAGTTTTAAAATCCACAGCTTTGTGACAACAGCTCCATGCTATACCAATAGGTAACTCAGCGTCTTATTTTATCACATGCCCCTCCTCTGCGCGTTACGTCACAGGGTCGCATGAATCCACCTGAGGAAGTCACGTGACCCTGTGGCGTAACGCAGTCTAGAGTTAAATCAGTTTTGCAGTGCATGTGGAGCTTTTTATCTTGTGATCTGATGTATGATGTGTGCCTACATCAGAGAGGGCAGAGCCCCTGAGGACCAGAACTGAGAGTCTGAGCCTTGTGAGGACCTGCTTGGGAGGAATGAGTCACCGGGTCCAAGGTACCTAAGGACAGCAGACCATCAGGTAATCCGGACCAGATTCCTGTGTGTGGGCAGGGCTTGGGCCTTTGCTTTCTGTGCTGATTCCCTTACCTGATGACACTTGTACACTTCAGACACTCTCAAGCTTAGGGTACACCACTCCCAGGTGTGCAGTAGACACGTGTAATTTGTTTCGATCCGAATACCCATTCAGACAAATTTTTGGTTATTCAGAAATTCAGATGTATCCGAATCCCTAAATGAAATAATCAAATAGTAATGAATTTTGTTGAAATCCGTTAAAAATTAATTTTGTTTATTTTCTAACAAATTCCAACTTTTCAGAAAGATTAGAATTTGAATCGGTTGAAACACGATCGACCGATTTGAATTCTGTGTGAAGAAAAAGTAACAACCATCTTCTGTCAGCAGGCTTCCCCACTGACAGATAAATATAAAGAAAAGAATACCGGCAATTGTCCGGCAATAGAAAAGTGTAAAAAAAAAAACGGCATAGGGTCCCACCCCCAGTCCATACCAGGCCCTTTGCCCCCCCCAAAAAAAAAATCTATACCAGGCCCTTTTTTAAGCATGGAGCCCGGCAGGTCAGGAAAGCAGGGGAATGAGCACCCCCGCCCTCCTGAGCCATACCAGGGCATATGCCCTCAACATGGGGGGGGTGGCCGCTTTGGGGCAGGGCTGTCTCTGTCCCTCCCACCCCAAAGCACCTTAAAAATGCATGAAATGACATTTAAATTGCCAGGAATACAATACCATTTCTGGCAATAGAAAAATGTTTAAAAAAAATGCCCCCCCTCAGTCCATACCAGGCCCTTCTGTCATCAATCACACCACCCGCCACACCCGGAAAAAAGAAACCGATCTCGCCAACACAGAGGCGCTATGCCTACTGCAGGTTCCTCCATTTGACAGTTCTTTTATATGGAAGGAGCAGGGCCACCTGTCTACGTCACCTGGTGGCACCACCCCCTTCTGACATCACGGATCGGTGCATGCTGGGTCTGTGATGTCAGAAGGGGGGGTGCCACCAGGTGGTGAAGATAGGTGGCCCCACCCTACTTTATAAAGAAACGTGAAGCGAAGGAGCCTGCAGTAGGCATAGCGCCTCTGTGTCGGCGAGAGTGAATTAAAAAAATAATAATTTCGGGTTGGCGGTGGCATGATTGATGGATCTACATTGGGGGACACTGTTTTTTATTTTTTAATAATGGATTTGTCAAAAACTGTCTCTGTGTTTTTATTATTTTTGACACTTTTTGGTGAAAGGATACCCATTCACATCGGGGGGTGGGATTTGATCTGATAAGCCCCCCGGCCCCAGGGTTGCTGGGCTATTGGGGAAGACTGCTGACAGATGATGACTCATGGTTGTTAAGGACAGGGACACGGGCGGCCAGCTTCCCGTCCCACTGCTTAACAAACAGCTATTTCTTCACACAGAATTCGAATTGGTCGATCGTTTTTTGACCAATCTGAATTCTAATCGTTTTGAAAAGTTTGAATTCGTTAGAAAATGTATAGATTAAATAAATTTTAACGGAAACAAAATTAAATTTAACTAAAACTAAACTAAACGAATTCCGAAACCAAACTAAACTAATTTCATAATGAAACAAAATTAGTAACATAATAGATCTATATGAAACTAAACACATTTTTCCATTCAGCACATGTCTAGTGTGCAGCATTTTGTGGCTGGCACAAAGCAGAGCCTTCCACCAATCAAGCAGTTCACGTCACCTCTCTCCCAGTTACATATTCTATTGTTGCTATGGGATACAGGAAACCCTCTCTTTCTTTCTCTCCAACCTCCGTGCTTGCTCTCTTCTCCAGGGTCTTTCTACACACTCTCTTCCATAACTTCCGGCTGAGTCCCTAGGCATTCTGCGCTGCGAGGCTGGTCCCAAAGAGTGGGAAATCCACTGCTAGTGGAGGTGCCAAGCACTTAACCCCCCTCCACTACCATAGGAACCTTCACTCCTACCAGTCACCCATCTCTTGACTGATTGACTGCCTTAAAGCGGAGTTCCACACAAAAATGGAACTTCCGCTTTTCGGAACCCTCCCCCCCCTGGTGTCACATTTGGCACCTTTCAGGGGGGAGGGGGGTGCAGATACCTGTCTAAGACAGGTATTTGCACCCACTTCCGGCATAGACTCCCATGGGAGTCTATGCCTCTTCCCGTCCCGACCGCGCTGTCTGCTGGGAACACACAGCTCCCAGGAGAGAGCGGGGACCACTAGGGATGCGCAACGCGACTCGCGCATGCGCAGTAGGGAACCGGGAAGTGAAGCCGCAACGCTTCACTTCCTGATTCCCCCACCTAGGATGGTGGCGGCAGCTGCCGAGAACCGAGCGGGTTCTCGGCATCCCCTGCCGACATCGCTGGACCCTGGGACAGGTAAGTGGCAATGTATTAAAAGTCAGCAGCTGCAGTATTTGTAGCTGCTGGCTTTTAATATTTTTTTTTTTTTGGCGGTGTGGGTGAACCCCCGCTTTAAGCAATGACACAAATACTGTAGTCCTTAGCAATAACACTTTAACTTCTACTGGATAGTACCTTGTGTGTTAGAGCCATGTGCTGTACGTTCCTCTGGCTCAGTCCCCTTGTGTTGCAAACCCTGTTCTTTTGATAAACTGTGCATGCACCCCCTTTGAGAGACTTCAGACCAGACAATTACCAGTTACCGGTAACTTCACTGAAGAAAGGCAAACATACAGGAACAGTTCTTGTAAGCAGCTTCTCATACACATTCCTGTTCTAGTGCCGATAAGGTAATCATACCTAAATAACAGCAGAGCGTCCATAGCTCTTTAGAGTCCATGATTGGCAGTGATCCTTAAAGGCAGTGAACCCATGGTTAGCAGCTACAAGTCCATTTGGTCCCCAGGCATGAGACCCTCTCCAGTAACCCGGAAAAGGCTCCTATCACAGCCCCAAAAAGGGGGTGATCCTCCAGCAGAGTATCAACTAAATTTTAGAAGCATTTTCCCGGCAACTCTAGCAGGAAGCTCTCAGGGCTTCTGTGAGCCCTTTTCATGTGGATCTCTGGAAAACTGACAGGAAATCTAGCCAATTTCTTAGCTCCACCACACTTCTACATTGTAACAATTTGATACGCGTCGTTCCCCATGGTTTCCAACGACTACCATTCATATTAGTACAACTTCAAGTCGTGCTGACTTCAAAGTAGTCCCTGCACTACTTTGGTCCGACTTTGATCCTACTTCAGCCCATTGAATATCACTGAAGTCGGATCAAAGTCGGATCACTGTATTAACTGATCCAACTTTGGCATGCGACTTGTGCTCTGATGATCTTCAAAGGAAACTTCACGCCAAATTTAAAAAAAAAACGCCATGGGTTCCCCTCCAAGAGCATACCAGGCCCTTCAGTCTGGTATGGATTCTAAGGGAAACCCCTATGCCGAAAAAACTGCGTGGGGGTCCCCCCTAAATCCATACCAGACCCTTATCTGAGCACACAGCCTGGCAGGTCAGGAAAGGGGGTGGGGATGAGCGAGCGCCCCCCCCCGAAACGTACCAGGCCGCATGCCCTCAACATGGAGGGTGGGTGCTTTGAGGCAGGGGGCCCTGCGCCCCTCCACCAAAAAGCACCTTGTCCCCATGTTAATGAGCCCTGGCCGTTGGTTGTCAGGGTCTGCGGGCGGGGAGCTTATCGGAATCTGGAAGCCCCCTTTAACAAGGGGGCCCTCAGATTCCAGTGCCCCTCCCTATGTGAATGTGTATCGGGTACATTGTACCCCTACCCATTCATCGAAAAAAAAAGTGTCAAAAATAAAACACAGTACACAGGTTTTTAAAGTAATTTATTGGGCAGCTCCAGGGTCTCTTCCGACTTCTTCTCCCCTCTCCAATGACATTTTTTTTTACATTGTGCGTTGAGTACCCCCTAAAGATTCATACACGACAGAGCCTGGTATTGTCGGGGATCCCTGTTTACTGAAGTCGGATGCACTGTCATGTCGTACATGTGTGACTGGGGCCTGAGACAGCTGTAGAACAGGGGTCAGCAATGTTTTTCCACTTAAGGACCAGATTCAATGTATGTGAGTGCATGGAGGGCCGCATTCACCTGCCAATAAATGAAGATAATAATAAATAAGATACCTAACATGTCATCGTTTAAAATTGTGCACGCTCGTGGAATGGCAACAAACTTATACTGGTACTTATAAATCTCCATAGGGGACGCATTAAAAAATTCTACAGGTTACCAGTTTAGTGTTACAGAGGAGGTCTAGTACTAGAATTATTGCTCTTACTCTACCGATCGGGGCTATACCTCACATGTGTGGTTTGAACACTGTTTACATTTGCAGGTGTGACTTAGGTATGCGTTCACTTCTGCGCTTGAGCACGGAGGGATGGGGCGCTTTAAATTTTATTGTTGTCACAAGAAATGTAAACATCCCTTGTGACAGTAATAGGCAGTGACAGGTACTCGTTATGGAGAGATCTGGAGTCTATAAAACCCCAAATCCCTCCTTTCCACTTAAAAGCATTCAAAGCGCCAAGTTTGGCTGATTTGAATACTGTCATTTTTTTTCAAATCTGGCGCCTTTAAGTCTTCTGTAAACTGTACGTGATGTCATGACATCACTCCTAGGTTACCAGATCCGAGACCCGATAGAAGCAGATTCATTCGGGTCTCCGGCCAGCCGGCGGATGTACCAGCTGGTCGCTCGGGCCTCCCAGTGGGACAGGAGAGCCCGGGAAAGCAGCAGAAGGCATCGGGAGGGTGGATGACCCCTCCTGCTGCTTGGGGATAACAGCCAAGTGGCTTCTTAGCCGCATCCATTGTTATCCCAAGAAAGCCAACCGCCGGCTCTACAAAAAATGCCCACCGGCCGGGTGGACGTGAATTCATTTAGCGGCAGCTGGCCAACTGCAGCCCGTGGGCCATAAGTTGCCGCCCCCTGCTGAAGAGCATGAATCAGCACAGTGGAAAAACATTAGCCCCTTGTAGGCACCTGCCTACACTTGTACCAAAAGGAAAGAGCTGAATCATCTGATTGTATCTGAACACTGACACAGTTAATGCGAGACTGCTCCTTACTTAGCAAGCCAATCAGCCATCCATTGCACACTCTTAAAGTGACAGCTTCACTCTTTCTCACAGAAGGGCCCCAATGTCAGCCGGTTTAACATTTTACATGAGTCACCAGGTATCACTACAGAGTGCACTCCAGGACATTTTCATAGAATTGGTTATTACAGAGATACTGTGAGACTTCCTTTACTGTCATTACATACCTTACTGTTTATGTGGCTCCTTATTAATGCCGTGGACTCCATTTTAGTCTGGTTTAGCATTATTATGGTCTAAGCTAATTGCTATACCTAAGGCTGGTATTGGAATTAGTTAGCCTAACTTATTCTAACATGATCTTTAGCCATTTATTGGTTTGTGCTCCGTGTTACCTTGCCTTGCCTCAATACACTTATTCTATTTAACACCAAGTTGCTTGTGGCCTATTTTATGTGTGCTGTTATAGAGTTGCAGCAACTAACGTTTCAAGTGATACTAAAGCTAAAAACTTTTTTTACCTTAATGCCTGGCCATCTTTATTATTGATTGCACCCTGGGCAAATGTTTCCTTGCCCCCCTCCCCCCCCCCCCATACAATTTAGCTCTACACATGCTCTGAGGTGTATAATAAATAGCAGCTATACTTAAAATCAGTTTACTGTATCAGATCAGGCAGAAATTGCGATTGGTTGTCAGAGGTTACAGCACACATTACGGGTCACTAATTAGTTGCTGGATGTTAAAGCACATGATGTATGCTTGTTGATTGGTTGCTAGAGATTACTGTACAGTAATACTGCTCACTGATTGGTTGCTAGAGGTTACAGCACATCATCTCCTCACAGCAGGGGGCATGATATACATATGAATGCCGCCTTTATTTACATATCTATGCCACCGGATGCAGCTATTTACATATGGATGCCCGTTATTTACATGTAAACACAGGGTTTGCAGGTGAGTCATCTGTACACAACAATAGGGCAGAGCTGGGCAGCATTAGTAGCAGCACTTCAAACTGAGATATCAGGACACAGCAAGGGACTAAAACTTCAAGGGACAAGGGAATTTAAACTGGGATAGTTGGCAAGTAAGAGGCAGCTGCTTTGGGCCCCACAACAATTATAGGGCCCAGGGCAGCTGCCCCTTTTGCCCTGTTTTAAAAACGGCCCTGCCTTGAAGCATTATTTACATCAAGGTATAAAATATTTTCTATTTCTCTGCCCCCTGTGTGAAGGAGAAGAGAGGGGAGTATAGATCCAGTGCGTGCACAGTTGCATCTATTCTCTTTTACTTTATGTGTGATAGGACCTTGTTGTTGGAAATTCCGACCGTGTGTAGGCTCCATCACACATTTTCCATCGGATTTTCCGACACACAAAGTTTGAGAGCAGGCTATAAAATTTTCCGACAACAAAATCCGTTGTCGGAATTTCCGAACGTGTGTACACAAATCCGACGCACAAAGTGCCATGCATGCTCAGAATAAATAAAGTGATGAAAGCTATTGGCTACTGCCCCGTTTATAGTCCCGTGTTCTACGTCACCGCGTTCAGAATGATCGGATTTTCCGACAACTTTATGTGACCGTGTGTATGCAAGACAAGTTTGAGCCAACATCGGTCTGAAAAAATCCTAGGATTTTGTTGTCGGAATGTCCGATCAATGTCCGACCGTGTGTACGGGGCATTAGTGGTTCACAGGAAATGCCTGAACAAGGACCCCCATGACAGGATCAATAGGAATATTTAATAACTGTTCGCAGATTTAAAAAGATTTGAAATTACTTTTAAAGTGCCATTAACATGCCAAAGCTTTTATGAGATTTTAGCATTAGGATTTATATCTACCTTAATTTTTCCACTGTGTTTGTTTTGCAGAGATTCCATTATCTGTGACTCAGCTAAACAATGGCCAACAGAAGAAAACAGCCGTTGATAATTCCACTATTACACAGAAATCAAAATATCTTACTGTTAATCAGTACCTACCCGGCACATTCCCACACCAAGGAAGCATCAATGGAGCGTTTGATTCCTCTTGTTGTGTGGATAGCCACAATAACTCAGTAAGTCACCCTTTATCTTCTGGTATAATCATTATATTGTTTGTAAAGACATCTGTTGTCTGATATCTGCAATATCAACAGAAATGTACTGTTGTCATGTCTATGGGATAGAAGAGTTTGGGGGTCCACCACACTATGAACATTATGAGAGGAATTCATAAAAGCCAGCCATACATAAATCGCAATTTGGCCAGTTCAGCAGGGACTGGACAAATTTCAATCCATATACCGACACGGACTATAGCAGCGCAGCGCCAGAACACAATAGCTCTGTAGGAGTGATTCCCCCATTTACCTCCAATATGTCCATGAGGGAATCTGGTCAGTTTTGTTTTATTCAATCTGCTGGTTGAACGGCTTTGGGCTGCTTAAGACACTCTTTAGAATCCTAATGTGCCTCAACACAACAAATGTCATTGTGGACAACATATTAATCTTAATCACCTCCATTTTCATTATCTTCAAATTTGCTGCATTCATAGCACCACTACCTGAATTTGACGCAGGTGTTGTTAAAGTAACTGAAATGGATGGAAGGGATTTTCAAATCTGGTGCAGGCCATTTTATAGCACCAAAAGGAATGTATTGAATTTCCCTGTATGTGCCTTGAGCTGTGTTGCTCAGCATAGGTCCATGCAATGACAAGATGAATTCCAGTGCTTTCAATAGGTTCAGCATCCTGTGATGGAATAGAAAATGTACTGTATATGTTGATAATGAAGTTAGAGAGACCCTATCCCTTCAACCCATGTAAACCCAGTAACTTTTCCCCTCTTATACTCACTTTGTCTGCACTACCCCACTGCTCCTCCCTCCATCTCAGTCATAAGATCTTAAGTCACCAATGTTGGTGGCCTGGAGGGAATGTGACCTCACTCCCTTGGTCAAGTGGCAGGGCTTGGGCCTAGAAATTGGCTGTTGGGCCCAAGCGCTGTCACAAGCAGGGGCGTTGCTAGGTCTACAAAAGATCTGGGGCTAGAGCCCATAGCAGCGTAGTAAAGAAAGTCATACGCTTGGGCGGGCATACACATGTATATACAGTAGTATACGTGTGGGTGTATATATATCCCCAGAGAGCCCCCCGCTTACATCAGGGTCCCCAGAGAGCCCCCCCTTACATCACCTTACATCAGGGTCCCCAGAGAGCCCCCCCTTACATCACGGTCCCCAGAGAGCCTCCTCCTTACATCAGAGTCCTCAGAGAGCCTCCCCCTTCCATCAGGGTACCCAGAGGCCCCCCCCACTTACTTTAGGGTTCCCAGAGAGGCCCCCTTACATTAGGGTCCCTAGAGAGCCTCCCCCTTAAATCTGGGTCCCTAGAGAGCCTAGGCCTTAAAATCAGGGTCCCCATAGAGCCTCTCCCTTACATCAGGGTCCCCAGAGAGCCCCCCACTTACATCAGGTTCCCCAGAGAGCCCCCCACTTACATAAGGGTCCCCAGAGAGCCTCCCCTCCCCTTGGGGACCCCTGCAGAGACTCGGGGCTATTGGCCTCAGATTCTGGGCTATAGCCCCAAAAGCCACACCCTAGCAACGCCCCTGGTCACAAGTAAGGAGGTCCCATGCTCCTCTAAATATCTGGAAATACCTAGTAGTGGCACCAGCTACAACAGAGGAGAAAGCAGTGAGAGTGCTTGAAAGCTGTGTATAAGAGGGCCAGGGGGCCTTTTCTGGAGACACTGTCCTGCATGGGTAGTGTGACAGTGTCTCTTTACAGGAAAAGTCCGTCAATACTTAAATTTTAGTCTTGAAATGCATACAGGCAACACTGGCTATTTGCTCAGGGCTTTGCTAAAGTGCACCAGTCCACCCTACTTCCTATCACCTGTGTTTGTATTGCAGAAGAGGTGTTCTGAAACAAGCCTACTATAAGCTCCTTGCTATCTCTCAAATACAAAATAATATGATGTGTCTCTAAGCTTGTTGTGGTCAGGGGGAAGGTGCGAATAGGCCGGATCGGCTTCAGAAAAGGTATGTATAGCGATTTTTGCTTTACAGGGCTAGATTAGTCTTAGAATGTGGCTGCCAGTAGATTTAGCGTTAGTTTGTTTTAGGCTGAACTTCCACTTTAATCCTGGAGATTGGAGAATCCATGTGGTGGCCTTCTGATACATTTCATTTCATTGCCTTAGTAATTTCCACCTGGCCCAGCACTGATTTGTGAAAGATAACATTATGAACAGTGAGTTCTTTTTTTTATTTCTAATTGAAAGTGGAAGTGACACTGCTCTGCTTGAGCAGTGTGCCTACCAGCGAGCAGCAATGAAAAAACTAGAACTGTACTCTGTTGTAGCTAGTGAAAAACTTTATAGTCAAATGTTATCTTTCTGTTATAAAAATGTACGTAAGGTGGGTTATACGTCTACAGATAAAGTTGACATTTTTAATTTTTATTTGCCTAGGAAAGATAAAGGGCACTTCATCATTCCCTAAAATCATGACACCCCCATGCCAGGCCTGTGTTCCCATCACTGCCCACTTATCACAAATTGATAACACAACGAAACCCGCACAGATGCCCACACTGTGCAGAGTTTCTTTAGACTTGTTATCACATTTGTCTCTTGCGTTTGTTTCAGTTTTGTTGTGGAGTTATAAAAGCTCAGCTGCCTGGAGAGGCTCGATCCTTTCTCCAGCTTAATAATCACTTCTCAGGTAAGATTGTCTCCATTCCCAGGCCTCGTACCCCTGGGAGCTGAGAGCTGCTTCATGTTCTCAGTGTCTCTATGGAGATAGCTTTACCTGGGAAGATTAGGTGCCAAGGCAATGAGTGAACAGCGCCCAGATTTACGCTTCTCCAACACAGAAGAGAAGACCTTCTGCTGATCGGTTACAGCCAAGCACATCCTGCAGAGTGCTCATCCATTGACGGTTACCAACTTCCACAGCAAGCTGAAACTCCCAGGATCCTGTTTCATCTGACAATGGATCTTGTTTCATGGGTTCCATCTCTGGTAAAACCGAGAGGATGACACAGGCTGAACTCCCTGTGCAATTGTTTTGCTGATTCTCATTCGGAGGAGGGTGGGAGGAGAAATTGCCTGTTTGAATTTCGCTTCTAAAATGGATCCGGAAAGTCTACAAGGACTTCCAGTAAGTATAGGGGGTGAGAGGAAAGGAGATGTTTTGGAATAATTTATAAAGTTGAATCAAACAGAGGAGGAAAAACAATATATAATTATTGGATTGTCCTGTGCGATGAATGCAGCCTCATTTCATACGTATAAATTCTGTCTCTGTTAAAAATATAACGAGTGTGACATTTTCAATTTTGCAAAAATGCATCGAAGGTTCTGGACTGGAACTTGGAACAAATTCTGTAATAATTCAATTCAACCTTTATGTACCAATAGCATATCTGTTGATTGCCAATTTATGGCCAAGGTGCGAAAAGTGTAAAGGGCGCACTGAAATTTATAGAAAGGTCTGTTATACACTGACAAGACCACAGATTCTTACACTTTGAAATAAATATTTTCAGAAACAGTTGATGGCAAAGCCAAGGTTGCCAGACTGCCAGTCAGGGACTGATTGTAAATAAGGACTTAATACCAATAAATACATTACTAGGCTTATTTAAAGTAATTTCTAAACCATAACAGGAAGTTTTTTAGTTGCTAAAAACACTGTGCTAAAACACTGTGTACTGAAAAATTCCCAATTTATTTTTATTTTTTTTTAATTATGTATTGACATTTATTCATCCTTCTATGGATCCCAGTGCTGCTGATCTTCTCCAGCTTCTTGCAGTCACTTCCTGTCTACATGCACTCTTTCCCGTGTTGACTGCACATCATTGCTTTGGACTGATACCCTGATAGTGACAACAGTGGACCATGCCTGCGCAATGTGTGTCTGCGTGGCTACTTGTAGTCTCCTTCAGGGCTACATGTAACAGGGTAAGAACGCATGTCAAGGCATATATTGCCAGCACACCATATAAATGGCGTCAAATGTTTATTAAAGTGATTATATCACAGCAGAGGATTGCAGTGTTTCAGGGCAGAGCAGGACCCCTTTCATTAGGCATGTGATGCCTGATGAAGGGCTCCTGCGTGACCCTAATATGCCAAAATCATCTGCTGTGATATCATCACTTTATTAAACTTTTGGATGTTATTATGAAGATCCATGGTATGCTGGCAATATACAGTATCTCACAAAAGTGAGTACACCCCTCACATTTTTGTAAATATTTTATTATATCTTTTCATATGACAACACTGAAGAAATGACACTTTGCTACAATGTAAAGTAGTGAGTGTAGAGCTTGTATAACAGTGTAAATTTGCTGTCCCCTCAAAATAACTCAACACACAGCCATTAATGTCTAAACTGCTGGCAACAAAAGTGAGTACACCCCTAAGTGAAAGTGTCCAAATTGGGCCCAAAGTGTCAATATATTGTGTGGCCACCATTATTTTCTGCCTCACTGCCTTAACCCTCTTGGGCAAGGAGTTCACTAGAGCTTTACAGGTTGCCACTGGAGTCCTCTTCCACTTCTCCATGATGACATCAAAGAGCTGGTGGATGTTAGAGACCTTGCGCTCCTCCACCTTCCATTCGAGGATGCCCCACAGATGCACAATAGGATTTAGGTCTGGAAACATACTTGGCCAGTCCATCACCTTTACCCTCAGCTTCTTTAGCAAGGCAGTGGTCATCTTGGAGGTGTGTTTGGGGTCGTTATCATGTTGGAATAAGTCCCTGCAGCCCAGTCCCCGAAGGGAGGGGATCATGCCCTGCTTCAGTATGTCACAGTACATGTTGGCATTCATGGTTCCCTCAATGAACTGTAGCTCCCCAGTGCCAGCAGCACTCATGCAGCCCCAGACCATGACACTCCCACCACCATGCTTGACTGTAGGCAAGAAAGACTTGTCTTTGTACTCCTCAACTGGCTGCTGCCACACACACTTGACACCATCTGAACCAAATAAGTTTATCACAGGACATGGTTCCAGTAATCCATGTCCTTAGTCTGCTTGTCTTCAGCAAACTGTTTGCAGGCTTTCTTGTGCATCATCTTTAGAAGAGGCTTCCTTCTGGGATGACAACCATACAGACCAATTTGACGCAGTGTGTTGTGTATGGTCTGAGCACTGACAGGCTGACCCCCCACCCCTTCAACCTCTGCAGCAATGCTGGCAGCACTCATACATCTATTTCCCAAAGACAACCTCTGGATATGACGCTGAGCACATGCACTCAACTTCTTTGATCGACCATGATGAGGCCTGTTCTATCCTGTTAAACCGCTGTATGGTCTTGGCCAATGTGCTGCAGCTCAGTTTCAGGGTCTAGGCAATCTTCTTATAGCCTAGGCCACCTTTATGTAGAGCAACAATTTTTTTTCTCACATCCTCAGAGAGTTCTTTGCCATCAGGTGCCATGTTGAACTTCCAGTGACCAATATGAGAGAGTGAGAGCGATAAAACCAAATTTAACACCTGCTCTCCAGTCACACCTGAGACTTTGTAACACTAACGGGTCACATGACACCGGGGAGGGAAAATGGCTAATTGGCCCCAATTTGGACATTTTCACCTAAGGGTGTACTCACTTTTGTTGCCAGCGGTTTAGACATTAATGGCGGTGTGTTGAGTTATTTTGAGGGGACAGCAAATTTACACTGTTATACAAGCTGTACACTCACTACTTTACATTGTAGCAAAGTGTCATTTCTTCAGTATTGTCACATGAAAAGATATAATAAAATATTTACAAAAATGTGAGAGGTGTACTCACTTTTGTGAGATACTGTATGTTTGTAGGTGTGTGTGCGCATGTGTTTATATGTGTGTGCATATGTGCATTTATATATATGTGTGTGTGTTTATATATATGTGTGTATGTATATGTGTGTGTGTATATATACAGTATATGTGTGTGTGTTTATATATGTGTATGTATGTGTGTGTGTGTTTACATGTATGCACATTTTATGTATTCATGTTTAATCCTGACCCTATATATGTGTACAATAAGAACAGATTTTTTTTCTTGCTTGTTCATAGTACCAGCAAAAACAAATGCTGTTCCTCTGAAAAGCGATCCATGCTCAGATCACTTTTCAGAGGCATTTGACAGCCGGTAAAGAGGCAATATGTTACCTCCTGACTGCCTGTTTTAACCCCTTAAATGCATCATCACTATGCTGAAACTGCATGCAATGCACGCAGTTGCAGGGTCGTTGCAGTGCAGCCCCATTCACCTAGGGTATACTTCAAGGGTGCCCTGATTGGAAAAAGATTAATAAACACAGACATAGAGGAAGCTATCTCTCCATTTTCAGAGGAAAGGGCCGTGTCCAGGGGGGCCCTTCATGGTTTCTTGCATTGGGGCCCTGAAGGTTCTAGTTACGCTTCTGGCAGGAGCATATTTAACCACTTCCGGACTGCCGCACGCCGATACACATCTTCACTTTGAGGACAGATATCGTTGTTATGGAAGCAGCTAGCTGCCATAACCCTGGTATCGCCGTGTTTGGCTGGCGGTCTGGTACAAGATAAAAGTGGTCTCTGCGGAGGATTTGTCATGAGATCACTTTTATCGGTGGTGGGAGAGGGCCCCCCCCTCCCGCCGCGATCTGGTGCCCTCCAGTGCTTACCGGAACCGTCGGCAGTGGCGGAGGCAATTGGATCCTTCCGTGGCTGTGAATGGAGACGAGTGAGGGGAAGATGGCCCTCACCCGTCTCAATGACACTGCAGGGTGGAAGCGACGTCAAAACGTCACTTCCACCCATAGCTCTTAAAGGGCCATTTTTTTTTCATTTTTTTAAATAACAAAATTTTTTTTTTGTTTGTTTTTTATTGCATTTTAGTGTAAATATGAGATCTGAGGTCTCTTTGACCCCAGATCTCATATTTAAGAGGTCCTGTTATGCTTTTATTTTCTATTACAAGAAAAAAAAAAAATTTTAAACGCGCCCCGTCGAGCTCGCGCGCAGAAGCGAATGCATACGTGAGTAGCGCCCGCATATGAAAACGGTGTTCAAACCACACATGTGAGGTATCGCCGCGATCAGTAGATCGAGAGCAATAATTCTAGCCCTAGACCTCCTCTGTAATGCAAAACATGCAACCTTTAGAAATGTTTAACTGTCGCCTATGGAGATTTTTAAGGGTAAAAGTTTGTCGCCATTCCACGAGCGGGCGCAATTTTGAAGCGTGACATGTTGGGTATCAATTTACTCAGGGTAACATTATCCTTCACAATATATAAAAAAATTGGGCAAACTTTACTGTTGTCTTATTTTTTTTGTTTAAAAAAGTGCACGACCGCTGCGCAAATACGGTGTGACAGAAAGTAACAACCGCCATTTTATTCTCTAGGGTGTTAGAAAAAAAAGTATAATGTTTGGGGGTTCTAAGTAATTTTCTAGCAAAAAAAAAATGTTTTTAACTTCTAAACAACACATCTAAAAGAGAGGCCCGGTCCTTAAGTGGTTAAGAAACATTTGTCACTCCACAGCAAGAAGTGCCTGAACAAGGTCCTTTATGAAAGAAAAGTTGCAGATCGAAAACAACCTGAAATGACATTACCATGCTAAACATAATCCAAAGATTCCAGATACACAGCGCTCGGGGTGTTCTTATATGATGTAAAGTCACAGTACTCAATAAGATTCAATATATACTC
This sequence comes from Lithobates clamitans, assembly GCA_037952925.1. NCBI lineage: Eukaryota > Metazoa > Chordata > Amphibia > Anura > Ranidae > Lithobates > Lithobates clamitans. The sequence goes on from JBBGZY010001477.1 coordinate 580,609, forward strand.
TTATGGTGCAGCCAGTCCTTTCAAACATAATCTTTTATTCAAAGATTAACCAATAAATCTTTGAATTAAAGATTATGTTTGAAAGGACTGGCTGCGTCATAAGAGCATATATTGGATCTTATTGAGTATGTGATTTTACATCATAACATCCCAACTGTCCCTGATTTGGAGCAATGTCCCTCTCTCCCCTCCCCCCTCATTTGTCCCTCATTTTGGTCTGATCTATATACTTGTATATAAAATGTACGTTTTATCTTTCAAAAAGTGTTTCCCAGTGCTAAACCTTTCATCCAAATTCTAAATTGCTGCATTTGTAAATTTTAAAAGCCAATATAAAGTAATAGTAGTGGTAAAAAAAAGCCCTTGTGGTTTTAATTAACTTTTTTTTTCAGTTAAGTCTCCTTTAAGGAAATGTGGCAGGGGGCGTGTCCTATGCCTACATACGTTTGTTAGTAGGTGTCCCTAATTCCCATCTTAAAATGTTGGGAGGTGTGAAAGAACACCCCGAGCGCTGTGTATTTGGATTCTTCGGATTATGTTTCTACTGACACCTCTCCTGATGTAATTACTGTGTAGCTGCTGGGGAGAATTAATAAATATAGACTACCTATTTGGAATCGCTGGGACATAGCGCCTAAGCATTGCTGAACTATGATTGCCTTGCTTCATAAAAGTGAGCGTGTGCAAATCCCAGTTAACTACTCCAACCAATCACATTTCTTATTACTGTAGTCAGTAACAAAAGAAAAAACCTGGTTGGACCCTATAAATTAAGCCAATATATACCTACAAGACACATGTATGTTAAAGGCATTACCTACCAAATTCTTATATACCTTATAATTTACTCTGTCCACATTATGTACAACAGTACTGTTGAAACCCCATTTAGCTCTGCATCTTCCTGTTTTACATCTCTGCCTCCAGTCTGTTTATAGGATTAAGGTCCCCAACCAGCAAGCCTGCCTAAACACCCCTAGCTCCCAGGGCCGGAAACATGTAAAGATGCCAGCATTTTCAGTTCAGTAAGGACCTGATTGTCTTATTTCTGGTGTGCAAGGGATTATGGGAATTTATTATAATGCCGCGTACACACGAGCGGACTTTACGGCGGACTTTGCCCGGCGGACTGGATTTCGTCAGACAATTCGATGTGTGTGGGCTCCAGCGGACTTTGTTTTCTCAAAAGTTGGACGGACTTAGATTTGAAACTTGTTTCAAATTTATCCGTTGAAATCGAGTCTGGTCGAAAAGTCCGCCGTCTGTATGCTAGTTCGACGGACAAAAAGCCACGCTAGGGCAGCTATTGGCTACTGGCTATGAACTTCCTTGTTTTAGTCCGGTCGTACGTCATCACGTACGAATTCGACGGACTTTGGTGGATTGTGTGTAGGCAAGTCCGTTCATTCAGAAAGTCCGTCGGAAAGTACGTCGAAAAGTCCGCCGGGCAAAGTCCGCCGTAAAGTCCGCTCGTGTGTACGCGGCATAAGGATATGTTTTGGCTAATTATATTTACAGTACCAAAAACTGTAAAACAGTTTTTTGAATTCCCTGTAATTAAATTTGTGCAGTGAAATCTTTCAGATGAGACAACAGAAACTAAACAAAACCTTAAAGAGATTCTAATTATTCGCTATCCAAAACTAAAATAAAATTTTTTGGCTTGATTACTTTTTTTTACTTTAACTGCTTATCTACCAGCCACTGAATGGCATGGCTGGGCAAACGACATTACCTTACATCGCTTTGCCTTTTGGCCACTAGGGGCGAGCGCGAGCCCACAGCGTGTGCCCGGAGCCGATGCGAGTGCCCGGCGGGCGTGATGACCGCCGGGCACCCACGATCGCTCGTGTCAAAGCGAGAACTGGGATCTGTGTGTGTGTAAACTTACAAATCCCAGTTCTTTCAGGGGAGTAGAGACAGATCGTGTGTTCATTCTAAGTATGAACACCGATCTGTCTCTCCTCCTAGACAGTTCCATCCCTCCTACAGTTTGAACACACTTTGGGAACACAGTTAACCCCTTGATCGCCCCCTAGTGTTAACCGTTTCCCTGCCAGTGACATTTATACAGTAATCAGTGCATTTTTATAGCACTGATCGCTGTATAATTGTCAATGGTCCCATTAATGTGTCAAAAGTGTCCAATTTGTCCGCCACGATATCGCAGTCCCGATAAAAAACACAGATCGCAGCCATTACTAGTAGAAAAAATAAATTATAATAAAAATGCCATAAATCGATCCCCTATTTTGTAGACGCTATAACTTTTGCACAAACCAATCAATATACGCTTATTGCAATTTTTTTATGTAGAAGAATACATATCGGCCTAAACTGAGGGAAAAAAAATTGTTTTTTTGAAAAAAAAATGTGGGATATTTATTATAGCAAAAAGTAAAAGATACTGTTTTTTTATCAAAATTGTCGCTCTTCTTTTGTTTATAGCGCAAAAAATAAAAAATGCAGAGGTGATCAAATACCACCAGAAGAAAGCTCTGTTTTGGGAAAAAAAGGATGTCAATTGTCAGTTAAAGCGACGCAGTGCCGTATCACAAAAAATGGCCTGGTCATTGAGCAGCCGAATCTTCTGGGGCTGAAGTGGTTAAATAATGTGGAAAAAGAAGCCCGAAGGCTAACGCTGCGCTAGAAACAACTTAACTAAAAAAACTATATATGAATATAGGGTGTAAACACAGCTGCCAGCACCATAAAGTCTAATACAAAAACGCAAACAGATAAATATATACAAAGTAGGTGGAGGGCTAATAACATAATGACATTGCAAAATGTTCGAATTTTCAAATGAAATAGAAAATAAAAAATGGAAAACTAAAGCAGAGTCCCTATGAAATTCCAGTCCATAAATGAAGGTTTAAACAACACCCATCAGTATAAAGCCTCGTACACACGATCGGATTTTTCGACTGGAAATGTGTGATGACAGGCTGTTTGGCGGAAAATCCAACCGTTTGTATGCTCCATCGTACAATTGTAGAATTTTCCAAGGACAAATGTTGGATAGCAGGTTTTAAAATTTTCGAATTTTTCAAATGTCTGTTGTCGGATTTTCTGAGCGTGTGTACACAAGTCCTTCGGACAAAAGTCCAAAGTACAAACACGCATGCTCTGAAGCAAGGACGAGCCAGAACCGGTCGGTCTTGTAAACTAGCGTTCGTAATGGAGAATTAACATTCGTGATGTTGCAAATTATGAAATTTTGAAATGCAGCGCTCATTCTCTTCTTCTTTAATGGGATAATAATGAAGCTGCTTTGCTGGTGATACTGATGGAGTTATTGCAAACAAATTTTTCAAAGGCTTTTTTTTCTAGTGATATCAAGAATAATATTATTTATTTATTTATTTATTTTTTGAGCAAGTTACCACAACACCATTATCCCGTAGTTTTTAAGATTAAAGATACAACTATGTTGGTGTCCCATGTTAATTTTACATTGTATTTTTTTAAATGTAGCTGCCTACTCCCAAACTGTCATTTGAAGTAAAACACATAGCCAAGCATTTTTCTCCACATTTTTTTTATTGTGCATTAAAAAAAGAAAACAAATAAAATTAGACATGCTATCTGCCAATAGAACTTAACCAAAAAGTGCATCCTATGCATCCAAAAATATAGAAAATATATCAAATCAAATCATTATTCAACCAAAAAAATAATGTCAAGCAATAACTCCAAGGCCAATAATAAATAACACGTTATCTCCTCCGATTCGGCAACATGTCTGGTTGACAAACGGCCATTCAGAAACGAACTGAGAAGCACGAAATGAAAAGCGTGAAATGAAAAGCGCGAATCAACACTCACCAAACTTCTACTAACACAAAATTAGCAGAAGGAGCCCAAAGGGTGGTGCTAAAGAGCTGAAAAACCATGTAGTACGTCACTACATTCGTGATTGTTGGCCAACAATTGTGTGCCGTGTGTATGCAAGACAAGTTTGGGTCAACGCCCTTCAGACAAAAGTCCACGGTTTTGTTGGCCAACAATCCGATTGTGTGTACGAGGCTTAAGATATAGATGGAAAACTGCAGAGGAGGAAACTGTGAAAGATCCTTCACACAATGAGCATCCAGCTCCACACCCAAGTGAATAAGTAGCCTGCTTACCAGCTCTCCGTGACTACTAAAGTAGTAGGCTCACAAAACACAGGGAAATCGGTCTCCCAAGGGCCCTTATTGTTGTCTGGAACTGCAGCTAAGCCGATAACAGTTCAAATATCATATGTAGAAATACAGATTCGCATATCTGCAAATAAACAAAAATAAAAAAATTCTAAGCGTGGTTAAATAATGTCCAGCTTATGTCAATAACTGTATTGATAAGCTTAGTGTTGCAAATCTGTAGCCATAGAGGTTGCCTTGGATCACTGATTCTTCACAGGTGAGAAGCTGTAGCTGGGGTCCTAATTGTTAGCTCATGAGTGGGTTCCCTTTATGCCATTTGTCCACCCCATTTGATGTGGAAAAAATGTATACTTGTTTATTAGGGAAGGGTCTAGTTTTTGATATTGCTGAGGGCGGAAAATCCCTCCCCTAAATTTCAGTATATAATTAAATGTGGGATCATCATTGGATCCAGCTTATTTGCTGATCAGTGGTACCCCTTTCCTAGTTCACTATAAACAAGAAGGACTGTAGATTCTGGCCAAGCACAGCTATATTCACTGACGACTTATAGCAGTTAAAATGATCTCAACAGATAATAAACCCAATATAGTTTAAGACAAGTAACCCTGTCTTTGGCAGTTTGGCGTTCATAGAATTTTTGTCTCTAATTAGGTCTCGTATACACAAGTTAATCCTTGGTTTTTCTTTCCCCGACTGCCCAGCCACAAGTAAACATGGCCACTGGCAGTGGCGTCGCTAGGGGGTGGCTTTTGGGGCTATAGCCACGAATCTGGGTTCCATAGTCCTAAGTCTCTGCAGGGGTCCCCAAGGGCAGGGGAGGTTCTCTGGGGACCCTGGTGTAAGTGGGGGGCTCTCTGGAGACCTTAATGCAAGAGAGAGGCTCTCTGGGGACCCTGATTTTAAGGGGGAGGCTCTCTGGGGACCCTGATTTAAGGGGGAGACTCTCTGGGAACCCTAATGTAAGGGGGGCTCTCTGGGAACCCTGATGTAAGTGGGGGGCTCTCTGGGGACCCTGATGCAAAGGGGAGGCTCTCTGGGGCCTCTGATGTAAGGAGGAGGCTCTCTGGGGACCCTGATGTAAGGGGGGCTCTCTGGGGACCCTGATGTAACTGGAGGCTCTCTGGGGACCCTGATGTAAGTGGGGGGCTCTCTGGGGACGCTGATGTAAGTGGGGGGCTCTCTAGGGATATATACACACACACACGTGTATTACTGTATATACATGTGTATGCCCGCCCAAGCGTATAACTTTCTTTACTATGCTGCTATGGGCTCTAGCCCCCGATCTTTTGTAGACCTGGCAATGCCCCTGGCCACTGGCCATGTTAGTAGACACAAAGTGCTGCAAAAAAATATACCACAGGCTGGGTTTGGCAGGCAGTACCATCGCCAAACAAGCAAAGGCTGTTAAAGGTTCAAAAGCCTTTAGGCCTCTTTTACAAGGGCAGCCACGGGGCATTAAAAAAAGGTGGTTGAGTGTCAGTTTTACTGCCCCTCAAAGACTCACCAAAAACCTACCAAAAATACACATACTGTGGCCACGATGCTTTGCATTGTGGCTGAGGCAAATTTATTGGTGCTTGTCGAGCTGACTTGTTAAACTTACCCATTCAAATCAATAGGGCTGGTTTATGGTTGTGGCACATTAGTTCTATTAGAAATTTTAAAAAAAAGTAATTCAGGAGGCTGCAGGATTGCCTCCTAATTGCCTGTTAGCAGCTGATTAGCTGCTGTCTGAAAACCAATCCACCTAGGATCGCTTTTCAGAGACCTCCCAAGTGTCAACCTAACCCTAGAAAATGAAAGAACATGGTATCAGAAGATGCCATCAGAAAGGTATTAAATCTGTATGTAGGTGGCCCCAGACCTCAAGTGTCAACATAACCCTAGAAAATGAAAGAACATGGTATCAGAAGATGCCATCAGAAAGGTATTAAATCTGTATGTGGGTGGCCTCAGACCCAAGTCAGGGAAAGACCACACAGTTTTTGGTGCTATAATAATCTGATACATTACATATTTAAGTTAACAGTAATGAAGGATGACAGTGTTGTAGTCACTGATATAGGGTAATATATCAGTTGGTGCTATGCTATGAACATAGTGTATATACAAATCCATAAGCACCCTCTACGAAATACAGTGGCCTATCCACCATGTGTGCAATGTGTTCAGTGCACATGGGCCCCAAGGGTAGCTGAATTGAGATTTGTTAGTGTAGACAGGGGAAGGGAGGCAGGGCTTTAATTGGTTGTAAGATTTTAGCCCTTTAGGAAGAAGACAGCCAGAGCTACAGAAGGAAATTTGATGTAGTCAGTGAGAGAGAGGGTTGTTTATTGTGAGACTGACCTCATTGACCTCGTTAACTCTGTAGTAAGTGACTCAGAGGCCAGAAGTGACTCTGAGTCAAGAGTAAGTGACACAGAGTACAGGGGTTAGTAGTAACTGATGCAGAGTCCAGTGGTAAGTGGTGCAGAGTTCAGAGTGACGCAGAGGTCATTAGTAAGTAAGTCACTAACTACTGACACCTGAATAGGTGCCCCAAGCATCTATTGTTGGAACCTGGCCCCTCCAATGTACCTCCACAGATACTGTGCTGTTCATTTACTATTCAACACTGCCTCATTCTGTACTATGCAAGTCAACTCAGACTCTATTTAGTCACACCTCTTTAAGCCATGGCCAATATTAAGTGCAATGAGAAACATGTAAAAAAATATATAAAAATATATATACTCGCGCTAGTGGTGAAAAAACAGTGAAACAGAAAACAAAATCAGCTGCCACACACAAAGTGCTAATCACTAGAAAAATGTAAAAAATATGAAAATATGGCGCTCACAAATTAAAATATAAGTACAAAAATGTAAGTATAAATGAGTGTAAATGTAAATTAAGATAATCAAAACAAAATCCAAATAAAGTAAAGTCCGAATGAAGTAATCAAAAGTATTCTAAGTGTTAAAATCCAGGGTGAAGAAAACTTTTCAGGTGCAGAAAACCTCAAACGCTCCAGAGATTTTCAGGTGCAAATCAACACCCCCTTATGTATCCCCACTCACCAGATGACGATGACCCCCAGCTTTGCAGTCTGGGGGTCGCTTCAAGCTTAGTGATGATATCCAGAGAAGTTCAGGAGTAGTGATGTACACATCAGATCAAAAGGTTTCTTAGTAAAATTTCTCAGCAGAATCACCAGGCACCATAAAAGATAAAAAAAAAGAAACTAATAGTGAAAGTACCATTTAAAAAGATTTATTCCACAGACGAATGGGAACTTACAAAATATCTGGTTGAAACAGGCATGTAAAATGGGGTTGTAGATGTGTCAGAACGCCGCTCACAGCGTGTGTTCCACAGACCAGGAAGTGCGTTCCACGGAGCAAGAAATGACATATGTGCCGCCGGAAATGCGTCAACGCGTTTCACCCTCCCACAGTATGTCATCAAAGACCTGTGAAAAACAACAAAAAAGTGAGGCGCTAAACAATGTCACATACAACTGTAAACCAGTCAATAAGCAATGAGAAGGATCAATTGTGTCTGCTTTGAACAGGTAGTCCTCATGTGGACATTACAGATGCGTAGTCCTTATGACAATATGTTGTAAACGGAATATTGAAGAATTATATAGACATCTCGAATAAAAATCAGCTCACTACCACCAAGAGATGAAGAGGCTTACCAGATGAGGTGGACCCAATGGGGCATACGCCGGATTGGGTCGGACAAGGCTTAGGTGGTGAGTGGCTGTGTATATTCCGAGAAGGATGCGATCTCGCGGATTTGCTGTATTCCTCCAGATAGCACCAGGAACTTGAGAGGTGTAGGAAATCTCCCGGATGTGGGAGGTCATGTAGATCTTAAGGAGGTGGTGGGGTGTTCTGTAGGTGAACCCCTCAAAGCAACATTCCACGAACCAGGAAATGATGTGGTAAGATAAGGAAAGAAAAGAAGGGCCACTTAGTGTAAATCCAAAAAACAAAAAGTATTTATTTAAAATAAATAGATGTACACTTACATGTAGATCCAAAACATAAAACAGCGCTGTGAGAAAAAGTGGCGACAATGGGGTCCTGCCCGACGCGTTTCGTCCTCAAAGACGTCGTCTGGGGGACCTGTGCAATCAAAGACCTGTGCAATGAGAAACATGCCAACTCTTTGCCGCAGCACATAGTACATGAAACGGAGTTCAGGGGTCAGTAGTAAGTGATGCAGCGTTCAGGGGTCAGTAGTAAGTGAGGTACAGTTCACAGGTCAGTAATAAGTGATGCAGAGTTCAGGGGTCAGTAGCAAGAGAAGTTGAGTTTAGGGGTAAACAACGCACTGTGCAGGGTTCAATAGTAAAAGTGATGCAGTGTTCAGGGATCCGAAGTGATTGGGGTCAGTAGTGAGTGATTTAGAGTTCAGAGGTCATCGTGAGTGACACAAAGTTCAGAGGTGAGGAGTAAGTGACGCCAAGTTCAGAGATCAGTAATAAGTGACGCGGAGTTCAGACGTCAGTAGTAAGTGATGCAGGGTTCAGAAGTAAGTGACGCAGGTCTCAGGGGTCAGTAGTAAGTGATGCAGACTTCAGAAGTAAATGACGCAGGTCTCAGGGGTCATTAGTAACTGGCATAGAATTCAGGGGTCTGTAGTAATGCAGAGTATAGGGATCAGTAGTAAGTAAGCCTCTTAATACTGACCCCTCAACTGGTGTCCCTATGTCTAATGTTGGACCCTGGCCCCTCCAATTAACCTCCACAGATAATGTACTGTACAATCTCTATTCAACACTGGCTCATTATGTACTATGCAAGTCAACTCTATATCAGGGGTGTCCAACCTGCAAACCCGTGGACCGCGTTCGGCTCAAGGTGGCTATGAATGCGGCCCAGCACAAAATTGCAGTTACTTAAAAATGTTGATTTAAAAAAAAATGTTTTTGTTTTAAAGCGCTCATCCTGACCCCCTATGGAATCTTCAAAAAGGAAGGGCAGACACACTAGTCTCAGCTCTCCCTTGGTTTACCTGTGTCACATTTATTGATCTGCTGTAAAGGCTGCTGAGTATCTAACCAATACAGCCTGGTTTTATGAGTTTGGTGTGGAGGAAGGCAGTGATGGCTCGTCCATACGGGGTGCAGGGGTGCCGCCCCCCTAATCATTGCGCCTGGTGCCTAATTTACATGCAGGGCATGGACGAATGGATTCCAATGGGAGTTTTTTTTTCTTTTTTTAAAGCACATGATTAGAGCCGGAGCTAATTGGCCTAAATAAAGGGTGGGCTCAGTGCTCCTCGCCCCAAGCCCACCCAGATGTGTGACAATAGCGAATTAATATTCGCTATTGTCTTCCTGATTCTCCTCCCAGCCAATCCCAGCTCAGGAAACGGGTCCTGGGACTCTATTGGCCGAGAGGAGAAGCAATCCTATTGGCCGTTGAGGAGGAGGGAGGAGATGCAGGGGAAGAGGAGCCGCCATGAATTGGTTTGATTTGTGATGTATTTGGGAAATATATAGTTTTTTACCTAAGTGTTATTTGCCAAAATATATTTCGTTGTATGTCTGTTAAGCCCCATTCAAACCCAAGTAGAGCGATTTTCAAGCATTTTTATTTGAGAGTTTTGCAAGAGTGTCATGAGCATTTTAGAGGCATATTACAAGCATTTTACATTTGTATTCAAGCTTCAGGTGTTTTTATTTTGGCCAATAGAAAGCACTAGGGGGAGGAGATTAAAGGAGGAGAGCTGCTGTTTTGGCAGAAAACATGCTACAAACACTTGTAAAATGCTTGTAAAATGCTCATGTTGTGTTCCCATTGAAGTCTATGAGGCCAATTAACCTCCAATCATCCTAAAAGAAGCTCATGTACTTTTTTTGAGTGACAAGCGTTTTGCTACAGGCGACAAAAGATTGCCGGGTATCTAGTGGCATTGGATAAGACAAGGGTATTGCAAAGACAGATTAGGAATGAATGGGGTGTCTCAGCCAATGAGCAGGGATTTTCTTGGGTCCCTTGGTCTGCTGGGAGAGCCTATTTATTTGGGTGATAGGAGGGTAGGATGGAGAGCTAGCAGGAGCAGCTAGTGAGATATATAAAAAACAACAATGGAAGTCCAGTTAGTTTTTGGTGGCTAAGTCCATTTCTTTCTGGATCCAAACCTGTGGTAAAGGTTCTTTGTTAAAGGTTCTGTTCAGTGTAGGTAGCGGCAGCCAGCTCAGGAGAGCAGAAGAGACTCTATAGCAAGAGAGTAAGAAAGAGAGCGCGGCACCACTCTAAGCATAATATGGCAGTGTAAAAACTTTAATTTTTTTCAAAGGTAGACACACATTTGAGTAGTGGCAAACAGGCATTTGTTTTAGGGTTCTTTAGTGTTCTTGGGTGTTTCATCAGTTTCAGCTGGGCACTGGTGATGAATCAGTCCCCGGCCGCTCCGGTGGCGTCCGTAGCTCCGAGGCTGGAGAGTATTAGAGCAGGCACGTCAGCAGGCATTCCCCCTGTTCATAATCGCCTGACGTGCCTGCTGACATGCCTTGCTGATGTGCCTACTGTGATACTCTCCAGCTTCGGAGCTACGGACGCCAATGGAGCGGCCGGGGACTGATTCATCACCGCTGACCAGCTGGAACCCTAAAATAAATGCCTGTTTGCCACTACTCAAATTTGAGTCTACCTTTGAAGTAAATTAAAGTTTTTACACTGACATATTATGCTTAGAGTGGTGCTGCTCTCTCTTCCTTCTTCTATTTATTTGGATGGAGTCAGATGATCAGGGTTCTGTGCCACCTGGACGGTTGTCTGGGTGGACGTGTGTTGTAATTCCATAAGCCTTGGGCCTATCCCAGGGACATCTGGCTGCTAGGCTGTCTGGGGGCCTAACCAGATGCAAGAGAGCAGCGTAGTGTTGGGACTGCGGCTTGCAGTCCAACCAGAAGCAACTGTTTTGCTGGCTGGAGAACCAGGTGTGGTTGGAGGAAGAGAAGAAGTTGTTGCCACTAAGGGACCATCCACCTTGCTACTGGAGACCACTGTGAGTAGCTGAAGCAAGTAACTGAGCAGTATTCTCACCAGTCGGGGATGGTGAAGAATTGAGAAAACTTCAGCAGGTGCCAAACCAGGGACCCAGCCAGTGGAGGTGACGCTTGCGGAGCATTATTGTGTGCCAAGCCAAGTAGGCCAGCGTGGTGAAGCTTGAGAAGTATCTGTGAGTGCCAAGCTAGGGACCCAGCAGGGATGCGAGAGTGACGCTTGAGGAAGATACTGAGTGAGAAGATTGGAGGAGCTCAGGAGATCTATTGGCGAGTGGATCTGTTAGTCTAGTGAAAGACTGGGAGCTCAGCTGAGCGAAGTTCTACAATAGGTGATTGTAGAAGTGGAGGAGTTCATTGCAACCGTTGTTAGAAACTGTTACAAGATTGTTGCCATGGGAGACAGCAGTCCTACTCATGCAGACATGGTGTCTATCTGGTTGCCTTTCCCTGCATCACTGTCTTCCTCTAGAAGTCTCGGAGTCTGCCATTTAACATTGCATCTGCTAAAGAGTGTACTGGCCCTAACCCTCTCTCCCCCAGTTCTGTTTAAGAGACAATAAATCTCTTTGCATTCAAGAAGTGTCTGGCTCCATCAATCTACCTTACATTACACCCACTATGCCTTGTAACCCACTCTACACAGAAGGATGTCAGCTGTCCCTAAACCTGGAGGTCACCATTGGACTTCAGGGGCCTTGGGACTTTGCTACACATACACATACTAAGACCAGTTTCCTGTTTCCTATATCATAAAGGTGGAAAGAGCAATTCTGGTCTTTGTCCTCCTCTATAATCAGCTGGCGGAAGTTTTGGCTGGTCGATCTGGTGTCCCGGTGGGATGGGATAGTCCATGGAAGGCAGCTGCTTGTAACAGTGGTCCAGGGGCTAGTTAGCTGCTCAGGATGCCTTTACAAGAGAGACAACTGTCGGCTTCAAACCCTTTAGAAAAAACTTCTTGCCAGCGTCCGGAACTGTGTTTCCTGGGCATCAGGCGATAGGAATTGAACTTCCCTGGACAGTAATACTTCTTCCTTTGTTTTCCCGTGTGGTGGGTCTGTCTTTCCTCAACTCTCGGCATTAGTCTTGTTTCAGACAGGCAGCAATGCAATACAGCAGTGAATGGCGGACGTTCAGGAGGTAATCCTGCTATCTTCTGAACATCTGCTTTTTTTTAGGTTCTAAGGGAGATTTTGGCTTGTGGTTGCAGTATGCTCCCGTTGAACTCAATGGGTGAGTTTGAAAGGGCAGTGCCGCCTGTCCAACTCTGCAGACCAAACTAAAAATGCTGCAGCCACGAAGCAAAGCATCGCAGCCACAACATGTTTTCAGTCCTGTTAGGCTGTAATGTTAGCATTTGGGTGGGCAACCGCCTATTTTTACCACCCCTTGGCCATCTGTGAAAAAAACACGCATCCCTTCCTTTCCTGGCAAAGACTGGACCTGTCTGAATAGCTAACAAGTGTTGAGGAAATACTGGTTTTCCTTATTAGAAAACCTAGCTCTGCAAATTGAGTGTGATGAAGGCACCCTATACAATTTTATTTGTATAATAAACATTTTATACAAATAGTGAACAAAATATATAGAACATGAGTTTATAAACATACATTTAACTAGCATATAATAAAAATTGATCAGCTTATCTTTAGAATAGAGATGATTTAAATATTAGCCCTACTGAATAATTATCATCTACTATCAATATGTTTCCTGTTCTTATTTTGGCTGGACACACTTACAGTTTTTGTCCCATAGGCTTAATGTTAATAGGAATGTAGAATGTGATTTGGATTCTGTTTGTTTATTGGCTTCTTTTTAGTCACCCAGGTAATATTCTGGATCACCTTTCTGTTTGTGCATTCTGCTCCCGAGAGGCTTTACTCATTATTTTTTTTGCTTCTTCTTTGTAGGTTGTTAACAATTATGTGGATGAAAACCAGGAGATTGCAACAAGTGGCATGCATTTTAGTGATGGCAAAAGAAAAGTTGACTATGTCCTTGCCTACCATTATCGACATCGGCCAACCCAACACAATGGATCCCCCAACAACCATCAGCCTCCAGCAGTTATTGTTTCTAATGGGAATTCAGTGACCCCAGAGGAAATAGGGAAGACACCTCCGGAACAGCCTCTTCCTGGGGAATCACATAATCAACAACAAAAACTTAAAGGACAAAGTCAACAAAAACAACAGAACCAGGACCATCAACCTACTAGAAATGGTAACTCCTGTCATCCACATGAGGTGGTGGTGGTAGAGATGAGCCACCAGGATGCCCTAGAAGAGGAGAAGAGGAGTCAACGGGAAGAGTTTGAGCATAATCTTATAGAAGCTGGACTGGAGTTGGAAAAAGACATTGAGGTGAGTGAGGTCTTGCCTGCAGGATTTAACCAAGTGCCCTTTCTTTTTTTTTTTTAAGTTACATTAGAGGTCTACCATGATAAATCAGCATAGACAATGTAAAATGCAAACAAGTTTTCCTGAATACATCTCTTGTTCTTGAAGCGTTCATAGATCAGTGTTATTCTGTTTAATGGGAACCTTTGCAACTTAGTTATTTTAAGGAATCTTTTGGAAATGGAATATTGTTGATTGGCTATAAGATGCAACATGTTATTAAGGATAGCCCAGACATAAAGGTAGTAAATAATTTTCATACCTTTGCCTCATGTTCCTAACTCTTGTTTAAACTTTGGTTCTTACAATGTTGATGGTTTAAGCTTGGAGCATCTCAGCTAGACACACCACTCCACACAAGCAAGAATGAAGGCAACACTCCAGAATACAATCCCTCAGTAAAACTATAATGAACTAAAGAGTCAATACAAAGCCAGCGTAGGGACTCTGAGTTCAATAAAGCTTTTTTGTAGGATAATATCCTTGTTTTCTTAAAATAAATTTGGTTCATATCCTATACATTGAAGAATATTATTGGGGAATATTGACTGGAAATTATTACTGGAGATTATTATTGATTAGTGAAACATGAGGGAGGAGCCAATGCAAGCTTTGAACGGACTCTCAATTCAATAATGCTTTACTGTGGGATAGTATTCTGGAGTGCAGCCCTCATTCTTGTTTGCCTAGAAAATATAGATTCTTTGGTACATATTTTATGTAGTAGAGATTATTATTGGGCATAATTGACAGGGAGAATATAATATTTTACCTAGAGATTTTATTTCATAATAAGGGTAATACAATATTCAGATGGATTAAGTTAGTACTTACAGAGGTTCGTCGAACCCTTGACCAGTATACAACTATTCCTTGATTTCTGTTTTAGAGCACAGGTCCTGTGCTCAGGACAAGGGGTAAGTCTTGGAGTCTTGCTTTAAAGTAAATATATCAAACACAACCTCTACAGTCAGTACTGGCTTGATTGCTGGCACCCTATGTCTTTCTACTAGTGCTCATCACATTACAGCCACATAGTGTTGTCAATTCTGCAAAAGTACTACCTGATGGACTAGAGAACTGGAGAGGTGTTCCATAGCTTTTCCGTGGCTGGCACCAAATGACATCTCCTGGGACTCCAGGGCTGTTCAGAACTTGTGTTTGGACCAAATCTTGAGCTCATCCTTATTGGGCAGAGCTAACAATTCTGTATAGGGGAGATACTGCTTTTTTATCTTTTTGTTTTTTGGCAATGGTCCCCCAGTGGCAGTGCCGCACTTCCTAAGCCTTTTGTTTGAGAATAGCTTGCTTATTACCCCTACAAATGGCTAGAACTAATTAACAAGAAATTATTGGTTAACCAAATATTTGCAGATTCACTTATCCCTAATCAGATATAAAAGAGGAGGAGTTGTGAAGGCAAGAGGGACAGAGATAATGGCATCAAAAAGAGAGACTGTCTTAAAATAGGGACATTTGGGAGCTTTGACCAATACAAAATCCAAGAGTCAACGTATTGTTGGCATATGCACAAAGTGCACATACAGTATCTCACAAAAGCAAGCACACCCCTTGCATTTTTGTAAATATTTTATTATATCTTTTCATGTGACAATACTGAAGAAATGACACTTTGCTACAATGTAAAGTAGTGAGTATACAGCTTGTATAACAGTGTAAATTTGCTGTCCCCTCAAAATAACACACAGCCATTAATGTCTAAACCGCAGGCAACAAAAGTGAGTACACCCTAAGTGAAAATGTCCAAATTGGGCCCAATTAGCCATTTTCCCTCCCCAGTGTCATGTGACTTGTTAGTGTTACAAGGTCTCAGGTGTGAATTAAAGGTGTGTTAAATTTGGTGTTATCGCTCTCACTATCTCATACTGGTCACTGGAAGTTCAACATGGCAAAGAGGATCTGAAAAAAAGAATTGTTGCTCTACATAAAGATGGCCTAGGCTATAAGAAGAATTCCAAGACCCTGAAACTGAGCTGCAGCACAGAGGCAAAGACCATACAGTGTTTTAACAGGACAGGTTCCACTCAGAACAGGCCTCACCATGGTCGACCAAAGAAGTTAAGTGCACGTGCTCAGCGTTATATCCAGAGGTTGTCTTTGGGAAATAGATTTGTGAGTGCTGCCAGCATTGTTGCAGAGGTTGAAGTGGTGGGGGGTCAGTCTGTCAGTGCTCAGACCATACGTCGCACACTGCATCAAATTGGTCTACATGGCTGTCGTCCCAGAAGGAAGCCTCTTCTAAACACGATGCACAAGAAAGCCCAGCAGACTAAGGACATGGATTACTGGAACCATGTCCTGTGGTCTGATATGACCAAGATAAACTTATTTGGTTAAGATGGTGTCAAGCGTGTGTGGCGGCAACCAGGTGAGGAGTACAAAGACAAGTGTGTCTTGCCTACAGTCAAGCATGGTGATGGGATTGTCATGGTCTGGGGCTGCATGAGTGCTGAAGGCACTGGGGAGCTACAGTTCATTGAGGGAACCATGAATGCCAACATGTACTGTGACATACTGAAGCAGAGCATGATCCCTTCCCTTCGGAGACTGGGCCGCAGGGCAGTATTCCAACATAACGACCCCAAATACACCACCAGGATGACCACTGCATGCTAAAGAAGCTGAGGGTAAAGGTGATGGACTGGCCAAGCATGTCTCCAGACCTAAACCCTATTGAGCATCTGTGGGGCATCCTCGAATGGAAGGTGGAGGAGCGCAAGGTCTCTAACATCCACCAGCTCCATGATGTCATCATGGAGGAGTGGAAGAGGACTCCAAGGGAAACCTTTGAAACTCTGGTCAACTCCATGCCCAAGAGGGTTAAATCAGTAATGGTGGCCACACAAAATATTGACACTTTGGGCCCAATTTGGACATTTTCACTTGGGAGTGTACTCACTTTTGTTGCCAGTGGTTTAGACATTAATGGCTGTGTTGAGTTGTTTTGAGGGGACAGCAAATTTACACTATTATACAAGCTGTACACTCACTACTTTACATTGTAGCAAAGTGTAATTTCTTCTTCAGTGTTGTCACATGAAAAGATATAATAAAATATTTACAAAAATGTGAGGGGTGTACTCACTTTTGTGAAATGCTACTTGTGTCAGTGCTGTGTTTTAGCCTAGGGCGGTACTTTGTGTGGGGGGGCGGCAAAAAAAGCTGACCCCCGCATGAGAAAAAGCCCCCCTGAACCCATCTTCCCGAGTCCCGGCTTCCGCGGCTGCCTCCCGCACATATGCAGCCCACGGCGGCCGGCTTGCTGTAGCGGCGCTGGCACTTGCAAATATGGGTAACTAACAGTATGGTGTGTATGGGCGTGCTTGGCCAAGGAGGGGGGGCGACTCGCGCCCCCATAAGCGGCCGGTGACTGGCTGCATGCAAGGTGACTGGTGGAGGTGGAGCCTTATGCTCTGCCTACCCTCCTCCGCACCGCTTTCCTTCACTGAATCTTCTCCCTGGCCCTGGGCAGGGTCTGGCTGTGACCTGAGGAGAAGGAGGAGGAGAGATAGAGGAGCAGGAGGGGAACCCCCAGTCCAGGACAGCAGGTAAAATTGAATAAATCATATCAATATTACTTTTGTAATGTGAGTGTGCCAATCATATAAAAAGTGCTCATAATGGAAATTAATATAGCGATCATGATATTGCAATAGAGTGACCCATGCTACAAACTCATTAAACATTTCATATTTAGTGATAGTTCATGTACTGCAAACTTTGCAGTACATGAACTTTCACTGAATGTGGACTGTTATTGAGTTTGCATTGATTTCAGCATGCATGGAGCACTTAATTGGAATATCATGATCTGCATATTAATGAAATTTCACTGAATGTATACTAATGTTTGCATTGATTTCGGCATGTGCAAAGTGCTCCATGCATGCTGAAATCAATGCAAACTCATTAAACAGTCCACTTTCAGTGAAAGGTCATTAATATGCAGATCATGATATTGCAATAAAGTGCTCCATGCATGCCGAAATCATTGCAAACTCATTAAAGATGAGTTCCGTCCCCACCCCCCCATGAAAAAATTTAAAGTCAACAGCTACAAATACTGTAGCTGCTGAACTTTTAATATTAGGACACTTAACTGTCCAGGGTTACCGCAATGTTTACACCTCAACCGATTTTTGGATTGGCTCTCAGGTTTTGCCACCACCATTCATGGTAAGGTAAAACAGAGGAAGGAGGAGGGGGGTGAACTTCCGAGGGGCGGCGCAGTTTCCCAGAAGTGGGGTAGGGTACCTATCAAAAACAGGTACCCATTCCCCCCTCCCCCCCTGAAAGGTGCCAAATGAGCCTAAAGAGGAAGGGGTGTGGTTTACAGATGACAGGGCGAGTCTTAAACAGGAAGGGGTGTGGCCTTGACAGGAAGGGGTGGTCATATTTAAATTAGGGGGTGCATGAGTTTAGTCAGGCCTAGGGCAGCACAAAGTTTAGATATACTTTAATAATAGATAAAAAATGTGAGAAAATATAGTCACTGCCCCTACAAAAAAGCAGGGTAAAACCTGTCCCTCAGCCAGGATGTGGGGGTATTTTGGTGAAATATGTTATTGAGGAACATAAAGCCCGGGGAAGGCAGAGGTAGCTCTTAAAGAAAAACCTTTCCCCTTCACATTTGTAGAATATTTCACATTCACTGTAAATAATGTTACAGACACTGTATAGTCAGTGACCTCCTCGGGGAGTGCTTGCATCATAGCTCAGCTCGCTGGGTCTCAGCTGCGCACAGAGTTTCTCCACTGGCTGTCACATGACTTTGCTGTTATTTCCACAACACGCAAAATACATGGCAGCAAATGTGTATTATTATGACCCGGATGGCTTGTACAATTAACGATCAGCATAACAACTTTTTTGGACAATCTGGGGCTTTTCAGATGAAGCTCCATGGCTAAGCCATAGGATGTTTACATATAGCAGTGATGTGTGGAACACGGTTATTAAATACTAGGCCCATAAAAAGCCTAAAGAACCAGTACTGATGCATGCTTAATTGCTTGGTTAAAGCTACAGCCAGCTCCCCTAATAAAGAATAGGCGCAAGCAAAAACATACGCGGACACACCATGTTGAAATTTGCTGGATGCCTCTTGAAGTTTAGTAAATGCCTGGTTAAAGCTACAGCCAGCTATCCCTCCAGGATCTGCTTCCAGAGTTCTTAGGCCTTTTTCAATTGTCCTAAATCAGTCATGGTGCAGCAAGTATACTGTGAATATCTGTGGCCAGGAAGCCAGGCTTTCCAATCAGTGGTGGCCACTCAGCCTGTACAACTCAGTGACAGGATAAAAGGAGCCAGGGATATTCGCAGCTTTAAGCATGTATCCGTATGTATCTGCACACCCAGCGGATAGGGACAGATGTCCAGCCCTGGATGCAGACAGAATGTAAACAGGGCCAAACATCTGTCCCAAATGGCAAATAATCACTGTATGTGCAGGAACATGGGTATACATGCTTACAGCCTTTACACAACCCCAGCTCCTTTCAGCCTGTTACTGAATTGTACAGGCTCAGTGGTCACCACTCTTTGCAACACTTACACCTGGCTGCAGGTATGCACAATATACTTGCTGCACCATGGTCGATTTAGGTTGCATGAATGAGGCCTTTGGGTTAGAGATAAATGCTTTTTAAAGGGATTCCCAATTGCTGCAAATCACGGGGAGCCTTTGCGATCCCCGTTACTTTCAATGGCGCCCAAATCACATCGCGATATTGCCGCAATTGCCGTGACAGGTGTCTCACGATTTTGTTTGCACGACTTTACCACAATTAGTCGAGTGACAATTGCGGCAAAATCGCGCCGCAATTTGGGTGCCATTAAAAGGAACGGGGATTGCAAGGCCGTCCCGCGATTTGCTGTGATTCCAGCCCGTGATCCGGAACACCATAGTGTGAATGGAGAACTGAAGTCTTTTAGGCTTAGCATAAGATACAAGAGGAATTCCAAAAACCAATAAACCATAACAGGGTGGCATGTACTTTGCTAAAGCACAAGGGTTGATTTACTAAAACTGGAGAGTGAAAAATCTGGTGCAGGTCTACATAAAAACCAGCTTTCATTTTTTTTTGTCAAAGCCTAATTAAACAAGCTAAGGTTAAAAGCTGATTGGCTACCATGCACTGCTGCACCAGATTTTGCACTCTCCAGTTTTAGTAAATCAGCCCCAGTGTGTATCATATATAACTGTCATTTTTTTCACATAAAATACTGTTTCAACTTTGTAAATCATTTTTTCGCATCTCAGTGCTGCTGATTTGCTCCAAACGTATCCAGCCACTTCCTGTCTATGCTGCAGTGGATACACATGATTGCTCTGAACATGCTCTCTGATGAGATAATGGTAATCCATACCGATTTAATGTGTGTCGGCACAGCCTCTTGTAGTCTCCATCTTGTGTCAGGGTGATAATGCACAATTGTAAAACCTCTTAATAAGAAATGCCTTAAAAACAACTTTTGCAATGGTAATATGAGATTTTAGCGATTGGGTTTAGATCTACTTAAAATGGTGGACTGGTAATGGATTTACAAAAAACATTTCTTCCATCAGAAGGCTTGTTTTTGAAAATCTTCATGTAAATAGTTAGAAACCAACTGAAACCAACTTTAGAGACTTTGTTGTGATCTTTGAGAATGAATTACTTCCTTATACAAGCAGCTAGAGAGGTCAGAGGATGTTAGTTTTTTAAGCTGTTTACTGCTTGTTAGAAATACAGAAATACTTTATTGTCCATGGGCTGGGCACAGATGCACTTATAAACATTGGCTTGTACCCCTGAAAAGTTAGATGACAAAACTGCATCAATGCAATGGGGTTGATTTACTATGGCTGACGAGTGCATAATCAGTCACACTACTGCAGAGAAACCAATCAGCTTCTAACCTAAGCTTGTTCTATTAAGTTTTGACAATAAAAACTGAAAGCTGATTGGTTTCTATACAGAAGTGAGACTGATTTTGCACTTTCTTTTATCCCTTTAGGGCCAGTGGGGTGACAGAGGCTAAGCTCTTTTCTCACCATGGAGCTAAATCTGTAGCGCTAATGATGCAGATCATGTTTTGTTCCATCATTTGAGAAATATCTCAGCTGCAGTCTAATTAATCCAGCATCTTACTGACTGCCATTCGCCTCAGTTGCTTTCCTTTTGTTTAAATGGATAGTTATCTCCTGTCTCAAGAGACCCCTTTCCATGGCAGGATAGGCTTGTACTTCAAATGTGATTCGTTGCTGCGTGCAACACAGACACTTGGCATCTTACGTCAGTCCTTACTGTTGTATTCTTGTGGTACAAACAGAGAGGCGGTAAGCCTCTCTGTTTGTACCACAAGAATACAAAAGTAGGACTGACTTAAGGTGCCAAGTGTCTGTGTTGCACACAGCATCGAATCACATTATTTAACATCAGGTATACAGAGTTTTTTTTTTAAACGTTCTCTGACCACCATTGTGAACTAAATTGTATGGTGACTGATAAAAGCTGTACAATTGTATCATTGTAAAATCTGAATTAGGGGATTGGCGCTGTTCACTAGTATGAAATAAATGAATCCACTATAAACAAACTGCTACTACAAGGAAAGCCTTTTACCCCAACTATAAATAAATGAAAAGTGTAACACAAGTGCTAGGAATGGTCACAAAAATGTGCAGACTACCCAAGATAAAAGAATTATATATAATACATCAAAAATCTTAAATGTAAAAATGGAACTCCAAATAATGAGTGATCGATCAAGTGTGTATAGAAAGTGATAGTCAATGTCCACTGAAAAGGATGATGTGTATGTAAAAAATGCGATAAAAAATGTATATATCAGTGAGTGATACCTAAAATTGGGGACAAACATACTGTTGCCCACTATAAATAAGTGTGTGTACTAGTGTAGCTAAATATATTTGGAAAAAATGTGTGCGAAAAATAAAACAAAAAACAAAAATAGAAATATAAAAATATAAAAATATAAAAATATAAAAGAAAACATATGAAAAAAACACAAAGTCCAGGTAACCACAAAATGGTTATCAACAAGCAGCACAAAAACACCAGGTGCCGTGAATATTAGTTCTGTCGTTCAGTAAAACAGTTCTAGTGCAACAGGCTAGTGCATCTTCAGAGGTTACAGGTAAGTCCGTCCCAATAGTTGTATACTGTCCAGTGTGGAGTCCCCTCTAGTGCCCCCACTCACCAGAGCGCCCAACCCCTGCAGGGGTAATGAGCATGTAGATCCAAATCTGATGATCCAATCGGTCGGTGTCCCCCTCACCACCTTTTATCACTTGTGTCACCAGATCGTTCTCAAAGGACATCCATCCGGACCAATTACCATGTGCAGGGAAAAGAGAAGAGCCTCATAGTGTAATTCCGAAAGTAAATTTATTAAGCTCAAGCTCACAACAGGAATAAATAAAATCCAAAGATTTAAAACAAATGGAAACAAATGGCACTCTGCCGGCTGGCTCCACGTGAGAAGCCGCAGACAGAGCAGTGTGAGCGGCGTGCGTTCCACAGCCGTCTGCCGATGCCGGAAGTGCAGGACAAAAACGAAAGGATAAAAGGACGTATGCGTACCAAGAGACCACGCCATTATCAGCCTGTATAGGGCAGTTCATCCAAAATGTACTTGATTTGTTTGCATAGCATGCCGACTATGGTATTTGGCTAGTATGGGAACTATTTTGGGCTATTTAATATTCCTGATCAAACAGACGTATAGCGCATGCTTATCATCATGGGGTGTATTTTGTGATGGTCATTGTGACAAGGATAGCTTTAGGGCCGGACTTAGTATTGGGCTTGACTGGGCTCAAGCCCATGGGCCCCGCCCAATAGGGGGCCCCGCCCAATAGAGGGCCCCGCAGGCGCCCACGCTATACCTGAAAGACGGCTACAGCGCTGACGCCAATTGCCGGGAGGGCGTCCCTGGACGTCTTCCTGTTTACTTCCCCTCTGCGCACTGCCGCGGGCGCACATCGGGGAAGTTCTGTGTTGGCCATGTCCCTTGGACACAGCCAATCACAGATAGTGCTAAATAGCCAATCACAGCAGCCATTTAGCACTGGATTGGAGTGCTCATGTAAACATATGAGATCATCTCTCATCTCCGGCTCTCCCTCCTCACACAGAAACAGCGTGTGAGGAGGAAGAGCTTCCGTGCTGCAGCAGTGAGTGAACACTCACACTAGTTACAGTTACACTACACAACATAGTGCCATCTGTCCCCAGTGCCACCTATCAGTGCCAAATGTCCCCATCGCCATCTGTCCCCAGTGCCATCTGTCCCCAGTGCCACCTGCCCCCAGTGCCACCTGCCTCCAGTGCCACCTGCCCCAAGTGCCACCTGTCCCCAGTGCCACCTGTCCATGTCATGTGTCATCAGTGCCACGTATCAGTGCCATCTGTCATCAGTACCACCTGTCAGTGTCACGTGCCATCTGTTATCAGTGTCATCTGTCATCAGTGCCACGTATTAGTACCATCTGTCATCAGTGCCACGTATTAGTGCCATCTGTCATCAGTGCCAAGTGTCATCAGTGCCACGTATTAGTGCCATCTGTCATCAGTGCCACGTGTCATCAGTGCCACATATTAGTGTCATCTGTCATCAGTGACACGTTTTTCAAGCTTCAATCAGTGGTCATATAAATAGATTATTACGTTTTTTTAACATGTAACACTGTCTACGGTACCAGTCAACATTTTGTTCTATTTAAAGTAATGTATAGAGGGTAGGGCCCGAAAGTGACTCAAGCCCAGGGGCCCCCACCACCCTAAGTCCTGCCCTGGATAGCATGCACAGAATTGGTATGGATACTATTGCACATTGTGGCTATTTTTTGTAATGATTGCTTTAACTATACAAAGTTTGGTGATTTCTTAATTGTGCATTAAGCTGGTCATTTTTGATTGTATGATTCCCCTGAAACCTCCTTACAACCCTAATGCTAAAACAAAAATATTCCCTGCAGCCTAAGTTTATCTAAAACAAAAAAACAGAAAGACCAGCACTAAACTTACAGTTTAGAAGTACAAAGAAAAACTCACCCAAGCTCTACTGCTATATGAAAATTGATGAGTGCAGTTGGTGCACTGGCTGTGTAGTTCATGGTGAATCCATAATAGAAGAAATAGCCGGCAATCCAAGAGCTTTGTCTTGCAGAATTTTGTCTCAAGAGGCTGCGGGGAAAGGAGGGACTGAATTTCCGATTGGAACCTGCTCCCCGCCCCCCCACCCCCCAAAAAAAGCATTCCAAATATGAGAGTAACAGGTGACAGGTCCTCTTTATTACAGGGGGCAATCAGTGTATTTTACTTTTCACTGTAGACGGTAACTAGCTGTTACTGCAATCTCCTCCTCACACACGATTAGTGTGTGAGGAGGAGAACACGGTAACAGCTGGTTACCGCAGCTTGAGGACATGCTGTGACTGGCTGTGATTGGACACAGCTGGTCACGTGGTAAAGAGCCAATTTTATTGGCTCTTTACCCTGATCGGGGATGGGCTGTGTCAGGGTGACACGCCTCATCCCCGATCTCTTCTCTGTTCGCCCCTAGGGGGAGTGCATGAGCGCCGTGCACGAGGACAGCGCACGTGACCGGCTGTGACTGGACACAGCCCGTCACGTGGTTAAGAGCCCTTTTTATTGGCTTTTTACACTGATCGGGGATGTGCTGTGTCCCGACGGACACCCTTCATCCCCGATCGCCACGCCCGCAGGAGTGGCGAGAACCGGAGGCCGTCATGTGATGTCCACCTGGAGGGAGAAGATGTTCCTGCCGGTGTCATTTTACAATGGGACAGTATGGAAGTAGTTAAGCACAACAGCAATGTACAAAGGCCAGTGACCACATTATCTGTGAACAGGGTCTAACTGTTAAACTATATCTACATACCTCCCAACTTAAGAACTTGAGAATGAGGGACACTTCAGTGAGGTAGTGACCTGTGGCGCATAGCGCTCCATGGCAAAAAGTGGGTGTGACCAAACTGTTAACAGTGGGAGGGGCTTAATGGGCATGGCTAATTAAAATCTGGGCTGCCTTGTCTCTTTGAAATTATTCTTTGATTGTTGTGCCATAAGCAAGAGTCTCACAGACACATATAAACCCCAGCACAATCACACAAAAACAAAAACAAAAAGCTTCCATATGCCATATGCCTTCCATAGCTTTACATAGGGTTTTACACACACTTAATAGACAAAGAGACAACATTTTGTCTACTTTAAAGAAGAACTTCATTGAAAAAGTCAGGGACAACCAGCAACTGTCGAGACAATAAACACTTTGGTGAGAAATATGTAATACTGTATACATTATAGTGTATTTAGTACAGCAGTCTGTAATGCAGAGTGCAGGGGTCAGGGGTGTGCAATGCAGAGTGCTGCAGTCTTTGTTGGATTTAGGATACTAATGCAGAGTGCAAGGGTCCAGTGTCTGTAATGAAATGTGTTCAAAAACCAGAAGTATGTAATATCCAGGGTGCTGTAGTCAGTACCAAGTTTAGGAGCACATGACACAAGGAGTGTAGAAAATATCAAGAGTACAAAAGCCAGGGGTGTGTAACACACAGTGCAGGGGTCAGAATAGTGCAAATATCCCCCAGCAAGCAATATTCCAACCCACTTTACCCTTTCAGCAAAAATCCCCATTCCCCTCCCTCCCAAAAAAATTCAGCACTTATGTGCACGCAGACTTTTCCCAGATCAAATCTTTGTCCCTCCCAGCACAAATCTTCTTTCCTCTTCCTCAGCACAAATCCTCCTCCACCCCCCCCCCCCCATATCCCTCCTCCCAGCGCAATCCCTCGTTCTTCCCTATGCCAGCAAAAATCCCCTCCCCCTCAGTTCCTCAATTTCCCCTCCCAACACAAATGCTCTTCCCCTCTCAGCACAAATCCTTCCCCCTTCCAGAAAAAAACCTCTTCCACCCCCCAAATTCTCCCTCTAAGTACAACCCCCCTTTTATTTTCAAATCCTCCACCACTCAATTCCCTTCTCCAAATCCCCCCAGCACAAATCCTTATTCCCCCCAATTCCTCTTCCAGCACCACAAATCCCCCCAAATTTCTCCAACCAAAATTCTCTCCCTTCCTTCAAGCACAAATCCCTCCCCAATCCCCCTACCAGCACAATTCCTCCCCCTCCCAGCGTAAATTTTTTTCTCACTTCTAGCAAAAATCCCCCTCCCCAAATCCCCGCAGCACATATCCTTCTTCCCTCAAATCCCCCCTCCCAGCACAACCTCCCCCCATCCTGGAACAAATCCCCTCCCTACTTCTAGCCGAAATCCTCTCCCGTAAATCCCCCCTTCCAGCACAACCCCCCCAATGCAAGAACAAATGTCCTCCCCCCAATCCTCTCCAGCACAAATACTCCTAGCCCCCAAATTTTCCATCTCAGTACAACCCACCAGCACATCCTGGCACAAATCCCCCCCCCCCCCCAATCCTCTTCGGCACACAAACTGTTCACTTTAATTGTACTAATTATCAGCAAATGATTGAATCCTGGAAGTTGTATCCCCCCAAAAAAGCATACAGAGAGCAAAGGACCAGTAACCAGTAATATATATATATATATATATATATATATATATATATATATATATATATATATATATATATATATATATATATATATATATACTTGATGTTCCCCAGTTAATAAATTACCATTTCTTGTTCTGCACTGTGTCTCTCTGCGGAGGCAGTCATCTTGGTAGAAGCAGGGTTTCTGAGCTTATGACAAGGAGAACAGTGAGCAGCACAGAAGTCACATCACCAAATCTGAGACTCCTGGTCAGTGGTCACAGGCAGCAGTGCCTTAGATCTCACACTACAGATATACAGCTATATACACAGGTGAGTCTTGACACACGCAAATACCATGACGTTTACTGCTTTCAGGAGGGATTCCAAACAAAAGGTACATTTTGTAGGGTATTGCTTAGGCACAGTTAACATTTTTACATTTTCCGTACACCATAGCAAATAAAAAATACAATGTTCATATACAATTATGAAAATGTTCCTACCTGACAAAAGAAGTGTAATTCTGTCTTGTGATCTAGTCACCCCTGCCAGACAGCATAGACATATTAGTGACTTCACTTTATCCACAGCAGTTAACCGATACAGCTTCCTCACTGGCATGCCTGCAACCTAAAATATGGCCAGCAAGCTCCCAGTATTAAATTGGCACCACTATGCAAAACGAAAGAGCCCTGACTCAGAGGGTTGCTCTATCCTCTCCTAATCTGCAACTGTATCAGTGGCGGCCACTCCATTAGGGGCGCTGCCCCCCCTGATCCATGCGCCTGGTCCCTAATCTCCATGCAGGCCACCGGATGCATGAATTTAAATGTGGGCATTTGTTTTTTAAGCACGTGATTAGAGCCTTAAGCTCTAATTGGCTTAAAAAAGGGTGGACTCAGGGTGCAGAGCACTGCGCTCCGAACCCACCCAGTTGCGTGACATTAGCAAATTAATATTCGTTAATGTCCTCCTACTTCTGCTCCTGGCCAATCAGGTGTTCTGAGACCCGATTGGGCCAGGAGTCCTAAGAAACAACAGCCTCTCTTCCCTCGGCAAGCTTCAGCAGGTGGAGGGACGGAGGGGCAGCAACAGGCTCTTCCAGCTCCCAGAAGCCCTATGCCTTATCCAGCACCATCTTGTCATCGTCCTCCTAGGGTAAGGCCATGGATCGCCACCTTCCTGTCTGACCCATCTGGGTAGGTGGGGGGTGGTAGTGCAAGTGAGGGGGCCAGGTTTGTTTGCCCCCCCCCCAAAAAAAATATTGAGCACCAGCCACCACTGCACTATATTATAGCTTACTGGCAGCTAACATGAAGCCAGATTCATGTACTTTTACTAGATTGATTTAAAATATATGTATTTATTTTAAACGCAATGGAATTAAACCATAGGTGTGCGCAGCCTATTGCATTAGGGTGTGCACCCCAAAGCTAAAACACATATGTGTGTGTGCATATGTATATACTGTATACTGACAGTGTCAGTAGAACAGTGGACAGTGTCAGTAGTTTTTTATTTTTATTATTTTATTATTTTTTACAATTTTATTTCTTAAAATGTTTTCTTTTACACATTTTTTTAGGAGCCCTGTTAGGGGGCTTTGGTCAAATATCAGGGATATAAACAGGATGAATATGCATCACATGGGGTGATTTAGGGTGTGCCCAGGCACACCTGGCACACCCTGTGCGCACGCCTATGAATTAAACAGTGTTTTCTATTTGCAGCATTATTATGGAACTATAAATCCCAGCAGGCTATTCCCACAAGAACAGCTGCAGCTTTGTTTAGGATTGCTATGATTGCTTTTGTGTTTTCCCCCTAGTGTAATTCAGCTCTTCAAGACCCTGAACTGCTTATCTAATATCCCTCCTGATGTTTTAGACTGCTATTAGATGCCAGTGCATAACACTTTTACAAGGTCATCATTTTTATTAGTCCAATCTGCTTTTATTGAAAAGAAATTTCAGTTTATAAGAAAATAAATGAGAAATGCTCCCTGTTTCTTTATATGTACCCCATGTAATAAAAGGGGTTTTGCCATCAAGAAATGCTAGCTAGCATAAATACTTAAACGTCAACCTATGATGTAATATCAGGCATAGAATCTTACTGTAAACCTTTAGATTTAAGTGCTCAGATAAAAATACCTTTCTACAGGGGTTTTTTGGGGGTCACTCTTTGTTTCATATATGAAACAGAATAAGAGTTGTAAATACGAAGGAAGTTGTGAATAAAAGTATGTACAGTATTTCAAACATGCAAAAACTTACAGGCATATAATTAAATGCTAGGTTGATATAAATGAAGCAAATAATTGTAGCTCTATATTTGTTATTACATCACTAAACGTACACTTTAAATGTAAGCAAAATCAGGACCACAGTGTAGGAAGGTGGTCCTGGTGTTAGTGACACATTTTTTTAGAGAATCAACCATTCACTATTCTCATGTGTCCTGCGGTTGGGAGGTGTCTGTTGCGGGGGAATGGTGTACCTCTATATGCTCCAATGGCTATATTTGGGGGCTGGGATTGGCCCTGGGGACGACCCGCTGCTCTGGGGTTAAGGGCTGGCTGCTGCATCTGAAATACCACACATATCCTGAGAATTTTTCTCCTGAAGAAGCGGCATTATTAGCTGTGAAACGCGTAGAGACAAGACAATTGATGACCCTCCTTCCTCCCTCTTCGAGAATACTGAATAATCTATCTATAATCTATGTATGATATACAGTATAGTACTTGAGATGGAGGGTTGGAGGCTTTGATGCAGGCGCCTCAACATTACAGCGTTGATTTACTAAAACTGTAAAGTGCAAAATCTGGTGCAGCTGTACATAGAAAACAATCAGATTCTCACTTCAGCTTGTTCAATTAAGCTTTGACAAAAAAACCTGGAAGATGATTGGTTTCTATCTAAGGCTGCACCAGATTTTGCACTCTTCGGTTTTAGTAAATCAACCCCTATATGTTTTAGAATCCGTTTTTTATAAAATGAAAAATTCTCTCTTTGTTTTAATATATATTTAAATTAAGAACATTTAAGGCTTAAAAAACATTTTTGTATCCAGTGCCATCAAAACCCATTTGCACTTTTGGATTTGTTATTGATAATTAATTAGATATTAGGGCGTGCCACCTTTTCTTCTGTCTTTATTTGATCTCAGCGTAAGTAACTTACTTTGATGTGATTGATTTGATTTCTGACCGCTGACCTCAGACCTTGCTGCAGCCGCTGTTGGACTTACATCCAATAGAACACCTTGATCCTTTAAGCTGGCTTTAGTATCAAAAACTTAATCATGTGCACTATCTTCATTCTGTGCGGCGGGTGGACATTTTTTCTGTTATTGTGATTTACTCTCTGCTGATTGGCTCAGGACGGCATGTGATCGGCCCCTCTGTGTATACGGCGAGGCTTGGTTACTATGCTATCATGTTTATCTCACCGAGTCACACGGAGGTTACTATACCAAGCCTCGTTTTCATGATGAGGCTTGGTTTCCCATATTAAATGGACACCAGCTAACCAAGCCTTGTTTTTAATAGCGAGGCTTGTCTAGCCTATTCGACGGCCATTACACATATTCTTAACTCCAAACCTCGTTTTCAGGATAAGGCTTGGTTTCCCATATTAAACGGACACCAGCTAACCAGGCCTCGTTTTCATAGCGAGGCTTGTCTAGCCTATTTGTTAGCCATTACACAATTCCAAGCCTCGTTTTCATAATGAGGCTTGGTCACATTGTATGACAGATATCACCAAACCAAGCCTCATTTTCATTACAAGGAAGTGTTGGTTCGACATAAGGACATTTTGTAATTGCAGGGCTGTGCACTGTACTTTATCCGCCTTTTATTTTATGTTATGTACATCATATACTATGGAGACACGCACATAATGTTGACCTGGAATATCTAGGCATCCATTTCTTTCCGGGATCGCAATGCAGGAACTGGAAGTGATGTCATGTGGAGCCATTTTCGGCGTTTAGCAGATTCTGGGGTCATTTTTACTTTACAAGTGATGCTGTTGCAGGGGGTCCACACCCCAGATGATGACCGTGGAGTCGAAACGCGTCGGTTAGCCCTCCTGTTTGCATCGCTCTTTGTTATATACATGCTTTTTTCTACTCTTCCAAATGTGAGTGTTGTATTCTATGTTTAATAAATTGCCCTTTTTATACAGTATCACGCTATGTTAGCCCATCTTTTCAGTGCATGATATATCCCTCCTGGCATTTACCTTCCACCCTCCTCACGATGATTGGAGCCTTCAAGTCACTATTCAGTGACCGTCCAAGGTCGATTGATTGATACAGATCTAGGACCAGTTGTTTCCAACAGATGTGTTCAACCTAATAAGCTCTGCAGGCTTGGGTGGTGTAAGCCCCGCCAAGTCAGTAAGATCTGGTAAGCCTCCCCTGGTTATGGTGGTGGTACTTCTGTTTTTTCCTTCACAGTTCATACCGGTGATTGGAATCCCCCATATGTCTAACGGGACTGCACATCTAATTGGATTTCTTTGGACTTTACAATTCACTATTTCTGTTTTTTGATCTTTGTTTATTGTACAGTTATACTAGCACATTATTATACTAGCACATTTTTTCAGAAATTATTCTCATTTTTTCTGAGTTTGAACTCACATTCATTATGTGTTAATCCTTGTTTATTTGATGTGTTTCTGTTCAATATTAACACCCCAATTTCTATCTCTCATCTTCTTTATGGTATAGTCACCATACTAGCACATTTTTCATTATAACAGCATTTTTTTCTTATGTTTCTTTTTTAACGGGACTGCACATCTAATTGGATTTTGTTTGGACTTTATAAATCACCATACTAGCACATTTTTCACCATACCTGTATTTTTTCAGAAATTTCACTTTTTCTTTGGTTGATTCACATTTCACCATGTATGAATCTCTGCTTATTTGATATATTTATGTTTAAGTCACATTTATATAATTTATGCAAATTTGCTTTTTCGCAACCTTAGTGCTGCACTTATTTATTCACAGTTTTTGCTTTTTGTCTACAAACTGTGCTGGCTGGTTGCAGGTTCACAGCGCAGTATTCATTTAACTTTTTTTTAAGTACCTAACTTTGACTTGGTATTACCCTCTAAATCCCCCAGCAGAGTGCAGACTGGGAGAGGGACAAGGAGATACAGTGAACAAGATGCAGGCTGTTAGTAGCAGAGAGCAAAGTGAAAGAGAGACAAGTTCATCAGTGTTCTGCTTCTCTTTTACCTGTCTAGTCACAAGCTGAGGCAGGGACAACACCTGTAATTGTTACTTAAAGTTGAACTATAGGCAAAACGTTTTCTTTTCATTTTGGATAAAGCAAGGGAGGGTTATAACTAGCACTGCGCCCAAAGCCCACCCATTTGTGCGATGATAACGAATACAAATTAATTATCGCCACACTGATCCTCCTCCCTGCCAATCATAAAACAGGTCTAAAACCCATCACCAGATTAGCTGAAAGGACAGGCGATCCTATTGGACACCTAGCAGGAGGAGAGAAGCGGAAGCTGCCGTGATCTAAGAGAAGACACAGGAGCTGCTGTCTGACAAGGATGGGGTATGTGCCAGGCAGACAGCGGGCAGGTGGGCGGTTGGTGGGGGTGCTGGTTAAATGCCGCTGGCCGCCCCCGGGCGGTGGTTAATTGACAACCCCCCCCAAAAAAAAAAAAACACCAGCCGCCACTGACCCCCAGGTGACCAGAACTAGTGTCCCCATTGGAAGATTTCCCCTCTATTACTTTTCTGGAGACAACCCAATATTTTGTATTTTCTTTCACTTTCAATGATAATCGAAAACAGGACAAATTGAGAGGGTGAATCTTCTTAAAGTGGAGTTTCGCTGAAAAAAAATAAATAAAATAAAAGTCAGGAGCTACAAATACTGCAGCTGCTGACTTTTAATATAAGGACACTTACCTGTCCAGGGCACCCGCGATATCCTCACCTGAAGCCAATCTATCCCTAGGCTCCGGGTGGAGGCACCGGCATCTTCAGTAAGGGAATCAGGAAATGAAGCCTTCCCTACTGCGCATGCGCGAGTCGCGCTGCGTGATCTCACTGGACCCTGCTGTCTTCTGGGACCTGTGTTTCTCCCAGATGACTGCGGGGGGGGGGGGGGGGGACCGAGGAGGGCATAGATAGCCACAGATACTGCAGCGGTCTATGCCCAGAAGTGGAAGCAAATACCTGGATTATACAGGTATCTGCTCCCACTGAAAGGTGCCAAATGTGACACTGGGGGGGGGTCTGATCAGCGGAAGTTCCATTTTTGGGTGGAACTCCACTTTAATGAGGTCACAGACAACAATAAAAACTCGCAAGCGTTCAAATCCCTCTGCACTCCATCCAAAACAAAAAATAATGTTTTGCTTTAAGTTATACTTTAACAGCGCTGTGAGGCAGAGCTGTGTATATCTGGACTAGATGGACAGAAATAAAAACCTTTGAGAGGTAAAGCAGTATTTTATCAGTGAATGTAGTTGTATGCCTGAAGTTGATTTTTAAAAGATATATGTACTTTTAAAGTTGTAAATAGGTGTGTTGCAAAAGCCATCTTGTCAATACTATATTATTTTAATTTTCTCAGATTGTTTTTTCATAGTTCATCCACTTAAAAGAGATATATTTCCAGTTCCCTTTAATAAGTTTACAGCTAAAGTCTATCTCGAAGTGCTCTCCAACTTTAGCCTGTCATCTATGGCCAACAACAGCACTTTGTATTTTACACACTTACTTAAATGACCTGCCGCATTTGTGAACTCTGACCTTGTTTGACTGTTGTCCCGCTTCCAGGTGGAATCTGTACAAAGCTTGAGATACGCAAACTGTTTCATGGCTTGTAATCGCACTGAAATCAACAATTCTGAGATTCATGTTGTGTCTGGAAAAGAAAGATGAGATATTTAGTTGGAACAAAGAACAAGCGCAGTTTATTAGGGAAGAAAATAATTTTTTTGCTGAGATACAGAAATGAGAGAGGTTTGACCACAAACATATGGAAACATGATTATGAATTCCTTTCAGGTTTGACCTACAGATAGACAATAGTTCTGGACACTTCTCTTAAATAGGGATGAGCTTTATGTTCGGGTCGAACGTGAGTTCGACACAAACATTGGGTGTTCACCCGGTCATCTAAAAACGAACATTATGGGGCGTTCTCGCCAAACTCGAGTGCCGCGTAACGCCCATTAATGCACTGTGAGAGCGCAGTGCATTGCTGTATGATGATTGGCCAATGATTGATACCGTGCACCCCTAGTGCAGTTGCTACTACTTTTCTGGTGGTGTACACAGTACACAATACATACAGCACACCCTTACTTGCTATTAGACTTCTGGTGGTGTACACAAAACCGTGCACCCCTAGTGCAGTTGCTACTACTTTTCTGGTGGTGTACACAATACATACAGTGCACCCATAGTTGTTATTACACTTCTGTTGGTGTACACAGTACTGTGCACCCATAGTGCAGTTGCTACTACTTTTCTGGTTGTGTACACTGTACAAAATACAGTGTAGTGTGGTTTTGCTAAACAAAATTTACAGCATGTCTGGAAGGCCACCAAGGAGAGGCAGACGCTCACAGGCCACTAAAAGAGGGCAAGCAGGCTCTGTTGCCGCGTACACACGGTCGGACTTTTCGTCTACAAAAGTCCGATGGACGCCGACGGACTAAAGCTGGCTGACAATCCGATCGTGTGTGGGCTTCCCCGGACTTTCAGCGGACTTTTGCAGCCTCAAATCTGACGGACTTTAGATTTGAAACATGCTTCAAATCTTTCCGTCGTAACTACGCCGGACCCAGAAATCCGCTCGTCTGTGTGCTAGTCCGACGGACAAAAACCCACACTAGGGTAGCTATTGGCTACTGGCTATCAACTTCCTTATTTTAGTCCGGTGTACGTCATCACGTACGAATCCGTCGGACTTTTGTGTGATCGTATGTAGGCAAGTCCGTTCGTAAGAAAGTCTGCCGCAAGTCTGCCGTAAGTCCGCCAAAAGTCTGCCAAAAGTCCGTCGAAAGTCTGTCGGACAGGCTGTCGGACTTTTGTAGCCGAAAAGTCCGACCGTGTGTACGCGGCATAAGTCTACAGTCAACAGTGCTGGTCGTGGACACGGTGCATCCTCAGCACGTGGCTGTGGGGCACGCTTGTCCTTT
Organism: Lithobates clamitans; assembly: GCA_037952925.1. Lineage (NCBI taxonomy): Eukaryota > Metazoa > Chordata > Amphibia > Anura > Ranidae > Lithobates > Lithobates clamitans. Next base: position 614,943 of record JBBGZY010001477.1, read on the forward strand.
TTTTCTGCAGCTGGCTGTGTTATTGAGCCACAACATGCAGAAGAGTTGGTGGAATGGATAACATAGCCGTCCTCATCCTCCTCATCCTCTGTCACCCAGGCTCAGAGTAGTTTGCCTGCCAATGTAGCTGCCAAAGCAGTCTATTCCATCGGCTCCATGTCAACAGTCACTCCTTCCCTAGCCCCACCATCATGCACGGAGGAGTCCCCAGAACTTTTCAACCACAGTATCCGGTACATGCTGCAGGAAGGTGCGCAGCAAATTGAAGGCTCCGATGATGGTACCCAGGTTGAGGAAGGGAGTAACATGAGCCTAGAGAGAGGGGGTGCCCAAGAAACCGGCAGTCATGTTCCCCCAGCTGCAGCATACTGCCAAGTTTGCTCCAGTGACGAGGAGGGAGGGGATGATGAGGTCACTGACTTTACTTGGGTGCCTAATAGAAGAGAGGAGGAAGAGGAGGAGGAGGCACATCTCCAACGAGGCAGGATGCCCTCCAGGGGGCAGCTTAAGGGCAGCCACCCTATTGTATCACACCGCAGAGCTAAGCAGGTGCAGGGTGCTGCTGACTCCCCGCATATTTTGAAAAGATCTTTGGTGTGGGCCTTTTTTGACACGTGTGCAGCAGATCGCACCGTTGCTGTTTGCAACATATGTCTGAAGCATATCAAGGGTGGCCAAAACAGCAGCCGCTTGGGCACCACATGCTTGACCAGACATATGACGACCTCCCATGCAGTCCGTTGGCAACAGCACTTAAAAGACCCACATCAAAGAACAAGGCGGACCTCTCCTTGCTCCTCATCAGCTGGGATCTCCAACCCCACTATACCTCCAGTCCTCTCAGAAACCTGCACTGAGAGGAATGAAGATATAGAAATAGGTGTCCCAAGTACTTCCGGCGAATCTGCTAGCGGTACACCAACATCCGATTTTAGCAATCAAATTTCCCTACCCCAGTTGCTGTTGAAAGAAATTCAGTCCAAGCCATCCACATGCTCAGCGTCTGAATGCTAGCTTGGCCAAATTTCTAGCACTGCAACTGCTGCCTTTTCAGCTGGTAGACTCTGCCCCCTTTTGTGAATTTGTGGAATGTGCGGTACCTCAGTGGCAGGTTCCCAAGCACCATTTCTTTTCACGGAAGGCCATTCGGCTCTCTACCAGCATGTGGAAGGCAATGTCTTGGCCTTGTTGGACAGGGTGGTCAGCAGTAAGGTGCATATTACCGCTGATTCATGGTCTAGCAGGGATGTTACCTTTCTTTCACGGGTAACTCTGCTGGCAGCTGGGAAGGATACAGGACAGGGTTCAGTATTGTTGGAGCTTGTTCCACCACCACGCCTCCAAAATGCTTGTGGTGATTCTGCCACAGCTCTCTCCTCCACCCCCTCCTCTTCTTTTTCCTCTATGGCCTCTTCCCCTGCAGATTTGTCCTCTGAACCAGAGGTGCTCTGTAGGCGTTCAAGGGGCTACACAAGCAAAAAGATGCCATGTGGTGCTTGAGTTGGTCTGCTTAGGGGACAGGGGCCACATTGGGGCAGAGATTCTGTCAGCTCTGCAGGGGCAGGCTCAGAGGTGGTTGACGCCACGCCAGCTTCATCCAAGAATGGTTGTATGCGACAATGGCACCAACCTCCTCTCCGCCCTCCGACAGGGACTCTTGACACATGTTCCCTGTTTGGCTCACATCCTGAATTTGGTGGTGCAGCGGTTTTTGAGCAGGTACCCGGGCTTTCAGGATCTCCTGAGGCAGGCCAGGAAAGTCTGTGGTCATTTCCGCCGGTCAGATAATGTCAGTGCTCGGCTGGCTGACCTTCAAGGGGAATGCAACCTGCCCAAAAACAGCCTCATTTGTGACATGCCCACCAGGTGGAACTCAACGTTGGCAATGCTGCAGTGGCTGCACATGCAGCAGAGGGCCATCAATGAGTACCTGTGTGAGTATGGCACCAGGACAGGGTCAGGGGAGCTTGGCTTTTTTTCGCCCCCTTTATCCAGATAGTATTCCTGTGGTCCCGCCGATCACACAGGACTCAGGATCGAATGCCTCTGCAAACTTACACTGCATGACCTCCCTGATCCTACAAAGCCTGCGAAAGGACCCTAGGATTCATGGTATCAAGGAGAGGGATCATTACTGGCTGGCAACCCTTCTTGATCCACGTTACAAGGGTAAGGTTGCAGAACTTATCCAGCCTTCGCAGAGGGAGCAGAGAATGAAACATCTTCGGGAGGTCTTGCAGAAAGGTTTGTGCAATGCGTTTCCAGAGCCTGGGAGGTTACAACTTCCTGGTGCTGGACAACGTGTTGCTGAGGCTTCGTTCAGTCACAGAAAGAGTGGTGGAGAAGGAAGCCGGATGACCAATGCCTTCAGACAATTCTTCAGTCCTCAGCGCCAAGGTCTGATCAGTTCCAGCAACCATTGCCAGCGTCTGAATTACATGGTGCAGGAATATCTATGGGCAAGATCAGACTTGGAGACCTTTCCAACAGAACATCCACTGGGTTACTGGGTTTTGAGGATTAACCACTGGCCAGAGCTTGCTTAGTGACTATCCTATTCCTCCTTAATCTTCATGATGATAGCTTCTAAGAATATTTTTTGTTCAGGGCACCACCACCACTGCCTAAGGCCCAATTTTTCTGCCCGTGTTTAACAGGGGAGCGTAATTACAATTTTTGATCTAATATTTCACAGCAGGGCCCATTCCTGCACTCAACAAGAGTATCTGTGAGGCTTTACAGTGTTGTGTCACCACCACATCCACCACCCCTGCCTAAGGCCCAATTTTTCTGCCCCTGTTTAACAGGGGCATGTAATTACAATTCTTGATATAATATTTCACAGCAGGGCCCATTCCAGCGCCCACCAAGAGTAACTGTGAGGGCTTACGGTGTTCTGGTACCACCAACACCTAAGGCCCAATTTTCCGCAAAGTGTATAGGGCAGGCCGTATAGTATATACAAGCGGTCCCCTATTTTCAAACATCCAACAAACGACTCCTATTTACAAACGGAGCGAGACAACAGGAAGTGAGAGGAAATCTACCCCTAGGAAGGGAATTTCTCTTATGTAAGAGTTAATATGGGAAAAAGGTGTCTCCACTGATGCTTTATCACCAACCATTGTTTCCCTAATAACCCAAAATTTTCAAAATCCAATTGTCATTGGAACAGAAAGTGAGGTGAAATCTTCTGAACAGGTGCACAGACAGCAAAACAAATGTTACAGGGGTGATAACCCTTCCCTATGTTATCCAAATAGCTTAAAAATAGATTTTTTGCCTGGAGCTACACTTAAAAAATTGTACCTGTTCCAAATTACAAGAATCAACTTAGGAACAAACCTACAGTCCCTATCTTGTTTGTAACCTGGGGACCATCTGTATACTGCTGTTCAGAGTATATAGGGCCTGGGGGCCCCACGACTTTTTGTTTTAATTTGGGTGTGGGGTTCCCCTTAATATCCATATCAGACCTGAAGGGCCTGGTAATGGGCTGGGGGGGGCAGCCGTTTTTCTTAATTATTTTCATCTATATTGCCGGGACCTGACATTACATTACAGCCGCAAGCAGTTTTGAATAACTTTTATTCCTTTAGAAATGTTATTTTGTGCAGGGACTGTTCTAAACATGGGAAAAGTGCACCACTTTACAGGCATACTATAGTCACCCACCAGGCATGATATTTAAAGGAATATTTCACTTTTATTGTTTCACTTTAAGCATAAAATCACTGCTCCCGAAAAAACGTCCGTTTTTAAAACTTTTTTTGCATTGATACATGTCCCCTGGGGCAGGACCCGGGTCCCCAAACACTTTTTATGACAATAACTTGCATATTAGCCTTTAAAATTAGCACTTTTGATTTTTCACATTTGTGTCCCATAGGCTTTAGCAGTGTTCGCACAAATTTTTTGCCTGTTCACATGTTCTGCCGCGTACCGAACCAGGGGGTGTTCAGCTCATCCCTACTCTTGAAACAGATATGGTATAGCAAGAAATAACATCTTAAAGTATCCGCTACGTATCTTATACCAGAGCACATGGCTGAAAAAAATGTAGAATACTTACCTCTCCAGCAGCTTGTGTCTTCTAGCTTTCTACATTTCAGTGATGCAGCCTATGTAAACCGCATAGGTACTGTGGTTACATCAGTCAGCAGTGACTTAAGTGGTTGGAGGATAGATGGAGACACAGGCATCCAACACTGGAGGAAATGTCAAATACTGAAGCGGTTTACAGAGGCTACAATGCTGGAACAAAGGGAAGGTAGAAGACATAGACCGCCAAAAAGGTGAGTGTAAAAGCTCCTCTATTGCAGGGACAGTTCTGAATTTTTAGGGACAAGATAGAGCAATGTACACTTTATATTTTCCAGTAAGGTGCTGGAGACAAGCCTTCAACAATAGAGACAAGACAAGGCAATGTAGACCTTATTTTTTCCAGTAAGGCACTGGAGACCTGCCTTTAAAATTAGAGACAAGACAAAGCGGTATAGTCCTTATATTTTCCAGTAACGTGCTAGAGACCAGCATTCAACAATACAGACAAGACAGAATGATGAAGACCTTATATTTTTTAGTAATATGCTAGAGACCAGCCTTCAACAATAGAGACAAGACATAGAAATGTAGACCATATATGATCCAGTAAGAGACTGGAGCCCAGCCTTCAAAAACAGAGACAAGACAGAACAATGTAGACCTTATATTTTCTAGTAGAGTGCTGGGGACCAGGATGCCGAGACAGTAAAAAAAGGAAAAGTGTTTTTTTTTTTTAATAGTATAAAGTTTATTGAACATTTTCAGTACAAATCGAAGTACAGAAAACATACAAAGAGTTTACAAGTATTACAAGATATGGCAAATCAAGTGAATGCATTATCATCAACCACACCAATGGACAGGACAGGACCAGGATAAACCCAATACTGTGATAGGATAACCGTAATGTGGGATCGACCAGTACATGAGTAAGCAAGGCTGAATATCCATACTATCCTGTGTATCAAGAGAAGAGATAAAGTAGGGGGTAGAAAGGAAAGAGAGTAATAAAATGAATAGAAGGCATGTGGGGAGAGGGAGGAGGAATGGATGTGGGAGGGGAGAGGGAGGGAAAAGTAGCCACTGAGAGGGGTAGCCTCTAATCCCAGTTCTTTGGGTAGTGATTGGTAACTTTTTGGAAGGTTCCTGAAGTGGTTAGAACTCATGTAAGTGATCCAGATACCCCAGGTGGAGATATATTACTCACATTTTCATGTAACTGATCTGTCAATTCTTCCACATACTGTAGATGAGTTATTTCAGTGGCCAACAAGAATTTCCATTTTTATTTTCAATATATAATTATTCCAGCAAATTATTATTGCTGGAATGTAAATAGAATATTGATATATAAAGTACACACCCTTGTGCTCACAAATACTATATCTATGTTTGAGAGGTATTTACTGCACGGATTTGTTATTATTTAAATATTGGTATATAGTCTTACATTAGGCTTTCAATTATCAGTATTATTCTTCAACCACTGCTGGATGGGTGGAGAAGAGTTTAGTCAGGTCACCAAGTCTATGCAGGAGTTGGGGCATAGGCCACACAGAGGTGTCATTAGCAAATCAGAAGATGTGGACCAAGTCTTCAAGCTAAATCAACTACAGTATATAGCATTGGTGACACCTATTGAACCAAAGACTGGTTTTATAGAAAATAGTAAAAGACTTATCTTTAAAGCTAAATTCCAGCAACGGGGACGATATCTCAGCAAAAATCCCAGAGTGGATGCCATCGACACCCAAAAATGTGATACATATGGATAAAAAACACTAAGTATAGAACCTTAAGACAGATCCTTTATTAAAAGACGAGTGATGCTCACAAATATAGAAAAGAACATGCACATGTCACCAACAAACAATATTGCTAAACTCCTTTCTATCGCCCACCTAACCACCTGTCCCCTGGACCCTATTACCTCTCAAATGCTACGGTCGCACTCTGACATCATCATACACTCTCTAACCCACATCTTCAATCTCTCCCTTACCTCTGGCATTTTCCCCAATGCTCTAAAACATGCATTGGTCACCCCTATACTTAAAAAGCCGTCCTTGGACCCTACCAATCTTAACACCCTATGCCCTATCTCCTTGCTCCCCTTTTCCTCTAAACTCCTTGAACGCCTGGTTTACAACCAACCACCTCATTAAGAACAACCTTCTCTATCCCCTTTAATCTGGATTTCACTCTCAACACTCCACAGAAACTGCTCTTTTAAAACTCACAAATGACCTACTAACTGCAAAAACCAACGGACACTATTCTGTACACTTCTGGACCTTTCAGCTGCCTTTGACACGGTTGACCACCCCCTCCTCCTCAAAAAACTTTACTCCCTCGGTCTCCATGACTGTGCTCTTCAGTGGCTCTCATCCTACCCATCACAATGCACCTTCAGTGTCACTTACAATTCTACTTCCTCCACTACTCTTCCCTTCTCCGTCGGGGTCCCCCAAGGTTCTGTTCTTGGACCTCTTTTATTTTCAATCTACACCTCTTCCCTGGGTCAACTGATAGCCTCTCACGGCTTTCAATATCATTTCTACGCTGACAACACACAAGTCTATCCTTCCACCCCTCAACTCACTCCATCAGTCTCCTCACGCATCACTAACTTACTAACCGACATATCTGTATGGATGTCACACCACTTCCTCAAACTCAACTTGTCCAAAACCGAGCTTATAATATTTCCTCCCCCACGTGCCTCTTCCCCTGACTTGTCTGTCAAGAGCAATGGCACAACCATCCACCGATCCCCACATGTCAGGTGTTATCCTGGATTCTGAAATCTCTTTTTGGCCCCACATCCAATCACTTTCCAAAGCTTGCCGCTTCAACCTCCACAACATCTCTAAACTACGTCCCTTTCTAACCAATGAAACCACAAAGCTCCTGATTCACTCCCTGGTTATCTCTCGCCTCGACTACTGCAACTCCCTCCTCATTGGCTTACCTTTAAATAGACTATTCCCCCTTCAGTCCATCATGAATGCTGCTGCCAGACTCATCCACCTTACAAACCGCTCAGTGTCTGCTACCCCCCTCTGTCAATCCCTCCATTGGCTGCCACTCGCCCAACGAAATAAATTCAAAATACTAACAATAAGTTAAAAAGCCATTTACAACTCTGCCCCCAGCTACATCACTAGCCTAGTCTCAAAATACCAACCTAATCGCCCTCTCCGTTCCTCCCAAGACCTCCTGCTCTCTAGCTCCCTTATCACCTCCTCCCATATCGGCCTGAAGGACTTCTCCTGAGCCTCGCCCATGCTCCGGAATTCCCTACCCCAATCTGTCAGACTGTCTCCAATTTTATCCACTTTTAGGCGATCCCTGAAAACTTTCCTCTTCAGAGAAGCCTATCCTGCCTCCAGCTAACAGCTGCACTATTTTCTCCTTTAGCTCATCCCCCACAGCTATTACCCTTTTGTATAACTTGACGCTCCCTCCTAGATTGTAAGCTCTAACGAGCAGGGCTCTCTGATTCCTCCTGTATTGAATTGCATTGTAATTGTACTGTCTGCCCTAATGTTGTAAAGCGCTGTGTAAACTGTCAGCACTATATAAATCCTGTATAGTAATAATAATAAATAATAATAACAAACAATTCCTGTCACAAAAGATGTCGTCCGCCTTCAAACTTCCGTGTAGCGCAATGATGTGACCAAGCCGCTCCGCCCTATTTTGTGACCAATTCAATTTTTGAACACTTCTGATAGAGCAACACATTATATATAAATTATACTAACTGTGCTTACATTTTTTTTATAATTTTGTAATGAGCACATAACTTGAATTATGTATATCTTTTATATCAGCGTTTAGTTTAGCTTTAAACTGGCTAAAAAGATATTTCTTCCTTTGACAGCAGATCACAAAAGGCACTTAAGGACTGTGCGGTCGGAGTAGAAGGAAACACAATCTGTGTTTCATTAGGTAAATAAACCAGACCAATTTTGTTATGCGGTTTCAGCTGAACACAACTGGTGCTCTGATAGCCTGAGACTTGCTGAACTTCTGGGTAATAGACACCAAAAACCCTGATCATTATGCGGAAGTGATAGTTTTCTGGATCTAGCTTGTCAGGGCAAAGGTTAACACACTGACATCAATAATTCATTGTAATGTTTGTAAAAGCATTAAGCCTCACACTATTCAGTAAATGTAGCCTGCAGATAAACTCAAGCATTTGTAGCAAGTGCTTAACTGCACATTTTGAATGGAAAACCTCTTCTTGGTGCCAAATGTAGTCTAAGTGTATGCACCACAGCTTTAATTCTGTCACAAAAAAAAAGGAACACAGATAAAGAAATGTAGGTTATACCTAATGTATTCCTAATGTATTTTCAAATCAAATTTAGGCAGATATTTAAAGTGCACCTATACTCCAAAAGTGAAGATTTGCTACCTCATGGAGAACAATTAGAAATGTTAATTTGGTCCTAAGCAGAACTCTGAAAAATCTACCTTTTTGTTTTGTGTTCATACTGAAAAATGGCAGTGAACTTCCTGTGCCAAGGCACTCTTGTTCTGTAGTCTTATTGCTGTACATTTACAGTGTGAGATTACCTAAGGCATCGCTGCCTTTGACTTCTAGTCTCAGCAGATATGGGGTGAGATTTGGTGATGTCACAACTATGCTCAATGGTCTCCTTGCAGGAGAGGAAGATGTTCCTGAGGAGCTGCACTGCAAGCATCTCCCTGTTACTTCTTCATTTAGTCTTGCGATATTTGCTTCCTCCACCTCTCCTGCTGCTCCCTACCCCTCATTAGATCACCTTTCACAGGCACAACTCCCAACTGTCCATTCGGAAGAATGTCCCTCTGTCCCTCTTTCCTCCTCATTTGTCCTTTATTTTGGTCTGATCAATGTAGTGTTTCCCAGTGCTAAACCTTTTACCCAACTTCTGGTAAAAAAGCACTTGTGGATTTAACCAATCATTTTTTTTGTACAATTCTCCTTAAAGGGGGGGGGGCAGGTGGTGTGTCCTATGCCTACATACTTTTGCTAATAGATGTCCTTCATTCCCATCTCAAATAGTTGAGAGGTATGCACAGGGCAGAAGCTCTGGTATAAGAAGCAAAGCCCTGCTCCTCTACCAAGATGACCACCTTCACATAGAGATACAGTGCAGAACATGGCAAGGTGCAGTAATTCAGTAATGGTGAAAGGATTAGCTGCAGGGAGGCCACATGCAATATCGGTGACTAGGAATATGAAGAGGGAAGCATGGAGATAATCTAATCAATATTATTGTCCTTTGCTGTCCAGTTACTGGCCATGGGAGGCGAGGCGACCAGGAATACAGAACTAATTACAAAGGAAATGTTGTTTACCTGTACATAAGGAGTACATTTGAATCTATAGGAATAAAAAAATATACATATATAGACAGATAGGGTAATAGGATGTCTCATCTATTACTAAGAAAAACAAAAAAAAACCCTTTAAAATACATATTATAGGGGGTTTGTTCATTTCTGAGAGTTAGGAGGAGCATTATATACATTAAAGTGGCCCTACACCCCAAAATGAAAGGTGTTCATATCCTCTTCCTATTTTGGTTGAAGCTTTTTTGGGAGGGGGGGACTACCTTTTTTCGCTGGTACTTGCTCCCACTCATCCCTCACCTAGGTGAGGATGATGTCGCCTCAGCTGCACCTCCTTCCATCCTGCCCCCATGCCCGCAGCTACCTGGCATAATGTCACACATCCGGGAAGGCTGCAGGACCAGTCTAACTGTGCCTCTTGATCCTATGCATGCGCAGTGGGGAGCCAGCTGTAATTCATCACAGTGTGGTTCCAGCTCAGGGGGACCATAATAGAGGTTGTTGGAATAAACTAAATTAGTTGTTCGAAAAGCAGATTTATATCCTCTGCTGGAAACTGATGTTTGATTCCTCCAATGTTTATGAGACAGAGGAAGGAGGGCTTGATGGCAGCTGATACCTGTTGCTTAATTGATAGGCCAGTGTGCAGGATCAAGTCCAGGCTGCACAAATGGCCTGAGAATCTAAAATTTGTATTCCCAAGGTTTTTAAAGAGAAGTATAGCCAAAGCTCTTTTGTTCATACCTGTCTCCAGGGTCACAGCAGTGCACTTACTTTTGCTCTTTATGACCCAGAAAGCTAACATCGCAGAGGCACTCCAGTCTCTGGAAGGATCCCGACCATATTGTTTGGATCCACCCAAGTGCCTGATTGACAGCTGCCTCCAGTTCTCAGTGCTCAGCTGAGAACCGAAGCCAGCTGCATCCGCCCCCCTCACCAGACTGGCATTCCAGTGAGCACCAAAGCGGAGAGCAGTAACACTGACAGTCACCGCTCTCTGCTCAGAGCTGACTAGAACTGAGAGATCAGTGGTCATGTGGTTGCTCAGTTTGTGGGCTTATAGCTGGCAAGAGACAGCTGCAACATCAGACAAGATGGTGCAGCATGCAGGTGAGTTTGTTTCTTTACTTGGCCCAAACTTCTCCTTTAAACCAGCTGGACGTGTTTGCTGCTACTTTGATGTTAGCTTCTGTCCTTCAATTACAAGCACTTTTGTCTTTCTGGGTTTATTTACAGCCAGTTACAGTTCATGTACTCCTGTATGCCAGTAAGACACCTGCTGATCTTGGTCACAGGGTCACTGGTGTCTGGTTTTGAAGGACAGGTAGAGTTGTTTGTCATCTGCATAGCAATGGTAGCTAAGACCATGGTATTGGATGATCTTTTCTAGTGCAGTCATGTATATGGCAAATAAGGTTGCTGACATAATGGAGCCCTGTGGTACTCTGTCATGTAATGAAAGTGAAGGGGATGATGAGTGTATCCCTGCGTTGACCCTTTGTGATCTCCCTGACAAGAACGATTTGATCCAGCTGCACACTATATCTTCTAGGCTAAAGAGCAGTTGAATACATATATGTAGTTAAGGGATGGTATACCAGTTGCTTGTGTTATTAACAAACACTGGACTCTCTGGCTCTCCCTCTCTCTATGTATAGCGGGATCATTAACAGAATTTTTGCTCCTTTCTGCTAACCTTAGTGTGTAAATGAGGCCCTGTTCTGTGATTAGAGGAACTCATCCTCCGATCTAATTAAAAGGACACTGCTAAAAGGGAGAGGGCCTGTGACTGAGAAGTGAGTCTCTTTTCCTGGGGGAACATGGAAACATGTCAGTATGTTCCCTCAGGAGTAACTAAGAGATAGAAGATGGATATGTGAGAGACTGTCACGAAGACAGAGTGCACCTGTCCCTATCTCAGGCTATGAAAATAATTTTTGAAGTATACCTCTTGTTAGTTGTGGTAAAATTATGATGGCCTTAAAAGAAAGTGCTACTGCTGTTGCCACCATTTATGATAAAACATTGTTAAAGTGCTTGATGTTGGTTTGTGCTATTGAACAAAAGCATTTGAATAAAAATGAGTTATCTTGTTGAATTAATGAAAAGTATGTGGACTCATAAAAAAAGGAGGTAATGCAGGAAAGGAACGGGTTTTACCTAAAACTACAAAATGGATGCAAATGCAACTTGAGAGATAGCTGGGCCAGAAAACCTGGGTGTAATCTGCCAGCATTAAAGCCTTCATGTTGGTGAAGAGCAGAAAGAGAAAGAGAAATGAGTGATCTATAGTTTGCTTTGGAGAAGCACCAGTGGTGAACTAATAAACCTGATTCCTAGAAATGTCCTGTCCGTGACAAACTAGGAGGAAGTATGGGAAAAATCAGTCACAAACTGTGCAGCCATATGCAACCTGTTTGCTGGTTGCTTATTGTTATATTTTGTGCCTTGGTACATTCCACTGTTTCCTCCTCCTGTTATGCTCAGACCAGGCCATATTTTTTACTCCCTACTTCTCCAGGCTCTACATTTAATTTTGTCCTCATGGAGAAAAGATCTCCTGCCATAGCGTTAGAAGCAAGGTTGTTCCATGATGCTCTTTCACCTTCAAAAAATGCTTAGAAAACATCCTTGTAGCTTCCAAAGTCTGGAATACACGACACTAGATTTCAATCTGACAGTTGACACTGCTGTGGATTTCTGCCAGGTCAGCAAGTTGGCATACTGTTTGCACAGAATGGGCCTTGGGAGGTATGTTCAACAGCATAAAGCGACGTTTAAAACAGAACAATAGGCACCTAGTGATATTCTGTCCATGGTAAAGGCAAACATGTAGAGTCGGGCACACCAAGAGTTTGTAAGACACTTCTGAGAAACTGCACCATGAGGTGTTTGTGGAAAACCATCTGTAGAAGAATTACCACTCTTCTGTAGTGTGATTACTACCTAAAGAAACTTTACCATGTCCTATATGGCTATCCCCCGGTAAATCACAGGTGAAACATTATACGGTCAAACATATGTGGACACCTCTCCAAATTAATAATTGCATGTGTTCCCAGTGAAGGACTGTTTATGCTACATCATACAAAGACATTTAGACAATTGTGCGCTTCCAACTTTGTGACAACAGTTTGGGGAAGGCTTTTTTCTGTTCAAGCATGACTGTGTGCATAAACCCAAGTCCATAAACACAAAGTTTGATGGGTTTGGTATTAAGGAAATGAATGGTACGAACAAAGCTCTAACCTCAACCCTATTGAACACCTTCTCTTTGAATTGATTTGAACCACATTAATGTCTATTGTTTTGTAATAGTATGTCCCATAAAACTATATAGGTGTGATGATCAGATGTGTAACTTTCAGTCATACAATGGGGTTGATTCACTAATTGCGATACAGTGTGTGTGTGTGTGTGTGTGTGTGTATATATATATATATATATATACACACACTTTCTTTTTTCGATCTCAGAGATCTAGTTTCAAAGTTCAAGGTAAGGAAGCCATATAGCAAAGGAGACAAATGACTACACAGAAAAAGAAAAGATTTTTCAGGTAGTGAGTGACGTAATTTTTTCTTATTTCACTAAAGTGCCTTTTTCCAGCAAGCACAAAAATATATTGCAGGGAAAGCCACACTTCCTGATCTGTGCTGGTGGGGCAGTGTATTTATAAATAGCAGGTTCTTTCTGTTTTGTTCAGGTTGGGAGATTTCATGGCACATCAGGAATGAATTTGCAGCTGTTGACAGCAGTTCTGTCTAGCCAGCTCCATGTCATCATGAGAATTTTCACTGCAATGCTAAAGGTCTGAAAGCCATTGTGACTGCACCACTGTCTGCCTCTAAGAAGTATAATAAACTGCTAGTTTGGCCGTTCCCAACCTTTTTTTTTTTTTATCATGAAGGAAACCTTGAAATCGTTTTCAGATCTCGGGGAACCCCTGCTTGGAATAATTTTTCCCATAGCTCATGCTACATTTGTGTGAACCGTAATTTGAAGAAAGATTTAAATAAAAGAATAAAGAATATGGTGTACCCAGAGCACATGACACCACTTGCCGTATTCAACAAAATTGTTTTCAGCAATAGTCTTTAAATTTAGTGAATAATGGTATGAAATGAAATACAAATAGTGAAAATAGTGGTGTCCAATAACATTAGTTATCATTGTAGAAATCACCTTTTACATTAATAGACAATGGGAAATCTTGCAAATTTCAGTTGCGCCTCCCATGGACACTGTGCCCAGCCCCCTAAGCTCCTCCTATCCCTGCACTACATAGAGCACAGCCTGGGCACAGGGTACTCCTTCTCACACAGAATATAGCTGAGACTGGATAATCATAAAGACACAACCCTGATTTGCACAGTGTATAGCTGGCTGCTATCTTGCAGTTCGGACCTGTAAAGTTCACAGGTCAGAACGTCAGTGCAGCTTCAGGAGCCAGCTACACACTGTGCAGATCAAAGCTGTGTCTGTATGCACACTGTGTAGATGGAGGCTGTGACTGTAAGAGAATCCGTTCTCAGCTATGTGTGGTGTGGGCAAGAGGAGCTCTGTTGAGTGCCCTGCCACCAGTGAAGCCTGTCCTCTGCTCTCCTGACCCCTGTTATCCACCCTGCTTACCCCTGTCATCTGCCCTCTTGACTCCTGTTATCCATCCTGCTGACCCGTGTTCTCCACCCTATTGACTCCTGTCCTGTGCCCTGCCGAAGCCTGTCCTCTGCCCTGCTGACCCCTGTCCTCCACCCTGCTGACCCCTGTCCTCTGCCCTCTTGACTCCTTTTATCCACCTTGCTGACCCCTGTCATGCTGAGTCCTGTCCTCTGTCCTGCTTATTCCTGTGCTCTGCCCTGCTTACCCCTCTCCTCCACCCTGCTGACCCCTGTCCTCCACCCTGCTGACCCTTAATCTCTGCCCTGCTGACCCCTGTCCTCCGCCCTGCTGACCCCTGTCCTCCGCCCTGCTGACTCCTGTCCTCTGCCCTGCTGACCCCTGAGCTCTGCCCTGCTGACCCCTGTCCTCCACCCTGCTGACCCCTGTCCTCCACCCTGCTGACCCCTGTTCTCCGCCCTGCTGACCCCTGTACTCCACCCTGCTGATCCCTGCCCTCCACCCTGCTGATCCCTGCCCTCCACCCTGCTGACCCCTGTCCTCTGCCCTGCTGACTCCTGTCCTGCTAACCCCTGTCCTCCATGCTGGCACCCTGTAGACTGCCCTACTGACTCCTGTACACCCCCTGCAGACCTTCCATCTCCTGCCCTACTGTCCCTTGTCCTATGTCCTGCTGACCCCTGTGCACCGCCCTACAAATTAATGGCCTCTGGTAAGTTAATGGATTTTTGCATAATCAATGCTTAAATTTTGTCAGAATTTTTTGGATTTTTTTTGCTCACCCACCTCTTGAGGATTGACCACAAGTTCTCAATAGGATTAGGGTCTGGGGAGTTTCCTGGCCATGGACCCAAAATGTTGATGTTTTGTTCTCCGAGCCACTTGGTTATCACTTTTGCCTTATGGCAAGGTACTCCATCATGCTGCAAAAGGCATTGTTCATCACCAAACTTTTCTTGGATGATTGAGAGAAGTTGCTCTCTGGGGATGTTTTTGTACCATTCTTTATTCATGGATGTGTTCTTAGGCAAAATTGAGAATGAGCCCACTCCCTTGGCTGAGAAGCAACCCCACACATGAATGGTCTCAGGATGCTTTGCTGTTGGCATGACACAGGACTGGTAGCAATCACCTTTTCTTCTCCAGACAAGGTTTTTTCCAGATGCCCAAAACAATTGAAAACGGGATTCATCAGAGAAAATCGGAGAAAATTACTTTTCCCCAGTCCTCAGCAGTCCAATCCCTGTCCCTTTAGCAGAATATCAGTCTTTCCCTGATTTCATGGAGAGAATTGGCTTCTTTGTTGCCCTTCTTGAGCCCAGGCCATGCTCCAAAAGTCTTCACCTCATGCACTCACACCTGCCTGCTGCCAATCCTGAGCAAGCTCTGCACTTGTGGTGCCCTGGTCCCACAGCTGAATCAACTGTAGGAGATGATCCTGGCGCTTGCTGGACTTTCTTGGGCGCCCTGAAGCCTTCATCAAAAATGCAGTGGAAATGTTTTTTATGGATTTAAGTAAATTTTTATGGCAAAGAGGGACTTTGCAATTAATTGCAATTCATCTGATCACTCTTCATAAAATTTTTAAGTGTATGCAAATTGCCATGATAAAAACTGAGGGAGCAGAGTTTGTGAAAATTATTATTTGTGTTATTCTCAAAACTTTTGGCCACGGCTGTACATGGCACAACACCATATTTTATATTTTTACCAAAAAATTGGGTATAATATTAAATAAATAAATAAAATTCATTAAAGTGTATTTTTGCGTCAATGTGTAAAATTGCGTTAGAAAAACTGCTGCGCACATACCATGCGACAAAAATTTGTAAAACCCATCATTTTATTCTCTAGGGCCTCTGCTAAAAATATATACTGATATATACTGATACTAGCAAAAATACAGATTTTTACATTTAAACAAAAAAGGAGATTTACTAAAAGTGGTGCACACAAAATCTGGTGCAGTTGTGCATAGTAACCAATCAGCGTCTAACTTCAGCTTGTTCAGTTAAGCTTTGCCGATAAAACCTGGAAGCTGATTGGTTACTATGCAGAGCTGCACCAGATTCTGTGTGCTCCGGTTTTAGTAAATCTCTCCCAAAGTGTCAGAAGAAGGCTTGGATAATGCCTGAAGGTGCTCCTTGGATGTTGGGCCTCTCTAAGTGGCTAGGCTGTGAAAAAGTCTCACATGTGGTATCGCCATACTCAGGAGGGGTGTAGTTGCAAATATGCCTATGTGTGTGAGAAATAACTTGTTGATATAATATTTTGGTAAAAAAACATTTTTTTAATTTAATTTCTTAATTTTTAAAGAATTGTGGAAAAAAATTACAACTTCAAAAAACTCACCATGCCTCTTACTAAATACCTTGGGATGTCTACTTTCCAAAAAGGGGTAATTTGGTGGATATTTATACTGTCTTGGCATGTTATGGCCTCAAGAAATGTGATAGGCCATCAGTACATCAGGTGTAATCAATTTTCAATGATTGGCACCATAGCTTGTACACTCTATACCTTTCACACAGACTAAATAATATACACTTATTTGGGTTATTTTTACCAAAGAAATGTAGCAGTATAAATTTTGGTCAAAAAACAAATTACCGCTTTAATGACCCTTTGTGAGTATTTTATAATCAGATAAAAATATCCTGCTTTTATTGTTTTGGGGAGGTGGTCTCTGCAGTTCCCTCTAAATTTGCTCCTTATGTTTACCCTCACTTGGGTGTAGGGTGCAATGCTCAAGGTTGGCAATTGTCTGCAGAGCACTCTTTATATATACCCAAGGGTTTTGTGCTGCAGATTTATGCATGGTACTGACGAGACAAGTGCTTGTAAGATGATTTCAAGCAATGTTTGTAATTGCTGGGGAATTCTTAGCTTTCCTGACGTCAATTCTAGGTTTTTCCAGTCTGGATCCATCCTTAGGGATGTTTTGCATTTATATATTAATTTTTTGAACAGGAGCTGAACCTTAGGAGGAGCACTGCCACTGTATTACTAACTAGCTAACCTAAACATACTATCCAGATCCAATATGAAGATTTTGCATTGTATATTAACTTAAAGCTGAAGATTATTCTGCTTAAAATTTGCCCTCTCTGGTACTTCCCTGGTACTTTTGTTTTTTGCATTTTCATTACATATATTTTAAACTCAGATATGTCATCACTGGGTCCCTGAGCATCTCAGCAGTGGCCTGGCTCTTGGGAAGAGGTATGCAAATATAAGAATGATTTGATGGATGTCAGTCTGGAGAAATGGGTGTTCCTAGGAAGGCTGTATTTACATGCAGTTATGCTAGTAAATGTGACGTAGATGTGTGGAGAAAATGGACTTTAGTAGCACGACATGCTTCAAATAGATTTTAAAAGATTTTATTAAGTATACAAAACATGATTAAAAGTTGAGACTCAGTTTCAACAATATTTTACCAACTGACAAAGATTCACAACTGATAGCTGCCATCAACCCTCATCACTAAGTAGAGCTCCCAAAGTAATACACAATTATTAGGGATTATGGGAATTGTACCCCCAATCTTCTAATACCCAAGGGTGACTACTATGTGGGATGATGATATCCAGTTGATAGTCCAGCTCGACATGTTTAGTGCCACTGTGCTTCTTCAGGAGCTTAAAGGTTAAAAATGAATTTTTGATATGTATCCAAGTCTTGGACCTCTTTAGGCCTAATGGTGACCTCTAGAGTTAGGGACAGCTGACATCCTATTGTGTAGAGTGGGTTAGGAGGCATGGTGGGTGCAATGCAAGGTAGGTTAATGCCAGACATTTCTTGAATGCAAAGAGATTTATTGTCTCTTAAACAGAACTGTGGGAGACGGAATTAGGGTCAGGACACCCTTTAGTAGATGCAATGTTAATTGGCAGACTTCGAGACTTCTATAGGTAGACAGCCATGCATGGAAAGGCACCCAGCTGGACACCATGTCTGCAGGTGTAGACACGCTGTCTCCTATGGCAACAATCTTGAATAGTTTCTAACACAGGTTGTAATAAACTCTTTCACTTCCTCCACAATCTTCTTTTTAGACCTTCACTCAACTGAGCTCCCAGTCTATCACTTAGACCCGCTGATCCACTGCTACTGGATCTCCTGAGCTATTCAATCTTCTCACTGAGTATTTTCCTCAAGCGCCTCCCCCGCGTCCCTGCTGGGTCCTTAGCTTTACACTCACATATACTCCTCAAACGTTACCCCACTGGCCTGCTTGGTCCCTGGCTTGGCACACAAGACTGCTCTGCAAGCGTCACCTCCGCTGGCTGGGTCTCTGGCTTGACACCTGCTGAAGTTTCCCAATTTTTCACCGTTCCCGGTTGGTGAGAATACTGCTCTGGTACTTGCTTCAACTACTCATGGTGGTCCCTGGTAACAAGGTGATGGTCCCTTAGTGGCAACAGCTTCCCCTCTACCTCCGACCATGACAGGTTCTCCAGCTGGCAATGGTAGTATATAGGGTTGTCCCGATACCACTTTTTTAGGACCGAGTACAAGTACCGATACTTTTTTTCAAGTACTCGCCGATACCGATTACCGATACTTTTTTTTAATGTCGCGTGACAGTGTTTTTTTTTTGCTATTTTTTTTTTGGGGGGGGGGGGGGGGTGAACGTTGTATGTGTGTGTGTTTTTTTTTGTTTTGTTTTTTTTTTACAATTTTTATTTTTTCCAATAATATTTTTTTATTCTTTGTTTTTTTTTTTTTTTAATCAGCCCTTTTGGGGGGCTTTGGTGAGATATCAGGGGTCTTAACAGACCTCTGATATCTCCCCCTTGAGACAGAGAAAGAGACAGAGGATAGAGATTCCCCAGTCCCTTTCTCTGCAGCGTCAGCTGCACTGAGAGTGAATGCAGAGGAGACAGCAGCTTCTCTCCATTCATAAACTGACACATTGTAATCACAGGTGATTACAATGTTTCAGTTATGTGAATGGACAGAGTCAGCTGACTCTCTCCATACACAAAGGAAGGAGGAGGGGGACGGAGGAACGGAGGGGGAGAACGGAGGGGACAGATAAGGAGAGAGGAATGCAGGGGACAGATAAGGAGAGCAGAACGGAGGGGACAGATAAGGAGAGAGGAACAAAGAGGACAGCGGAGAGGCACAGAGGAAAGGAGGGGGCATGGAGGAGGATGCAGTGACAGTCAGCTGTGAGCGATCACAGCTGTATGTCACTAAAGCTGGTGAAAGCCGCTGGGGGAGAATCTTGTAACTCCCCCACGCGCCGATCACAGCTGACTTCCAGGTATCGGGGAAGCATCGGGAGCATTTGCCCGAGTACAAGTACTTGGGCAAATGCTCGGTATCGGTGCCGATACCGATACTAGTATCGGTATCGGGACAACCCTAGTAGTATAGCAAATGTCACACCTCCATTGACTTTTTTAGAAATAGAAGTTGCACGAACAGAGGGGATTGCAATGGAGAATGAGACATTGAACCCTCTGGCATGTACTCTATCAACAAAAAAGTCAAGGAAACGGGAGGAGGAACAAGAAGAGGAAGAAGAGGAGGAAAGGGACACAAAAAGAGGCAGAGTGTGAATCGCACTCATGCCACTATCAAAATCTATAATCTGTCTAGTTC
This sequence comes from Lithobates clamitans, assembly GCA_037952925.1. Lineage (NCBI taxonomy): Eukaryota > Metazoa > Chordata > Amphibia > Anura > Ranidae > Lithobates > Lithobates clamitans. The sequence continues at coordinate 634,569 of JBBGZY010001477.1, forward strand.
TGTGTTCACGGATGCTAAGCTAGATCTGCTTAGGAAAGGTCTTAACTATGCTCCTCCTAGCGCCCCCAATCTATTTGAACTATTTGCCGATCTCAATAAGTATATATGTAAACTTACCCTTCAACTGTATTACTTATTGAAGGACAATGGCAAGTCCTCTGCAAGTGATAATACTGCTGAGTCATTACCCCGTTCCCCTGTGAACACGAATATGGAAGATGACTCTGCTCTAAATATTTTAGAGGAACTATATGCAGAGGCAGAGCATAGTGACCTACCATCATCCTTTTTTAAGCATCCTAGTGACATAGCTACAGTCCACACCTCCTTTGCACCCAAATCCTCCTTTTTCCCACATTGGGCTAAAGGCAAATATATATCGACTTTCTATGATGTTGTTTTTGAATCCTTTAGAATGAGATTTCATCATGCTAACACTAAAGGAAACACCTTGATCCGCTGGGGCTATCAGTCAATAGTCTCAGGCAGAATCAGGACATCATCATTCGGAAAGCCGATAAGGGCGGTAGTTTGGTCATTCAAAACAGAGAGGACTACATTACCGAAGCAATGAGGCTGTTCGGGGATACAGACACCTACATCAGACTGAAAGGAGATCCTATTATAGAGTACACAAAAGATCTGAAATCACTCCTAGATAAAGCCCTATTGGATGCAGTCCTCACTAAAAATGAGTATCACTTTCTCTATAACAGACATGCCCTGACCCCACATTTTTATCATATACCTAAGGTGCACAAGAGTGAGGCCAATCCTCCGGGCAGGCCTATAGTTGCAGGCATTGATAGTATCACAAGTAATGTGGGCTGCTACATAGATCATTTTTTGCAGGGAATAGTGACTAGCCTTCCATCCTTCGTTAGGGACTCGAGCCATATGCTGGAAATATTGTCCCACTATGTCTGGCAGCCTAGGTACAAATGACTTTCTCTGAGCGTGGCCTCGCTCTATACATCAATTGACCATACCTATGGCCTAAGAGCAGTTAATCATTATCTGTCCAAAGAAGGTACACTTAACTCAGTGCAGGCTAAATTTATACTCGACTGTGTTGAATACTCTCTTACGCACAATCACTTTTCTTTTCTTGGAGAGCACTATCTGCAGACTAAGGGCACGGCTATGGGGGCCAGGTTCGCCCCAAGCTATGCCAACATCTTCATGGGATACTGGGAAGATTTGTCTATTTGGAACAATAACCCGTACGCGGCGAACCTGGTCCTCTATGCCAGATATATTGATGACATCCTTATCATTTGGGATGGAACCGACCAGGAATTGCATCTTTTTCTTGACCACTGTAGAGAGAATCCCTTTGGGATCAATTTCACTCATGTCATCACTAGTGAGAGCCTTGTCTTTTTAGATCTTGAGCTTAGGAGTGACCTTGATGGCAATATTCTCTCTAGAACACACTTTAAACCCAGTGGTGGTAACTCCGTTTTGCACGCTGATAGCAATCACCACCCGGGATGGATTAGAAACGTCCCGTATGGACAGTTCTGCCGTCTGAAGCGCACTTGCACTAAGAAAAGTGATTACCTTGAGCAGAGTAAGATCCTCCGAAACAAGTTTCTGGACAAGGGATACGATCCCACCCTAGTCGAGACTGCCTTCAACAAATATGCCCTTTTGTATGATGAGACTCCGGCGCATGATCCACGGTCCGCCTCCACCACCAACCAGGACACCATACAAACCCGTTTTTCCACACAATACACCAACAAAGCCTTTGAAATACAAAGCATCCTACGGAAAAACTGGAGTATTTTGCAGCACGATCCAGTTCTAAGTAAGCACCTTTCGGATGGACCGAATATAGTGTACAGAAAACCACGAGACTTGAGAGGTCTTATAGCCCCTAGTATGGTGAGGAAGCCCTCAAGTAGGTCCACTAATGCATGGTCAACCATTTTTGACCAGAAAGGTAGCTATAAATGTAGTGTCAGGAACTGTGGCACATGTCAATACATGTGGCACAGAAAAAAGACAGTCACTGGCAAAGACGGTAGGATCCACCGTCTGAAGCAGTTCATCAACTGTGGGACAGACCACGTGGTATATGGCATCATTTGCCCATGCGGACGTCTTTATGTTGGCTGCACCTCTCTCCCTATGAGAGTGCGTATTGGCGAACATAAATGCGACATCACGAACACACGTCAAATATCCGGTCCCTCGGCACTTTCAGGAAGTCCATCATGGTGACCCATCAGGCATGAAAGTGTTTGAGATCGAGTCTATTGGAGGCGGCCTCGATAGGGGTAGAAGACACCAAAGGCTTTGCAAACGCGAAGCCTATTGGATCTTCACCCTCGGAAGTATGACCCCCGGGGGTTTAAATGAGGACCCTGAGGTTCACAAATTTACGTGACCCTGTAGTGTCCTTCCATGGAGCTCCCATGTGTCACTCTCTTCCCCCCACCCCCTTTTTCTCTATCTTGCCCCCCTCATTTTCTCTGAAATCAGGTCGGCTCTGTTTGTTGTATTAAATTAGGTTTTTAGTTCAGTCTGTCATGTATATTCTACATTTTTGTTGTCTGCAAATTTACTTTTAATTTTCTACTATTATCATTGTGTTACCATCAGTGACATGTTCTGTATCTATGAAATATAGGTATCTGTTTGTTAGTGATAAGTTTGTCACTCTACATATGTTGCACACAGTAACGGGGGAGGGATCACCTGTATTTCCCCTTCCCCCCCAGTTTTTTTTTGTATCCATTGTATGTGTTTCTCGCCCTGTCTCCCCCCCCCCCCCCCTCCCGGTTTGGGGTTTACTATTACTACTATTACTATGCTTAGCACCATTTAGTAGTCATTATCCAAGTTACTGGTCTGTGCCACATGTGTCCACTCCTTCAGTACCATCCCTGTGTAGTATCAATATACATTTTTACACATTTGGTTCGGCCTGGGTTATCCCTTTCTACATATAATCTCCTCATATGCCCAAGGTTGGTTCATGACATGCAGATTGGCATGTGTAGTGAGCACCTTATGTTAATATTAGATATTATTCTATCATTTATCATTTATATATTTTTTTATATATATATACATATATATAGAAAATATATATATCATACATCATTTACTAATTATTTCCTAATTTTTCCTAATTTTTAATTGTTTCTTATTTGTGTACACAGCATCATACATCATTTACCAATGTGCAGAGGCCCCCCTGTTTTCACTTTTTACATCCTCCAGCGCTCTTTTAGGGCCCCCCGACTGGCGCAGTCACTGTCTGTTAAGGCAGCTGCATGGTCAGGCTGACGTCGGGTGGATCCTATGCTCTATTAGCCATGACCCCTTGGAAGTCTGCCCCCAGCAACATGGCGCCGTGTAATCCCTCGCCGCCTACGTCACTGGTGGGCGACGACTGACGCAGAGGAAGTGACGCGCACCCCGCCTCTTCCTCCTGCCTGGAACGCAAACGCAATGGCGTGCGTTCCAGCACGGATACACTACCCGGAAGCGAACGGCGAGCCGCTCACATGTACACGGATCGGTCTGTGCTGTTGGTGTAGTAGAAGGTACAGTGTTCACTTTTATATGATAGCTTGTTAGCCATATGATTCATGCCCCTATTAACAGGCCCACATAGCCTATGCCACTCTGCACTTCCTGTGCTTAGCATATTATCATCCATCACTGAGTTTATGTAATGTTCCCCCACGGGCAGCGTCTGCCTTGGGCAGCATGTAATCACATTGATAATCACATTGATACATATATCTATTTACATTCATTTATATTTATTCATTTATTTAATCTTCTATTAATTTTTAATTGTCAATTTTTTAATTCTTTATTATTATTTTTTACCTCTCTGCTTGTACAATTGAGGAGCCTAGGAGGGAGGGATCCATTGAGGGGGAGGGACCCCATGGGTCCTCCCTAATCCACTGATTGTGCTTTTTTGGCACTATATATACAGGGACTACTGAAGGAGAGATCACTGCTGAGCTCTGATGAAGAAGGGACGTGCCCTTCGAAACGCGTTAGTGGTAGTGATGTTTGTATGTTCCTCTAAGACCTCTGGAAGGTTTTGCTCATCATTATAACCGCTTGCTGCTAGTCGGTGCTGGATTTATATTGCACCCTGTTCCACAACTGCTTGTGAGTAATTTCTTTTATCATTTTATTTAATAAATATTTTACAAAAGATAATGCACATGGTCGGTGCGCCCCTCTCTCTTTTTATTTCTTTGTCTGCTAGGATTCCCCATCCTTGAGGGCAGCAAGGCCTGTGTCGCTTTACCATTTGTCTGGTTGCCCACTTGTGCGCAGGAGTCATTTCTTTTTCTGTTATCGGGCTCCAGCTGGCAGACCTGTCACTTTTGGTTGGACTGCAAGCCACAGTCCCAACTTTGCACTGCTCTCCTGCTTCTGGATAGGCTCTCAGACAGCCTAGCAGCCAGAAGCCTCAAAAGCAAAATGCCAACACCGGAAAGGAACCTCATGCTCAAAAGGTGATCCCTGTTGGTAATGCATCACAAACGGGCTAATATATTGAGCACAAGGTTCCTTTGTAGTGTTGGCATTTTGCTTTTGAGGCTTCTTCACGCTACTGAGAGGTCACAGAGCACTACTTCTACCCTACAGACTTTGTTTGGGACTTTGTCACACATTTGTGTGCTATACATTTAAATTGCACCAAAATACTCCTAGTTATTTTTTTCCGTAGCGCTGTTAATGTTGTGATTCATTTGTTTATTGCGACATCTTTACATATTGATTTTATTTTATAATAGTTGTTAGAGTGCATCAACTTTTTATTTCCATTGAGGGCTGGGATCAGTAATAAGTTGTGTTCCATATACAGTATCCTATCTTTATATTACTGTCATCCAAAATATGCTGAAAGCTTCTTAATGTAAAAAGCCTATAGCAGAACTAAACTGTATCTGAGCACCACAAACTGAAAACACATTTTAATTCATTTTTAATAATGAAAGAAAAAATACCCATCCATGCCTTCATATTTTATTTTGCTGAGAAATCATTTTGAAAAACACCCTGGCATCATTTCTTGCCTCGGCAATCTTCAAGGGCAGATAACTCATGTAGCATTTACTTCCTGGAATCTATCTGCCCTTAGCAAAAAAAAAACAAAACATTGGATTTAGCTCCACTTTATGATTTATTTCTGCTCAGGGGCTCTGGGCTTCAGCAAAATGGCAGCCTCTAGCAAGAATAAACAGGAGCAATGCTGGAGGTAGTTTACAGCACAGACTCATTTTGTTTGTGTGATTTTTTTAATGTGAAATGTATGTTCCTTGCTGCAGAACATTATTTGTTATCAAGTTGTTATGGGTAAAGTCCCGCTTTAATCAGACTGCTAAGTAGTGACACAATCAGTCCCCAGGTTGTAAAAAGAGAGAGCCTGCACCTTGGCATCCCTCTAGGTGTGCTGTACTCTTTGCCCACTTGGACAATCATCAAAGTTGAAATTTGGGCACTCCACTTCTTATAGTGATGAAATCTATAATGAACTTTTGGGGGTTTATAAAAACATAATATTGGAACATATAAGTTTGTGATACTTTTGGCTAAAGAGCCACTTAACCACTTGCCTACCAGGCCAATTCTGACACTTCTCTCATATATACTTAGAACCCACAAACATATATTTTTTTAGCAGAGACCCTAGAGAATAAAATTGCAATCATTGCAATTTTTTATGTCAAACTTTATTGCCCCGTACACACGGTCGGACATTGATCGGACATTCTGACAACAAAATCCTAGGATTTTTTCCAATGGATGTTGGCTTAAACTTGTCTTGCATACACACGGTCACACAAAGTTGTCGGAAAATCCGATCATTCTGAACGCGGTGACGTAAAACACGTACGTCGGGACTATAAACGAGGCAGTAGCCAATAGCTTTCATCTCTTTATTTATTCTGAGCATGCGTGGCACTTTGTGCGTTGGATTTGTGTACACACGATCGGAAATTCCGACAACGAATTTTGTTGTCGGAAAATTTTGTAGCCTGCTCTCAAACTTTGTGTGTTGGAAAATCCGATGGAAAATGTGTGATGGAGCCTACACACGGTCGGAATTTCCGACAACAAGGTACTATCACACATTTTCCGTCGGAAAATCCGACCGTGTGTACGGGGCATATTTGTGAAGCGGTTTTTCAAATGCAATTTTTTTTAAAAAAAATCAACTTTAATGAATTAAAAAGCAAAAACAAAACACAATATATAGCCAAATTATTTTGTAAACTATGAAAGATGAATGTTACACCAAGTAAATAGATACCCAACACGTCGTGCTTTTAAATTGCGCACAATTGTGGAATGGGAGCAAATTACGGTACTTAAATATCTCCATTGGCGACACTTTCAAAATTTCTACAGGTTAGCAGTTTAGAGTTACATAAACTTACATATCATTTATTTTATTTTTTATTTTATTTTTACACTTTCCCTTTAAAAAAAAAAATTGTGATCACTTTTATTCCTATCACAAGGGAATGTAAACATCCCTTGTGATAGAAAGAAGCAGTGACAGATCCTCTTTATGGAGAAATGTGGGGTCAATAAGACTCCACATCTCTCCTCTACAATGTAAAGCATTAGATTAAAAAAAAACATGTATCTTGTCCTTTAAAAAAAAAAAAAAGGCCTTGTTTATATTGGGCCGGAACCGGGAGTGATGTCATGATGACGCTCCAGTCCTCCTAGACCATAGAGATGAGTGAAGGCCATCTTTCCTCCACTCACCTCTCTTATCTACTGCCGGATGGGTTCTCGGGCTTCCTGATCAGTCAGGTAAGCCCAAGAAACTCCGGGAAGCGGTGGGAGAGGGTGGTGACCCCCTCCGCCACTTCTAAATGTGATCCAGTGGCAAATCCACCACTTGGACAACGTTTCTCGGTTAGAGAATCTGCAGCTGACAAAAACTCCACTGCCAACCAAGGACATAATTTGTCTATGGCCCGGTCAGCAAGTGGTAAAATGTTTTTTTCACCAATTGTGGATCACAAATGTTTGAGTGATTCATTTTGATGTAAATGTTATTAGATATTTATTAATAATTTTTGTTGGTGCATATATATTCACATACCGATTTCATCACTATAACAAGTGGAGCGCTACGATTTTGCATGATATAAGTTAGTCTTGAGGTATATGTGATATACTTTTTGGTGTTGGCTAACGCTGCAGGCAGGTGGCTGGTGGTGTTGGGTAGCTTTGTGGGGAAATCTTTTAGATTTGACCAAAGATGAAGGACTCACTGACGCAGGTTGGAAGCATATAATAGGAGAATAAATGCGGTAAAAAGATGTGAGTGGTTTATTACCGCAGCTGACATGCTCTGCACTATAAAGAGAACCTGTCATCAGAAGGGGATTTGTAATCATTCAAATCTCAACTCTTGAAATGTTATAAAAGCGCAATCTTATTTCTTGGTGCTTTCAATGTCTCCAGTATTTCTGCCTCCCTTAGCAGAAGTGTCCCCTCTATGTCCTTGTCATGTACAACATAATATCTTGTATTGGACATTAATATGAAATGTAATTCAATTTGAAGTGTATGTAAAGACCAACAATGAACTTCTTTTGGCTTGCCATACATTATACAATTTTCTCATACAATTTTCCTTTAGATTTTCCAAAACCATAAAATATAAGAGGTCCGACCTAAACACTTTCAATTTGTATGCTATCAGGCAGGCACTTGTACTAAATAGTTGAAGGTAAATCTAAAGGAGATTGAATATGAAAATTGTATAATATATGGTCAGCCTTATCTTACCTTTTGACCTGTAAAGTATATTGCTGAAAGCATTTTGTTATATCTGTTCAATAAGCGCCTGTTGATCCTGCCTGAAATCTTGAGAGCTATTAAAGAGGAAGTAAAGTCTTCCTTTTTGATTGTACCTACAGGTAAGCCTATAATAAGACTTACTTGTATGCACTGTAAATATCTCCTAAACTTGCACTGTTTAGGAAATATTTAATATATACACTGACGCCGACGTCATCGGCGCTTGCACTCTGAAGAAACGGCCGCCTGTGCCATTGCTTCTGTGCCATGACCAGCGGCTCCCACGTGCATGCACAGAGCCCACAAACCCAGAAGAAACACCGGGGAAGATGTCGGCCATCTCAGCCGTGTGCGGGCGCCGCTGAGAGAGCTTCTTACTAAGGTAAGTATTTCATAATGATGCATACTAGCTCATTATGCCTTTGTCTTACAGGTTTTTTTATAGGGTTTACAACCTCTTTAAATTTCTGTTATTTGTGTCTCTGCTGACTGTTATTGGTTAGCATTACTCTTAATTATGTCTCTGAACGACAGAACACCTCCTATATCAAGGAGAGGGGGAGTAGTATAGTAGTTCCAACACTTTCTGATCTAGGGTGACAACACTCCTCTACAGATAACAGTACAGTGGGTGAGTGTTGTCACCCTAGAATGTGAGTTACTGGCAGGTGCGCCCAGTGTAAATAAATAAAAAAAAATAACCATTGTAGCCACCATACCTATGAACGTGTAAGCTGCAATATATTAGATTTTTGTTTTTGAGTTTGGATATGCATTAATAAATCTGTAATCATATATCATTATTATTAACTCAGCAACCTCCCTGACAGCCTGAAAGCACTGAGGGATAATGGGATTTTTAAGTGTTATAAAAAAGCTGAATTTTTTTAGATTTGTGATTTTTACCTGCAGTATGGCTCTTGTTTTGAAAAATGAAATGGAGGTGAAGCAGGTTTATGCAAAAATATTTAATATATAGTATATATTTTTTTTTTTTTTACAGATAGCTGAAATTGCATTTTTAACATAGGGGTGGAGGATTGCAGACTGTCATGTTACATCTGATTTTTACGTGTTGCTTTTCAAATAAACTATAATGTTACAACGTATATAGTTTATTAGGCACACAGTGGAGGGTTTAGAAATGGCACTTTTTTGACTCTCTGTATTGTTATAAATTCACAATGTCTTTACCTTTATGTTGCATACAACATACAGCGCTATTAAAAACTAAAATACTAATATAAAAAAAGCAATACTTTATAAATCAAAATAAATCATAACAAAAAATTATGTGCAGATATCAAAAGAAAAAAGTACATCTAACCAATTATTGATTTGTTCATCTTTTATTGTTATCAATTATTTTAATGCATTGATTTGTTGAATTTAATGCACTCCTTTCGCTTGTAATTATTAAGGTATGAATCATTCCTTTTCTTTTTATTATATTTTATTCTTGAGTAGCACTATATGTTGTATATAACTTTTTTTAAGAATAACATTTTATTAAATCTGAGGTATAAAAATACAGACTTAGAAAAAAAGAGGAAATTTCAGGTTGATGGTCTCAAGTTACATCCCCAATACAGAGATTCAGTGTGCCGAGTAATTCCACAATAAAATGAAACAATAGGAGTAGGAGGGTATTATTATTATTATTACTATACAGGATTTATATAGCACCAACAGTTTGTCCAACGCTTTACAACGTAGGGTATAACAATGTACATGAATAATCTAATATTGTGTAAGTGCTAGAGTATGATTAAGCATGTAATTGAGATCGAAACTTCATGATGAGTGGCCTGAGGAAACCTGAGGTCCAGAATTTCTTGTTTAGGTGTGTCATAGAGGTCTCTTCATGGGTCATGGATTGGAGCACCAATAATTTCAGGCCCTGTATATTTTGATATGCTTTTAAAAAATGAGGTTAGTTTGAACGCTTAATTATTCCTGAGTCTCTTAGCTCAGATGTTAATTTTTAATTTTGTATTTGCTGCCATTAGTGTTGTTTGTTTATGCTAGTTGCAACCTTTGTAAGCCCCTTTTTATAAGCCTTGATGGTGTAACATGACATCGGTATTGTTAGTGGTCTTTGGCCCTAATGAAATCTCTTTCATTGTGGAGTACAGAGTACAGGATGATCATGCTACGCAGCCAATAACACCTTTCATGGCTTCACTGGACTGTTTTGAATGGGGAAACCTGATTCCGGTCTATTTATAGATCACTTCATTAGAACCTTCGCCAAATAGGTCTGAATAATATAGAGATCAGATCACACTTGTCAAAAAATATGAAATGGAAAGGTGGACTAGAATATCCATTCAGTGAGCTTGTATTTTGTTTTATTATTTTATATTACACCTGAAAGTATTTTTTTTTTTTTTTCTGGACTATATATTCCCAATATTTTAAGATAGGTGTGTATTCTATGGCTATGTCCCTCAATGCAATCATTGCCTTGCTAAACCACTACTGAAATAAAATCACTTAGAGGATAAGCCACCTAGATATATTGTATTTAATGCATCACTTGGGTCTGGGCTGATTCACAAAATGTGATTTAAAGGCTCAGTTCACCTTTTCAGGTAGAATTTCACTTTGGGCTATAATGCTATGATCACTATAATAAATAGAATCCTTTTTGAATGCCTTTTCTGCCCACACCATCTCATTGTGCTTATCTCCCACTTACCTAGTCCATAGAAACTTTGAATCTGCACCTCTCAAGTAAACATCGTTCAAAAAATGCTTTCTGAGCCCATCACTTCCTGTAGCATCATGTGACCATCCAGGAAATTGTATTATCCCATCATGCATAACCTTTTTGCATCACAGCATGGGGTGTGTTTACCTCTCTGGACCACACCTCCCTCATCACTATACCACCTCTTTTTTTCTTTGCAGTAACTTACCTACTTCGTCATTTTAGGTGGCTATATACCGTATATATGTTTAGACAATCGTGCAGTCCAGTGCTCAATCCAAAAACTCCACCACTATGTGCAATGGCCTCTCACCTTAAGATACAAAGTAACACACTTCAGTTGAATCACAGGTCTCCATGGGGTGAATATCACTCAATAGTTGATGGTACTCAGTCGGCCCGCACATGGAATAACATTTAGAATCCCCATAAGTAATAATGACAGGTTTATTAAGAAAATGTAGAGACTTATGCAGCGTACACACGGTCGGACTTTTCGACCGGACTGGTCCGACGGACAATCCGATCGTGTATGGGCTTCATTGGACCTTCAGCGGACTTTTCCAGTCGAAAATCTGACGGACTTTAGATTTGGAACATGCTTCAAATCTTTACGTCGTAACTCCGCCAGACACAGAAATCCGCTGGTCTGCATGCTAGTCCAACGGACAAAAACCGACTCTAGGACAGCTATTGGCTACTGGCTATCAACTTCCTTATTTTAGTCCGGTCGTACGTCATCACGTACGAATCCGTCGGACTTTGGTGTGATCGTGTGTAGGCAAGTCCATTCGTTAAAAAGTCAGTCGGAAGTCCGTCAAAAGTCCGTTGAAAGTCCGTCGGAAAGTCCGTCGGACCAGTCTGGTCGAAAAGTCTGCCCATGTGTACGCGGCTTTACAGTTAAAATATCCACTATGCATCCAGCAAATCAGACCATGGGGTCACACTCTAATGCCCCGTACACACGCTCGGACATTGATCGGACATTCCGACAACAAAATCCTCGGATTTTTTCCTACGGATGTTGGCTCAAACTTGTTTTGCCTACACACGGTCGCACAAAGTTGTCGGAATTTCCGATCGCCAACAACGCGGTGACGTCAAGCACGTACGACGAGACTAGAAAAGGCCGGTTCAGAACCAAGCGCAGCACCCTTTGGGCTCCTTTTGCTAATCTCGTGTTAGTAAAAGTTTGGTGAGAGACGATTCGCGCTTTTTCAGACTCGTGGCTTTCAGATCGTTTTCTGCCGTTCAGTTTGTGCTTGTGGGTTTGTATCTGCTCTTCAGTGCGTGCAAGCAAGTTCCGCGTGACTTTAGTCTCTGTATTCTTGTTCATTCGTTGCTGGTTTTCAGGTCGCTCTTCACAGGCCTTGCTGTTCTTCAGTGCGTTCTGTTACTTCGTTCTGAGCAGCCGACCGTGCTGTGCGGGGGCTTGGTGTTGGGGTCCTGACCTTGACACAAGTCCAGTCCATGAACAGGGTGGGGAGGAGTTCATGGACCAAGAATTGGTTGCTTCAGCGTAACCAGTTCTGTCATATGTCTTTGCTCCGTGAGATCCGTGAGAATAATCCTGATGATTTCAGGAACTTTCTCAGGATGACGGACCCCGTGTTTCACCGTCTGTTGGCTTCGCTGACCCCCTATATCAGCAGGCAGGATACCTGCATGAGGCAAGCCATCACTGCGGAGCAGAGGTTGGCCGCTACCTTACGGTATTTGGCCACAGGGAGAAGCCTGCAGGACCTCAAGTTCTCGACAGGCATCTCCCCCCAGGCTCTGGGGATCATTATCCCAGAGACCTGTTCTGCCATCATTCAGGTCCTACAGAAGGAGTATATGAAGGTAAGATTTTTATCCTTTTATATCACATTTTATTGTATTGAATGTTTGCTAATATATTGTATTTCTTTCCTCATTCCCTAATTACCATGATTGTAGTATGCTGTGAATGTCCCCTTTGTCCTCATGCATGCTGGATTTTTATGTAATTATTATTTTATGTCCTTCATACATATTTGCCCTTCAATAACCTCCCCAGCATGGTGTCTCCTGCCCTATATTCACCTCATGTAGTCACTTAACAATGTATTTTATCAGCTCCATAGTAGTGCTTTACCCCAAACACCCCCTAAAATGTTTGGAAATGTTATTTTGGATTTAAATTCAGGCAGAGGGCCAGAGGCTTTTTTTTGTGGTGTCCCCAAATTTTTTGTAACCCTCCCTCCCCCAACTGCTAAGTCAGCTGATCCCAATTCTCTATCCTCAATCATCTATCTGCTGTCTTTGCCAAACCCATACACACTATACCCACCTCTTTAGAGCTCAGATTTATGGATGAATTCCCCAAAGCATGTAGTGCAAGGGCCTGCCTGTATACTTTCCAATGGTACTGTTTAAAGTTCTTGTATCCTATTATGATCTTGATAGGTAATAGCAGAATGTCCAAATGTGCTCAAATGTTTACAGTGTGTATTTATATCTTTGTATTATGACACTTCTTACCTTTCCAGTGGGCTGCCAATAGTGTAACTAAGGAGGGGCTGTTCCAAGTAATACCCTGTATTTAGGCATTCATCTCTCAATGAAGTGAAGACGGTTACCTGTCCAAGAGTCCCCCCCCCCCTTATAATGTTAGAAATGGCCCATGAGAGGGGGGGAGGGGGAATATGATAGGTGTACCTTATACTTTGTTGTTGTTAAATTCCCCTTAATAAATGCTATCTGGAGGTTGACCCATAATGTTTGTGTCTAATCTGCTTGCCAGGTTTCTGTGAAAAAATAGTAATGTTTATTGTTTTTTCCTCAACAGTTTCCTTCAACGCCACAGGAATGGCAGACTGTGGCCTCCCACTTTGCCCAGCGGTGGGACTTTCCTAACTGCGGAGGGGCAATTGATGGGAAACACGTCCACATCGTCCCACCACCCAACTCGGGGTCGTACTATTATAATTACAATGGGTTTAATAGTATAGTGATGTTGGCGGTGGTGTCGGCTAATTACGACTTCTTGTATGTGGACGTGGGGAAGAATGGCCGGATGTCCGATGGTGGAGTGATCGCCCAGACGGAGTTCTACAGGCGTCTCCAGAATGGCAGCTTGGACTTGCCACCTCCAGAGGACAATGTTGAAGGTCTCCCATTTGTGTTCGTTGCTGATGAAGCATTTGCGCTGGGGGACCACCTGATGCGGCCATTCCCGATGAGGACCCTCACCCCGGAACAGAGGGTTTTTAATTACCGGCTGGCCAGAGCCCGAAGAGTGGTGGAGAACACATTTGGAATCCTGGCCAGCCGGTTCCGACTATTTCTGACACCCATCCATATGGCGGAGTATAAACTGAACCATATTATACTGGCGTGCTGTGTTCTCCATAATTTTTTAAGAAAACATTCAGCCAACTATGCTGGCTCAGTTGGGCCTGAGGCCGGAATACCAAATACATCAACAATGACGGCACTTGAAAGCGGCCGTCCTGGCTTGCCCTCCCTGAGTGCCCGTGATGTCCGGTTACGCTACCTGGAGTTCTTTGCGGGTAGGGGGGCTATCAATATGCCAGACAATCTGTGACACCTTTTTCAAATAAAAAACAACCAAAAGCAATTCTTGGTGGACATTTACTGCTTGTGTTTGTTTGAGCTGACCCTGACAGAAATGTGTTGAGTGCAGAAAATGTCGTGATTGGGTGACCTTATAAAGAATAGTGTTGGCTGGTACTTCCTAAATGCAAAAACACATTTCACTACAAGTGCACTTGCAACTGCACTGAACCTGCCCTTGTAGTGCAAAGTGTATTTGCCCTTAGGAAATAACCCCCATTTTTGCATAAAACAGCAATTACATCACCCCAAAAGTGTTGTAGTGTTGAGACAATAATCCACACATTCTTGAGTAAGGCACTTTTTTATACCTGCACAATCACATGTGCATTTACCAAAGGTTTTTAAAACAAACCAACATGTTTGTTGTATAAAATGTTTGCAGTAGCATTATGAAAAATCAAAATATCCATTTCAGATAAAACAGGCCTGTGTAAAACCAACAAGAAAGCCAAAAAACTAGAACTTACAAAGTTCACATTAGGTAAAACCTGAAGGCTATATCAGACATCAGTATTTAGGAACTGGGTTTGATATAGCGTTCAGATGGGGGGAACTCACCCCTGGAAAAGCCAAATTTGGAAGATGCACACCAATTTACGAATGTCAACATTTGCTATCTGCCATCAGGGGGGATCAAGGGACGTGTTTTGGGGGAGCAAGCCCTTCCTCAACGCTACTTTATAATTGAGGAAGGGGTTGCACCCCCAAAACGCGTCCATTGATCTCCCGTGATGGCAGATAGCACATGTTGGCACACTGTGTGCATCCTCCAAATTTGGCTTTTCGAAACATTGTAAAAATTTAATTAACATAAAACAGGTGATTTTGTGGGGTTTAAATTCGCCCCAAAACATCAATGATGTTATTATTTTTTTTAATAACATCAGTGATTTGTTGCTGGATGTTTTGCAATTGGAGATTACATCCCATGATCTCCCCTATCAGTATCTGGGCACTTTCTGATGTAAAGCGTTCTGGATCCACAACATCACGATCACCTAAAAAGAGATAAAGAACAAAAAAAAAGGTCTCAAAAATCTGCCACCAGCCATCTCTTTTACCTGAGTCTGTGGTCGCAGACACTCACCTGTTGTGGTGCCAATCTCCACCACGTCTTCTTCTTCCTCCTGCTCTTCTTCTTGTGTTTGGGGTATTTCCCCTTCTTCCAGAGGGGGGGGGGCTCTGGTCTCCTGGGATGAGGAGTGACCTCCGAGTCTTTTCTCCCCTATGTAAAACAAAAATGGTATACTTAGCACACAGATATTTGATGGCAGAACTAGAAATAGGAAACATTGCTTGGAAGTGGGGTACAATTGTCTATTTTAGCCGAGTTCAAAGATGTCTTTTTTTTATGGGCCTTTGTCAAGCTGCAATACTTTACCTGTTTGGTACAAGCTTCACACATGTAACCCCCCCTATAGTATACACTGGAGCACCTGTGTGCCCCCCCTAGTAAAAATGGTGTTCTGGGGTCCCACACTAGTGCTCCAGTGTCCAGATGTGAAAACAGCTGCTCAGTGTCCTCTCCTTACACACAATCTAGTTTGCATTTCATTCTAGTAACAAACCCATCTACACAAACAAATATTTGGCATCCAAGGAGGCCCAAAAAAAATGTGTGAAAATGCATATGGCCTAAACAATGGTGTTCTAGAGGCCGAAAGAAAAAATGTTTGATACGAACGAATAATGGGCCCATGAACATTAAAGTTGCCCTTTTAAACGTTACAATTACTAAAAGCATATGGAGCAGAACGAACGGAATAAAGACAGAAAGAATATGAACACAGCACAACTACTTACTTTTTTGCAGCACTCTCCGGATCTTTCGGTACTGCTCCGGCTCTCTCAACTTCAGGTCCGACCACCGCTTCCTGAGCTGATCTTTAGATCTTCGTACCCCGAAATTCCTCTCCAGACTCCTGACCACTTTACCAATGATCTTGGCCTTTCTGATGTTGGGGTGGGGGTAAGGCCCATATTTTCCGTCATAGTCGGACTTCTTCATGATGTCGACCATCTCCAACATCTCCCCAAACGACATATTTGTGGCCTTAAAACGTCTCCTTCTGGATCGGGACGTGCCTGGATCCGGGCTTTCCTCCTCCTCCTCGTTGTTCGAATTATCACGCACCTGGTGTAACTCCGCCATCATGCTCTTCCCCCACTGCGCCAAACGAAAAGGGGCGGGGAATAGAAAAGAAAGAACGTCAGGGGCGGGCGGAGTTACACACATGCGCAGTGTGTATAAAGCGTAACACGCGTGCGTATTACGTACGATCTGTGAGCGGAGGAAGGAGCATTGGACGCGCCGATCGTAAGAACGAAGGTAAGAGACAAACTTGGGCCTATACTGCTTCTAGATTGAGGCCTATATTGTTACAAGATTAGGAGAGTTTGGTCTGACATTAGGCTTTGTCTTGTGTTGTGTCTTGCAGTGAACATGGATATCTTAATGAGAGATACTGACTTCATGTCACTATTCATTGATATGCTAAGGGAGCTGCCCTGTCTGTGGGAGATTACCCACCCCCATTTCAAAAACCAAGCAAAGAGGAAGGCAGCACTGGAGCAATTGTGTGAAATTGTGAAGTAGGTGATCCCCACGGCAGACATCACTTATTTAAAGATATTAATTGGTTGCCTGAGGAGCACATATCTGAGGGAGCGCAATAAAGTCCTGGATTCACAGAGATCCGGAGCAGCAGGTGACATCTATGTCCCCAGGATGTTGTACTACGACAGGCTGCACTTTCTGGCAGGCCAGACTGAACCCAGGCCATCCCTCTCAAGTCTTCCTTCCACGCTTCCTTCCCCCCCGGCTGAGGCTTCTGATGCCCAACCTGGGCCTTCCAGGCCATATGTGGAGGAGCCCAGATTGAGCCAGGTATAGCATTCCTCTAAATATTTCTGCTTGTCCAATCAATGATGTTAACTAGATGTTAGTTGGGAGTACTAATTTATGATTGTGATTGATGATGCAAAACATTACAACCATGTCCCTTTTTCATACACAGGGAAGTCTCAGCCAGGAGGTGGCTGATCTGCAGGTCCCTCCACCCACCCTGAAAACAGAAAGTGGCAGCAGGAGGAGTAGCCTAGAGGAGGCGGCTATCAGATTTTTTTGGAGGGCTACAGAGGTCCTGGGAGCACCCCACACCAGGCAGGAGAACCTTGCGGCATTCATTGCCTATGAGATGCAGAGGATGGAGGAGGGCCAACAAGCCATGTGTCAGGCCCTCATATCAGAGGCTCTGGAGAAAGGTGCGAGGGGCCAACTTACACCTCACACACAGCTTTGGGATGGTCCTCCTCCTCCCTCTCCTCCAGGTCCTCCCAGTCCTCCTCCAGGTCCTCCCAGTCCTCCTCCAGGTCCTCCCAGTCCTCCTCCTCCTCCAGGTCCTACTCCTCCTCCTGCCACATCTCCAACTGCACAGCCACAGCCCGGAAGGAAGTGTGAAAGGAAGACCAGAGAGTGATTGCCCTGGATCCAGTCTGGTCGGCCAAAAGATGCAGCCTCTTGTGGTACCACAGCCTGGGTACACTGATGTCATCTGCTGCTATCCAAGTCTCTGTGAATCCCGGACCAGACTGCCCTCCCTTACATATGGACTCCTCAGGCCACCAATTTTGAGGTTTAAGAATTGATGTCTGCCGTGGGGGTCCCAGGCTTCACTAATTTCTCCTGTTGATCCAGTGTTGCCTTCCTCTTTGTTTGGTTCTGAGCCCTTAATAAAGGATTTTTGTTTTGAATTATACTCTCCTATGTGTTTTACTTCAAAAATGACAGTTTGTTTGTGAGGATTCAGGTACATTTCTAATATACAATGTGAAATGAACAAGGGACACCAACAACAAAAAATCTCCTGGAGATTAAATAATAAAAGATATCAATGGTGTTGGGGTAACTTGCCACACAAAACACACACAAAAATATTCTGGAGTAAAAATAAAAATAACATTGAACAAAGATCAGCCTTGGAAAAAATCCAAACATTAAATAAAAAAAAAGGCTTAAAAAGAAAATAAAAAAACCATAAAAAATATAAAACTGTCAGATGTGACAACTAATAACAATATATTGAGGGAATCCCACTAAAAAAACACAAATAAAACTTTGTGAGAAGTGTGTGTGAATATGAGCATCAAAACGACTTAATTCTTGTCACATTATAAAGATAAATAAAGTTAATAAGATAATTATTTAAGAGAGTGCGCTGTATTAAACCATTTTTAACATTGCAGCGTGACGAAAGTGCTGTATCCATTGCGAACGCTAAGTTTACCAGAACGAGCTGTCCCGTCTCGGAATTTCTTCTAAACATGCGTGGCACTTTGTGCGTCGGAACAGGCCACACACGGTCGGAATTGACGCGATCGGATTTTGTTGTCGGAAAATTTTATCTCCTGCTGTCCAACTTTGTGTGTCGGAAAATCCGATGGAAAATGTCCGATGGAGCCCACACACGGTCGGAATTTCCGACAACACGCTCCGATCGGACATTTTCCATCGGAAAATCCGACCGTATGTACGGGGCATAACAGAACGCTAACAAATCCGAAATTACCATTTTTATGGCCAATAACTTGCATATAAACCTTAAAAATCTTTTGATTTTTTGCGTTCTGGTCACATAGACTTTAACAGGGTTCTAAGTTCTGGTCAGATCTTTTTCCCTGTTCTGGAGTTCTGGTGTAGAACAGAACCCGGGGGTGTTGTGCCCATCACTGTTAATAAGTTCTGCTACTGATGTACTTTAATCTTTTAAGAGGTTGCATGTTCCATAGGATGGATAGCAGGAAGTCATGAAGGATTTTCTATAGAAGAAAGCAAGAGCTGAGGTTATGCCTGCCCTAGAATATTGAAACAGCTTTTTCTTTTCTGCAACAGAGGTACATTAAAGAGGAAGTAAACCCTGGTGAGTTTTACTTCCTCTTTAGTTCCCTGCAAAGGGAAAAAATAATGGGCTACTATGCATCGCATAGTAGCCCATTATGTGTCCTTATCTGACACCTAAGCTTGCGATGTCTCCATTGTCCCCACTAGCAGGGAGCTTCCATTTTCCCCCTCTTCCTTCCTGGGCCGCGAACTCCCGCTCTGTGACTGGCTGGAGTCACGTGACGTCTCTAAAGGGCGCATGCGTCGTAGTCATCTGTGCTCGGCTTTTTAGTAACTATCTCTTAAACCATGGAGGTTTAGGCGATATTTCAAGCACCTACAGGTAAGCCTTAATATAGGCTTACCTGTAGGTAAAAGTGGTTGTACAGGGTGTACAACCACTTTAATGGTATACAAAGGATAGCTGGAATTAAGAAAACAAAAGTGAACTTAACCTTTAAGTAATAGGTTTACTCAAATGGCGACTGATCCTTGGCAAATGTTAAAGAAATATCCTTCATTGTATATGGGAAGGGTGAACATGTGCGTGACTTTATTTATTACAGGTACTTATATAGTGATGTCAATTTACACAGTGCTTAAAATATACACCCACCGGCCTCTTTATTAGGTACCCCTGTTCAATTGCTTGGTAAAACAAATTTCTAATCAGCCAGCCACATGGCAGCAACTCAATGCATTTAGACATCCAGACATGGTGAAGACAACTTGTTGAAATTCAAATCGAGCATCAGAATGGGGAGCTTGGCCCAATCAAACTATTTATTTAGGCCTCATGCACACTGGCTGTTTTCGTTCTCTTCTAGACGCCTTTCCTCTCGGCAGTGGTGTTTTGGCAGAAGAAACAATTGACGCTTGTAAAAGCGCATAATATGCTTAGACACGTTTAGGCGCATCAGGTGCTTGGGTGGTTATTCATTACATTGGCCAGAATAATAATCTATTCTCACCATTGAAATGAAAAAAAATTCAAGCGCTAAACGCGCCTAGCATTATCACACCATTACAAATGTTTACACCCGTCAAGCGTTTTTGCTGCTCTAGGGACGCATTTTCAATGGGTTATTTTTTCTCCTTCTAATTGCCTCTAAATGCCTATGTGTGAGACTGAGGAAGGAGGCGGGTCCTAGCTATCAAAATGCATTTCCTGATAGCCCTTGCAACTACACATGTCCTGACAGTGTGAGCACATCACCCGACGGTGTCGTCTATGTCCACTCCCTGTCTACAGTGCTTGGCTGCAGTGGCTGTGGTATAGCAGCCACAAAGGGAACTGCACTCTGGTCTTCTATTCTCCACAGATGTCTGGACTGCATACTGATTTAAGAGACACGCGTTTATCTACTTTTGTTTGCGAGTACCCCTCTCTCTTTTCTTTTCTTTGGACATATAAGCTAACATGCATTGGGTGCAAACATGCAAAGCAGCATCAAAAATGTCCAGTGTGCATGAGGCCTTATAATGATAGCAAGAATGAGTGGATGAAGGGCGCTTCTGGATAACAGCATCTGGCCAAAGAGGGTGTCTCCAACGAGGGTGGATGTAAGCTCCTCTAAGTGCAGAAACATAAAAACTTTAATAGCCAAAGGGTTAAAAACACTTACTAGCTGTAAAGGTAAAAAAGGCTCATCATAGTGTAAGGGGAGTCCCAACCGCTCAGCAGAGGGCAGCTGCGGGAAGAGAAACTAAGGAGGAAACAGCCGCACTGTGTGAAAGCACGCTGGTTCCGGGCACACTTCCCCTGAGTCCAGCGTTCCACGGCTGTTTCCTCCTTGGTTCCTCTCCTCGTGGCCTCCCTCTGCTAGATGGTTGGGACTCCAGGCATCCTGCTGCGGTTTGGATCATGCTGGGACTATTACCTCTGGACTCCCCTTACACAATGATGAGCCTTTTTTACCTTTACAGCTAGTAAGTGTTTTTAACCCTTTTGCTATTAAAGTTTTTATGTTTCTGCACTTAGAGGTACCTTCTGTCTGTTCACTTATAATGATAGCACAGCTGGACTTTGATCGGGCCACTTTTTGCGATACAGCACTGCATTATTTTACCTGACAATTGCGTGGTCGTAACCAAATAAAATGTATGTCCTTTTTTCCCAAAAATAGAGCTTTCTTTTGGTGGTATTTTATCACGTTTTGCGTTTTTAATTTTGTGCGCTATAAACAAAAAAAAGACTGACAATTTTGAACAAAAAACAATATTTTTTACTTTCTGCTATAAAACATATTCAATAAAAAAAAATTGAAAAATCTAATTACTTCATGAATTTAGGTCAATATATATTCTGCTACATATTTTAGGTAAAATAAATCCTAATAAGCATAAATTGATTGGTTTCCTGCAAAAGTTATAGCAAACTATGGGATATTTTTCATTTATTCAATTTTTTTTACTAGTAATGGTGGCGATCAGCGACTTACAGTGGGACTGCAATATTGCGGCGGATATTCTTTTTTTTTTTTTTTAAATACTTTATTTAATATTTTTCCCATACAAAACCAATCCCCTCGATAAACAAGAAAAATACAAATATCATTGACTAAATACATCATGTTACTAACAATCTTCCCACCCCCTCCCCAAACCCCATACCCACCCCTCCCCTGTTCCTGCACAAGGATCTAAAGGAGACGGAAAGTACATCCAAATACACCTAATCTTATCTAATTCACCCACCCCTCATGTGGTGTTTATAAATTCCTCGGCAAAACTCCAAGTCTTTTTATATATCGCGGCGGATATTCTAACACTAACTGAAACTTTTGACACTTTTTGGGAACCAGTGAATACAGTGATCAGTGCTAAAAATATGTACTGTCAGTGTACTAATGACACTGGCTGGGAAGGGGTTAAACATCTAGGGTGATCAAAGGGTTAAATGTGTACCTAGCTAGTGTTTGTGTGTACTCTATGTTGTTTTTTTACTAGGGGAAGTAATTTAATTCCCTGCTTTGTGGGGTAAGAAAATCTATTACTTCCCCGCTGACAGAACAGGGCTCTGCCTTGTTTACCTAGGCAGAGCCCTGTCCTGTGTGTGTTCCGGACAATCAGTGGGTACCGGCGGTAATGCATTGGTCGGCACCCGGTGCTCGACATCTGTGTGTAAAGTCACAGCAGAGCCAGGAAGCCCGCTGGGATATGTGTGCACCCCCTACTCGGAAGTGCCAGATTACATACTAGGTACGTTATCTGGCACAGGTGAGCCGCCTTGCTGCCATATATCTAGGTTATTTGGTCGGCAAGCGGTTAAAGAGGAAGTAGAGGCAAAAAAAAAATGGTTCCAAATAGGGAGCACTTACTGTACACTGCACATATACATTTAATCTATTTAGCCTGTAAGCTGAACAAATAAAAAAAAATCTAACAGATTTCTCTATCTTTGCTACACATCATGGATGGATGAATTTCCCTCTGTGGCTATTGTATTTTGACAGCTGGCTGTCAAAAGATCCGAACAATGGCTGCTCCTGGTTGGATGCAGACGCTGTTCAGGCAAAACTTTTCTGCCTGACTCCTTTGATTTTCAGTTGAAGGATTTCAGGTGGTAGGTAGCCATCAGGGCCACTCACTAATCCAATTTCAGCTGGCTTACTAAAAACAGGGTGAAATTCGAACAGTGTATGGCCAGCTTTAGAAGATGGGGTACAGTATTGTGACACAACCATTAAAGTGAATAATGATAAGCACTGGAAAGTGAAGGTGCTTCATCATTGTGAAATTGAGGAACGTTACAGGTGGAAAATATGAAAAATCTGTAAAAATGCTGCAAAATATGGCAGAGCTATACAAGTACAGGAAGTAACAATATAACTTTTGCTTTAAGTTTCACAGCCACCAAAGAAATAGTAAATATAAAGGAAGATGAAATCTGAACATACAGTTGGCTCATTAATAACAGTATTTCTGTGGCATTTTAGCAGTAAAATGTTATCCAAAACACTTCGTTTTATCGACAGAGTGAATTTTATTAGACCGAAAATAAACCATAATTGTTCTGGAAGCAGAATGGTGCCTTGGAACGCATAGAATATAATAAAAATATATGACCCTTTTTATGCTTCATTTTATTCCTTAAATCTGCACATACCAGCATACTCTCCCAATATAAATATTATGAATTTGTTGGTCAGAAAGTGTACAATATGAAGCTTAATATGTGGTAGAAAAGAGAAAATGCCATTTAAAACATGTTAGCTGCAGACCTTGTTTTAAAGTCCCATCTACCTTGGGTATTAATGTAAAATTTCACCTTTTAAAAAAAGATAAAACCCAGATTCCTTCCAATAAAGTATATTAACCACTTCAACACTGGGCACTTATACCCCCTTCCTGCCCAGGCCAATTTACATCTTTCAGCACTGTTACACTTTGAATGACAATTGCATGGCCATGCGACACTGTACCCATATGAAATTTGTCATCTTTTTTCCCCCACAAATAGAGCTTTCTTTTGGTGGTATTTGATCACCACTGGCTTGTTTATTTTTTGCACTACAAATTAAAAAAGACAAAGATAAACTCCTGTTTTTCTTTGTTTTTGTTATAAAAATTTGTAAATAAGTAAGTTTCCTCCTTTACTGACAGGCACCGATGAGGTAGCACTAATGGGCACTGATGAGGTGGTACTGA
The DNA here is from genome assembly GCA_037952925.1 of Lithobates clamitans. Taxonomy (NCBI): domain Eukaryota; kingdom Metazoa; phylum Chordata; class Amphibia; order Anura; family Ranidae; genus Lithobates; species Lithobates clamitans. The sequence continues at coordinate 658,223 of JBBGZY010001477.1, forward strand.
TGAGGTGGCACAGATGAGGTGGCACTGATAGGAGACACTGATGGGCGCTGATGAGCACTGTTGGGCACTGGTAGGCAGCAATGATGGGCACTGATTGGCACCATTTATAGGCACTGATTGGCATACAATGTGGGTACAGGTAGGCACTGATTGGCATATAATGTGAGTACAGGTGGACATCATTGGTAAGGCACTAATGGGCATCACTGGCTGGCACTGATGGGCATTGCTGATGGGTCTGCACTGATAATCAATGCGCTGATTATCAGTGCAGACCCCCCCTGTCAGGAGAGCAGCTGATCGTCTCTACTCTACCCATGCCTTGTCAGCGCGAACTGAAGAAAACTGATTACCGGCACTTCCTGGTTACCGCTGTGATTGGACACAGCTGATCAAGTGGTAAAGAGCCTATGTCAGATACTAGATCGGAGATGCATAGATGTGTATTAGAGCAACACACAGCACGACCAATCGCTGGGCTGCATGCCCCCGGGGGCGTGCACATGTGCGACTTATCCTGCTGGACGTCATATGACGTCCAGTCAGGATAATAGAACCACTTTCCGGACGTAATTCTGCATACGGTGGGCGGGAAGTGGTTAAAAGTCAATACTTTTTTTTAGTTTTGGATAGAATAAGGCCGGCCATAGATTAGTCAAAAGCCGAACATTCTGTCAATTGAAAAATTAAAATGGTGCATACGATTGTGCCATCATTTGTTTCGTTTTTATAAACAAAATCCGGCATGTTGGATCAGCACTTTCCATTGCAGCACAAAAATTGCGTGTTACAGCTGGCACACTAATGATGCGGAAAAAATTACCAAGAATTTTTGTTTGGTTTTCAACTCGTCTATGGCCTGCCTAAGGAAGCTTTATACCCCTTTTCACCCCCCCCCCCCCCCGGTTTTCCTTCACGTTCTATCCTTGGAGACTCAACAGGAAGTGAGAAGAAATCTTCCGAAGTGAGCAGAAATTCCCTCTTGGACCCTCTTCCATTAGAAGATTCCCCCTGACCTCCTGTTCCGGGGACAACTGTAAAATGTCACTGTCTGTACTGGAGACAATGGGCACCAGGACCAATTAAAAAAAGGCTAAATCTGTCCTCGCTTCGGGAGGACATATACTAAAAGGCTAAATCTCCCCAATAGGGACACCACCAACTATAAAAATTGACAAGCTTTATAATCACTCATCACTCTATAAAAAAAAAAAATCAATGATTACAGCCATGAATTAATTTGTGCCTTTTATATTTGACTAGATTTCAACATTAAAAAGTACAGCTGCTAGATTGCAAGCTCTAACGAGTAGTACCCTCTCATGCTGCCTGTATTGAACTATATTGTAACTGTACTGTTTGCCCCAACGTTGTAAAGCACTGCACAAACTAATAAAAGTAGTGTTCGTTTTAAAAAAACACTAAATGCATTTCAAACCTGTTAGTATAACAACCTGAAATCTGTGTTCTTTTTAGCCTTCCTATAGTCCTGTGTGCAGAAGAGTTAATGCTAAGAGTGTGGTGATGCACATTGGCACAAACACACACTTTTGAATTAGGCAGTGCTGTACCTTGATATGCTTAGGCGGAGGGAGCTGCAGGAGGCAAGCAGAGGAAAGATCTCAGCATTGTCCTTATTTTTAGACCATTGAGCAGGTGATAGGTGATACAGCTAGTTGCAGATTCTTGTGATGTCACCCTGGAAACCCCACCCCCTTTTTTATTCAGATTGTGTGAGCAGTCCAGGGATTTTTTTTTCTTTTGGCAGGTTGTCTGGTGTCAATGATAATGATTGATGGGGATCTGCATTGCTGGACAACATGGTTAACAGTGGATATACACCATGGCACATTTTTTAATTTTTTATTAAAGGACTTTTTTTTTCTTAATTTTGCATTGGGTCCCCCATACCATACCCAAAGAATCTGGTATAGAATTCCAGGGGCCCAGACACTGTTTTTTTTCCAGCCAGGGATTCTCTCATCCCTATTCTTCAGGGTATTTTCTCTTGTAATCAAAAATTCTTAAAGTGATTGTATAGTCTTGTAAAAAAACAAACAAACATGTTATACTTACCTGCTCTGTGCAGTTGGTTTTGCACAGGGCAGCCTGGATCCTCCTCTTCTCAGGTGCCTCTTCGCTGCTCCTGGTCCCCCCGCCTGTCTAGTGCACCCACAGCAAGCAGCTTGCTATGGGGGCACCCTAACCGAGTTGCAGCTCCCTGTGTCCATTCAGACATGGAGCTGCCGTTCGGCCCCGTCTTCTCTCCCTCCTGATTGGCTAACTGACTTTGACAGCCGCGGGAGTCAATGGCGCCGCTGCTGTGTCTCAGCCAATCAGGAGGGAAAATCCCGGACGGTCAAGGAACTTGTGGACATCGCTGGACAGAGATGGGGCTCAGATAAGTACTAGGGGGTGCTGGTGAGGCTGTTAAACACAGAAGGCTTTTTATCTTAATGCATAGAATGCATTAAGATAAAAAACCTTCTGCCTTTACAACTCCTTTAAAGTAGAATTCCAGGCTGTCAGGGCTAAGCTCAGCCCTTCCTTCTCAAAGTTTGACTATCGTCCCCAGTTGCCTGACGGTGCCCATCCTGTGTCCTACGAGCTTGATTTGTGTCTTAAATCTTTCTACTACATTTTTACTCCCCTGATGAAGCCAATGTTTTGGTGAAACTAGTAGGGATGAATTGACCTGCTACTACCTCTCAACATCATTGGTGTCGGTCAATACTAAAATTGTAAAGTGCTCCTTCTATATTCTGTATTTTGTTTATATAAAATATATGTTTATGAATTGAGCTTTTTAGAACTGTATACTATTAAAGATTTGATATTTTTATAATATTTGTGTTTCAATTGCCCTTGGCACCGCTATAATCCCCTTCCCCTTGTTCCTATTATTCACAACTGATTTAACTGTTTCCTCAAAACAGTTACATTTAAGGCATGTCGTAAATGCTAATTGTCACAGCAACTTTATGCTCCTGGCCAAACCACCTAACCATCAAATTGTGGGTGTCAAAGCTGATCACATGTGCAGCACCATGGTACCTGCAGATCAAACAGAGAATAAGATAGAAGCTTTCTTGTCTGGATTTAGTCCCACTTTAGGGTATTTAGTCTTGTGATCAAATATTCTTAGGGTATTTCCTCTTTTCCTTTTCTCTTGTGATCAAATGTTCTTAGGGTATTTTCTCTTCAGATTGAATGCTCTTAGGGTAATTTATTTTCTGAACAAACATTCTTAGGGTATTTTCGCGTCTGATTAAACGTTCTTAGGGTATTTTTCTCTTCTGATCAAATGTTCCTAGGGTATTTTCTCTTCTGATCAAATGTTCTTAGAGTATTTTTTCTTTTCGGATTGAATGTCCTTAGGGTATTTTCTCTTCTCATCAAATTTTCTTAGGATATTTTCTCTTCTCATCAAATTTTCTTGGGGTATTTTCTCTTCTGATTCAATGTCCTTAGGGTATTTTCTCTTCTGTTCAAATGTTCTAATAGGTATTCTCTCTTCTGATAGAATGTTCTTCTTGTTCAATGTCTTTATTGGGTTTCAAACAAGTTACAAAAGTATAAACACAACTACCAAGGGTTTCTTTAACAAGTGAAGGTGCAAATAGTGCATCAAAGTAAGTTAGAAAAACCAGGAACTATACTGTAGAACTGGTGGTTGTAGACTATTTTGACAAATACCAATATCAAACATAAACAAAGTTACATTTGTGACCAACATAAGTAAATAGGAGCATAATCAGTGGTAGATTGTGGTAAGCCGAATTGCGTGTTAACATTGGTAATGTAACAATCTGTAGGACACAAGGTGTCAAAAGAGTAATAAAAGAAGAGGGGGTTAGAAGGTGTGGAAAAAAAGAGGAAAAGAGTAGTGTTAAGGGAGCACTGGGGAAAAGAAAGTGTTCACTGATTGAATGTTCCTAGCAATTTTTTTTTACTGATCAAATGATCTTAGAATATGTTACATTAGGCACTGCTGATAGTTGACAGAGAAATCTATACATTAACATGTATAGTTAACATATTATAATTACATTTGATTTGACAATGAAATATAAAGGATTCACCAACTAATGTTATCTCGCACATATTAAAAATATGCATAACTGTAGCATTCCCGACACATTTGCACAGCTTTTTTTTTTTTTTTATAAATAGACCCCCCCCCCCATGTGTCTGATGGCTCATCTCTCCCTACCATGTTTTAGAGCAGGGATCACTAAATGGCGGATCATGGTCCAGACCTGGACCGAGTGACAGTCAGTCCTGTTGGAATGGTGGCCGTCACTTATCAGTTGTGTGAGCTCTTCCGAGTCTCCCGCCACTGTCATCCTCATAGCAGGTGGGGGTGGAAAGTGCTGCAGTTTGGGACAAAGAGTGGAAGTCTTTTCAAATTAACAAGTGGGTAAACACCCGCTTGATATCACAGTAAGTTGGGCAGCTCTGAGAACACTGTGGGACTGCTTTAAAGGAGGGGTTATGATGTAAAGGGGGGCTATGGACATTTATGTAAAGCGGGGAACTGTGATGTTAAGGGGTTGTGATGTGAAGGGGGGCTGAAGATACTGATGTAAAGAGGGGGCTATGGTGTGAAGGGTAGGCTAAAGACCTGGATGTACAGGGGGGAGGGTCCTGTAATGTGAAGGGGGCTGTGATGTGTTATAGTGCAAACATATGATTCCGACCTCTGCCAAAATAAACTTTACTGACTGGACCTTCGTAAGTTTTATTTCAAGACCCTGTTTTAGAGCACAGTGCTACCTCATTGTGACTAAGTTTTACCTGCACATTGTTGTTTCTTAGGTTGCACATTCATCTATTTACATTTACATGCTGCCAGGCTACTTGCGTAGTCAACTCCCTCATCACCATTTCCCTATGGCATTTAGGGCATGGTGCCAAGGAATAACATACCAAGTCACAATCAGAAAATCAATTTAATATCTCTCACTTTTCAAGATGAGACTTCTTTCTTCTCCCTCTAGACCGGGAAACATTTCACAGAGCTTTTAGAAAGATCTCTGTGAGAGTTATTAGTGCAACTTTGGCCTAAACTATAACAACCAATCAGGAGCTGGCTTTTATTTTCTTTTTTTATGGAACGTTTAACAGGCGGTTAAGAGGTGACATATTTTAACCCTAACTATACTGTCTCACCACGCATTACAGACATTTGCAGGTTGGCTGGGGCGCGGAGTAATTTGAGTAGGTTGCGTTTGCTGGAGGTAGTACTCACCTAGTGCGACATGGCGTTTAATTTTTTGCATCGTGGTCATGGCTGCTTTTCTGGGTTTTGGGGGGTGGTTGGCGCGCAAAAAAAACCATGGCTCAACAGCCTTTTACTGCCCTCTAGCCACCTTGTGCACAAGCCCTAAGACAGATTCTGAAGCAAATTTATTAGAAAGTTGCTGCTTGATTCATAAATTTCTACCTTAACTGCTCTAAGGTAGCACCGCGACCCGAAAAAACTGACACCGACAACTTCTTAAAGTGGAACTTTAGTCAGAAAATTAAGTCCTCAATTATGGCTGATCACTTTTGCAGGTATGTAAAACATTAAAAATAATGCTGATTAAAATCCAGTAATACACTTTCTCACCCTGCTCTGCACTTGCTATGTTGCATTCTATTTTTTTGGCACTGTGCCAAAAATCAAAGCCACTAGAGGCCAATCTATTGACAGCCCAAAGATTTACTGCTGCTCAGGAGCTCTGGGCTTCAGCAAAATGGCAAGAAGAAACATGAGCAATGCTGGAGGCAATTTACAGCACAAACCAATTTTGGTAGCTCAATTATTAATGTTGAACGTATGTTCCTTACTAAAAAAAAAACTTTATTTATTATGAAGTTGGGTAAAGTTCTGCTTTAAGGCTTTGTTCACACAGTGTAAGGGCTGTGTTTACCCACACAGGGATGCACAGGTGTTCCCTACATCTTTGTGCAGGCAGTCCATATCAGGGCGGCACAGTGGTGTAGTGGTAGCACTCTCACCTAGCAGTAAGAAGGGTCACTGGTTCAAATCCCAACCACGGCACTACCTGCTTGGAGTTTGCATGTTCTCCCTGTGCCTGCGTGGGTTTCCTCCGGGTACTCCGGTTTCCTCCCACACTCCAAAGACATGCTGGTAGGTTAATTGGATCCTGTCTAAATTGTCCCTAGTATGTATGAATGTGAGTTAGGGACCTTAGATTGTAAGCTCCTTGAGGGTAGGGACTGATGTGAATGTACAATGTATATGTAAAGCGCTGTGTAAATTGACGGCGCTATATAAGTACCTGAAATAAATAAAATAAAAATAAAATGTCAATTGGAACCCAGTGGCTGTACAGACACAGCCGCTGCTCCCATATGGTATATTGGGAGCAGCGACTGTGCCTGTACAGCCACTGGGTCCCAACTGACATGAATGAGATTGTCTGAGCGGGGATTCACTGAACATTTTACTGTATGTATTTCACCTACAGGTATGGTGGAATTTTTTCAATAAAAATGTTATTACTATTATTTGCTTGTAATTAAGGTCTAATTAGTAATTACAGGTGTGTTTCTTCTGTTCTAGAACAAGACTCAGGGTCTAAACTTTGTAAGGATTCACGCACCATGGCATGTGTTAAGTCGTGAAGCAGAATTCCTTAAAATTAAGGTGCCCACAAAGAAGGTATGTATAGAATAAGTAATATATATATATATATACATATATATATTAAAGCACTATTAAACCCAAAAACAAAAATTGTATATATTGCAGCTTACCAATCATTGGGTTCATGGCTGCAGTGCCGATCCTGACCTCCCTGGGGCCCTAAGCAAAATTCTGCTAAGTAGATAAGTAGAATGAGACCATAAGCGGCGCTGCCCTCTGGAAATTAATGAGTATCAGGAAAAATATCACAAGCTCTGCACTGAGTGCAGATAACTCTGATATGTGAAGACTTCACCAGTAACAAAAACGTATTCTAGGCAGTATAGCATCACAGACCATCAGTACTTACAAATTGCTAAATAAAATGTGTTCCCCCAACAGGGCATATGTGTCATCCAAAGTGAAATATAAAATACCAAAGTGGGAAAAAAAGTAGGTGTAAAAGGAATTTGTATTTAAAAAAGGTTAGTTCCTAAAGTTCTTAAATATTGGGACAAGATGGCGCCAAAGGGAACGTAGTTCCTATATTGGGTCTATGTGCTAAGTGATATCAAAGTGATGTATGTGTGTCCCCTTACTATAAGTGTGCAGAAATAATTAAATAGAGTGGTATTTGACTAAAGTATTCAAAAGTATTGGGACACTAATAAAAATACCAAAATAAAACAGATAATTGTACTACTTTTAGTCTGTGTGGTGATTGTGTATCCCCTTACGTGCTAAATTCTGCTAAGGAACCCTCTACCTGATCCTTGATGCCGTGAGCTATGTAAACCATTTTCCATTGCCACACAGTCACACCTGACAGAGTTTCCCCTTACATCAGGGTCCCCAGAGAGCCTCCCCTTACATTAGGGTCTCCAGAGAGCCTCCCCTTACATCAGGGTCCCCAGAGGGCCTCCCCTTACAACAGGGTCCCCAGAAAGCCCCTACTTACATCAGAGTCCCCAGAGAGCCCCCCTTACATCAGTGTCCCCAGAGAGCCCCCCTTACATCAGTGTCCTCAGAGAGCCCCTCCTTTGATATGGGTCCCCAGGGAGCCTCCCTACTTACATTAGGGTCCCCAGAGAGTCTCCCCCTACATCAGGATCCCCAGAGAGACCCTCCTTACATTAAGGTCCTCAGAGAGCCCCCCCCTTACACCAGGGTCCCCAGAGCCCCCCCCTTACACCAGGGTCCCCAGAGAGCCCCCCTTACACCAGTGTCCCCAGAGAGCCTTCCCTCTTACATTAGTGTCCCCAGAGAGCCCCTCCTTACACAGGGTCCCCAGGAGCCCCTCCTTACACAGGGTCCCCAGAGTGCTCCCCCTCTTCCATTAGCATCCCCAGAGGGCCCCCTCTTGTATCAGTGTCCCCAGAGGGTCCCCTCTTACATCAGTGTCCCCAGAGGGCTCCGTCCTTACATTAGTGTCTCCAGAGAGCCCCCCCTCTTAAATTAGTGTCCCCAGAGGCCCCCCTCTTACATCAGTGTCCCCAAGGGGCCCCTTCTTTACATTAGTGTCCCCAGAAAGCCCCCCTCTTACATCAGGGTCCCCAAACAGCTGACTCCCCCCTTGCAGAGGTTCCCCTGCACCTGGCTGGTGGAGGTGGGAGGTGGCGATCGGCAGCTCTATGGTGTCCACAGGCAGGGAGATCTCCCTGGGGCTATTAGTTCTATCTCCGAATGTATACAGCAGAGAGGGGAGTGGCCTCTGACCCAGGCATCACCAACAGTGTTTAAGCAGAGTGAAAGTGAAACTGATACCTGCCCAGGTCAGAGGACCCTCCCTTCTCCTCTCCACTGTATAAACTGACACTCGTGAGAGTACTACAAGCCCCAGGGAGATCCCGCCGCCCACACAGACACCATAGAACCTATTCACAATGAATGAACAGTGGAGGGGAGAGCCGGCCAGAGATGATGTACGTGAAATGACAGCATCTCTCCTGTCAGAGCCCCAGCAGTGTAGTAATAGCTGTACCACCTGAGCTCTGTAAATCTGTCACATGTAAATTAAAGAAATTAATCCTGGAAGAAATCCTGGAGGCAGCATGCACCTCATTGGACTTAATGTTAATGTTGCCAGCACATTTTACAAAGTGGCTGAACTCCTGGAGCTCAGCTTTAATGCTTGTAAGGCATGCACTGTGCAACACACTGTACAGTAGTGGGAAATGCACCTGTGCTGTAGTGAACCACAATGCACATGCTGTGTGTTGTGCTCCAATTTAACCACTTGCTGACTGTCCTATAGCAGTTTTACTGCTACAGGGCAGAAGCTGTGCACCAGATAACGTACTGTATATATACGCGTAATTCTGCATTTCTGGGCAGCTTCGGTGAATGCATGCCGCCACCGGCTCGCTCCCACTGTGATCATACACAGGTGGGGGCTATTAACGGGTACTGTGGACTCTATGTCCGCCGTCACCCGCCGATCATTTGGTACACAGGCAGAATGGCAGTCTGCCTATGTAAACAAGGCAGATTGCTGTTCTGTCAGTAGGGAAGGCATGGATCCTGTGTTCCTGCAAAGCAAGGACATAGATCTATACCTTCCCCTACTAAAAGCACCTCCCACACAGTACACAAACACGTTAACCCATTGATAGCCCCTGATGTCAACCCCTTTCCAGCCAGTGTCATTAGTACAGTGACAGTGGATATTTTTTAGCACTGATCACTGTATTAGTGTCACTTGTTCCCAATAAAGTGTTAAACGTGTCAGGTAGTGTACGATTTGTCTGCCGCAATATCGCAGTCCTGCTATAAGTTGCTGATCGCCACCATTACTAGTAAAAAAATTAAAATAAATAACAATTCCATAAATATATCCGTGTGCTTGTCTGGATTTGTTTCCACATTTTGTCTCTCATAGTTGAGGTATACCTGTGATGACTATTACAGGCCTCTCTCATCTTTTTAAGTGGGAGAACTTGCACAATTGGTGGCTGACTAAATACTTTTTTGCCCCACTGTATGTTTTATAGCAGAAAGTAACAAATGTTTTGTTTTGTTTTTCAAATTTGACGTTTTTTTTGTTTATAGCGCAAAAAATAAAAACGCAGAGGTGATCAAATACCAAAACAAAACCAAAAGAGACCAAAAGAAAGCTCTATTTGTGGGCAAAAAAACGGACATACATTTTATTTTGGTACAACTTTGCACGACCGCGCAATTGTCAGTTAAAATAACACAGTGCTGTATTGCACGAAATCCTGGTCATGAAGAGGGGTAAATCTTCCGGAGCTGAAGTGGTTAAAAAAAAAATAGTCATGTCCAGTATTCTAGAATTGTTCAATAGTTTATACCTCATGGGGGAGATTTTCCATCACTTCCTTTCTGGTGACACTCAAACCATATGTGAGGAAAACTTTCTATGGGGACATAGCAATAAAAAGCATGTTGGGAATCTAACCTTCCCATGCTCTACTAAAAAAATATTTTCATTGATGTCTCTGACTATTTTGGAGATCTTCCCTCCGATCCTGTATTGATAACAGAGCACGTACCAGGGCTCCAAGCTTTTTCCACTTTATCCAAAGTAGTAAGTAGGCTGGAAATACGCTTGAAGGAAAAGCTGTGCAAACCATCTTTCTAATGGCTTACTGATTTCAATGAAATTTGTTTATTTTCAGATGTATGAAGTGAAACAAGGAAGTGGTATCATGGTCAAATTAAACGCTATATGGAACAAATGTACAAAGCCTTTACAGCCCAATGTGCCAGAATTAGGTGGAAACGCAAAGATGAAACCTTTGTCTTATCCGTTCTCCAGAGACAAAATGCATCTGTAAGTACCGAGAGGCCTTATCCTCCTACGGAATCTGAGGAGACGGACCATCAGGATGGTTTTGATTATCCTAACTCAAAGAATATGTGAAATAGGATGAAATGGTTGACTTAGTCACATAGAAAATATACTTTAGACCAGCATTTTAGTCCTCAGCCTCTCTACGGCTACAGTGAGATCATAAAAATCCCATATTTGGACAATTTACACATTTTGATTTGGGAAAAGGTTTATTTCATTTAGAAACAATATCAGGCACTGCAGAGGTTAAAGACTCTTTCCACCTTCCAAATTATTTTTTTTTAGCAGGACTCCAGCTAAACACACAATAGAAATTCTTAAATATGAACAGTTTCCATTTCCAGAATGTAATTCTGTTCTGCCAGTCTTGTGATTCAGTGAGTTTGGCAGAACACTAGACACATGGTTCATAGTCTAATTCAGTTTTTATTTGAGTAAAACATAAAAATTTAACTTGGGTGGCAACCATATGTCTGGTGCAGTGTTGATGGGGCAAGTCCTCCCACAGCGCTATTGTGTTTTGCCAGCCAGCAGAACACAGTGATTACTGCTAGCAGCTATAACCACCGGCAGTAATCACGTGTAAAAAATGCACCAAGCTGGTTGTACAGAAAATCAATTAATGAGTCGACTTGGGTACATCCTGCCTGCCCATAGACAGATTGAATTTTGGCTGGTCCCTGATTCGATTTATCTATGGCTGGCTTTATAACTGTCATTATAAGACCCTCAGAATTATCCGATCTTAGAGCACAGCCTCTTTACTAATATATCAACAAATCGAAATATTTTCCAAAATCTTGACCCAGTGCTCAAAAAACATACCCTCATAAATGCATAGAAGCATGCATAATGCATATCTGAGATCTAGACAGTCTTGCCCAACAGCATAGATGGGCCAAAGACCTCACTTTTTAGTGCAGGTAAGCAACACATCTTGATCACTGACAACTGAGGAAGATGCTTTGTCCACCTGTAAGCACCACATTATTAGACTGATGGCACTGCGCAAATAATAGAGCCTTCATTAACTCAGACGGCTGACCCACCCTTTTCATTTACGTACAATAAAGTGTACTTTAAAATGAAAAAAACGAAAAAAAACATAAGAACCTGTTTCAGTAGCTACAAAGGACTATATTCATGTATAAATTCTATTCAATATATAAATAAAAACATAAATAAAACTATTAAAGTTATGTCCCTATTTAGATCTTTATTGCCAAAGATCTAAAGATCTAAATAAGGACACAACTATATTATTAGTATTATTTGTTTGTGTATATTGGATAGAATTTATTAAATGATATAGGCAGACTTTGAAACAGGTCTTTGTTTTGTTTAATTATTTTTAATTGTAGTTTTTGTTTTGTTTTAAATTATAGTTTTGTACCATAGGTTCTGGACTTTTTGAAAAATCGGGAGCCCATTAGGATATACATTTTGTATCTATTGCCCCGTACACACGGTCGGACTTTGATCGGACATTCCAACAACAAAATCCTAGGATTTTTTCCGACGGATGTTGGCTCAAACTTGTCTTGCATACACACGGTCACGCAAAGTTGTCGGAAAATTCGATCATCCTGAACGCGGTGACGTAAAACACGTACGTCGGGACTATAAACGGGGCAGTAGTCAATAGCTTTCATCTCTTTATTTATTCTGAGCATGCGTGGCACTTTGTGCGTCGGATTTGTGTGCACACGATCAGAAATTCCGACTACGGATTTAGTGGTCGGAAAATTTTATAGCCTGCTCTCAAACTTTGTGTGTCGGAAAATCCGATGGAAAATGTGTGATGGAATTTCCGAAACAAGGTCCTATCACACATTTTCCGTCGGAAAATCTGACCGTGTGCACGGGGCATTAGTGTATCTTAGGCCAAAACATTTAGGTTTTTCTTTTTTGGCTAGAGTAGGGAAAGATTAGAGCCTCAATCTATTTTTTTGCTATCTGTATGCCACTGGGAAGATTTCTTTATACTTCCTGTGAAGACACAACAGGAACATTTGTTTAAAGCAAGAAGAGAACCCATTACTGGAACTGGTGTACTCCACTGGAAAATGACCCCTCTATTACTATTGTGGTAATAACTATAAAATGTTATACTCCCTATCACTTTCCACCAGGACAAAGAGAGAGGGTGAATCTCTCCTTTTGGAACACAGATCGTAATAAAAAGCCTACCGTGATCATTTGCCCTTGTGTGGGCATAACTAATTTTTAATGAATATCTTGTAACCTAGTTTGTATGAATTCGTAGTAATTTCTTTGTACTCATCTATTTTGTTTATGAATAAACTATATCATGCGTTAGATCATGCACCTTCCATCCCCTCATTTCCAATCAGTAATAAAAACCCAACAGAAGTTCTTTTAACTAGGGATGAGTAAATCTGACTGGGTTTGGTTTGTGAACAGTTTCATATATCTTGCTAGAAGTGCAAGAAATTTATCTCAAAATCCCATTGAAGTCTTTGGGAAGGGGGGAGGGAAAAGGGGTTGCAAATCTTGTTATTCAATTCTGGCTATTTACATGGGAAGCAAGGAACTGCCACGGAGGGCACGTGCTGATGCCAAAATGGAAAAAACAATTATAATAAAACAATATTTATCCCTACACAGTATTGTCAACTCTACCTAACAGGTCCAACACACACTGACAATATGGCTGCTGTGAGACAATCCTTTTGGGTTATCCATTCCTTCAAATATTGGCTCTTGTGACTCTTGTGACCTGCTGATCAGGTAAAAGGCTACATTGTAGGTTGTTCCTTATTTCTAGGGTCCAACCTGCAAAGCTTTTTGCCAAAAACTTGCAATTTACAAACTTTGCAAATCCCAGGGAATTAAGTACAAACCTAAACCTCACCCCTGCTTCTAACACTCAGTCCAAAACTAAATAAAACATTTTAGCATTACATACAGTTTAACTGATCCCACTCACACATGTGAAAGTGTAAAAATATTATATCACAATTTCTATTTTGATATCCACTAAAATTACTTATGCAATAATACATAGATAGATGTTAGCCTAATTACCACAATCTGAAAGAGTTGACGTTACAGTTACGTAAATGTTGCCCAAATACAGTATTATATTGCTGTGTATAATGTTTTCTCTAAGTATTAACAATGTTCTTTTTTTAATGTTTAGGTACGATATTAAAGACAAAGACACATTTTTTGACAATGCAACACGCAGTCGAATAGTAAGTATGTCTAAAGAACGAACTCCCAATGTTTGATGTAGCGTGCTGTTTGTTCAGACACTTCACATTCCTTTGTGTTCGTCTAGCCTGTTAGATATTTGTTATGGGTAGCGTAGCAACATAACAATGCAACCAGGTGCTAGTTCTCCCGATGACTGACAATCCCGTACTAGCATAATGGCTGCAAGCGGTGTGTTTTCTCTCTGTCAGGGTGCCACCTCTACTATTTCTGGAATATGCTTGTTGTGTACAAGAACTCTAGTTTAAACAGGAACTTTACTAAGTGCATGTGTCCTAAAGGTGCCTCTGCCTTTTCAGGTGGGGCATCTGCATGTTGGGGCTTATACATAGGAGTAATGCGAAAATGTCTTGTGTTGGGCTGTACTCTCCTGGGTGGTCACAGTAGTTAGAGGTCCGGGATAGTTATTAACCAACTCAGCTCTCACACCTGTACACCCACTATGGAGGAGACCAATTTCTAAATTTCCTGTTGTGCCTGTTTATTTAGCAATAACTTTGTCATCGCTTAAGATAACAAAGTAATACACATATTAATATTTTTTATAGGACAAACAAGGCTTATATTTGGCGATATTGGGGTTAATTTACTAAATGCTAATAGACGGTTCCCTTTGCAAGTCGAAGTTAGACACTGTAAGGGAATTTTTTCCCAAAGCATAGTGAATGAGTAAAACCTCTATTGACTTCCATCATCCAATCATAATCAAGCAAAAAAAAAAAAAATTTGCTTGCAATGTGTAACATGTCTTGCAAAGTGAACAGCCTATTTGCCTTTAGTAACTCACCTCCTCATCTTCCAAAAATTATTTTATTTTATTTGCAATTAGACAAATATCCAAAACATTTAAAAAAAACACACTTTTTTCTGTTTTGATCAGTGATTAAAAAATACTGTACTGTAGATAAAAAGTAAAAATGTTATTTTATAATTTGTCCTGTTTATAATGATACTAACATTATAATTCCGATACAAAGCAGGAGCAAGGCTATTTACAAATTAAATAACATTTTTTTTCTTATTTTGCACAATTTTTTAATGCAACACTAAAAAAAGCAAACAAAATATAAATAAATGAATAAAAAAATTAGATATTAATGGTTCAAAAATTGAAATAAACAAAAATATCTGCAGGAAAATAGTAGCTATGGGGAGAGGGAGAACAAGGGTTTTACTATACGTGCTCTGTGTACTTTGAAGATTCTTTTTGGATGTGTGTATCATGACCAAGATCCACAGCTGGTTAACGTCTACCTAAAGCCAAAACTTTCTTCAGTTTTGAGTAAATTAGGGAAGTGTTAGAACTCCTGTGAAAACTTTACAGTTATTACTGGAATGTGAACAGAAGAAAATCTTACAATAAGAATGAGAAGAAGAAAAAAAGGGGTTTGAAACTTTATATGAGGACATTGAAATGTACCTCCATCCCCGACATTTGAGGTATAAGGTATAATTCCATAACATAGTACATAGTAATATAATAACATATTGGCATAGCAACTTAGTGTTATCACAATAGTAACATCATAGAAACGCCAGACTCATTGTGTGTCTCCACAGTAAAAAAGAAAATTAAAATTGGTAGAATCCAAAAGAACATGTTGTAGATTTTGTATAAAAGTAATATGGGGGCATCTAATAGCTTGACGCGTTTCGTGGCTATATTGTCACTCTTCAGGAGAAGATGTGGTGTAGATGTCTATAGAAAGTATTCAAGATAAATATTAAATAGGGTGATAATTAGAAGGAATAGTACAAGAGCAAGTCCCCCACTAAGACTTACAGATCAACCATGAGTCTGGGCATGGGTTGGAGAGGGCAAAAGGTGACATTTTGAATCCCCACCCCAAATTCCTTTACCTCCTTGTTCTGTGCATGCCCCATGAGGTTTGGGTTGGGTGTGCTGGGCATCCTTGTCCGTCTGGGTTTTCCTCTGGCCCAGGACCTGCAATTGTTTTACTTTATTATATTGGAGGTATTTCGTTACTATGCAAGATGGATGGCCACAATTATGGTTTACTCACCAGACATCATTATGTTGTGTTGCCTCCCTGGTTGCATATTTCACACAAAGTCCCAAACCTTACTCCTTATACTTCCAATGAGAACACCTGTCTAAGAGTGGATTTCCTCTCATTTTGGAGAAATCTTGTGTCACTTCCCGTTGTGTCTCCAGGATAAGAAGTGAGGTACAGTAGTCTCCCCAACAGAGCACAGGCATCAAAAAGTAAACTGACAGTAAGTAAACTCTACCCAACCTAAAACCACAAAGAAAAGTCATAGTCATATAAACAATTTAACATATTAAAGCACAATGGGCTAAATGTAGCAAATAACTCTATTTAAAACTAGGAAAAAAGTTTTAACTTTAGATTAACTTTAAGAAATAGAACAAAAATTAATTGGAAAATGTGGGTTCATTTAGTTTATTTATAAGGCGTTATTTATTTTTATTACAAAAAAAAAAATCCCCTGAAATCAGAAAGTTTATTAGTCCAATAAATTGGGGTTAAGTTTCTTAAAGTAACCAGCTAAGTGCTAAAGTTAGAGCAGGCTCTTCTAAAGCATGACTGCCCAAATACAGACATAGGAAATTTGGGGTTAGATTTTTTTTTCTACAACTAACCCTTTTGGTTCTTAACCATTCCCTAAAAGGAGTAAAAGAAGCCAAATACTTACTGTGGAAATGGACACATTATTTTAAATAAAAATCATAATAGTAATAAAAATAAATCCAAAGGGATTCAGCAATGTCTATTATCCTTCTTATGCTGTATCTCTCCTTTTCTGTCTGCAAACATCCTAACACACAATACTAAAGGGCAACAGCTCTTCCAACTATTTACTGTATTGCTCGGGTAAAGAGAATCTCACTAATTATTTAAAAACAGCTATAAGCCCCTATAAATCTATCTTTGTGTAGTCCATTTAACTATGTGGATGTGGCCTGGTGTGTTTTAAATTGTGTCTTTCAGGGGAGAGTACTGCATGCTGTTTCTAATTTCCAAAAATGTGTAAAACAGTTCAAACTGAAGATCGATGTAACACAGATCAAACATAGGTGCACCCTATGAGTATCATGAATCACACAGGAACCACACCATATTTCTGAACAATTCACATGCAATGTGCAAAGTGCGGTGCGATTCAAACTGCACCACATCCGTATGAAAGTGGTGCATGCAGCAAATTTGGGAACGCACTGCGACTCAGACCACGGATATTGAACAGCTCTTTAATTTAGTGATCAATCTGTGGACATAAGCTCAAAAAAATTGTACACTGTTTAGGAGATATTAAATTATCAGACCCACCATGCAGAGCTTGGTACTGATTTTCAGACTCATTTATTGTAGTGCCTGACTTACGGACTGCCTGAGTTTCCCCAGGAGCTCTGCATTGTCTTCCTATATCCAATACAGATAAGGAAAAAAATTTAGAATCTGATGGTTTGCTATTTTTTTACATTTCAGGTTCATGAAATTTTAAAGCGAACGTCTTGCACAAAGGCCAAATACAGTATGGGTATGTATTAATGTTACAATTTTTTATTCTGAATATGATACGGTTAAGTTATTGGCTGACATACCTTTACCAAAACATTATGTCAGTATCTACCGGGACTGTAATAAAATCTTATATAATGGTCTAGTCATGTTGGAGGTATAGTATTTAATTTCCGTATGCTAAAACACTGAGAGGAAGAGCTTTCAATCATGCTGCCTATGAAATGTTTGCAATTAGCCCTATCCAAAAGGAGAAAGAACTTCATGGTAATGCCATGTTTTATATGGACAATGACTCCTTGAGCACTAGTGAAAGAGGTCTTTAGCTGCTTGATGCAAGGTTTGGTTGTATTTAAAATATTTATCCATTATTGGGTGGGCCTAATGTAACGCTGGGGCAAAGGCAATGAACTCCAAGACTCCTACTTCTGACATGTTCCCCGCATATTGGCGATGTAATGTTCTATATCTACAAAGAAATGTAAAGAATTGTGTTATGATCATGTTGAGTATTCAGGGCTTAGTGAAGCTGTAATGTTCTAAATATGTTACTATGTACACAGTAAATACTCTTCACTAAGCCTTTCCCACTGTCAGGACAATTTGCCTCACCCACATTTTGTAGCAGTACGCCATGGGTGCGACCTCATTCATTTCTTCTGATTGCCCAAGGCTGGGTGGGTTTGTTGACCCGCGATTCCAGAGTATCAGTGTTGTGAATGAAGCCGGCGGTAGCGGAAACAAGCGGCTGCGGTGCAGAGCTGCATAAGCCGATGCTTCCTGTATACAGGGCCGTCTTTACAGGGCCGCCTTTACAGGGCCATCTTTAACAGGGCAGCTGCCCAGGGCTCTGTCACTGTTTGGGGCCCAAAGCAGAGCTGCCCGTTAAGCCCGCGTACTGCCCGCAAATCGGCGCTGAAAATCCCCAAACAGGCAGACAGTCTGTCATTGTCATCAGCACCGCGTGCACAGTGCAATAGTCAGTGCCAGTGCTGCATTTTTTTCGATTGAGGAGCGGGCCGCAGGTGGGCGGGGCCTTGAGCTCCACTGACGCTCTGGCCCTGCCCCCGCCACTTGCTATGCATGCACAGTTCTGAGTGTACCTGATCGGAGGAGCGGAGGAGGAGTGAGACCGCAACACGAAGTTCTGCCTGGTGCCTGCTTGGTCAAGTGAAACTAGGCTAGCAGTGTGTCGTGTGTGGAAAATTGATCGGAGGCTGGAGCTGAGCTTGCCAGGACAAGGTAAGGTCTTCTTTCTCCTCCCCTGGCTCCCGCTCCCTATTCCCATGCCATGTCACATGCCATGCAATGCCATGGCCCATGTGTAAAATAGAAGAAAGTTTAAAAACACTGATCAGACCTGCAGTCCAGGCTGAGTGAGGCCTCAAAGCACACAGCATAATTTACAGCACATGGCATACTGTATTTAATGTGTTTGTATGTGTTTTGGCTGCCCACATTTGTGCAGGTACGAATGGGCTGCTATGCCTGCGTTTCCTTCAAAAAAAAGGTGCATGCATCATGTAATAGGCTGCGCACACCTATGCCCATCAAGCACTGTCTATCCATTCTGCTTTTGCACCATGTGACTTATCTGCAGTTCCTGCACCAGCAAACTTGCTGCATTTTTAGATGTTTAGGTCACGCTTTTAAAAACACAGTGCGTTTGTGTGTGCAGGAACTGCAGGTAAGTTGCATGGTGCAAAAGCAGAATGGATTTCAAGGCCACTGCATTTTTAAAATGCTGCATGCACCTTTTTTTTCTGCAGAATACGCAGGCATGGCAGCCCATTCAAATGAATGGGCTGCTGTGCCTGCGCAAATGTGGGCCACCAAAACACATACATGTGAATGTGTGATGTGACAATGGCTGCAATGTAATTGGGGTGCTGTGATGTGTAAAGGGGCACTATGACATGAAGGGAACTCTAATGTAATGGGGGCACTGTGATGTGTAAAGGGGCACTATAATGTGAAAATGGCTGCAATGTAATGGAGTACTGTGACATGAAAGGGAACTGAGGACGCTGTGGGACTGCTGTGAAGGGGGTCTGCAAAGTTTTTTTTTAGATAATTCTGTGTGTCTGTTTTTTGAGATGTTGGGGTGGAGAGTAAAATTGCATTGGGGGGGGGCAAACAAAATGTTTGCCCAGGGCCCAAACCCTGCCTGTATAGCGCCACCTCCTTTCACAAGCAGAGTGATACCAAATGTACTCTGCCTGGGACAGCAGTAGCCAGAGATACCTGAATGGAAGACTGTTATTAAAGGTAAGTTTATACTAAAATCACAGTGTATATATGGGTATATCTGTTCTGCAGTGGTTACTGGGCTGCTTTCAAACTGATCTGCAGGTGAAGTGCAGGGTTACCTGCACTGAGTTATAAACTTCTGTTCTTACCTGTGGGTTTGGTGAGCTTTCAGAAAGTGCAGCACACCTGCAGGATATAATAGAAGTCTGTGGCAAAGTGCAGCTAACCTGCAGAAAAGTCGCAGGTGTACTGCGCTGCACCCTCGGTGTGGGTAAACCACAGCGCATCAGTGTGAAAGCAGCCTTAGGCCCCTTTGACACAATCGATCCCACCCAATCAAACCCACCATTCATCTCTATGGAGCAACAGATGTAAACAGACTTGTGGCCGTATACACCCGTCTACCTCCAATATGATCTGCTAAGAAAAACAGAAGGGGATCCGTCCCCTTCCATCTAGGCGGATCGGAGGGCCCATAGAGTGGAGCGGGCTTCATATGCAGAGTGGACATGGACCTGTCATCCGCCCTCTCGACTCATTGTGACCTGCAACCGGTTACCAAGTCGCTTAAGTGGCCCTCGCTCTTCAAAAGGTTGGGAACCCCTAATTTAAAGGATATGTTGCATGTTACACCCATAACATGTTACGAACGGACCAGCCCCTGCACCTCCCTGATTCCCACTGTGACAGCTAGTGGGGTTCTTCTCCCTCCCCGCTAGCTGTCATAATTTAAAAAAAACATGGCCGGGCAGGGCTCCGTCCCCACCCAACCATGTCACTGATTGACAGGGCTACGTGCATTGAAAACGACAAAGTCCGGCAGACTTTGTGGCTGTCTGCTTATAGTTTTCAATGAACTACCATGGTGCTGTGGAGCGCTGTGATAGGTCGTTCATGCTTCCTGTGAGATTGTATCTGCTTGCCCATACGGGATGCACGATTAAGCAGATACACCGGCAGATCTGCAGATTGTTGACGAAATGCTTTACAGGATCCAAAAAAAAAAAATTAAATGTACATTTTTTTACCTGCAAAAATATGTACATTTATTTATTTTTTTTCCAAAAAATGAACTTATCTTTTAACTATGCTCCTTTAAGCCTCTCCCATGGTCCCACTATTTTTTAAATGCAAGCAGAGTAAATATCCATATTTTGCTTCAAATCAGCCTCTTGCAGTCACTGTACAAGCACATTTAGACTGGGAGAAGCAGTACAGCTAGCCAGTTAAGCAGCAGTGCTCATGTGCTAACAAGTAACATGCTGAAGAAAAAAGAGAAGAGTGGCAGAGAGGTGATTATATCAGTTGGTCACTTTTTCTTTCAATGTCCAATCACAGGGTGAGGGCAGGTAGGGAACTGGTAAGGGATTGGGTAGCTAAATACTTGGTTTCCTGGGTCTACCAAATAAGTTCTCCCAGACAGAACTGTGCTGTGCGACAGAGTGTGTAAATCTCAGTACTGGATGGTCAGAATGACAAATTCCTTAATAGTCAGTTCCCATATATGTTCTTTTTATTTAGCTGTTTGCCTGGAGTTCAGATTTAATCATTTAAACTTTAATAACACAGATACCAATGTTTAATTTAAAGCATTCAAATCCTCTCCACACTTCTATTTTATTGTTTAGTTAGTTTGCACTATTCATATTATACTCCATTAAGCAAACAAACTCAGTACTGTATTGATGAAGAAGAAAATGTTCTTTGTAAACTTCTGACTGCAATCTACTGTATGTTCTTTTCTTTTACCAAGTCATTTTAAGTTGGAAAAAATTATTTTGAATGAAGATTTTCTCCTAAGTGCACATTACTGTGAATGCCTGTGCCTAGTATTTTATGATCTAGAAATTACTTTTTCCAGTAGCTCAGGGTACTTGGACCAATAATAGTATTTTTTTTTGCTGACATAATATTATAAATGCAGGTAAATTAAGTGGGTAGTGGGTCTTTCCATTATTTTTGCTCCCATTTCAAACTGTATTTATACTGGCTTTACACCTACTAATTGTGAGCTGGGCTATCCAAAAGCAGTTAAGGTGTTGGCACAACATAGGGACACAGGAGCCAGCTCTACCTGTGTGGTTGAATATAATCGGATTTTGCTGAGTGAGTCTTTTTTTTTTCTTTTTTTTTTTTCTTGCTACGTTTTGTATTTTGCTGTAGGGAAAACTGTTTTCTAGAGCAAGTGGTGGAAAGTAAAAAAAGTTATACAAAGATCTAAATTTCCTAAAGCTGGACAGTATATGCCAAGCAATAAACTCCCCTGCTTGTTAATTGCTTAGACTTTAATAAATAAGTGTGGGGAATCCCGTTTGATGGCTGATCGGTGCACAAAATGTACTCATTATGTTTGTTTGAAGAAACAACAGAACCAAACTGAATCAGCAGGTGGAGCTGTGGGTGAAAGGGAATATGGTGGCTCTAAATAGCGGTAGAACTGGGCATTAGTGGAAGGGGAGGAATCCCTCCATATAATTACACCCCTATGAACCCTCCCCAGGGCCAGGAATAATGAGTGGTAGGGAAACACATTAACAAAAATGTTGTTGAATGTAATCATATTGTGATACCCTGTTTTTAGCAATGTGTCAGTAAGGGCTTTTGTAGCTGTCTTCTGCTTTGCATGCAATTAAATAATTAAATTGCATCTCAGAAGGAGAGCTGTAGCTACAGAAATGCAGCACAAAACAGGTCAAACATAGCCCCAGAATGGTCATCTGCACTACACTGTTTAGATGAATGTAAAGGCGCTTACCTGCGTTTGACATATTTTCTAAATGCAGGTCAAATACAGGAAAACAACGACTGTCTACACAAGCTCTTAAACACTAGAATGCAAAGTCCACTTATTACATCAGGCCTCGAGCCCCCCCCCCCCCCCCCCCATTCTGAAATTGTTGCATGATTGCTATAACAAAGAAATACCTGTGGCGAATGAAAAAAAGTTAAAAATATACTTTACAACCAGTTACTGCCAGTGGTGAGGGTGATGTCACCATCCAGATCTGGCGTGTAGGGTGTCGACGGTTAGAGGGGAGGGAGATCAGCAAACATCCATTCACTAATCCCTGACAACTAGTAGGAACCTGGCAGCAGCAAAGAATTTGTCACTTCTGCTGTCAGCTATCACTTTTCCCAGCTTGGGAAGAAGTAAATGGAGCATGATCTGTGCTCCATTAGCTGCAATATAATAGCAATAAAGTTAATTGACGAAAAAAAAAAAAAAAGTTTAAAAAAGTTAAAGTTACACTCAAGAGGAGCCTATGTACAAAAATATCAATTACACTGCACATATTAGGTATCATCGCAAAATGCTATCACATTGGGGGGCTGTCAACCCCCTATGTAATAGCAATAAAGTTAATTGACTAAAAAAAAAAAAAAAAAAGTTTAAAAAAGTTAAAGTTACACTCAAGAGGAGACTATGTACAAAAATTACACTGCACATATCCTCGCACAGGCTGGAGTGAGACCACTAATTCCAGGGTCATCATTTATGGTTAACTCTACACTGATGACCTTTACGGGCTTAAAAAATATTTTGCCTAGGAAAAATATTTTGTACCTGAAATTTGTCGCAGTTTTACGGGCTCGCAAAATTTTTAGATAGGTGGATCTAACTTGAGAAAGGGGTCTTTACCCTGAAACACTAGCACTTCCATCTGATCCTGGATATCCACATGCCAGTGGAAATTTTTTTCTTGTGTCTTTCAATTTGTATTGATATACAGTATAGTATATGGTATATGTTATATCCCATCTCCCATCTGTTTCAGTGAATGTGTTATATGGTATGGTAATGTAAATTAGAGTCTGCTTCTGTCTAGTTACTGTATATGAATTGTGGGGTGAGATTCGGTGTATGTTCTACTTTGTATTGTTATGTCTTTATGTGATGCGTTCCATAAATATTTGAAATTTGAACTGCTGTTTGGTGTGCTGCCTATAATTTATAATATTAGAGTATATTTTGTTTTGTTTTTCTTGAGGAAACCCAATTTGTGTTTCAGGCACCCAATTTTTTAAAATAAACTCTTTATATAAAGTGTGCTGATGCACTGTTTTGGGTGTGCATTTTCCTTTTTTTTTTTTCTTACTAACTTTGTGAACAATTGTAATGTTTGACATGTTGGGTATCTATGTACTTAGTAAAATGGGTAATATATTGCATTTATGTGAACTAAAATGTTAGTGTATTTGTTAGTGAAAATATGTTTGCTAAAACAAATTACTGATATGACATAAACAATTGCTATCCCTATTTTAACCTCCAGTGCCTCTTCTTTCAGAAAATATATTATGTGTGGGGGTTTAAATCATTTTCAGACCTAAAATGTGCATTTTAACATGTGTGCAACTAATTGCAAAAAAATGGCTTTGGCAGTAAAGAGTTAAAGGATTTTCTAAACCCTAAAACAAAAATGTCATATATTTCAGTTTAACATTCCTTAGCTGAGGTGGCTATGTTCTTTTTTAGGCTTTTTTGCCTTTAATTTTACTTGGTGATCCTGTGAATAACTCCCTTCCAGTACCAGGGTCGCTACACTCACCCCTCCACTATATCTATGGGTGGAGCCAGGATTGCCACCCAGGCTGGACTTCGAGCATGTGTGCCTCTGTTAATCTTCATTACATGGGGGACTGAACAAAAAAAACTATAGTGTACAGAAGAAAGATAGCATTGTTTCTTTTGGCTTTTTAGTACAGCACTGCATTTCTGAAAAGATCAACAGGTATTTTCTGTATTTGCTGGAAATCTTTTTTAGCCTGTACATTGAAAACTAACACAACCACCACATCCAAGGACTGGTAAAATGCTATATAATACATTTTTTGGTCTTGGGTTTAGTTATCCTTTAAGCTATTTAGTACTTGCCAAGATCCAAAAGGGGCAATTACAATCCAGCCTCATAGACTCAGGTACCCCCCCCCCCCCCCACAACTGCCCAAGACCATTTTAGGAGTGTAAGCTATGAAATATAATGTATTAAATATTCAACAGTATTTTGTTTATTTTTAAGGTATTACCACTTTGATAGCGAATAATGTCTACGAATCTGCCTATCCTTTGCATGATGTAAGTTTTTTTTATTATATATATATATACATGCATGTATTGGGATATCTTAATACCATTACCAAAATCAATAATGTTTACAATAGATAAAAAGATATAAATAAATATATATATATATATATATATATATATATATATATATATATATATATATATACACACACACAGACACACAGTACATCAACCGGGAATTTTGCTAATTTATTTCAATGCTGGGCAAAGACTTAAAGGAGAAGTATAGCCAAAGCTATTTTGGCTATGCTTCTCCTATTGATCACAGGAGTGAAGTTCATTGTGCACTTCTGTGACCCGTAAAGCCTGCTGTCGACTGACGTCACTCAGCCATTCCAGGCTCAGGAAAGATGCCAACTTTAAAGTCGGGAACCACCCAGATGCCTGGATTGGCAGCTGGTTCAGCCTCTCAGTGAGCCACTAAAAGGCTGAGCCAGCTACTCCCGCCCCCTCCACAGTCCAGCGTTCCAGTGAGCACTGGAGGGGCAGAGCTTACACAGGCCTGAGGACCTAACCCTGCCCATGTGACAGCTCTGATTGCCTTATCAGACAATAACGAACCAGCAGCGTTCTTATATAGAAGGATGGTATGTGAGCCTCATGCTCTGAATGCTGGGAAGTATTGCAAAGGTCCCAACTGTTTCTGACTTGACGGGACTGTCCTTATGGGGAACGGTTATCTCTATATTGGTCAGATGTAGCATTCAATGTACCCTTCAATAGAAACCCCTGAAATCAATAATTTGAGGGGTACTTATATATTTTTGTCCACATAGTGTAGGTGTGATTAGCAGGTGTCTATGTTGAAAATATATTAAGTAAGGTAGGTGGACAGTATGTTTCTATATTCATAAATAAAGCACAGTGAGTTAGAACTGTGCTTAGAAAACTGCTCTGCCCACCACACAC
Source organism: Lithobates clamitans (assembly GCA_037952925.1). NCBI lineage: Eukaryota > Metazoa > Chordata > Amphibia > Anura > Ranidae > Lithobates > Lithobates clamitans. Next base: position 683,665 of record JBBGZY010001477.1, read on the forward strand.
AATTGCCTATCCCAGTCACTTGTATGAAATAGATGCAGTGAATTCCAGCTGTCTAGTCTACACAATCCTTCTTCTAATTCCCTGAGTCTGAGGAATAAGGAGTTGTGGAGATACATATTTATCCAGTGCAATCAGCAAACACATTTCCTTAGCGTATATGCCTCCATATTAATCTTTAGCAATCTATTAAATTAGAACTAAAGGCAAAAGTTTTTTTTTTCATTTTGGATAGCGTAAGGCAGGGATATGCAATTAGCGGACCGCCAGCTGTTGCAAAACTACAAGTCCCATCATGCCTCTGCCTCTGGGTGTCATGCTTGTGGCTGTCAGAGTTTTGCTATGCCTCCTGGGACTTGTAGTTCTGCAACAGCTGGAGGTCCCCTAATTGCATATCCCTGCCGTAAGGGATGGTTATGAGGCCTGGCAGTTTTTTTTCTTTTGCCATCTGTGTTCTATTAGGGAGATTTCCCTTCACGTCCTGCCCCATAGGCAAAACAGAATCTGATTAAAAATCCCTCCAAAGTGAGGGAATCCCTAATTGTCACCAGGGTCACCAGAACAAATGTCCCCATTTGAAGATTTCCCATTTAATTCTGTTCTAGGGACAGCTCAAAATTTGTAATTTTCTATCACTTTCTTTCCCTTTTACTATCACTCTCAGTGGTAATAGTAATCAGGACTAATAGAGAGGGTGAATCTCTCTTAAGGGAGACACAGACCGCAATAAAAGAAGCTTCGAATTCATCTCCACTCTATCCAAAACTAAAAAAAAGTTTGCCTTTAATTTAGTCTGTACAACCCTTTAAAAATTATAGAGCACTAGTATGTAAATCTTTGAAAGTATTTTTGGCTAAAAGCTTTTTTTGTTTTCTAGGGGGATTATGATCACAAAACTAGTGAATTAAACGAGAGAATGGTAAGTTATCTTTATTTTTTTTAATAATTACTTTTCTTCCTAATTCACAATGTTCTTGCATATAAATATCATAATTAACCTAATTATAATAACACTGTATACTAATATAGTACAATGTTCTTAAGAAATACTGTGACAATGATTGCATAGTTGAAAAAAAAACGTCATCCATTGCATCACCTTAATCAGTGGAATTAGGGACAAATTCAGTTTTAGTTGTCTTTTAAGCAACCCCTAGTCCCCTTCCTGAGGCATTCACTGTGTGGCCTTTCCCAGTGCCACACAACCTTTTCTTTAAAATGTCCTGATCATCAGGAGATTTCTACTTCTCAGGGATTTGTCTTATGCCACCCCGTCCTACCCTAGCCTGTCTACCCATGCTATCACACTAACATGAGCAGATGCCATAGCCATACAAGGCATACAAAGTCTTGAGGTGTAAAGGCTAAAGGAGGCAGTTTGGCTACTCTGTGCCAGCACACCTAGATTTGAGGACTAGAAGAGTAGGGTAAACTGTTGAGTTTGTCTACTGTTAGTTAAATTATAGATATATTATCCGAGTGTAGCTTAGGGGGCTCGTCTTGCAATCCCTGCTAAACACTCCTGAAGGTGGTAATAGAGGGTATGAGGACACAGAGTGGCACGAGTGCCAGAGTTTGCACACTGGACAAAATCTGTGTTGCAGTCAGATGAGTAAAACTGGAACCGGACCAGGAGGCAAAGGCAGAGTCCAGGAAACAAGCCAAGGTCAGTACAGCTGGGCAGGCAGGATACAAGGCAGAAGACAGTAGCAGAGACCAGAACGCAAGCTGGATCATATACGGTGAGGCAGAATGGTCAGGTCTCGGGTAAACAAGGACAAGCTACTACAGCGGCTTCCTTTTGCAGTGCTTCAGTTTATATAGACCACTGAGTGCCAAAACTAGTAATGAATGTGCATGCTAATTTTTGCGACAGGCTTATGCACAGGTGTAGGAAGTTTAATGCGCGCGCCTGCACCAGTTTCCATCTGCTGCTGAGAAACTGGCCTTCCTTACACATATACTATATATACATGACACAGTATAAATATATATAGACACAGTACACTATTCTGATATGTTATTACCCTCTCCAGAACACTATGACAACACTCAAAACATCCCAAATATTAACACCAGCCCCCTCTCCACCCTCACATGGCGCTGACAATCTGATCCATCCTGGCCACGCAGGATGGAGAAGAGAGGGAGAAGGGGGGGTTTCAAATCCCCGGACTGTCAGAGAGGCTCCGGAAGGAGTGACAGCTGAGAATAGTGGGCGGTAAGCATAGCGGGGACGAGGAGGGGATCCGGTGTTAGGTCACCTTTACAGTTTTTCTGTAAATGTGAACTAACCCTTTAAAGCTGAACTCCAGGCAGATCCTAAATGCACAAACTAATGCAACTCTGTAATCATTAGTGCATTAAATGTGTGAGTACCTAAATCTTACTTGGTATTAGGCCTCTCCATACAGTAGAGCTCAGACTGGGGGAAGAAGAAGCATCACAAGGAGCCAATCAGATGTGCTGCATTACAAGGAGCATGCTATTAGGAGGAAAGAGAAGAGTAACAGATGAGCTCATTAGTCTGCTGCTTTCCGTTTGACTATCCAGTCACAGAGTGGGGGTAGGAAGGAGACCTGCAAATTAAAGTGAAACAGAGAAAGGGCAGTGCAGAAGAGAAAGACCAGGCCCCATCTCCTGCTAGACGGGGCTGTGCTGCGTAAAGGACAGGAAGAACAGACACACAAATCCAGTAATACAGGCATACCCCACTTTACGTACACTCATGAAGGGGCATACCCGGGAGTGTATGTAATGTGCCTCACAAGAAAATCTTGGTCCGCTTGACATGGCACTGCTCCCGGTTTTTAACATTTAACATTTGCCTCTATGGGGAATCTTGGTCAACTTGACATGGCACTGCTCCCGAACCATAAGTGACAGGGTCACCAAACTTGGGGAGCACTGAGAGGGGACCCTGGGACTACAACACATTTAGGGTAGACCAGCTTGCTTAGGTAATCAGTTATGTCTGTAATTGCAATGTAGTACATGCATTGAGAAGTGAAAGAAGGGTATTGCTTCACTTTAAGTACATTTTCGTTTTACAGACATGCTCTGGTCCCATTGTGTATTTAAAAGTAGGATATGCCTGTAAATGTCACGGAACGCCCCACACTCCGCTTGAGTGCTTCCGTCATATACTGCTTCCTAAGTTCTGGAACACGAGTCCAATGGATCTGGCTATAGGAACCCCAAGAACTAGACAACACCAGTCTTGGAGTACATCAGAACTACCTTTATTTTGAGATCTCACAGACCTTTATACAGCAGGGATGACTCAAAGCTAACCTAATTAACATGACCTTATTTACTACAAAATGTACCCAGACCAGATGACAGTCTTGTGGGCACCGAGCTTCACACTTCACACATTAATACAATTAACAATACAAACAACAATCTCCCCCCTCCTCAGCCTAGACCATTCGTCTATTAGCCAGGGCTGGTGGCTAATGTGATCAGCTCTCTCAATTAACATAAACACATGTTGATAACACCAGCATCTCCTCACAGGATGTGTCCCAGCAGAATGAATCAGTCTTATCAGCAGGGGGCTGCTGGAGGAATCCCCCCTCCCTCTTCAGGGACACAAATATACAGTAAGGAGTCCCCATACAATATATACATGACTGAGTCTGATTAATACAGTTCAGACTGGATTTCTCATTCACCTCAAATGCTAGGGCCCATAATCGGTGGGCAACAGGCTTGCACACAGTCCTCTCCAACAGCCTCCGCTCTGGCCATGTCCGTGACATTTCTCCCCTTTCGGCAGGAGACTAACACAGGAGGAGACCCCAGACGGGTTGACTCCGAAGTTAGTCCACAGCTCCAGTCCTCTACTGCCTGTACCCACACAGTACCCCAAACAAATCATCCCAAACAGTGCATTACTCACCCAGCCATCCTCTGCCTCTCTCAGAGAACATATCTGCCGCTGGGGAGAGGCCCGGACTGGCCCTTCTCCCTGGAATCCTTTCTGCCGCTGGAGAGAAGACAGGGTGTCTGGGCTCACTCTGTCATGCTGTTGGGGATCTGGGCCCACTGCCCAGCATCCCTGGAGTATACAGGTGGAGACTGAAGTCCCATCCACCTTCACAGGAAATCCATCCTCTGTTAGTTGAGGGCAGAGTCCAGCAGTCCTCGGCCCTGTTGCCAGCCCTTCTGCTGGAAACCCCACACCATCTGTTCCGGCTAACTGTTGGGGCAGGAGGCTGGCTTCCTCCACTCCCAAACTGTGTAGCTGCCATTGGGGAGGTGAGCCGGCTGCTTCCTTTTCCATTCCCTCATCTGGCTGCTGGGATGACATGTCGATGGCACTGTCTCCCAGGTACACGGATCTTTGCTGGGGAGGAAAGCCCACTTCTTCCACCCTGGCCAACTGTTGGGGAGGGACAACACACACCTCCTCTCCCTTCTCCCCCTGTATCTGCTGCTGGGAAGTAATTGCCATCTTCTCACCCTGAGCCTCCACAATTGCTGCAGGTGTGGGGCAGAGGTCTTGGACCCTCTGTCCGGTTGCCAGCACTTCTGCTGGGGGTTTTCCAGGTGGTTCCTCCTCTACAGAAACGTCTATTAAATCCCCAGTCTCTGGAATTGGTAAAAGTGTGGGACAGAGGTCTTGGACCCTCTGTTCAGTTACCAGATCTTCAGCTGGAGAAGTTTGTTTTAACTCCATAGATGCTGCTGGCAGAAAATCACATGTCCCTGTCAGTGTTGTGGGAGAAAGGCCGACTACCTCTTCTCTCAGGAAGGCCAAAGCCACTGTTGGTGCTGGGCAGAACACAGTGAACTTTGGCCCTGATAGCAGCTCTTCTGCTGGAGGCTCATCAGGTTGTTCTTCCTCAGCAGAAAAGTCTATCAAATCCCATGTCTCTGCAACTGATGTCGGGGAATAGGGGTTCACCATCTCCTGTCCATGGAACCCAGAAGATGTTATCATTTCTGGACAGAGGTTAGCAGAGCTCTGCCCTGTTGTCAGCACTTCAGGTTTGGGGACGGCAATCTCCGGATTTTCCACTGCCGATTCTCTGGCATGCTGCTGAACTTGTTCTAGCAGTTTCCTGTATGCCCTTTCCAGATGCTGTTCCTTCCTTAGCAAATGGTCCAGATCAGGTTTGAGCTCTGAGACCCCTGCAAGACCGAGCATAGACTCTCTATAGTCTCTCATGTCCTCAAGGTCAGGTTCCCCTTCATCGCCAAACATAAAAAGATCTGTAAGGTTCTCCCACAGCAATCCAGGGCCGCCAAAGTCATATCCCTCCGGAGAGCATTCTGTTGTCTCCCCTAAATATCCCTCCTCTGCGTGCCATTGCAGAGCCCGATATCGATTGTCCAGCTCTATCTCCTGCTGGACCAGCCTGTCCAACTCAGTCACCCATTGCTCCTGGGGCTGCTCTCCCAGGAATGCCATCCGCAATGCCCGTTGGTCACTGGCCCGTTGCTCTTGGGTTGGAAAGCACTTGCCCTGTTTTATACCAGCGAGACGGAGGGCTGCAATCCAGAGCTCCACCCGAATCAGCTCCTGAGCTCCAGGTATTCATCCTCAGACACAGTCCTGGTGTACGTTGAAAGGATGATCCGCAGCAGCCCCGGGAATTCTGATGCCAGGTCCATATCTCCGCTGGGGTGACTGAAGTCTGCTATGCTGATCTTGGATCCAGTTGGAGGTTTGGATGTCCCAGACTTCAGACTTCAGGAAGCTATCCCACCGCTGCCACCAATGTCACGGAACGCCCCACACTCCGCTTGAGTGCTTCCGTCATATACTGCTTCCTAAGTTCTGGAACACGAGTCCAATGGATCTGGCTATAGGAACCCCAAGAACTAGACAACACCAGTCTTGGAGTACATCAGAACTACCTTTATTTTGAGATCTCACAGACCTTTATACAGCAGGGATGACTCAAAGCTAACCTAATTAACATGACCTTATTTACTACAAAATGTACCCAGACCAGATGACAGTCTTGTGGGCACCGAGCTTCACACTTCACACATTAATACAATTAACAATACAAACAACAATCTCCCCCCTCCTCAGCCTAGACCATTCGTCTATTAGCCAGGGCTGGTGGCTAATGTGATCAGCTCTCTCAATTAACATAAACACATGTTGATAACACCAGCATCTCCTCACAGGATGTGTCCCAGCAGAATGAATCAGTCTTATCAGCAGGGGGCTGCTGGAGGAATCCCCCCTCCCTCTTCAGGGACACAAATATACAGTAAGGAGTCCCCATACAATATATACATGACTGAGTCTGATTAATACAGTTCAGACTGGATTTCTCATTCACCTCAAATGCTAGGGCCCATAATCGGTGGGCAACAGGCTTGCACACAGTCCTCTCCAACAGCCTCCGCTCTGGCCATGTCCGTGACATGCCTGTACAACGCTTTTATATGAATTGTATTTTATCTGGGTATTTAGTTATTTGCCTGGGGTTCAGCTTTAGGATGAGTGTCACATACCTAGTAGATGAGCATGAACTGTGGAGGAAGGCCTCTCTTACTCCTCTGACTTGAGGCCCCTGGTAGAGTAAACAGGAGGCACAGGAGTGTAGAGTAGCACGAGTGCCTGGCAAGATCAACAGCAAGGAGGAGAGCCCAGATTTCCAGGTGGCACTGTGCAGGGAGGTCAGCAGACTGGAACAACAGGCAGGTGCAGCAGACTGGAGACCATACCTGACTGGAACAGCAGGCAGGTGCAACAGACTGGAGACTGGATCAGCAGACTGGAGACTGGAACAGACTGGAAGGAGATTCCTACTGGACTGGAACTCAGAAGGGTCAGACAAGCCAGGTCAAACACAGTATTAGGCGGACAGCAGAAGGACCAGAGGAGCAGGCAGGAGCAACGTCAAGACAGGCTGGGGGTCAGATGCAGGCAGACAACTGGGATAATCAGAGGCAAGCCGGGTAGTACACAGGAACAGGTTCAGATATCACGCACCAGCAAGTCCGGATCTTCTCTTACTGGCAGGATCTTACTGACAATGAGTTTTGGTTTCCCTGAGTGCAATGAACAATTTCAATATAAGTCATGTTATTCTATAGCATAATTAATGTGTTTTGCGTGAGTTATTTTTCAGGCTAGTTCTTCTCTGCTTATATTCATTTATTATTACTTTTACTCTTTATCATAAAAAGGGACTATGTGTCCTCCCAACGTTGGTCTATATCTGCATGTAACATAAAAAGGGTGAATACCAGCAATGATATGTTGGCCTCTCCCTTCACTAGTTCCTGGTAGCGCCACCCCTGATCATGCACCCATGAGGTTCCATAGGTAGACATGGAGGACAAACATACAGTTTATGCTATGTTTTTCTTTCATTTTTGCATTTTGCTTATTTTCAGACCTAGCATTGTTTTCTCCTGGAGGTATGCATTTATGTACAACACTGTATAATCATAATTATGTGGCTTAAAAAACAGGAAGAACCACAGGCACATCCAGATCTATTTTGATGTGTCTTGTGTTTGTGGTTGCATTAATATGTATACATCATGTGGTCCTAAAATTAAGCACAGCACTAAATTGGCATACTGTATCCATTCAAAGAGAAATGTATTCCACTATCAGTCCTTAAAAGGAAATTATAATGTTTTTAGATCAGCTGTATTTGTATACCTATGTTTTTTTGGAAATTTACAATTTTATAATTTACTAAAGGCTATCCCACCCCACCTTTGCAAATTCCTATTGATCTATCACTATGATAGGCTGCATAATTACCCAATAGGAATTTGGGGGAGGGGCTGAGGGAAAATCCCAACCTTTAACACAACCAGGGGGGGTTAACACTGATGATTATATCAGTTTGGAATTTTGCGGTCCCAGGGCACACATATCTGAAGAGCCTACACCTTCACATACACGGCAGTTTCATTTTTTTTGTTTTTACGGTTGGGTATACTTTATGTTTAAATATCACAAAAGAAGGTGAAAAACCTCAAAAGCTCAACAAATAGACCGGAGGAAAAAAGAGTGACGGAGTTGCCAGTTAAGCAAACTCTAGCAAAAACTATGGCCAGTCTGAGAACTGCTGTGCTACAACATATTGCATTTTAGTTGTTGTGTTTAGTTTTTCTTTACAGCTGTTGAGATAAACTATCAGCCACATAGGGAGTGCATTGTTTTTGGTGTTTGGTGTGTCGGTTAACATAGTTAACATTGTGTTTGGTTTTTGGTGTCAGTTAACATATTAAAGCTGGGTACACACGGGCCAAATGGCAGTTAAAAAAAAAACGTCCGACAGTCAGCCAACATGTCGCTCTGTCCAACAGAAGCTGGCCATGCATGCTGGAAAACCAGCATCCGACCGACTCCCGATCACCACCCTCAGCCAATGGCAGAGAGTGCTGATCGGAGTGTTCTGGTGGGGGAGCCGTCCCCCTGCCAGAACAAAACAGCTCAGCAGGGGAGATTGCTTTTTTTTCATGAATAAATAATATTTAATAATAACCTTTAACAAAGTGTATGTTTTTAATCTTGGCAATATACAAAAAATCCACTCATTTTCTATGTTGAAAAGGCGAAGTGTCTTTTAAAACAAGTGATTGCAAAAGTGTTTTATATAACATCTAATTAGTGCAATCTTCCCCGTCATTACATTTTCTGCTTTGAATTCCATATAGTGTAACTGATTGGACAGTGATCATTCAGGACAACTAAGGTCCTACATGCTAGATTTTCTGCAGCTGTTGATAAAATAAAGTTGTTTTTTTTTTTTTTTTTTTAGAGAAACAAAAAAAAAGCTAAAACTGTTACTGTACATTTATTCATGAATTTATTTTAGCATCTGTGTTTAGGTAGCTTTCTAAAATAATTGTTAATCCAAAGTAAATGTAGGGCTAAGAGTGAGCAGGGTGTATTTATAATATTAATATAGAGAGAAATATTTCTGCTATGAGGTGCGGAGAAGCCCCATTCCCTTTTATCCCGCCTGTTAGGTCCTTTTTATGAAGTGTTAAGTGTTAAAAAAAACATAAAAAACAGTTCTTTCCAAAAATACAATTCTGATTATTCACACATGGCTGCCCAGTTGTAGAACCTGCTTTACCGTTCCTCCATCCTTCATCTGTTTTCTATCTGTATAATGGCTTCAGTGTTTAATTTCCTGAAAAACACTAATCAGATTGCAAGGAATGGGGGAGCGATGCTCGCTTGAGTATCTTTTATGTAGATCTACGCCTTTACCATTACACAAAAAATTAATCTGTAAAGGAAAATGGAGTGTATGCTTTTTGTAACTGATGGGGACACCTCGACCCCTGTCAGTGATTCCCTGTGCTTACCTGCCACTCCTTTAAGCCTGGGACTAGGAAAAAAAATTACATTTGATGGCAATGCTGGCGGCCAAGGAAAATCCAATCCGTGATCCTTCCAACTTTTATGTTATAAATATGAAAGTGAGCACGTCTGGGCTCTAGGTTGTCAGAAAAACAGCATATCAAGGACTCTTTGGGGTTTACTAAAGGCAAATAGACTGAGCACTTTGCAAAGTGCAGTTGGAATCTGCAAGTGCAACTTTTTCAGACAAGGCAGCTGATAAGCCAGTACAACCAGCTCCAATGTACCTGGCCCTGCGTTATCAGTTTAGCATGGGGGGGGCCAGTCAGCTTCACAGACAGTGCCGAAATAAAAAGGGGCCTATCTAAAATACACACCCGCTCATCTCCTTCTACTAGCTTATGGGGTGTTTGTATACTCATATTTCCAGGGCGCTTTTCTGATGATGGGATGGTGGAGGCGGAGCAGTCGAGGGCAGGGGCATTTTGCTAGGTGCCAAAAAAACCAGGGGGTTCAGCCCAAAGTCCAAGCCTGGCACCGGGGGGGGGGGGGGGGGGTGGTTGGCGCAGTGCTGAGTGCTGACCATTAAACTCACCTACCTGACACACTGACCTACCTGACCCACACTGAGCATTACACTGACCTACCTAACCCACACTGACCATTACACTGACCTACCTGACATACATACACTGACCTACACTGACCTAACTGACAGTCATACACTGACCTACCTGACATACATACACTGACCTACCTGACATACATACACTGACCTACACTGACTTACCTGACAGACATACACTGACCTACCTGACATACATACACTGACCTACACTGACCTACCTGACAGACATACACTGACCTACCTGACATACATACACTGACCTACCTGACCAGGAGACAGACTTCATGTGTCCTGCAGCTCAGCCATGGTGTGCAGCGCACCCATCATCATCACAGCAGGCAGCCAGAGACAGAGCCAGAGGAGGAGAGAAGAGCCGCCCGCCCAAGCGCCGAGCGGGGAGTGGGGATCTCATAGTGACATGGCACGGTGGCTGCATTGTAATTCCCAGCTTCTGGAGCCTGCAGCACCTATGATGGACGTCACACATCCCGGCATTGGACCAGTGGGATGTCCATCATAGGTGCTGCAGGTTCCAGAAGGCGGGACCTGCTATGTCACTCGGCCGCACTCGGCCGTGCTTGGGATCAGATCAGGCCCCACTCGGCGGCGGCGCTTGGTGATAATAATAGAATCGTGCATGCCCGAGTCCCAGGGCTTTTTGGGGACCCACTCGGGGCTCCAACCCCCCTCAGCCCCCCCTCCCGACGCCACTGGTCGAGGGACTTTTTTTTTCAATTATGGGCGCAAGCGCATCCCGCGCCCGCTTCGCATGCTGCTGTGCCATAGTCCTGGCTTCCTGCCGCTGCGGCTGCCCATTGCCTACCCTGGCGGAGTGATCTTCCTCCACTCAGGTCCCCACTCAGTAGACGAGATCGAAAGACTTATGTGAGGCGGGTGACAGCGGCAGCAGCAAGGAGAGACAGCTGACTGGGAGGAGAGGGATAGTGGATGGAGCACATAAAGGCTGTGGGTTTAGTATGTTTTTATGTAAATTAACTTTTTTTTTGCCCACAGGTTTTTTTTGTTTTTTTTTTAAATGTACTGCAGCATTGTGGCATGTTAAAGGGGCCCTAAGTAAACAAGCAAACCTTGCTTGTAATATGATGCCCACTTTTATTTGTTTTGTTGTAGGTTTCTGAAGCAGAATGTATTGGTCCCAATGCATCATGTCCCTACTAAGCAACTAGCATTTTCAAAAGCAATGGTCAGCAATGGCTGATTACATATTTCTGTCATCCCTGTTTTCCTTAAAGAGACTCTGTCATGTAACAAAATACTTGTGTGATAAGGCTCTGATGACAGTAGCAATTTGCCAAACATAAAAGAGCCAGGCATATTGTGAGCCTACATATCTGCATCTTCTGCCTGTTATACTGACTTTGCTGCATGCTCTTAACACAGAGCAGTGATCTGGCGATATCATCTCATTGCAAACCAGGGAGAAAAAAAAAGCCTGATCTGTTAGTAAAAGCAGCACATATTACATATAAGGTGGTGGTTTGGGGCGGGGCCAGGAGTGGGGTTCAGGGTGGGGCTGAAGGGGACCCTGTCAGGTAGGCTGTTTGGAGCCCCATGATTTCTATCAGCAGGCCCTGATTTCAGAGCTTAGTAAATGAGCAGAAGCTCTGCTGACTTCCATTATCCAATCATGTGCAAGCAAAATGCTGTTTTTTTTTTCATTTTCCTTGCACGTGATTGGGTATTCTTTACAAGTGAAGCTTTACCTTATTTACTAAGCTCTAGAGCAACTGCATTTGCAGAGTGCAACTGCACTTTGCAAAGTGCATAGTCTATTTGCCTTTACTAAATCAACCCCTGAGTCCTCAATCTGCTTAGACACAGTTCAGGAAAGGTATCGAAGGTCTAATAAGCCCATGCTGTCTCCTTAAAGAGTACCTATTAGCTGCACAATGCTATCAAATAAGGGACTTGTAACCCCCCATGTTATAGCAAAACAATTAAGTAAAATAAATAGATAAACAATTTGTCCAAATAATAATAAAATCTTATAAAAATTAAAATTGTATTAATACGTAAACATATTCCTCAGACCCACATGTCTACATTGTTGAGTTGATTAATACATATTAGGTATTGTCAAGAACACAAGAGTAAGAGAAGCAATAATTCTTGGGCCATCATTTATGGTAAACATAAAGGATTTTGTTTTTCTTGTTTTTTTTTTTTTTTTTTTTTGCTTGGGTATTGTAGTTTGTTGCCATTTCATGGCTGCACACTATTTTGAAACATGATATATTTGGTATCTAATTACTTGATGATGTGTAATTTTTTATATTTTATTTTAAAAAAATGGAGACTATATTGTATATGTGTGCACTTAAATAATGTTGTACTTTTTACTGGAAATATAGATAAGATCTATTATCACTTTTTACAGAGTATTAAATGTTTTTGCTCTACTGTGTTTTGGTAAGGTAGTTTGAGATAATGTGTTTTTGATAATGTTTAAAATGAAACTTTTTTTTTTTTATATAGTTGTTACACAGAGAATGGGCAACATATGGAGCATTTTACAAATATCAACCTGTTGATCTAATAAGGTAACATAATGCTAGCCATTTGTTATTCATTTAATAATACTAAATCTTTTTGTTACCAAAATGGTATGTGGTAATTTATATAAAACCTTTTATTTTATGGTAATCATTTTATTGCAGGAATATGTTTTCACATTACAATTCATAGTACAAATACATTTTCTTTTTTCTTTACTGATTGTATTGATACTGTGAATCAATAAGGCAAAACAATTGCTTAATACATTACGGCCTCTAGGGTACAAAGTACATATAGCACTTTCACTTTTTATTTGTATTGTACATTTCTATAATTTTATTTTTTATATTTTTAATGCATTTTTTTTGCAAATTGGTATATATTAACTTACAGTTTTAGCAAATCATTTTATCGTCAATTTAATTTTATTATTAATAATAATTTTATCATTAATATAATTTTATCTGTGTTGGTGAGAAATACTTTGGTTGCAATAAGGTAAGTATCCAATTTTAGTGAATGCTAAGGGTTATGTTAATATTATATTGAAGGGAAGGTTTGGTAGAGACTAGGGTTAAGGGTTAGGTATAGGTTAGAGTTTAGGTCATGTGATGCAGAACATGTTTTAAACTTTTTTTATTGGACTGAAAGCTACAAACCAAAAATCACCACTGGAACCAAAAACCAACATGCCTGAAGTCCAGCCAGAGCTTTTTATTCAGTTTTGGATAGAACGGGGAAGGGTAAGAGCCTCTGTTGGCGTTTTTTATTTGCTTTCTATGTTCCTATAGGGAGATTTCCCCTCACTTCCTGTCAGGACAGGAAGTGATTGGAAATCTCTCCAAGGGAAATACCATAAAAAATGTCAGGAAAGGAAGTGATTGGAAATTTCTCCAAGGCAAATACCATGAAAATGTCAGGAAAGGAAGTGCTTGGAAATCTCTCCAAGGGAAATACTATCAAAATATCAAGAAAAGGAAGTGATTGGAAACCTCACATTTTTAGTAAAGCTGGGAAGGGTTAGAACCTCTAACCATGGGTTACTGCTGCCTGAGCCTTCCTGTTCTTGTGACAGCAGGTCCCCCGATTTCTTGTATGGGCATCACAGGGACAGCAAATCCTGGAATATATTCTCAGTAGGGTCACACACAGAAATCAAAAACGTATTAATATAGGACCCTTTGCAAAAAAAGCTTACAGTATCACAGCAGTAGGTATAAAAGGATAGTAAATCGTTATTTGTTGTACACAAAAATATTTAAATATCTTTAGTGAGAAACCTATATTAAAACCATATATATATGAAAAAGGAAAACAGCCACATACAAAGACCTTTCAAATTTCTTATACTAAAAGGCATGTGCAATTCGTTTCGTTCCGAATTTGTTTTTTAACGAATTTCGACAAATTCGTTAATTCGGGAATATCCAAATTAACGAAAACCCGTTTAACGAATTTTTACGAATATTCGTAAATTCGATAAAATTGGACATTCGTAAATTCGGGCATTCGTACATTCGCAATTTACGAATGTACATTCGTAGATTAGTAAATTAGTGAATTCGTAAATTTGTAAATTCGAAAATTCAGAAATCTGAAATAATAGTAACTAATAATAATTTAACTATTAGTAATTACTAGTAACTTTTAAATTATAGGTATTGTATTTTCCTTTCAAATTTGGCTGTTAGTAAACGTAACACATACAAATATATCTGAAGTTATGAATGTTCCGAAAAAATGGAATGGAACGTAATGAATTAATAATAATAAACAATATTAATAATAACAACATTTTAATATTATTATTTATTATTCATTTGTTCCATTCCATTTGTTTAGATGCAGCATTCATTTTGGATAATTCGTAACTTTGGATAAATTCGTATTTGTTACGTTCACTGACAGTCAAATTTGAAAGGAAATTACAATACCTATAATTTAATAGTTAGTTACTATTTCAGATTTTTGAATTTTCGGGTTTTTGGATTTTCAAACTTCGAATTTACAAATTTCCGAATTTTCTAAATTACAAATGTACGATTTTACGAATTTACGAATGTACGAATTTACAAATGTACAAATGTAAAAATGTCCGAATGTACGAATGAACAAATGTACGAATGAACGAATGTTCGAATTTACGAATGTACGAATGAACGCATTTACGAATTTACGAATGAACGAATTGCGATCATAACGAATGACCCGAAAAACGAAAAAAATAATAAACGAATGAAACGAAAACGAAAATGAACAAATTTTTTGGCTGTGCACATGTCTAATACTAAACAACATTTACAGTGGAATTTAGTGTAGCCCTAACAGCACTCTTCTGGTGGTAGATCCCCTAAGTATCTGCGCCAAATTAAGGCAAATGTTTTTGCCTGCGTCGGTAACATTACCAACACATGCAGCAAATTCAGGTGGTTCTTACTACTGCCACTTTATGAGTCTGTCACTATGGCAGTGACAAATTGATAAAGAATTACCTTCAGTTTGCAGATTAGTAAACTGGTGGTAATGAAGACCCACTCTGAGCTGGCATGCAGAGGTATGCCAGTTCTTAGAGTGTCCTCTGCCTATGCTGGGAATCTGTCCTGTATGTGACAGCTTCCTACACAGTGCTTTAGCCCTGGCCTCATTCAATGCAATGCTCATATTTGGGAAATGGCCTGTCACGGAGTGGGCAAAGCCTGATTGAGAACTAGTTACCCATCAGGTCTGCTTTACTTTTGATTGACCGCGCATGGCAGTGGGTGGATTTGAAATCCACTATTGGACTGAATAGCAGCTGTGGATCTACCTGCTGCTGTCTGCTGCCAACCAAAAGTAACGTGGACTAGGGATGGGCGAACGGTTCGGCCCGAGCATAAGTTCGGGCCGAACTTTGGTTGTTCAGATGTTCTGCGAACACCGAACAATATGTGGTGTTTGGGGCAAATTCAAAAGCCGCCGGAACACCGTTAAAGTCTATGGGGCACTAACATGACAAATCAAAAGTGCTCATTTTAAAGGGTTATATGCAAGTTATTGTCATAAAAAGTGTTTGGGGACCTGAGTCCTGCCCCAGGGAACATGTATCAATGCAAATTTTTTTTTTAAAACGGCCGTTATTTCGGAAGCAGTGATTTTTTTAATGCTTAAAGTTATAAACAATAAAAATGAAATATTCCTTTAAATATCTTGCTTGGGGGTTGTCTATAGTATGCCTGTAAAGTGGCACATTTTTCCTGTGTTTAGAACAGTACCACAGCAAAATGGCATTTCTAAAGGAAAAATTGTCATTCAAAACTGATCGTGGCTGTAATGAATTGTTGGGTCTCAGCAATATAGATAAAACTCATTAAAAAAAGACCATGGGATCCCCCCAGTCCATTACCAGGCCCTTTGGGTCTAGTATGAATATTAAGGGGAACCCCAAACCAAAAAAAAAAAAAAAAAATTGCGTGGGGGTCCCCCTAAAATCCATACCAGGCCCTTCAGGTCTGATATGAAAATTAAGGGAAACCCTGCGCCAAATTTTTTTAAAAATGGCGTAGGCCTCCCCCTCAAAATCCATACCAGATTTTTTTAAATAGCATGTTATAACATGTTATACTTATACTGTGTAATGGTTTTGCACAGAGCAGCCCGGATCCTCCTCTTCTTGGTTCCTTCTTCACTGCCATTGGCCCTTCCCTCCTGTCAAGTGCCCCCACAGCAAGCAGCTTGCTATGGGGCACCCGAGCTGCAGCTCCGTCTGTCCATTCAGACATGGAGCTGCGGTTCGTCCCCATCCCCTCTCTCTCCTGATTGGCTAACTGATTTTGATAAACAACAGCAGGAGCCAATGGTGCCGCTGCTGTGTCTCAGCCAATCAGGAGGAAGTTACCCCGAATGGCCGAGGGACTCCTGAACATCGCTGGATAAAGATGGGGCTCAGGTAAGTATTAGGGGGGCTGATGCACACATAAGGCTTTTTATCTTATGCATAGAATGCATTAAGATAACAAAAAAAAATTAGCCTTTACAACTCCTTTAATAAAATGTTATAGTTGTAATGCACTAGGTCTTTATGCCCTCTCTTTATAGTTGTTCTGCACTGTACATATAGGGATACCCATATTCCCGAGGGGGCAGCAAGACACATTGGCATTATACATTTAAGCCGGTTCAGAGGAGATTCCAATAAGCCTCAAAGCACATCACTTTAGCGCAGGAGGATATTTTTGGGATGTTTTTGCAGTCCTTTTCTATGGTGACAGAACTGCTTCTCCAATGACACAGTATAGTGAATGAGCGTTTGTCACATTAAGATAGGAAGTGTGTTTCTTGCAGGATCACCAGGTAAAATAAAGGGAATAAAAAGATAGATAAACTGAATATATACTACTATATTTGTGTTCCAGGGTTTAGATCATTTTTTCTATCTACCAGTGTTCTTAATAAAATGTCATTTTTTGTAGGGGCTGCTCCTTCAAACCAACAACAAAAAAAAAGTTTGTGAGACCACACAAATGCCACAACCCTTAGTTTTTAGGAACTACGGCTATTTAGGAATTTACCTTACAATGAGTCCCAACATCCAGAGCTTCCCTGGAATTACGCTCTGCTTGCCTTGCCAAAAAACATGAGAAAGATTTGCAAAAAAAAAAAAAACACAGACTTTTATTTCCTTGAGCTTAAGGGGACATTTCAGCAGATGCAGAGGCTACAAACCTAGCTGGGAAAAGTACCAAAACTGATTTGCATGGTTAATCATTTGGGAAGCTGGCAAGGAAACAATGACATCTGTCCTGCGGAAACATTATCCGTTGTTTCAAGAAAGATAGATAAGATCTGAAGTGGAAAGAGGCACTAGAACATTTTCGATGACAGACAAGTTGAGATCTTTAACCGCGACTCTTGATCGTGTATCATGTGATACACAGCTAATGAAAGATAGAAAGTTTAAGGAGTTAGCTCTCTCACAACAGTCTGCTACTCTATATTTTACACGTATCATTGACTTTACTAGCCATTTGGAATATCCATTTCATCTATCCATTGAATGGATATCGGCATGTCATGGTTACCCAATCTGCTGAATGATGATAGTTTCATGTAGCTGTTTAATACCTATACATTGTTACTATTTAACAGATTTTCACAGAGTAATTCAGTAATGGCAATTTATGCAGTGCCTGTTTAGTAGTTGTCATAAAATTACCTTAAAGTCCAACTCTAGGATAATTTTCTTTAGAATTGCAGTTCTTGCTGCAATTCTCATCTCCTTCCCAGTGCAGTCTCCCGAAATAGTTTCATTTTATCAAAAGATTTCTTCCTCATAATTAAGCCCAGAATACTGAGGACATCCTGTAAATGCTGGACCTCGTGGATGTCACCCCAACGTTCTGCACACACATTGATGCAAAGAGTAGCAATGACGTCATGAGTTGAGTCTGGAGATCCGCTATCTGCATCATTAAAGTAGATTCAAACCCAAAAGCAAACATGTATTTATTGCAGCTTACTAATTCTTAGATGTGTAGGGCTGCAGTAGTTTTGTTTTGTATGCTTTTTTCTTCTATTTTAAGTTGGTGATCTAGCCATTAAGTAGTTTGTAAGTTGTTTTTCAAAAGAACAAGCTCTCTTCCAGTTGTATCAGTTTACAGAGATGAGACAAACACACTCTAAGGGGCACTTACAATAATCAGCTTTTATTAATTTAAAGTGATTAAAGGCACACTTGATGTTGTTTAAAAAAATAACAAGCATTTTACTCTTACCTGCTCTGTGCAGTGGTTTTGTACAGAGCAGCCCTGATCTTCCTCTTCTCGGGTCCCTCACTATAATGCCTGGCCCCATCCTTCTGCCGAGTGCTCTCATAACAAGCAGCTTGCTATGGGGGCACCCGAGCAGGCTCGCTCCCAAGCTGCTGCTCTGTGTGTTAATTCACACACAAAGCGCAGCTCAGCCCCACCCTTGCTCTCTCCTCATTGGCTCACTTGCTGTGATTGACAGTAGCGGGAGCCAGCGGCTGCTGTCTCAGCCAAAGAGGAGGAAGTGACCCAGGAGAGCCGCTGCTCTTGTGCACATTGCTGGATTGAGATGGGGCTCAACTAAGTATTAGGGGGGCCGCTGCACACAGAAGGTTTTTTACCTTCATGCATAGAATGCATAAAGGTAAAAAACCTTGTGCCTTTACAACTAAATAAAATCAAGATTAATCACTGCGCTAACACTAGTAAAGCAGGTGGCATAAATTGTATGGTGACAATAAAGGCATGAAAAATGAATGTATGTAGTGCTAAAAGCATAAAATTAAGACCATAGTGTTTAAGACAAAGTCCTTGTTCAGGGAAAAAACTGGAATCACTCACGGTGTAGACAGAGACACAATTAGGTGATCATGAAATTATCCTCCTCCAACCTCAACACACCGGGCCTCTTACCAAAGAAAATGAACCACTGAATTACAGGTGGTCAAACAAGCACGATATGTCCACAGCGCCATGAAACCACTTCAATTGGATCATAGAGTCATGGTTATGCAATAGAGTTTGTCGATCAGCATACCTGTCTCCATGTGTTCATCTCTAGGGACCAGCTGACCCTCACCTGACTGCTTTTGTAGCCTCTCCTCTAAGCATGGCCCCACCCCAGGCCCTATCAGGGAACCCTATATTAACCTGTGCACTGCTAGCCAGCAGTGCTGATCAACCATTGTGTGTTAGCCTCTGTGTGTACTTGCTGTGTTCCTACATCTGATTCCTGTTACTGACTTTGGCCTGTTCTTAACTATTCCTGTCTGCTCGTGACCCTGACCTTTGGCGTGTTCCCGACCATCCCTGTTTACCTGTGACCCTGAACCTTGGCGTGTACTCTGTTGTCCTTGTCTGCTTGTGGCCCCGACCTTGGCTTGTCCCTTACTTTCCTTGTTTTTCCAGCTTGCTGCCTCCTTCCTCTTCTCCTGTTGTCTACCGTGATCGTGAGCTGTGAGACCCTGGGGGCCACGACCTGGAGCCAGACTGCAGCGCAGTCCATCCTTACCATTAAAGCCTCCGGTGAACACCTGCTGGCTCTTAGACTCCGCGCCCTGGGGAATCTATGCTCTAGCTCCCAGTGGGATCTGTGTCAGTGATCCAGTAGACCTGCTTCCTGGACCTCCCAGGGTTCAGTCCGCAGTAGTCAGCCGTAGGGTCCACTACCTTGCGGTGCACTCCTGATCCCAACGGTGTGCATCTGTCACCCAGCCTCTAGGTGACCTGACACATAGATGGTTGGGTCTTGAAGTCTCACCAAATAGGAATTCATAGGTACATGTGTACACGCATAGAATACAAGAAAGCAACTCCTCATGGTGTAGTATTTAAAACCAGGATACATTTATTTTTTAAAAAACAACCAGGGTACTCACATTTTGTTAAATAAAAACAGGCATGTCAGAAGCAGCAGTCTGTCATGGATAGCACAAAGATGGCCACGATCGGCACGTTACAATGTTGTGACATGAAAGCTCCACCCTACTTGGCGTTTTGTCCAATGGAACGTCATCGGGGGCATGGTCAGAGCTCGTCATATCCTCCTTCTATAGGAGGGAGGGCGAGATAGAAATGCCCATTCCCCCTGCACTCCAAGCCTCTCTCTCATACGCTGGAAGCGGAACCGCGTCATAACCGGATGTTTACACCATGGCTTAGACATACATGACCAGACACCCATGGCGGCCATGTTTAGAGAGACCAGATAGAAAACATTATACAATATACCAATCTAGTTTCTGAAAGAGGGAAGGAGAAAGAACCGGGCCAAATTGGAAACAAAGATAATAGATATATAAAATGGAAGTACTCAAAAGTATCCAAAAATGGAAATAAAAATAAAATAATAGAATTTACAGCTTAATCAAAAACTGACTATGGAATACAAGCAATGCTGCCATCTAGTGGTTAAAAACAGGTAGTTCGGAAAATGTAAATACGTAAATACGTAAAAACAACATGGAAAAAAAAAAACTAAAAATACTAAAAAAGGAAGAATAATCTAGGTATTCAGCTATTGTTTATAAAGGCATTGACACCTCATTCTATGTTTAAGCCAAATGGTCTATAAGATTTTAAACAGAAAATCCACCAGGTCTCCATCCTTGAGATCTCCCTCCTGATGTGGCTGCCTCTCCAATGAAGGTCAAACCTATCTATAACCATTAAAGATGTACCCTTTATCATGGCACAAAGTATAATGTTTTGATAAACTATGGTTCAAAAAGCCTTTACAAATATTCTCCAAGTGCTCCTTAAGTCTAGTTTCTAGTTTACAAATAGTGTGACCCACATAGTGTAGGCCGCAAGGGCACGTAATCATATAAACCACATTCTTGGTCGAACAAGTATTGACAGATCCCACGTTGTTTGTTAGACCAGTAACATTAGAACTGAAGGAGAGGTACTTTCTCTCCCTGAGACAATTATTTTGACACACCTCGCACTTTCTACACTGATAATAGCCCTTAAAATCTCCAAAAATAATTGGTTTTATTGGGAGTCTAATTTACATTTGGGGCTATCTCAGGGGCTGTGCAACTCTATAGGTGACCCTGGGTAGTTCCGGGAACAAAGGACCTAGTATTCTATAATTTTTTAGAACACCCCAGTGTTTTCTAAAAATGTTTTTGATCGAAAAATGTTGATTCGAATAGGTAGTATAAAACGAAAAGCGGGAAGAAAATTCTCCCCCTTCATCTCTTATTTTAGGCTTTAATAAATCATCTCTTTCTCTTGAGGCGACATCAGTTATGATCCGATCAAGATCATTAACTGCATATCCCTTCTGTAGGAAGCAAGTTTTCAGGAACTCTGCCTCGCTCAAATAGTCCTCCTGTAAGAAGCAATTCCTCCTCAATCTGAGGAATTGACTCATAGGGACAGACCTGAGCCAAGACTCATGATGGCAACTGTCTGTCCCTATGTAGCCATTCCTATCTGTATCCTTGAAGTATGTAGAAGTAATGAGCCTATCGTTTTGTACCCTAATTTCCAGGTCTAAAAAGTGTATAATGGAAGTACTGGCCACGTGTTGGAGAACAATGCCTTGATCATTGGTGTTAAGCTCACCAATGAAGAAGTCCAAAGAGGCACGGTCTCCTTCCCAAAAGAGGAGGACGTCATCAATGTATTGTCCCCAGAAGATCAGCTCAGTCCTCTGTTGACCATAGATGACATCCTCCTCCCACTTGGCCCTAAAAAGATTAGCCATACTAGGCGCAAACTTGGCACTCATCGCCACTCCCCGACCTTGCAGATAGTAGGAACCATTGAACCAAAAATAGTTGTGGCTCATAGCAAAGGCGAGGAGATGGAGAAGGAACCGTTGCTCAACCCACGAATGCCCAAATCGCTCTCCAAAAAGCACTTCACAGCTTCTCTACCATGGCGATGGGAAATAATGGTGTATAAAGAGGCCACGTCAGCAGTAGCCATAATATACTCTTCTTTCCAAGTGATTTGCCTTAAAATGTTAATGACCTGTGTGCTGTCTTTAAGATGGGAAGGAGTTTTGGAGACAAGAGGCTGCAAAAAATTGTCTATGTACCTCCCAATCCTAGAAATAATGGAATCAATTCCGCTAATTATAGGGCGGCCAGGTGGGTTTATAGGGTTCTTATGAACTTTCAGGAGATAGAAGATCACCGAAATGCGGGGTGCAACCGGGATCAAGTAAAACTTCTCCTTTTTGTTCAAAATACCTTTACTGAAACCCTCATCTACTATCACCCTAAGTTCTCTCTTATATTTCTGAGTCAGATTATTTCCAAGATGAAAATATGTATCCTTATCAGATAAGATTCTATTCATCTCCTCTACATAGGAAGCACTGTCAAGAATGACAATACTGCCCCCTTTGTTAGCCAGGCGGACGGTAATGTCATTCCTCTGTTTAAGGGAGTCCAAACCCCTTTTAAAAACTGCATCCATCCTCTTTTTCTTTATGGTCAGTTTGTCAAGGTCTTTGAATACTAGGTCCCTAAAAACTCCAACTGAAGAGGCTGAATGGCTCAGAAGGTTAAACAATGAAGTATTTGACAAGGTGGTATGTTGAAACTCAGATGGAACCATAGTCCTATTACGAATAGGATTAGAGATAATATATCTCTGCACATTAAGTTTGCGAATGTACTTATAAATATCTATTTAGGTTTCAAACTTATTTAAGGGGCTTCTGGCAGATGAGAGAGAGGTTTGGAGTGCAGGGGGAATGGGCGTTTCTATCTTGCCCTCCCTCCTATATAAAGAGGATATGACGAGTTCTGACCACACCCCTGACAACGTTAAATTGGGTGAAATGCCGCGTAGGGTGGAGCTCTGACGTCACGACGCTGTAATGTGACTATCGCGGCCATCTTTGTGGTTGGAAACAAGTGCTATCCATCACAGACTGCTGCTTCTGACATGCCTGTTTTTATTTAACAAAATGTGAGTACCCTGGTTGTTTTTTAAGAAATAAATGTATCCTGGTTTTAAATACTACACCATGAGGAATTGCTTCTTTGTATTCTATGCATGTACCTATGAATTCCCATTTGGTGAGACTACAAGACCCAGCCATCTATGATCCAATTGCGTGGTTTTGTGGCGCTGTGGACATATCATGCTTGTTTGACCACCTGTAATTCAGTGGTCCATTTTCTTAAGAGGCCCGGTGTGTTGATGTTCGGTGGAGGATAATTTCATGCTCACCTAATTGCGTCTTTGTCTACACCGTGGGTGGTTCCAGTTTTTTCCCTGAACAAGGACTTTGTCTTAAACACTATGGACTCTTAATTTTTGTGTTTTTAGTGCTGCATACACTCATTTTTCACTTTGGTTAAAACCTTTTATCAAAAAAGAAAAAAAACTGTTTGCTGTAACTGATTATATGCATACACACCGGAGCTTTCCTAAAAGCTGGCAGGGGAAAAGCTTTAAAAACACGCCTAGGTTCCATTTTTGCAAAAGCATTTAGGAGCATCAAGCGTTTGGACTTCATTTATTTTATTGGCTAGAATATTAACAATATTTTGGCCATGGAAAAGTGCTAAACATGCCTATTGCTTAGGTACGTTTAGACATGTTTACACGTGTTTAGGTGCATTTTGTTCAGTCAAAACACTTCTTTCTTGAACGCACAAGCAATATTTTTTTAAGTGATTTATTTTTTCTTCCTGTTAACACTCCTGCCACTCCTGTAGATGTGTGCATAGACTAACATTGAGAGGTGTTTAGAGGCAAAAGAAAAAAGTCAAACGCCTGTAAAACAGCCATTTTTTAGCTCAAATGTGCACGAGGCCTAAAGTGTGAGCGTTTAACATACCTGGCCCAGACTGACAATGCTGCTGTCTCTGCTGTTCTCCTTCATCAAGTGTGGGAGTCATACAGGAGGTGTTTTACTGGCCTGTGGGCAGATGCAGTCTATTTTCTCCACTGCAGGTGGTGCTCAACCACAGCAGCATTCCAGAGGGAGATGATGTTGAGGGGAACAAGGTTCCAATCTGGTTTCTTGGGGAGTTTTTGATTGGATGCTGTAATGCTCCATGTGACTAGTGTAGGGACAGGTCACCCATCTGACAGGGGCAGTATTAACAGTAGGGAGAGGTTGCAGATGATTAAGGAAAGAGCAGGGACTCGCTAACCTTCCTGTAAGCCTTCCTGTTTGGGCATAGACCAGCCAGGCCACATTCTATCTATCGAGAGAGATGCTGTTGAAGCATCTGAGACCTGCTGTACACTGTTCTCTGCAACATTCTGTGAGTGCACATGGACGGGTTGTCTTCCTGCTGGCGAATCGTGCTTGTTTAGACTTTTATTACAATACAGTTCTGTTACTCCATTTGGACTCTGAGTGTGTACTGCCACCACACCACTCCGCATTCCCCACAGGCCAGATCACCAGGCCTAAAGAAAGGAGTGCAAATGCAGCTACCATATCTAAAGATTGATAAGCTGCAATATATTACATTTTTGGCTTTGGGTTTAATATCTCTTTAAATTCTTCTTCATTTGTGCCCTCCTCCCAGACTTCCAGACACCGCAGCTCACAGTGTAATGCCCCGTACACACGGTCGGATTTTCCGATGGAAAATGTCCAATCGGAGCGTGTTGTCAGAAATTCCGACCGTGTGTGGGCTCCATCGGACATTTTCCATCGGATTTTCCGACACACAAAGTTTGAGAGCGGGATATAAAATTTTCCGACAACAAAATCCGTTGTTGGAAATTCCGATCGTGTGTACACAAATCCGACGGAAAAAGTGCCACGCATGCTCAGAATAAATAAAGAGATGAAAGCTATTGGCCACTGCCCCATTTATAGTCCTGACGTACGTGTTTTACGTCACTGCGTTTAGAACGATCGGATTTTCCGACAACTTTGTGTGACCGTGTGTATGCAAGACAAGTTTGAGCCAACATCCGTCAGAAAAAATCCTAGGATTTTGTTGTCGGAATGTCCGAACAAAGTCCGACCGTGGGTGCGGGGCATAATGGTTTCATGCAGTTGGAGACACAACAGAAGGCGAGAGGAAATCTCTCCAAAGTAAGACATTTGTCACTAGAACGGGTGCCCCCATTGGACGATTTCTTTTCTATTCCTGTTACAGTGACAATTGTACCATGTTGTATTCCCCATTCTATCTCATCACATCCCATCCCTTTCTTTCCCACGGACAATGGTTACCAGTACCAATAGAGAGGGTGAATCTCTCCAGGGACACATAAAGCAATAAATATCTTAGTGTATGTGGGGGAAACAGAACTTAAAATTGCATACTGTAGTAGGTAAACAGCCCATCCCACACCTGTACCTCATGCATCTTGTACCAATTGGTGCAGAACTTACGATGATGCTCTCTAAACCATAGTGGACAGAGGATGACCAGCACTCCAAATTGCAAATAGTAGTACTTACTGAAAATACATGTCACACTGACATTTAGGGGACACAGGTCCCCTACATCAAAGGTAAAATATATAGGTGTATATGTTGTATGCATTTACAGCCAGCATTTTGGTAAATGAGCAATTTTATTTCTAATGATTAAAATTAACTATACTACACCTATACTTTTTTTAACAAAATTTGTTTTTCTGGGTCTTTAACTTGCTGTATTAATTTCAGAAAATATTTTGGAGAAAAAATTGGACTGTATTTTGCCTGGCTTGGACTCTATACATGGCTGCTAATTCCTGCCTCTTTGGTTGGGATAATAGTCTTTCTGTATGGCTGTATAACCATCGATGATGACATTCCTAGGTAAGGCTTAAAGGGAAACTTTAAAAGTTTTGGATCCGTTTTTATTAGTCTATGTCAGGGATCCTCAAACTACGGCCCTCCAGCTGTTGCAGAACTACACATCCCATGAGGCATTGTAAAACTCTGACATTCACAGACATAACTAGGCATGATGGGAATTGTAGTTCCTGAACACCTGGAGGGCCGCAGTTTGAAGACCCCTGGTCTATGTTCTTAGCCTGACTTTTTGTATTTTTTGCTTTATATATAAAATATTATTCTTACAAATAAATATTTGTACTGAACACACCCATTAAAATGATGTCAAAGCATTATGATTTTTTAAAAATAGCAAAGCAGAAGATATTTGCTTTCAGACTGTGTTTCTCTGATTGAAAGTCTCTGCTCAGATGTACAGAGGAACAAGGGGTGAGTCACTCCTTCAAACAATCAGCTGTCTGTGTGTAATCTGAGCTTGAGCTATTAAGTTCTCTAAACAGCAGAGATTCCCCACTCCCCCTCATCTGCTAATACCATTAGCAAACATAATTGCTTGCCCCCTGTTTTAACGTGTTGTCACAGGTTAATGCGCTATTTTTCCTCCTGCTGATATTGTACATGGCCAGACGCCATCGGTGGGTGGATTTTTCTTCCTTGTTGAGTGCCGGTCCACTAAATAACAAGCCATCCCAAATCTTGAATGGCGCATACGCTAGATCCGGCATACTCTCACTGGAATAGTGTGACCTTCCCAGGGTGCTCCTGTGACATCAGTGCCTCTGGAATTTTAAGAAGTACAAAACTAAAATTGAATTTTAAGAAAAATTAGTTAATTGCACAAATGACATTTATGAAGACTAGGAATGGGCTTGCAGTGCTGTATGCACAATGCATTTTTGTTTTGGGGGGTTAAAAGATCCGCTTTAAAGCTATCATGGTATATAAGTGGAAAGGAACCTGGAGCTACATTTACTGGCTGGGAAAATGGATAATTCTTACATAATTGAATTTTTGGGAACCAAACGTACTTTAAAGCCCAATTCCATTTTTGGGCATTTACAGCAAATATTGGTCCCAAGCAGCCTGTCTAAATAAAAAAGCAGGTCCCTGAGTGCTGTACTCACCTATCTCCTGCACTGTTCTCCACAGACTTCAGCCTCCAACCCTCTTCCAGGCTGGATGACACCCTGCATAATTTAACCCACTTACTTTAAGCTCAGGGTGTCAAGGCTCTGCCAAACAAATGGCCACTGCCCCACCTATAACTGCCCTTTGCAGCAAGGAGCACATAGAAGGGCTACACATGTAAAAGCTCAACTGACCGACCAATCTGCAACCAACCGAATGATCCTGTCTAACAGTATGCATTAAAAACAGGAGTTTAGTTTGCACACATTTGCAAATGCACGCGGCGTAAGCTGCAGATCCACTTCACGGCACCCCGATATTATCTGTAGTCCTAACTCTAAACTTTGAAAGCCTCCTCAATAGAAGCACATACATTATAATTTATAGGCAGAGGGCAGGTGAGCCTGGAGGGAACCTACCCTTCCTTAAATGCACAGGGGCACACTGGACACCCAGCATATAGCACAGTGTCAGTGAGGGTGTCCAGTGCGTCCCCTCACCAGTATTCCAACAGTGCAAACAAATGGCCACTGCCCCCACCTATAACTGGCCTTTGCAGCAAGGAGCACATGGAAAGGTGACGCATGTCAAACAAAACCAAAGAAAATAAATTCCCAGCGCAACTTACCGAACAATCTGCAACTAACCGAATTATCCTGTCTAACAGTATGTGTTAAAAACAGGTGTTTAGTTTGTACACATTTGCAAACAGATGCATAAGCTTCAGAGCCACTTCATAGCACGCCAATATTATCTGCAGTCCTAACTCAAAATTTTGAGAGCCTCCACAGTGGAAGCACATGCATTATAATGGATAGGCAGGTGAGCCCTGGTCGGTAAGCTGAGCTGGGAATTTTCTTTGGTTTTGGCAAGGCTCAGCCCCCTGCCCTGCGCTCACAAGAAAATGCAGAGTGTCCCAGGTTTCTGCAGCCTTTAGAATGTGACTCCACTGGAGGCAAAAAGGCTTTGAGCGCATCCTTAGTTAAAAAAACAAAAACAAAAAAAAACCTTCCTTTGAGCTTCTACCTATCCCCAAAATAAGGATTACAAGCCATCATGGATGCACCTTCAGAGTTGCCTTACAAATGATAAACTGAACAATAACAAAGTCTTTATATTGCGCCATACATCCCTGTAAATTTAATGTGAAAGTGACACTGGTACTCTTTGGGCTTCCACAGCAAAGAAATGTGCTACACTGACCAAACGTTCACCATGTGCCCACTATGTGACAAGGCGTGTGACTACTGGAATCTAAGCTCTGCCTGCAGTACAGCTCGTGCCAGCCACTTATTTGACAACCCGGCCACTGTCTTCTTTTCTATTTTCATGGCTCTTTGGGGTAAGTAGATTCATAGATTATTTAAAAAAAATAAAAAATAAAAAAAGTAATATATAAAATGCAAAGCAACACTACACAAAGGATGATTAAGAATATGAGTATGCGCCATGTACTTGTTGTTCAAAATTATCCTGTTCTCTTTGTATAACTAACTATTCACTAATAAAAAAAGAGAAAAAAATGTTTAATATCTAAACGTATGTGTTGCCTTTCATTTTAAACAGAATGGGTTGTTTTACAAGGTAAGGGTTTACATATAATTTAAAGATATATGGTTCATAGGTACATAGTTGTGCTTTGTTTTTGTGTTTCTTTTTACTTACTAAAGTTCAGGTAGTGAATTTGAGAGTTCCATCTATGGCAAAATCCTTGTGGTAACCCTTTTTTATACTACCAAATATGACATAGGCTTTAAAGAAGTCCACTAAAAACAAATATTTAGCTTATATGGATGGATCCCAATGAGTTCATATACCTACAATCTTCTATTACTTATGGCCAGCTAAAGCAGTCATGCTCAGCAATGGAAAGCCAAACTTGTTTTAAATGATTGGGAATCTAGCCTTGAATGTGTGATTCCCTTGTAAAGTTTGGTAAGTGATGTTTGGAATCACAGAGATTTAAAGGTCAGCCCATAGGCATTAACTGAAATGTCCATACTGAATAGGCTAACAATGTCAATGAACATCCCCTTCCCTGTGCCTACCATTCTCTTCTGGCCATACATATAAGAGTGTCCATACCAACAAAAGGTAAAGTAAGTGAAATAAACTATGTATAAAGTTGATTATGTTCCCTTCATGCTTTGCAATATCAAATGCTACCTAGTCTTTTAAGGGCCAACCTAAACTAATATTTAGGCTTTAGGTAAATCCTAGTGTATACACCCACAAACCTTTAATAACACTATGTGATTTAAAGTACAATTAAAGGCACCGATATGTAGGGTGGTCTAAACAAGGACCAACTCTAGTAACTATGCAATGTAATAGCTTCATAGAGTAAATATAAAACTTCCTTTACCCCAAAGCTGAGCTAAATCATCCTTCATTTGTGTCTCACATGCTCCCCATCCCAGACACTGCAGCTCACCGTGTGGGAGGGTTTCACCAACAGAGGCAGTGCTGTCAGTCCAGAAAGCAATGGGCAGGACTAGGTGTGGCCAGGTGTTGATTGACAAGCTACAGGCTTGTGAATCACCAGTGACAATGCTGATAGCCACACCCCCTTGCAACATCTTCTCATCCCACTGCAGTGGAAGCAGATATACAAGAGTGGTGACTCTACTCTGAATCCAGGAGCACTGCAATATCATGATAGGTGGACTGGTGGATGGGCTGCACCCATAGCCAAGGCTTTATCCAATTTTGGTTAAAGCTACACAGTTTGTTTTTATCTACAGGCACCTCTTCTCTGAATAGGCATTGTTTGTAAGGATAAATTAACCCAATATACGGTCAGCTATTAGTTTTAGAGTGCCAAGTTCATATAAAATAAGTGAAAATCCATCACTGAATAGGAGACCCCCTTGTTGGGTGGAGCCTGGAACTTGAGAGATCTCTCAGCCCACAGGCATCAACTGAAACGTCAATATTGGGAGGACTGACCCTTTAAGACTTTCAAGAAAGTTAAGACCGTGATCCTTTCTGTGCATCTGAAACTGAGTAGAATAAACCTCTCCAAGTCAGACACTGGATCCTTATGTAAGCCTGACTCATCTTGAATTTGAGCATCCGGTTACAATATGTTCTCTGAGCAGAATACTCCGCTTATGTTGGACATTCTGTGTGTTGATTGACACTACCATTGTGCTGAGCAGAGCAGGGTCATCTACTCTTACCCATCGCTAGCAGACAGTGCATAGATTGCGGGGAAAATGTCATACATTATTACTCACATGTACATTTCAGGAATAGGACAATGAGCGGTCTCTGCTCCATTGATTCAGTCTAATTGGGGGAGGGGGTGCATTTATCCTCAGTGACTTTCTTGTTCTTTGAAGAATCAGGCAATTTGTTAAGAGGCCGCGATAATGGCTCCATGCTCATATTCCACTCTGATATCTGATTGGAAAAATTCCCCTTTCCTGTAAAAATGAAACTCTGGCTTGAGGGTATAGCTAATTGTACGCTTATGTTTAACTAGAAATGGGGATTAAATAATGCCCTTTACTCCTATCTTAAAAAATAAAGATCAGGTTTATTTATGATATTTTTCTCGACAACACATAGGGATTGATTTACTAAAGGTGCAAAGTGCAGCTGTACTCTGCAAGTGCAGTTGCTCTAGAGCTTAGTAAATGACGTAACGCTTAACTTTGCAAAGAATACCCAATCACGTGCAAGGAAAATAAAAAACAGCATTTTTGTTTGTACATGATTGGATGATGGAAGTCAGCAGAGCCTCTGCCCATTTGGAGCAACTGCACTTTGCAAAGTGCACGGACGGCCTATTTGCCTTTAGTAAATCAACCCCATAATTCGCTTGGCTGAGCACTGGTCAGAGTCTTAAGCCTCGTACACACGGTACGAAAATCAGAAGGGGATTGTCATTTGACAGGCTGTTGTCCAAAGTTCATACCGGTTTTATGCTCCTTTCAACAATTGTTTTCCAATTTTCGGATAACAAATGTTGGATGACAGGCTAATGTATTTTTGTCAAACGACAGCTCCACGTCAGATTTTCAGATGGTCAGTACACAAATTTGACACACAAAAGTCAAAAGTACAAACACGCATGCTCGGAATCAATGCTCACCAAACACGAAATTAGCAGAAGGGGCCCAAAGGGTGGCGCTCAAGAGTAGTACGTCACTACGTTCGTGTTTGTAGCACGACATATTGTGTAACGTTAGTATGCAAGACAAGGGCACACGCCCTTTTGACAAAAATCAGAAGCTCGGTTGCCCAACAATCGTACCGTGTGTACGAGGCTTGCGGAATAGGACCATTGTAAATGGTGTTTCTTGTTTAATATGGAACTCATTGGAGTTGATTTACTAAAACTGGAGAGTGCAGCTATGCATGGTAGCCAATCAGCTTCTATCTTCAGCTTGTTCATTTAAGCTTTGACAATAAAACCTGGAAGATGAGTGGTTTCTGTGTAGAACTGCAGCAGATTTTGCACTCTCCAATTTGAGTAAATTGCATGGTTTTATCTACTATATACTATTTATATCTTTTGTGTTCACTTTCATTTTTTGCAAAAAAAACTACTAAAACTTAAATAATAATAAATATCTTGTCACTCTACTTTAGAGCTGCTCAATTCTCCTACCTAACTCAATTGTGACTTATACATTTTAATAAATTCACAACACAATACATCAAAAAGTATTACATAAAAGATAAAAATAAAAAATGTGCTGAAAATTAAATGCAATGCTACTTTACAAGTGCATTATAACATACTCATATTGCATACATATGTGCGTAATATTTTTCCTTAAGAACACCATGCGATCTCTTGAAATACAGTCCATTAACAATAATTCAGTCCCAAATATTATTCCAGTGCTGAAATGCTACAAATCTGATAAAAGCAAGCTAAATTGATTAGTGATCTCTGAGTCTAGCCTAGGAAAGGTTCAAATCTGCTAAGAACACAAATTCCACTCAATTTACTGTTAGTTTTTACTCTTCTTTTGTGAGGGCCTGCAGCATCTTGTTGCATGATTGTGAAGCTGAACTCTGGGCATTAAAGCTGTCTTTGAAAGATATTCTTGAACAACCAACAGGAACATTTGTAATTGTATTCTCCAAATGCCATATTATTCCACGTAACAAGAGGAAGGCAATAGACAGCCAAAATGTTTTAGGGGCAAAAAATCTCCCTTCATCAGCGTTTGGCCAATGTAGCATAAAAGGTGTCTATTGGATTCAAAGCAAAAACTCCTGGATGTTCCGTAAATCTCTGACAGAAATATTGTGCAATTGTGCCTGCCTCTATGGCCAAGTGATGGGAAGCTTCACCTGATCTTGAGGTCACTCTTTGAAAGTGCACAAAGGTCAGCTAGCATTTTCACAAGGTCAGGAATGTCAGCTGAAGACACAGGTGTTTTGAGGAAGGAGGAAGGAGGAAAGAGGGGTAGCAGTCATTCCCTTTGAGGGGTTACTGCTGTGGGAGGAGTCACTGCACTGGGTATAAACGTCAGCTTGAGCTACTGAGTTCTGTAAATAATATTTTTTTTTCAGCAGGCGGTAATGAGAAACTGGAAAATACACTAAAAGGATCCAAAAATCCACCTGCTAGCTCAAAAGAAAAACATAATATTATTAAGCAATATTTCATATATACCTGAGCAACCAGTCGAAATTCCCTACGTGGGCGGCTCTGTCGGCTGCCT
Source organism: Lithobates clamitans (assembly GCA_037952925.1). NCBI lineage: Eukaryota > Metazoa > Chordata > Amphibia > Anura > Ranidae > Lithobates > Lithobates clamitans. The sequence continues at coordinate 716,156 of JBBGZY010001477.1, forward strand.
CCCACCCAAGATCGTTTGATTGAAAAATTGAAGGAGTCGGGCAGAAAATTGTCCGCTGCATCTCATTGGATCCGGTATTCTGACAGGTGCCCGTTATGGCTGTCAAAATACAATAGCTGCAGAGGAAGATTCCTCATTTTGAATCCGTAGGCTGGATGAAAATAATCTGTGTGTTTACTCAGCTTTAGACTTGCATTGGAGAAAGATTAGTAAAGGGCAACCACTGTGTAGCAAGGCAAACTAGGAGGTAGAGCCTAAATATGTATTGAGCAAACATGGCTGCCTCCACGTACCTGTGCAATTACAAATATACTAATTAGAATTAAAACTACATTTTTTTTAAAACAAACAATTAAATCATTCTTTTTACATCAAGCTGATCTCTTATACTTTTATATCTGACTATATTATTATAAAGACTATACATCCCCCTAGATATGAACTATACAGTAGATAATGAACAATCTTGTCTCTTTCTTTCTGTCCATGTTGGCTTCATTTTAACTGTTATTCCTTCTGACTTCCAGCTACCTTATTCCTTGAACACTGGAAACGATTGCAAATGAGGTTAAGCTACTTTTGGGACCTTACAGGCTTGGAAGAAGAAGAGGTAAGTCTTCCATATTTATATATTTAAAAAAACAAAATTATAAAAAATGCCTAATTAAAATGACAGGCAGATACTGACAACCTGGCAACAGTACTGCAGAATGCACTGTAAAATTTTAAACTGCTCCCTGAACATCAGTGATTTACTACTGATTATAAGCAATTGAAAAGCTTTTTTTTTTTATTTAAAGCCAATGTGATTTCAAAAAGCAAAACAAGATCTACAATGTTCAAATTTGTAAAATGCTGTCTAAGGCTGGCAGCACACGTGCCCACATACATGTTCTGTATATGTGCATTAATATTCTTTCTCAATACCTATACAGTAAAAAAATTGTTCTTACGGAGAAAAAGGAGACTGAAAAAAAAGTAAATATTAGAAAATAATACGTTTTGATACATAACAACAGCCATTGACCAAGGCTTGTTAATACCTGTTGCCATCACATTTAAATGTTTTTTTTATGTGTTTGGTTGTGCTGCTATTGACTTCTATGGACCTCCCACTGCACTGAAATGCAGAAAAAAACAAAGATATCGCATTCCAGGCTACGATGGGAAGAGACACTATCTTTGTTACAGGAACCAAAGCACATGCATTTTAGCTCATCTGAATATGTGCGTTAAAAGAAATAGTGTGATGGACCGTTAATTAAATTAACTGAATTACCCCAAAAATCCCACACCCTCTAATAAGAAAAAAAAGTATGTTTCAAGCAGCTTAAATAGTTAGTTCACCTTTAAAGAAAAATTTCAAAGGTGGCCTAACACAGGCCTCTCTTCACCCCGCACCCCTGGTCCCCGCTGTACTTACCACCAGCGATCCTCAGCTGTCACGGCTCCCCTGGTCACTCCACCGTTCTGGGGATCTGAAATCCCTGCAGCTCTCTCCTCCGTCCTGCCCTGCCAGGATGGACCAGATGGCTTCTGATTGGTCAGCATCGTCACATGAACAGACAAGATTAGACTCCATCTAGTCTGTCCTGGCATCGCAGAATGGAGAAGAGAGAGAAGTGGGGATTTCAAGCCCCGGACCAGTGGAGCGGCTGCTAAAGCCACGACAGCTGAGGAGCACCGGTGGTAAGTACGGTGGAACTGGGGGCTGGGGACGGGCAATAGGTCTAGTGTTAGGTCACCTTTACAGTTTTATACCTGAGGATAATTGAGAGTTTCTACTTTGGCAAACTTTTGCTGATGGTAAAATCTATAATTTCTCTGCAAAATTGGTAATTTTGCTGCAAAACCACATAGATGAAGTCACTTCACTTGTCTCCAGCTGCTTCATTGATCAACGGGAACATGTGAGAAAAAGAACAGCGTGGGCAAGCTCCAGCTCTACCAGGAAGTGCCAAAGTTTTGCCTGATCCAAATGGCTTGGCATTTGGGAATAGAGTGGGTACTAAAGCTGCTGTAGGTACATGCAGGAACCTCAAGGCTGCAGCACTTTATAAACATTTTTTTCAATTTGTTAAAATGTAAGTTATTTTATAGTACACTATTAGACAATAAATATATGTATCCTATTGTTGGCTTGCTTTTGCAAATGCTGTTTGCCAGGCTGTGTTTGGTATCAGTACTTTGAGCCTCAGACCTGCAAAAGCCAGTGAAATTTTAAAATTCCTTATTTGCATACTCATTCTTGGCCAGTAAAATACTGAGACCAAAGCATTGGCATACCAGCCAGGCAGCTAGCATTTTTTGAAGTCAAGGTCAGCAATGACTGGTTTCTATTACAGATCTTCAGAATAAATCCTAAAAATAAATTTGGTTGCTATACTGACAGCTCTGCCGTGCTTCCATTTTTCATAATTCAGCATCAAAACCGTGTCTGTCATTGTTATACTGTAATTATATGACTTCTAACTAGTTTATATCAAATAAACATTTTTCACAGTGAACACTATTACTAATTTAATGTGGGTTTAGTTCTGCATTAATTTTAATGCACTTTGAATGGGCTTTTGTGTTCGCTCATAAATTATTAGACATGCACATGCTCCCATGCCCCGGGATGTCTATTAAAAGACAATATTTTCTTACTGTTGAGAAGATATGAACTAGTGAAACTTTCAGTCACCTTGTTTTTTAATGTGGAAAGTTTTTCTGGTTAATGGCTTTGCATAGAGCATCATTATCTGTCAAAAAGGAGCATGTTAGATTGCTAAAAAAGACATGTTCATTGAGTTTCACCAAAACACAGAAATATATCAAAAACCTAACGTTCTCAGAACCCTAAAGCAACAGTTCGAAGGAAGGCAAAAAACCTTCTAAAACATGGTCAAATTTTCTCCAACAGAAAATATGTATATATACAGTATCTCACAAAAGTGAGTACACCCCTCACATTTTTGTAAATATTTTATTATATCTTTTCATGTGACAACACTGAAGAAATGACACTTTGCTACAATGTAAAGTAGTGAGTGTACAGCTTGTGTAACAGTGTAAATTTGCTGTCCCCTCAAAATAACTCAACACACGGCCATTAATGTCTAAACTGCTGGCAACAAAAGTGAGTACATCCCTAAGTGAAAATGTCCAAATTGGGCCCAAACTGTCAATATTTTGTGTGGCCACCATTATTTTTCAGCACTCCCTTAACCCTCTTGGAGTTCACCAGAGCTATTGGAGTCTTCCCCTCCTCCAGGAGGACATCACAGAACTGGAGGATGTTAGAGACCTTGCGCTCCTCCACCTTCCATTTGAGGATGCCCCACAGATGCTCAATAGGGTTTAGGTCTGGAGACATGCTTGGCCAGTCCATCACCTTTCCCCTCAGCTGCTTTAGCAAGGCAATGGTCATCTTGGAGGTGTGTTTGGAGTCGTTATCATGTTGGAGGGGGATCATGCTCTGCTTCAGTATGTCATAGCACATGTTGGCATTCATGGTTCCCTCAATGAACTGTAGCTACCCAGTGCCGGCAGCAGTCATGCAGCCTCAGACCATGACACTCCCACTACCATGCTTGACTGTAGGCAAGACGCACTTGTCTTTGTACTCCTCACCTGGTTGCCGCCACACACACTTGACACGATCTGAACCAAATAAGTTTATCTTTGTCTCATCAGACCACAAGAGTTCCAGTAATCCATGTCCTTAGTCTTGTCTTCAGCAAACTGTTTGCAGGCTTTCTTCTGGGATGAGAGCCATGCAGACCAATTTGATGCAGTGTGCAGCGTATGGTTTGATCACTGATAGGCTGGCGCCCCACCTCTTCAACCTCTGTAGTAATGCTGGCAGCACTCATATATCTATTTCCCAAAGACAACCTCTGGATATGAAGCTGAGCATGTGAACTCAACTTCTTTGGTCGACCATGGTGAGGCCTATTCTGAGTGGAACCTGTCCTGTTAAACCGCTGTATGGTCTTGGCCACCGTGCTACAGCTCAGTTTCAGGGTCTTGGCAATATTCTTATAGACTAGGCCATCTTTATGTAGAGCAACAATTCTTTTTTTCATATTCTCAGAGAGTTCTTTGCCATGAGGTGCCATGTTGAACTTCCAGTGACCAGTATGAGAGTGTGAGAGGGATACTCACTTTTGTTGCCAGGGGTTAAGACATTAATGGCTGTGTGTTGAGGTATTTTGAGGGGACAGCAAATTGACACGGTTATACAAGCTGTACACTCACTACTTTACATTGTAGCAAAGTGTAATTTTTTCAGTGTTGAGGGATGATGTTTTCAGACGATTCTTGCAAAAAAATATGTGCACACCTTTTTTGCAAGCGTTTTCTGGTTGGTCCAACTACGTCAAGGATCATTTCTTCCACAAAATGAAATGTGAGTGCTGCTCAGTGGAGTAATACTCTGAGCCCAGGCTAGGTTCATGACAGCCTAGGCTTAAAAGAATTGGGGTGACTGAAGACTGAGGACATCTAAAGAAGAAAAGGAATGACTGCTGGAGATAGGTCTGAATCCCCCTCTTTTGCCCACTGAAGCCTTCCCAAATACTTCTTCTTTCTGATCCTTCCTCTGAAGATGCAATGCTGTGTGCACGTGTGGCCAATCGCCGGGTCCAAGCACTGCCACATGGGGAGGGCACTTAGTCATGTGTAACACCAACCCAAATCAAACAGGAACCTACACAGGGATTTATACATGGATTGCAGAGGGTGAACAGGTAATGGGAGAGCAAATGGCAGACAAGTATCAGAGTTGTACAGGGCGTGCTATTCCATTGCCAGTTTCACTGAGAGAAAAATGTATTTTAGGACATTGCCAAGCAAAATCCATCACAAATAATAACATGTTGTGGGGAGGGTGCTGGACTTTATGGAAATGGAAATGGGAGAGACTATAATTCCCAAAATAAGCAGTAGGTAACTCCTGATTCAAAATTCAACAGGGAGTATCAGTAGCACTGGTAGGTGCATGGAGATGAATGCATTGAGGGACAGGTATTGTGAATGCATTGGAGGTGCATGGATTAGGGAAGTGGTCTCCAAACTGCAGCCCGGGGGCCAAATGCGGCCCTCTGTTTGCCTTTATCTGGCCCTTGGGGCACTATTCCTCCCACTGTTACGAGACACTATTTTGCCATCTAACACCAAAAATAGGGCATAAATTCCCCCACTGACACAAATAATGGGGCACTACTCCTCTCACTGATACAAGAGGCACTATTCTGCCATCTGACACCAAAAATGGGGCATCATTTCTCCCACTGGTACGAGACACTATTTTGCCATCTGACGCCAACAATGGGGCATCATTTCTCTCATTGACACCAATAATGGGGCACTATTCCTCCCACTGATATGAGACACTATTCTGCCATCTGAAACCAACAATGGGGCATAATTTCTCTCACTGACACCAATAATGGGGTGCTATTCCTCCCTATGATACCAATGATGAGACTTTATTCCTCCCCTAATACCAAATGTGATGATGATGTTTACTCCCACTAATGGCAGGAAAATTTCCACTCCCGATCGCCACACTCTGGCCCCCCTAAAGTCTAAAGGGCAATAAACTGGTCATTTCTTTAGAAAGTTTGGAGACCCTTGGGTATGGAGACATCCAAAGCAAGGCTGTCATTTTTATCAAGAGTGAAAACTCCCTTAAAACCCATTTTACACATATGCATTGCAACTGCAAACATGATCAGAGTTGAATCTTAGTCTATTCAACACTGGAAAATATCTGTGACCAATTAAAGAAAATTTTCTAGGAAAATTATAACTTCAGTTTTTTTGTAAATTTTCCATATAATATAGCAATGTTCCCCTTCTTGCAGCTGCAGTAACTTTCTTAGAAGGACATTGAGGGCCCACCCATATCTAGTGTGCCACAGTGCACACTACAAAGGAAGGTGTAACTGCATTGCTATTCATTTTGATTGGCTGCCTATTACATACAGTACATAATACACCTGCTCTACAGGTTGCGGTGTGCTGTAGTGTATATTATGTATATAGTGTATATATATATATATATATATATATATATATATATATACATATACATACAGTTGTGCTCATAAGTTTACATACCCTGGCAGAATTTTTTAATTTCTTGGCCATTCTTCAGAGAATATGAATGATAACACAAAAACATTTCTTTCACTCATGGTTAGTGTTTGGCTTAAGCCATTTATTATCAATCAACTGTGTTTACTCTTTTTACATCATAATCACAACCAGTGGCAGCTGGTGCTCAAAATTGTTGGGGGGCGCAAACAAACTAAAAAATACTTAGAAAAAACCCATCAATTGCAGCCTCACTGTGCCTATCAAATTCAGCCACTTTGCCCATCAAATGCAGCCACTGTGCCATCAATTGCAGCCCCTGTGCCCATCAAATGCAGCCACTGTGCCATCAGTTGCAGCTATTGTGCCATCAATTGCAGCCACTGTGCCCAGCAAATGCAGCCACTGTGCCATCAAATGTAGCCACTGTGCCCATCATTTGCAGCCACTGTGCCCATCAAATACGGCCACTGTGCCCATCAAATGCAGCCACGGTGCCATCAATTGCAGCCACTGTGCCCATCAAATGCAGCCACTGTGCCATCAGTTACAGCCATTGTGCCATCAATTGCAACCACTGCGCCCAGCAAATGCAGCCATTGTGCCATCAAATGTAGCCACTGTGCCCATCATTTGCAGCCACTGTGCCCATCAAATACGGCCACTGTGCCCATCAAATGCAGCCACTGTGCCAATCATATGCAGCCACTGTGCCCATCAAATACAGCCACTTTGCCATCAAATGTAGCCCCTGTGCCCATCATATGCAGCCACTGTGCCCAGCAAATACAGCCACTGTGCCCAGCAAATACAGCCACTGTTCCCATCATATGCAGCCACTGTACCCATCATATGAAGCCACTGTGCCCATCATATGCAGCCACTGTGCCCACCAAATAAAGCCACTGTGCCCACCAAATAAACCCACTGTGCCCATCATGTGCAGCCACTGTGCCCACCACATACAGCCACTGTGCCCATCATATGCAGCCAGGCGCCTCCCCCGGCTGTCACTTTGACCAACCCCCCGCGGCTGGTCCGGCGGCACTTACTGCTCGTGTGGCATCGCTCTGCTACTCTCCTGGAGTGGGCTCTTCATCTCTTCTTCTGCAGTGGCAGGAAGCAGCGACTCCTGTGTCCACTTTGGCTCCTCAGGCTTCCTCCGCCACTTCTCCTCTTCCGCCAAAGCGTTAGGCATCCAATAGGATCGCCTAATGCTTTGGCTAATTGGGAGACAGGTCTCACTGACCTGCCTCCTGATTGGCAGGGAGGAATGTTAATGTGAAAATAGCGAAAATTAATTTGCTATGTCACACAACTGGGTGGGATCGGGACGCAATGCTCTGCTTCCCGAGCCCACCCTATATTGAAGCCTATTAGAGCCTCTGCTTCAAAATACACACCCCCCCACTGATCCCCGCCATAGTATTTGAAGTGTCCGGCGTCCTGAAAGGGACTGGGCACATGAATAAGGAGCGCGGCAGAGGTGTCAGGGGGGCCGCGCCCATGCGCCCACAATGCACAGACCACCACTGATCACAACAGAAACTACCCAAATTACCCTGATCAAATGTTTACATAGCCTGGAAATTTTGGCCTGATAACATACACACAAGTTGACACAAAGGGGTTTGAATGGCTATTAAAGGTAACCATCCTCACCTGTGAACTGTTTGCTTGAAATTAGTGTGTGTACAAAAGGTAAATGAGTTTCTGGACTCCTGACAGGCCCTTGCATCTTTCATCCAGTGCTGTACTGACAGTTCTGGATTCAGAGTCATGGGGAAAGCAAAAGAATTGTCAAAGGATCTGGAAAAGGTAGTTGAACTGTATAAAACAGGAAAGGGATATAAAAAGATATCCAAGGAATTGAGAATGCCAATCAGCAGTGTTCAAACTCTAATCAAGAAGTGGAAAATGAGGGGTTCTGTTAAAACCAAACCACGGTCAGGTAGACCAATTAAAATTTCAGCCACAACTGCCAGGAAAATTGTTCGGGATGCAAAGAAAAACCCACAAACAACTTCAGGTGAAATACAGGGCTCTCAGAAAACATGTGGTGCGGCTGTTTCAAGTATCACAATAAGGAGGCACTTGAAGAACGATGGGCTGCATGGTCGAGTCGCCAGAAGAAAGCCATTACTACGCAAATGCCACAAATTATCCCACTTACAATACGCCAAACAGCACAGAGACAAGCCTCAAACTTTCTGGCACAATTTCATTTGGAGCGATGAGACCAAAATTTAGCTTTTTGACCACAACCAGAAGCTCTACATTTGGAGAGGAGTCAACAAGCCCTAGGATGAAAGGTACACCATTCCTACTGTGAAACACGGAGGTGGATCGCTGATGTTTTGGGGATGTGTGAGCTACAAAGGCACAGGAAATTTGGTCAAAATTGATGGCAAGATGAATGCAGTATGTTATCAAAAAATACTGAAGAAACATTTGCATTCATCAGTCTGGAAGCTGCGCATGGACATACATGGACATTCCAACATGGCAATGATACAAAACACAAGACCAAGACCAAGTCGACCTGTCATTGGCTACAGCAGAAAAAAGTGAAGGTTCTGGAGTGGCCATCTCAGTCTCCTGAAATCAAAATCATTAAGCCACTCTGGGGAGATCTCAAATGTGCAGTTCATGCAAGACAGCCCAAGAATTTACAGGAACCGGAGGCCAAGAGGAATGGGCAGCTTTACCATCTGAGAAGATAAAGAGCTTCATCCACAAATACCACAAAAGACTTCAAGCTGTCATTGATTTTAAAGGGGGGAATACATGGTATTAAGAACGGAGGTATGTAAACTTTTGATCAGGGTCATTTGGCTAGTTTCTGTTGTCATTATGATTTAAAAAGAGTAAACACAGTTGATTGATGATAAATGGCTTCAGCCAAACACTAACCATGAGTGAGAGAAAAGTTTTTGTGTTACCATTCATATTCTCTGAATTGCCAAGAAATCATAAATTCTGCAAGGGTATGTAAACTTATGAGCACAACTGTATGTATATATATATATACACAGTAGGCAAAATAGTTATTTGATCCCATGCAGATTTTGTACGTTTGCCCGCTTACAAAGAAATGAAAGGTCTATAATTATTTATCATAGGTGTATATTAAATGATAGAGACTATCAACCAAAAATTAAAAAAAAACACATTATAAAAATGTTATAAATTGAGTTGCAGTTCAGTGAGTAAAATAAGTATTTGATCCCCAAGAAAAACATGACTTAGTATTTGGTAGAGAAACTCTTGTTGGCAGGCACAGAGGTAAGACGTTTCTTGTAGTTGATTACCAGGTTTGCACACATCTCAGGAGGGATTTTGGTCCACTCTTTTTTACAGATCTTCTCTAAATCCTTAAAATGGTTGTAAAGTCAGAAGGTTTTTTTATCTTAATGCATTCTGTGTGTGCAGCAGCCCCCCTCAGCCCCCCCTAATACTTACCTGAGCCCATCTCAATCCAGCGATGTTGCAGGAGAGTCTCGTCTGTCCAGGACTCTCCCTCCTCATTGGCTTAGACAGTAGCGCAGTATAATTGTAATAAATGATCGTGTAGCTTAATGACGGTGTCATATACACTCTACATACGTCACCCTTCCTGAACGCCTTTAGAGCCAGAGTGTGCTTCGGTAGAGATCGGTGAAATCTCAGCATTTTGCAATTCCTCCTTGCGGTTTGGCTCTCTAGGTCCTGGAAGGCGCATCGTCAATGACGTAATTTGCGGTCGCCGTAAGGTCACATTCTGACGCGTTTCATCATCACGACCTTTTCAAAGGGCGTCTACTACTTTTTTAATAAGTGGTTAAATGGTATTGGAGCCCCAGATCGAGGGAGATTATCAGTGGTCTTGTATGTCTTCCATTTTCTAATTATTGCTCCCACAGTTGATTTCTTCACACCAAGTTGCTTGCCTGTTGCAGATTCAGTCTTCCCAGCCTGGTGCAGGTCCACAATTTTGTTTCTGGTGTCCTTCGACAGCTCTTTGGTCTTCACCATAGTGGAGTTTGGAGTGTGGCTGTTTGAGGTTGTAGACAGGTGTCTTTTATACTGATAACAAGTTCAAACAGGTGCCATTAATACAGGTAATGAGTGGAGGACAGAGGAGCCTCTTAAAGAAGAAGATACAGGTCTGTGAGAGCCAGAAATCTTGCTTGTTTGTAGGTGACCAAATACTTATTTTCCACCATAATTTGCAAATAAATTCTTTCAAAAATTAGACAATGTGATTGTCTGGATTTGTTTCCACATTTTGTCTCTCATAGTTGAGGTATACCTATGATGACAATTACAGGCCTCTCTCATCTTTTTAAGTGGGAGAACTTGCACAATTGGTGGCTGACTAAATACTTTTTTGCCCCACTGTATATACTGTATATAAAAAATGTAATGCATATAAAACACACCTCATGCTGAACAATACTAATTTAAAGTTAAGCAGCCCATAGATTATGCAATTTTCTTTCCTTCCACTAGGAATCCCTCCCGCAGGGCTATTGTGTTTTGCAGTAATCATTGTGAACACAATGATTACGGCTAGCGGCTATAGCCAGCCAGCCAGTCTTCACATGCAAAAAATCTAACAGGCTGGTTGTACCCAAGTCCATCTCTGTTGAACTGGCTGAAATTTAAACCATCTATGGCCAGCTTTAGTGTTGCAGCAATAGCTGTTTTATTATGACTCTTACAAGGCTAATATTTTTTTTCATTTTGGCTCCATACACACTGAGCTTAAAAGAAAACCGGCAGTTCCTTTGGCAGAAAAAAACATTCATTTTTTCTACCTGTAGAAGTAGCAATTTTTAAGCCAGTGTGAATTTAGCCTTAACCTTATTTCTAAAAGCAGATGCAGCAGGAGTTGTGAGACTCTCCTGCTTTGCATCATGGCTATGAAATGTGCAGTCAGGAAGTTTGAAAACCGATATTCCATGTAAGCAGACTGGCTCTTTAATCCAAGCACTATCCGTATATATGGATTTCTCAGTTGAGTTAATAATTTCTGACCTTATTTTTGTATTAAACACATTGGGTTACTTATGATCAAAATATGCACGTTGCAAAAGAAACATTTAGAAATTCCTTAGATTCCCTTTATAACAGTTTACATCTGTTTTCTCTTTAATATGTCTTCAATGATCCGACTAGATTAAAAAAGCCAATATCTGAACATGTTGGATCTGCACTGTGGCACTAGATTGGTTTCTGGGCCTATAATAAGATTACATTTTCAGTTTTGCAATTTTAGTTTTATCCCCATGCATTCTATGTCAAGGCATTTCCATCTTTCTTTGGCTTCCAAACAGACATACAATCTGCAAACTAATGTATTAGGGCTGTTACTGATTAAAATTTTCGTGTTTGATTAATCTTTTTTTTTAATCGACTAATTTCGATTAATTATAATGCACATACAGATCCGACTACTTTTAGCTGATTTAGCACCGTTGTTATGGCAACAGCCAAAGCCAGACATAGCGGGGCATGGCTAGGACGTCACACGTCATAAACTCAGCCTCACCGTGCCCATAATATCAGCCTTACCGTACTCATAATTCGCAGCCTCACCATGCCCATAATATCAGCCTTACCGTACTCATAATTTGCAGCCTCACCGTGCCCATAATCTTAGCCTTACCGTGCCCATAATCGCAGCCTCACCGTGCCCATAATCTCAGACTTACCGTGCCCATAATCTCAGCCTCACCGTGCCCATAATTGCAGCCTCACCGTACCCATAATCGCAGCCTTACCGTGCCCATAATCGCAACTTTACCGTGCCCATAATCTCAGACTTACCATGCCCATAATCGAAGCCTCTCCTTTCCATAATGCAGTCTCACCGTGCCCATAATTGCAGCCTCACAGTGCCCATAATCGCAGCCTCACCGTGCCCATAATGCAGTCTAACCGTGCCCATAATGCAGTCTCACCGTGCCCATAATCGCAGCCTCACCATGCCTATAATCACAGCCTCACTGTAGTCAGTGCCTGTGCCTGGATAACACAGTCTGCAGTCATCTCCTGCTGTGTGTCTCGGAGCTGAGTGTGAAAACTTTGGCCGCGCTGTGAGAAAAGTCCCGCCCTCCTCCTAGATCAGCTCATGTGATAGACAGAACACTGTGTCTATCACACGAGCCGATCTAGAAGGAGGACGGGACTTTTCTCACAGTGTGGCCAAAGTTTTCACACTCAACTCGGAGACACACAGTGGGAGATGCCCGCAGACTGTGTATGACATATAGTGGAGGAGGAGGGAGCGGAGCACTGCAGCCACAGCTTGGCCCAAGGCGGCCCCAGGGCAGACAGCCTATCGATCAAAAAAAGTTTGATCGATTAAAAAAATGAACGATTAATCGAGGAATTAATCTTTAATTTCCACAGCCCTAGTATTTACATCTTGCTACCCTATAGCTATGGACACATTTTTTTTACCTGTCTGCTGCTCCAGGCTCCCTCCTGAGGTGGGTCACAGAGGAGGACCACTGTGTGACCAAAAGTACTAATTGATTGTGTCTCCCTTCAATAAAAAAAACACATGGCATGTTGTATGTCATGGCAGGGTCACATGAATGTCCTCAGGAGGGACCCTAAATGGCATATCATGACAGGAAGAGATGGACAATCTCTGCAACAGGGAAACAAAAACACATTTTAATAGAATGATGAGGAAGGGTTAGAACTTTACTGAAATGTTAGTAAAAAGCAGAAAGTTTTGGATAAAATTACAGAGGGTAGTTTTTGGTGTTGAAAATTGCTCCTTAAAGCCCCTGTCTTAGACGTCGAACATAGTGATACATATCATGTGTAGTTGAAGCTACATACAGTTACAGTAATTCAGCATGCCCAGCAGACACACTGGGTGCAATAGATAGATCGTTTGGGCCAACTTGGCCCGTTCAAACAATTTAAAGGGACACGAAACATGGAGACCAGCTTCAAGGCTTCTATAAGCCCATTTTAACTATCCTGGACCCGAGTAGCCTTATTTTTTACACAGAAAGAAGAAAAAAGCCTGTGGAATAAAGTAAAATAAAACAATTTGAGCAACAAAACACAAATAATAAGCAAATACATAAAAAAAAGAAAAAAATCTAATGAAACAGACTAAAATAGCCTAAATATACAAAGCCACATCCTAAACTGGCAGCTGCTTGAGCATTCCAGACATGGATAAGCATGTGACCTGCTCCTCTGTGATGCTGTCTGAGCCTAGCAGTGGCCATGACCGAAGGAGTGCAGTGAATGTGTTAAGGAGTGCAAGTAAGGTGAATATTAGGGGTCCAAGGATGCCTTTCTCAGGGACACTGTCAATATGCCTCCATGGATATAGTACCAGATCTGTGTGTGATAGCACTGGACTGTAAAGTGATTTTTGCTTCAAAGAAGCAGATCCTTGGTTGAAATATATTATAAGTGGACGTGTTCTGGTCCTTCTCTGCTACCTCTCTCAAAGGAAGCACTTGTAAGACAGTAAATTCTTGGATGTGTACTGAGGAGCACTTGGTACAAAAGATCATCTTACTGAAAGGACTCTTTGAAACCTTTAATGGTTAAGAGCATCAAATACAGCCAACGCGTTTTGGGGAGAAAAGCCCCTCCCCCTTTTTCATGGCTTGAGCAGTCAATGTAAATAAAATCATGACAGATTACACTAGGGGACCTGTGTTAAGGCTTGATGAAGACTAATTTCTTCATCAGTACTAAAGGCAGCCTTTAATACCACCAGGAGAAACTCCCCCAATGTTTTTACAGGCCGAAATAAAAAAATGTTGGCGCTTTGGATCTATCCAAAAAAAAAATATGTCTAGAAATAGGATTTAAATCTACAGCATAGCTGGCTTTCTTTTATGAATAGGTCAATGACAGGCAGGAAGGAAGAGAATAGAGAGATTGCATACCAGATTCCCCATTCTTTCGGGGGCTGTAGCACCTATGTGAGCTGCTATGGAAGTAATTCTGGCACTGGGCTTTATAATCATTCCCTAATGTAGCTATGGCATCAGTTTTTCCTAGGTAGTCCCTGGTGTTTTCCTTTTTGTTTTGTAGGCTGTGAAACCTTGTGCGCAATCCAGGACTATACATATTGTGTTCCAAGCTCAAATTGACTAGGGTTTTGCTAACAAAACAACTTCTTATTGAATAAACCTTGTGGTTTTTGTGAAAGAAAAGAAAATATATCTGGCTTTTTTTTCTTCTTGGCGTATGTTTTATAATATGTTTTCTCTCCTTTTCCACCATCGAAAATGCACCAAGGAACGTATAAAGGTTTGACTTGTTTCCCTTTTGTTAGACCTTTGCGTGTCCTCAAGTGTTTGATCCCTCCAATTCTAGTGACTGTGTTTAACCGTGTCCTATGGTACCAAATTGTAAACACCACCTCAGCTGTGACTCAGTGTATTGTCCTCTATTGGTCGTGTTTGACGTCTGCAGAAGAATGATGAACAAATACTAACATGGTGCTCTGGGTTTTATTTTTCCTGTTTAGGAACATCCAAGACCAGAATATGAAACTAAGCTGCTTTTAATGAAAGAGAAGTGCAAAGCTTGGAAAAATGGGGTAAGACTGTTTTTAAAATGTCCTCTTTATGCATAATTTACAAACAGTTTTTTATTAGAGGTTTTAATGAAATTTATGAGTAACAGTCCTTGTTACAAATTAAAGTTGAAATCCAGATAAAACCCTTAGTACAGGGTAGGGTTAGAACTTCTAACGATTATTTAATACAGTTTGGGTACTTGTTGGAAAAATGTACTTCCTATTGTGTTACTAGGACAGGAGGTAAGGGGAAATCTCTCCAACAGTAACACGTACAGCAACAAAAAATATTTGGGCAGCTGATCGGGAAAGGAATTAACACTTTTATATTTGTGCCATCAAATGCATTATCTGTTTAATTTAATTAACACATTTCTCAGAATAGCATGCTTCAATGTTTTTTAGTAATGGTATCAGCTTTTATTTTTTTTACTTTTATCCTCCATTTATTAGAGGAGTGGGGGCAGTGTTAAAACATCTGTTTACAAGTTGGATTGATGGTAAATAACTAGCTTGATGAGTACCTTGGACATGCCCTTCAGTTTCAGCTGTGGGCCGGCATAACTGGGTTTCTCTCCCACCAATCACCTAATACAACATATATACACAAAATTAGCCTGATTTAGACTTCAGATGGAGTGATAGATCAGTATAAAGTTGGGTAATGGTACTAGCTAGATTTATAGGGAAATGTTGGTTATGCTACTACCTTTACAACAAAAATAAGACAGAGACAAAGGTCTTTAAGTCAAAGCTTAATCTTAAAGTGGATGTAAACCCAATTTTTTTTTTTTTTTTTTTTTTGATATCATACTGTAGAGTATAAGATTTCCTATCATTTGAGCCCAGTCTTGCCACAAACAGTTAATCCAGCTCTGAGCAATCCTCTTTTATTGTTCAGTGAGATAAATCTTGGCAAACAGAGAAAAACTTTGTCAAATCCTCCCCCTTGCTGTGAGTGACAGATGATTTACATCTCGTGCACTAGCCTAAGACATGCATTATTTTTTAATTCCCTCCCCCACTCCTTTCTTCAGCAGCTCTGCAAGGATTGGCTGTACCACACCATGATTTGGCATGCTGAAGTCATGTGGTTACTTTCCTGTCTTTTCACTGGATGTTATAGATCATAGCAGAAGTTCAGCAGAAGTTCAGTGTTAGAAATACACAGGAGAAAATGCATATTAACAAGGGGAGTGTAGAGGTGGGTGGGGAATCTACTGACATCACGACTCCACCCACGAGCTCCAGACAACAGACCCACCCACAGAATATGCAGTTTTTCGGCTCTCAAAACAGACAGAGGGGAGACATTTGACAGTTAAGATAGATGCAGGAAGCATGTATATCCTTATAGATAACCCCTATGGCAGTAGTTTAGAAAGGATGACATTGGGTTTACATCCACTTTAACTTTTGTGAAAGTCAAGCTTGACCACACCCCCTGCTGCCTGAAAGAATACTGATTGGTCTTTATTGTTATGACCATTGACTATTAAGAAGATTGTGGACATGACATTGTTTACTTTAACAGGAAAGTTTGAGATTTGCATATAACTTCACCTGCCTATAACTCTGGATCAGCTGATCATGTATATTTTACATCTCATGTTCAGTTTGAATTGCCAAGGTTTGTGAGTGTGTTTACTTTTAAAAGCATGCTTAGAGTATATATAAACCTTAATTGAATAATGTTGCTAATCCCACAACAGTAAAATCAGTCTGTATATGCAGCAAAGCATGCTTGTTATACTCACGGTGGAACCTAAGGGGTTAATCCTCTGCATTGTGAAAAAAAGGCTGTTTGATCCTGTCTTCTCTGACCCTCCCCTTCTTCCACAGTCCCCCATCCATCTCATGATAGAACAGAGGCTAGGGGACACGCTGCACATGCTTAGTTTGGTGAGAGTGGCCCTGTGCTGATCACATACAATCGGCACTGTCCAGACAGAGGGTCAGGGGTACTGTAGCCCCATAGGACAGTCTGAGCAGAATGAAAATGTCTCCTACAAGCTTTAACTAGGCACGGATAGAAGTCACAAGATTGCTCTAACTGCTGATGAAAAAAGGTATTTAGCCATTTATATTTACTAAAACTATTGCATTGCCATGTTCTGTGTACTGTTTGAGACCAGATATAGTGAATGCAGGGGGCTGGGTTTAGTAACTTTTTAATTTAAAATCTTTCTTTTTTACATAAACTTTTAACTTTTTATTTTTTTTTTTTAAGCCAGACTCCAGCTTTCTATTACTTCAAAATTTGGACCAAGCTGACCCAAATGAACTATTACCTGCACAAATGCACGTGCTTGGAGCACAGTATAAGCTGTATGTAGCATCGGCTACATACAGTATATAGAGCTGTATTCTGGCAGTGGTACAGGGGACTTCCCATGTCAGCTCCCTAAACAAAAATGAGTAAGGCTGAGGGCTGTTCATCTATTCACAGGAAGCCCATTATTTTCAGAATGAGTACAAGACTTCCTCTGGTTGGTTGAGGTACAGAGGCAGGGAGATGACGTCATGATCTCCACCTCAGCCAATCAGAGGAAACCTTGTACTCCCTTTCCTGCCATTGGAACATAGCGCTGTATACTGTATATAGCTGATGCCACGAGTTTAATAAGACTCGTGGCCACTCATTACAATTAGAAGAAAAGAGGTTTAACCTTAAACTACGTAGAGGGTTCTTTACTGTAAGAGCGGCAAGGATGTGGAATTCCCTTCCACAGGCGGTGGTCTCAGCGGGGAGCATTGATAGCTTCAAGAAACTATTAGATAATCACCTGAATGACCGCAATATACAGGGATATGTAATGTAATACTGACACATAATCACACACATAGGTTGGACTTGATGGACTTGTGTCTTTTTTCAACCTCACCTACTATGTAACTATGTAACTACATACAGTTTATACAGCGTTCACAGTGGGTGCATCTGTTAGTGAATGTAATATTTCCTTTGGACCAGCTTGGTCCAATCAAACAATTAAAAAAAAAAAAAAGAAAACTGGAGTTCTGCTTTAATTCAATCTCACTGCTCCTGATCTCCTGCAGCAAATTATCCCCTTCCCGCCGAGCGTACGCAGATGTGCGTACTCGGCTTTCTGGGGTTATACTGGGATGATGCCCGTAGCTGCAGGCATCATCCCGCCGATCCCGGTACCGTTTTTTACAGCGGGCGATCTGCTTTCCGGGTATAACAACCGATGAGGCTAGAAGCTGTTTGGCTGTTATACCGGAGCAGCGGGAGGGGACGTCCCCCCTCCCATCAACCTCCCGCCGCTGTTACTGGGCCTTCCGTTTGATCGGGAGACCCAGTGACCAATCGGTTGCCTCCAGCAGCTGGGGGCAGGCTGGAACGAAGCTGTGGGGGGCTTCGTTCCAGTCTTCTAAATGTAAATGTGGAAGCGTCGTCATGACGTCACTTCTCGTTTACTCGGCTGCCAATGGCGCCAATTTTAAAAAGATACACAGTATTCAGAATCACCGTTTTCGTCGATCTGAATACTTTGAAGTGCAGAGGAGGGATGGGGGGTCTATTAGACCCCCCATCCCTCCATTAAGAGTACCTGTCACCACCTGTTACTGTCACAAGGGATGTTTACATTCCTTGTGACAGCAATATAAGTCATCAAAATTTTTAACATAATTTATAGATATAAAAATTAATAAAATAAATAATAATAAAAAAATTTTTTTAAAGCGCCCCCGTCCCCACGAGCTCGCGCAGCAAAGAAAACGCATACGGAAGTCGCGCTCGCATATGTAAACGGTGTTCAAATCACACATGTGAGGTATCGCCGTGATTGTCAGACCGAGAGCAATAATTCTAGCACTAGACCTCCTCTGTAACTCTAACCTGGTAACCGTAAAAAAATTTTAAATCGTCACCTATGGAAATTCTTAGGTACCATAGTTTGTCGCCATTCCACGAGTGTGTGCAATTATAAAGCGTGACATGTTTGATATCTATTTACTCGGCGTAACATCATCTTTCACATTATAGAAAAAAATTGGGGTAAATTTACTGTTTGTTTTTTTTTAAATTCATGAAAGTGTCCCTTTTCCCAAAAATTTGCATGTAAAACACCACTGCACAAATACCGTGTGATATAAAATATTGCAACAATCTCCATTTTATTCTCTAGATTCTCTGCTAAAAAGAAACTATATAATGTTTGGGGGTTCTAAGTAATTTTCTAGCAAGAAATACGGATTTTAACTTGTAAACACCAAATTTCAAAAATAGGCTTAGTCATGAAAGGGTTAAGATCCACCTGCACACCAGTGATGGATGTGTGGCATTTCTCCACATGGGATTCTTATTAGTGACATCAGTGAACCATTCCTGCATAATGTGTGTTGAAATAGCTGCATAAAGGCTCTCTCAGAAGCGCATATGAAAAGCTGACAACACACAGCACAATTGAAAGGCAAAGTGTTATTTTACCGCATTTTATTTAACTCTTAGTGGATTGACGCCAAAGGGTTGGTTGTCACCTTGTAAGGGAAAGTGCCTGAACAATGACATTATGGCAGGTAATATGTTAATCACTTGCCGACCAGCCCCCGTCATCACACTGCGGCAGGTCGGCACATTCCCACGAATCGCCGTAGCTGTATGTCGGCCCTTTAAACAGCTCTAGCAGGCTGTAGCCGGCCATGCGCGATCATGGGCGCGAGAGCCAGAACGGGAATGTGTGTGTAAACACACAAATCCTCATTCTGTCAGGAGAGGGGAAACAGATTGTGTGTTCTTACTAAGTGGGAACAGTGACCTGGCTCCTCCTCTAGTCAGTCACATCCACACACAGTTAGAAACACCTAGTAGGGAAAACATTTAACCCCTTGATCACCCCCTAGTATTAATCCCTTCCCTACCAGTGACATTTATACAGTAATCTGTCAATGGTCCCAAAATGTGTCAAAAGTGTCCAATCTGTCCACCACAATGTCGCAGTCCCGATTAAAAATCGCAGATCGCCGCCATTACTAGTAAAAAAAAATAAAAAATAAAAATACCAGAACTCTATTTCCTATTTTGTAGACGCTGTAACTTTTGTGCGAACCAATCAATATACGCTTTTTGTGATTTTTTTTTTTACCAAAGATATGTAGAAGAATACATACTGGCCTAAACTGAGGAAGAAATTTCTTTTTTATATTTTTTGGGGGAATATTTATTATAGCAAAAAGTAAAAAAATTTCTTTTTTTTTCAAAATTGACGCTTTTTTTTGTTTATAGCGCAAAAAATAAAAAATGCAGAGGTGATCAAATACCACCAAAAGATAGCTCTATGTGTGGGAAAAAAAGTACATCAATTCTGTTTGGGTACAGCATTGCATGACTGCGCAATTGTCAGTTAAAGCGACGCAGTGCCGTATCACAAAAAATGGTCTGGTCATTAACCACTTCACCCCTGATTTAACCCCTTCCTGACCACAGCACTTTTTACAATTTGGCACTGCGCTACTTTAACTGGTAATTGTGTGGTCATGCAATGCTGTTTCCAAAGAAATAGAGCTTTCTTTTGATGGTATTTAATCACCTCTGCGGTTTTTATTTTTTGCAATATAAACGAAAAAAGACCAAAAATTTAGAAAAAAAATATAACTTTTTACTATAAAAAAAATATAATAAACTCAATTTTAGTCATACATTTAGGCCAAAAAAACATTCAGCCACATGTCTCGGGTAAAAAAAAATTCAATAAACGTATATTTATTGGTTTGCGCAAAAGTTATCGCATCTACAAACTAGGGTACATTTTCTGGAATTTAAGCAGCTCTTAGTTTATGACTGCCTATCTCATTTCTTGAGGTGCTAAAATGGCAGGCAGTACATTACCCCCCCCCCCCCACCCACCCAAATGACCCCATTTTGGAAAGTAGACACACCAAGGAATTTGCTGAGAGGCTTGTTGAGCACATTAAATACTTTATTTTTTGTCAGAAGTGATTGAAAAAATGACAACAAAATAAAGTTTTTACACAAAGTTGTCACTGAAATGATATATTGCTCAAACAAGCCAAACAAAACACATTCTGCTGCTTCTCCTGAGTACGGGGATACCACATGTGTAGGACCTTTTTTGGCAGTCTAGCCGCATACAGGACCCCGAAAACCAATAACAGTTTTGGAGACCATGATATGCCCAGATAGCACAAACCCCTACATATTACCCCATTTAATAAAGTAGACACCACAATCTATTTGCTGAGAGGCATGTTGAGTCCATGGAATATTTTATATTTTGCCACAAGTTTCAGGAAAATGACAATATTTTTTTTAGAAAGTAGTCAATAAATTATATATTGCTCAAACATGCCATGGGCATACAGTATGTGAAACTACACCCCAAAATACATTCTGCTGCTTCTCCTGAATACGGGGATACCATATGTGTGGGACTTTTTGGCAGTCTAGCCGCATACAGGACCCCGAAAACCAAGCACCGCCTTCAGGCTTTCTAAGGGCATAAATTCTTGATTTCATTCCTCATTACCTATCACAGTTTCGGAGGCAATGAAATGCCCAGATAGCACAAAACCCCCCCCCCCAAAGACCCCATTTTGGAAAGTAGACACCCCAAGATATATGCTAAGAGGCATGTTGAGTATTAGAGCTGCAGAATACTCACCAAGCCTCTTAGCAAATACCTTGGGGTGTCTACTTTCCAAAACTGGGTCATTTTGGGGGGGGTTGTGCTATCTTGCTTGACATTTCAGGGTCTCCGAAACTGTGATAGGTAGTTAGGAGTGAAATCACCATTTTATGTCATTAGAAAGCCTGATTGTCAATTTCCTGAAACTTGTGGCAAAATATAAAATATTCCATGGACTCAATATGCCTCTCAACAAATAGCTTGGGGTGTCTACTTTCCAAAATGGGGTCATTTGGGGGGGGGGGGGGGTTGTGCTATCTGGGCATTTCATGGCCTCCAAAACTGTGATAGGTAGTGAGGAGTGAAATCAAAAATTTACACCCTTAGGAAGTCTGAAGGCAGTGCTTGGTAATTTCACATATGTTCATGGCATGTTTGAGCAATATATCATTTAGTGACAACCTTGTGAAAAAAAACCAAAAAAACTAAGACATTATTGTCATTTTCCCGAAACTCGTGGCAAAAAAATATTCAATGGACTCAGCAAATAGCATGGGGTGTCTAATTTCCAAAAAGGGGTCATTTGGGGGGTTTTGACCTGTTCTGGTATTTTATGCACAACATTAAAAGCTTATGCCACACATCACACTCTCTTCTAACCCCTTGAAGACAAAGCCCTTTCTGACACTTTTTGTTTACATGGAAAAATATTTTTTTTTTTGCTGGAAAATTACTCTAAACCACCAAACATTATACATTTTTTTGAAAGCAAAGGCCCTACAGATTAAAATGGTGGGTGTTGCAAAACAATTTTTCGCACAGTAATTGCGCAGAGATTTTGCAAACGATTTTTGGGCAAAAAAACACTTTTTTGAATTTTAATGCACTAAAGCACAATATATTGCCCAAATGTTTGATATGATATAAAAGATGATCTTATGCCGAGTACATAGATACCAAACACAACATGCTTTAAAATTGCGTACAACCGTGCAGCGGTGACAAACTACATACATTTTTAAAAGCCTTTACAGGTTACCACTTTAGATTTACAGAGGAGGTCTACTGCTAAAATTACTGCCCTCGATCTAGCTTTTGTGGTGATACCTCACATGCACGGTGCAATTGCTGTTAACTAGGGATGAGCCAAACACCCCCCCCTAGTCGGTTCGCACCAGAACATGCGAACAGGAAAAAAGTTCGCTCGAACACGCGAACACTGTTAAAGTCTATGGGACACGAACATGAATAATCAAAAGTGCTAATTTTAAAGGCTTATATGCAAGTTATTGTCATAAAAAGTGTTTGGGGACCCGGGTCCTGCCCCAGGCGACATGGATCAATGCAAAAAAAAAGTTTTAAAAACGGACGTTTTTTCAGGAGCAGTGATTTTAATAATGCTTAAAGTCAAACAATAAAAGTGTAATATCCCTTTAAATTTCGTACCTTGGGGGTGTCTATAGTATGCCTGTAAAGGGGCGCATGTTTCCCTTGTTTAGTCTGAGAGCAAAATGACATTTCGAAGGAAAAATTCCATTTAAAACTACCCGCGACTATTGCATTGCCGACAATACACATAGAAGTTCATTGATAAAAACGGCATGGGAATTCAACACAGGGAAACCCCGAACCAAAATTTTAAAAAAAAATGACGTGGGAGTCCCCCTAAATTCCATACCAGGCCCCTCAGGTCTGGTATGGATATTAAGGGGAACCCCGGCCAAATTTTTTTAAAAAAATGACGTGGGAGTCCCCCTAAATTCCATACCAGGCCTTTCAGGTCTGGTATGGATATTAAGGGGAACCCCGGCCAAAACGGAAAAAAAATGACGTGGGGTTCCCCCTAAATTCCATACCAGACCCTTCAGGTCTGGTATGGATTTTAAGGGGAACCCCGCACCAAAAAAACCCAAAAAACGGCGTGGGGTCCCCCCAAAAATCCATACCAGACCCTTATCCGAGCACGCAACCTGGCAGGCCGCAGGAAGAGAGGGGGGACGAGGGTGTGGCCCCCCCTCCTGAACCATACAGGCCACATGCCCTCAACATTGGGAGGGTGCTTTGGGGTAGCCCCCCAAAACACCTTGTCCCCATGTTGATGAGGACAAGGGCCTCATCCCCACAACCCTGGCCGGTGGTTGTGGGGGTCTGCGGGCGGGGGTCTTATCGGAATCTGGAAGCCCCCTTTAACAAGGGGACCCCCAGATCCCGCCCCCCCGTGTGAAATGGTAAGGGGGTACTTACCCCTACCATTTCCTTAAAAAACTGTCAAAAATGTTAAAAATGACAAGTGACAGTTTTTGACAATTCCTTTATTTAAATGCTTCTTCTTTCTTCCTTCATCTTCTTCTTCTTCTGGTTCTTCTGGCTCTTCTGGTTCTTCCTCCGGCGTTCTCGTCCAGCATCTCCTCCGCGGCGTCTTCTATCTTCTTCTCCTCGGGCCGCTCCGCACCCATGGCATGGGGCAGTGGTTCTCAACTCCAGTCCTCAGGACCCACCAACAGGCCAGGTTTGCAAGATAGCTGAAATACATCACAGGTGATATCACTTGCTGCTCAGTGATTGCAGTATTCTAGTCTGCATCTCCCCAAGGTAATACTTAAAATCTGGCCTGTTGGTGGGTCCCGAGGACTGGAGTTGAGAACCACTGGAATGGGGGGAGGCTCCCGCTCTTCTCTTCATCTTCTTCTTCATTCTCTTCTCTTCTTTCTTCTTCTCTTCTTCATTTTCTTCTCCGGGCTGCTCCACACCCATGCTGGCATGGAGGGAGGCTCCCGCTGTGTGACGGAGTCTCCTCGTCTGACGGTTCTTAAATAATGGGGGGCGGGGCCACCCAGTGACCCCTCCCCCCTCTGATGAACGGTGACTTGACGGGACTTCCCTGTGACATCACGGGGAATGCCACAGGGAAGTCCCGTCATGTCCCGTGCGTCAGAGGGGGCGGGGTCACCGGGTGGCCCCGCCCCCGTTATTTAAGAACCGTCAGCCGAGGAGACGCCGTCACACAGCGGGAGCCTCCCTCCATGCCAGCATGGATGCTGAGCGGCCCGGAGAAGAAAATGAAGAAGAGAAGAAGGAAGAAGAGAAGAGGATGAAGAAGAAGATGAAGAGAAGAGCGGGAGCCTCCCCCCATGCCATGGGTGCGGAGCGGCCCGAGGAGAAGAAGATAGAAGACGCCGCGGAGGAGATGCTGGACGAGAACGCCGGAGGAAGAGCCAGAAGAACCAGAAGAAGATGAAGGAAGATAGAAGAAAGAAGAAGCATTTAAATAAAGGAATTGTCAAAAACTGTCTCTTGTCATTTTTAAAATTTTTGACAGTCTTTTAGTGAAATGGTAAGGGTAAGTACCCCCTTACCATTTCACACAGGAGGGGGCCGGGATCTGGTTGTTCCCTTGTTAAAAGGGGCTTCCAGATTCCGATAAGCCCCCCGCCCGCAGACCCCCACAACCACCGGCCAGGGTTGTGGGGATGAGGCCCTTGTCCTCATCAACATGGGGACAAGGTGTTTTGGGGGCTACCACAAAGCACCCTTCCAATGTTGAGGGCATGTGGCCTGGTACGGTTCAGGAGGGGGGGGGCGGCACTCTCGTCCCCCCTCTTTTCCTGCGGCCTGCCAGGTTGCGTGCTCGGATAAGGGTCTGGTATGGATTTTTGGGGGGACCCCACGCGTTTTTTTTTTTGGCGCGGGGTTCCCCTTAAAATCCATACCAGACCTGAAGGGTCTGGTATGGAATTTAGGGGGAACCCCACGTCATTTTTTTTTTCATTTTGGCCGGGGTTCCCCTTAATATCCATACCAGACCTGAAAGGCCTGGTATGGAATTTAGGGGGACTCCTACGTCATTTTTTTTTTTTTCATTTTGGTTCGGGGTTTCCCTGTGTTGAATTCCCATGCCGTTTTTATCAATGAACTTCTATGTGTATTGTCGGCAATGCAATAGCCGCGGGTAGTTTTGAATGAAATTTTTCCTTCGAAATGTCATTTTGCTGTCAGACTGTTCTAAACACGGGAAACATGCGCCCCTTTACAGGCATACTATAGACACCCCCCAGGTACGAAATTTAAAGGGATATTACACTTTTATTGTTTGACTTTAAGCATTATTAAAATCACCGCTCCTGAAAAAACGTCCGTTTTTAAAACTTTTTTTTGCATTGATTCATGTCCCCTGGGGCAGGACCCAGGTCCCCAAACACTTTTTATGACAATAACTTGCATATAAGCCTTTAAAATTAGCACTTTTAATTTCTCCCATAGACTTTTAAAGGGTGTTCTGCGGCATTCGAATTTGCCGCGAACACCCCAAATTGTTCATTGTTCGGCGAACTTGCGAACAGCCAATGTTCGAGTCGAACATGAGTTCGACTCAAACTCGAAGCTCATCCCTACTGTTTACATATGATGACGCTTGGGTTCGCCTTTGCGCGCGAGCACGGGGGGCGGGGGTGTTTTTTGTTTTTTTATTATTTAGTTTACTTTTTTATTTTATTTTTACACTGTTCCTTTCATTTTTTTTAATCATTTTTATTGTTATCACAGAGATTGTAATAATCCTCTATGATAGCATTAGGTAGTGACAGGTACTCTTTTTTTAAAAAAAAATGGGTCTATCAGACTCTAGATCTCTCCTCTGCCCTCAAAGCATCTGACCGCACCAAGATCGGTGTGATAAGATGCTTTCCCAATTTCCCATAGGCGTTGTTTATATCTGGCAAAACCGAAGTCATGAAATGCTCGTAGCTTCCGGTTTCTTAGGCCATAGAGATGATTGGAGCCGCTCTGATCTTCGATGGTGGAGCCACCCACTGCATTATCAGGTTCCCCGGTAAGACAGGAGAGCCAGATAAAACCAAGGAAGACAACGGGGGGGGACGTTCCCTCCCACTGCTTGTAAAAGCAGTCTAGTGGCTAATTAGCTGCTAAGATTGCTTCTACATGAAAGCAGACTGCTGGCTGAAAAGAACGATACCAAGATGATACCTAAACCTGCAGGCATCATTCTGGCATACCCACTCAAAGTCCAGCAATATACCAGTATGTTGCTGGTCCTTGTTGGGCATATATTGTAATGTTCTTTTTTTCATGCAGCCTGTGGGCTGAACGAAAAAAAGATATTGATTGGTGGGTATGCCCACCATTAGAATACCACCCTGCATCCACCCACTTCTAATGATGGGCATATATGCACTGTTTTTTTTTAAATTGTGGTGGTGAAATCACCTCCTACAGCGCTGGAGTTACTAATGTATGTATCGTGAGAGCAAATGCTGTTGCTGTCAAGATGAATAAATCAGTGCTGCAGCTGAATGGTGTACCTGAAAAGCAAACAATGGTAACAATAAAACATTAACTCAATAAAACCACAACAAACTATGCCAAAAAAAGAGTAAAAAATATATGCCGAAGCATGAGGCCAATCCGCTCCTAATGTTAGAGGCAAATTGCCCCTCCACCCCTGCCCCCATGCTTTGGCATATATGCTCTTTTTTTTTTAACTGTGATGGTGAAATCACCTCCTACAGCGCTGATTTATGTAATAAATAAATCCATGCTTCAGCTGAATGGCGTACCTGAAAAGAAAATAATGCTTAATAAAAAAACACAGTGAACAGTAAAGTATAAAAGAATTGCATACCTGAAAAGCAAACATGATAAAACATAGTAAACATAGTAAAAAGAGCAGAACAATAGAGAGAGAACAATAGAGAGAACAATAAAATGACAACTATTTTTGGCTTTTTTATTTACATATATTTTTTTGTTTTTTTTTACTTTTTTTTTTTTACACTTTTATTTGTAACTGTAACTGTAACGGCTCCAGGTGCGGGATTTTTAAAATACAATGGCATCTTTGGAGACCCTGTGAAAGTGTACCCTAGACTGTACTGTGCTGTATCCTATGCTAATACTCCACTAGTGTGTGGTAGTGTTAAAAAAATTAACCAATGCAAAGACCAGGATGGTCAGGACAGGAGGGACAATAATAGCAGGTGGGAGGCTGGGGCACAGCACCATCTGGAAACAGAAAGGCTGTGACGATCTCTTCCTGGAATTTAAGGAAGGATCCAGTTCGTCCTGATGCTTTGTAGAGTACATAAGCGTTCAGCAGAGCCAATTGGAATACCAGCGTCTGGCCTTTGTACCAGCATCTGGCCTTATGGGCAATTAAGTACGGTGCCATCAACTGGTCTTTGAGGTCCACCCCTCCCATATTAAGGTTGTATTCGTGGACCCAGAGGGGTTTCTCCACAACACGTCGTCGTAGGAATTTGGACTGTCGTGTCTGCGTGAAGGGAGGACAGAACGAAAACATTCAGCGAATCCCTCCACTTCACTGCAAGCAAATTATTACTTCTCAATCAGGCTCTCTCCCCCAGCCTAAGACGGGAATCTACAAGCCCCTGGGGTGAGCCTCGGCATTTAGATCACACGGTGCCACATGCACCAATTCCATGATCAATCAAGTGACTAAAAAGTGTCACGCTCAGTAATAATTGTCCACGTACAAGTGGTACCCCTTTCCAAATAAGGGTGACACCAAGTCCCACACAAACTTACCACTGCTCCCTATGTAGTTTGGGCAGTTCTCCGACTCCACGTGACTATCTTTTCCCTCGTAAACCATAAAACTATATGTATAGCCTGTTTCCCTGTCACAGAGCTTATACATCTTGACCCCATATCTGGCGCGCTTGCTTGGAAGATACTGTTTGAATGAGAAGCGGCCAGAAAACTTAATCAGGGACTCATCAACGCAGACACCTTGATTGGAAGTAAACAAGGCTGCAAACTGTTGGTTGAAGTGGCTTATGAGGGGCCGAATTTTGTGGAGCCGATCGTATTTAGGGGCACCCCAAGGACGACAGAGTTCATTGTCGTTTGCATAAATCGCAAGATCTGCTCGTATCTAGCCCTGGTCATGGAGGCAGAGAACACGGGCAATTGGGTCAGTGGACCAATATGACCGCAACTTACTTTTTTTAGTTATGCCCATGAGGAGGGATAGGCCCAGAAAGGTTTTAAATTCGGAGACCGTGATAGGTCTCCAATCTCTGGCAAGGGTCAACTGGGGATTAGCAGCGATGAATTGACCAGCATACAAATAGCTTTGGTCCACAATAGATCTATAGAGATCTTCAGTGAAAAACAGCGAATAAAAATCAAGTGACGTAAAATCAACTGTTTCCACCTGAATTTCGGGTTGGCCAGTGAATGCGGGAAGTACGGGTGCTGCAGAGGTGGCGGGCTCCCATTATTAGGATTGGCAAATGCAGCAGGAAGGGCACTATGGGCTTGACGGGACTGTGTTTGTCTTCTTGGTGGTTGCGGGACACTACTTGTGCTAGCCACCGCACCAGCTTGAACTGCACTTATGGGACTCGCCAAGTCACCATGTGATACTGCAGTGCTGGATGTACGACCAGGGTGTACTAGGCCGCTGGTGCTTGCCAGTTTACCAGAAGGATGAGCGTCAGTAGCACTGGCTCTCTGCTCCATACAAGAGCCCTGTGATTCTAGCACCTCAACAATAGAAGAAGAATGGGGTCGAAGATATAAATAAACGATCAAGGGGTTAATATGGCGCACAATGGATGTAGCCGAGTACATATAACTAAAAATGGTAGGGGGAAGGGGGTGGGTTGGGGGTTCCTGAGAGGGGGAGCTTGGTGGTGGTAGTTAATGTTTCACAACAAGTTCAGGTATTAGTCCATGTAAGGATAAAATGATGCTGAATAAATGGAAGGCAGCCAGTCTATAAAAGCTAGAAGAAGCTCTGGAACAAAAAGAAAGAAGGATGGCGCCCTCTAAGTGCAGCATGTATGTTAAACATTTTTATTACAATAGATAAAAACACTCACATTTGAGTTGCTAAAAACCAGCATATAAAGTAGTTTCATCCGCGTGGTCTCGGGGGATGTGGGTGTCTCTCCCTATAATTATATACCTCTTTAATTATATACTGTTTTCTGCATTTTTGTATTCCCTTCTCATATATATTTACATGTGTATGTATATATATATATATATATATATATATATATATATATATATATATATATATATATATATATATATTGTTCCCGTCCACTATGATCAATACAACATTGCTCTTCCTTCTTTCTTTTTTATGGGGTCGAGGATGCCTGACCTTATTAGGGACCACTACTCCATCATCAGAGCTATCTGTCAGGGTGCCGCTGCTGTCTACTGGATCGTATTCTGAGCCTGAATCTAACAAATGGGTGACTTCCTCTTCAATCTCATCTGTCATGCTCAGAAACGCGTAGGCCTCTTCACTAGTGTACCTTCGATTGGACATTGTGGCCTCTAAATTTACTGGTAAAAATAGTGAAACTCACAGGAAAAAAGAGCACCTGATTGTCAGCGACTGCTTCAATCGCTACCAAAAAAACTATTAGCGTTTGCTGGGATTAGGCCTGTCTCTGTGAACGCTGCAGTTATGTGTTTTGTAAGTGACAGTAATCGATAGATTAGAAGAAATTAGCAGATATGGGCTTAAGACTTTTTAAGCACAATAATCACTAAATATATAGTTAAAAAATCTGGTTTATTAGAAAGTATTTAAAATATAGAGTAAAAAAGAAACAATTGAAATTCAGTTCATGATCGCACAGTTTTACAAGTTATACACTCCATACATAGCTGAATGGTTATAGAGAACAGTTAAAGCAATATTTCGAATTGAGAATTCTGTTCAATATAGTTACATTGCGTTGAACCAGAAGCTATGCGGTGGTAACAATCAAATTCTGTGTAGGCTCGACATGTTACGTGCCTCATGCGCTTCTTCAGGAGCACAGAACTGAATACTGTAATGCACAACATATTTACAATAAATAATTCATCATGGTGTATTATAATCAATTGTAGTTAGGTCTAAAATATAAAAGTAACACGAGTACCAAAGAAGCTGCTCATAGGGCCCAATGTGATGTACCTGTCCCGCAGAGTTCCGGTGATATTCAAGCATTGTGGGGACGTATGTAACATAATAGAAAATAATATTTAATGGGTCTATTCAGCTCCAACAAGGGAAAGGTTACTGAGTGATCAGACGGAAATGGCAGGAGAAAAGGAAAAGGGGGGAGGGGGGGAGGGGGAAGGAGGAGGGAGGGAAGAGGGAGGAGGGGGAGACGGGGAGAGAGAGGGAAGGGAAGGAGAGGGGGGGAGGTAGAGGAACTGGGGGGAAGGAAGGGGAAGAGGGAGGAATTTGCAAGGAAGGGGGGGAGAGAAAGGGGAGGGGGATGTGCCAAGGGAGAGGGGGATAGGGATGGGGAGGGAGGGAAAGCGCAGGGGTGGGAAGGGGTGGGGGAGCGGAGGGGAATGGGGGAAGGGGGAATAGCTAAATTAGAATATCACTTGAGAGTATATATCATAGATATTGGGGAATTAATTTACCAATACTATAAACGGTATGTATACCTATGTGCAGTGATTGGGAAGGGGAAGTAATCGATAGATACTGCACTTGGGTGGGCTGGGCTGGGCCTGGCGGAGGGGCTAAACGCAGGTGCTAGCAGGTATCTGGGCTGATCCCACCAACGCTGCATTTTTGGGAACCCTAAACTACTGGAGAGGCTAGTATAGATCTGATCAGATCAAAGATATTGATACGTTCAGACACTATACTACTAAGGGAGGTGTATGGTGCGCGCATGGGTGTTAGCGCTACTAGCACTAATCTGACAGTGCCTGGGGCGACGCAGACCCTAACTGACGCTAAAACCTAACTGATGTCACCCACTGGCAGATCAGAGGGTTAAACCTTTATTAGGTAATATATGGCGGATGCCCTGAAGCTATAAAAAACTAACTAACCGGTGTCACCCATGACACTAATACGGTGATCACTTTTGACAGAGAGTGAAAGGGTTAACTAGGGGGGAATCAGGGGGTTAAAACCTTTATTAGGTAATATATGGGGGTACCTGACTCTATAAAAAGCTGACGGTGAAACAAATCTACTAACTGGCTAACTAGCATCACCCGTGACACTAATACAGCGATCAGAAAAAAGATCTATTAGTGACAAAGAGACGGGGTGAAAAAGTTAACTGGGGGGGATCAAGGGGTTAAACCTTTATTAGGGGGGTTTAGGGGGGTACCCTAGACCTACCTAGACTTACTAATAACTGCCCTAACACTGATTAGAGTCATAAGTGACACCAATACAATGATCAGTGGAAAATCTGAAAATTGGTGACAGAGTGACAGGGAGTGAAGGGGTTAACTGGGGGTGCGATCGGGGGCTGACAAGTGTGCCTACGTGTATTGTGTTAGTGTAGTGTTGGTGCAACTCACTGTAAGATGTCCTCTCTCTGGAATGGAAAATAATTCCAGAGAGGGAGATGACATCACTTTCCCTGCCTGTGTTTACACTTACAGACAGGGGAAGCATTTTCATTCGCCAGAACCGATCAGCAGGTCCTGGCCTGGACCTGAAGACTGATCGGTTCTGGAACTAATCCGATCGCCACGGGTATGGCGGGGGCGCGCAACGTAAATGGTACAGGGTTTTGCGCACCCGTGCACTTTGCCAACGTATATTGGCATGAGCCGGCCGGCAAGTGTTTAAGGAGGAAATTCTTCTGCTCCTTAAGTGGTTAATAAACGCTGTAGATTAAAAAAGAAAAATGAAAGTAACTTTTGAAATTACATTTACAGTTAACCTCACTGTAATACCTCATTACTGTTGCGATAATGGATGCAATGCTGTAACATATTAAAAGACAAACACAACTATATAACAAAGTAGAACAAAAATTCTATATGTCATATACAGTATAGAGTATTATATTACCCGATAAATCCACTTCATTTATGTTACACATGGCTTCGTGTTTCCAAAAAATTTACAACCCCAATCTGGGATATTTGGATTTCACTCTTATACATAACCTGCTCCTATGGTCCAAGATTTAAAATGAGGGAGTAGTCTAAAAAAAATAAAAGCACAACTCCGATCAGGTTTCCTTTATGACCCAAAGACATCTGGTAGCCTATTAGAGAGATCAGCACTGAGTCAGTATGAAGTCATCACTATGGGACGACATCCATATCCAGACATGTGGGGAAGTGTAACTTTTTTACCCGAGGGAAGCGTCGACAAAGGCTAGGGTATTATCAATGTATCAATATCTGCAAATAACATTTCACATTTAAAATGGGATTAAGCTCCAAGGGAACCTGCAGGGCATGTAAACCTTATGTAAAAAAATAAAGAGCATCCTTGCAAATGATACCTAACAAATTCATGTTTTCAAAAAGTTTTTTCGCTGTAATTTGACTTTTATTAAATTAGATATCGTATGAGCCTTCCTGGGTTTAACAAGTTAGTCCATGGTGCAGATAGGAATACAATGTCATTAACATTTCTGGGAAACTAATCTGCCACTTACTCAATAGGTTTTGCATCATATACAATAGAGGTTAGAAAAAATGTGCTACTAAAGACATCTGGGCCAATAATGCATTTGGTTTCCAAGTTCATAATATATAGAACTAACATTTTTTTCACTGAATAAATAATTGATCAGGTGCATTGAATCTAGCTGAGCAAACATTTGTTAAGATTCAAGAATCGCCCCTGATGTGTGGTGTGAATTTAATATTGTAGTAAGCCTCTTGGTCAACCTCATGATTTGTTTTATAACTGTGTTCTAAGTTAGTAAATGCAAGACTCTGAGGTAGAGACGTATTGCAAGAATGGATCTAGAGGCACTTAAGGTGCTGTGTCTATAACAATGATTGTCAACTTACGAGGTAGAGGGGAACTCGAATGTGGCCCTGACATCATTAAGGGCCTGCACTAATTTTCAATAATTTTAATCCTACAGAAGACAGTTATTGACTCCAGATATAATACAGGACGTTATCAAAGAGTGCAGACTTGCTGCAAGAGAAGATCAGAGCCTGAGGACTTACTATAGGAAATAGTCAGAGACTGTAGACTACAAATTTGCAATTAGGACCTGGAGACTTTATGTAGGAGATAGTCAAAACCTGCAGACTTACTAAAGGAGATGGTCAGAGACTGCGAACATACTATAGGTGTGGTTGGACACTGCAAAAGTGATATAGGATACAGTCCGAGACAAAGAATATGTTACATGATATTTGTATAGGTTGATGCTATTACAGTCCCTTTCCTAAAGCAATGCCATTACACCCACTACTGACTACTTGCGTCCAAGAGCAAACAAGGCACGCACCAGAGGCCACATGTGCTCCTAGGGCTGCAGGATGGGTACCAGGGGACTTTACAGTCTATGTATAAAGGCTTAAAATGGCTGGTTGCCCTCTTTTTAATAATAATTCACAATTTATATATTTCTAAAACAAACCTTAGGAGCGGGGACTCTGGCAATTTCCAGCCCCTAGGCCATGAGACCAAATGAAGGGCAGACAGCTCACCCCACTTTCTTCCTAGGGTCTAAGCCCAGGAGAACTAAACCACATGACAGGGAGCTTCCCAAACATTTAACACCTCCTTAGCTTGAACATCCAAGGTGGTTAATGGAGCAGTAATTAATTATTAACTTTGAATGTTAACTCTCTCTACAAAGAGGAATAGTCAACAACTTCTGCAAAAAGAATAATGGCCTGTACTTAGGGAACACTCCAGGAGAAACATATAAGCTGACTACACCCCACTGCTTCCTACAGATTGCACATAAGTACAAAACATGTGGAAAAATGCTAGATTTGTACAGAAAATACAGGTGTCATTAGTTTCCTTAAGAAACTGCTGATTTTGAATTGAACCCCAAGGAAACATTTACATTTGGCAAATTGAATTTTTAGGAAGTCCAGTATAGCTCCACCACTGCAGGAGGTGTGGAGATATGGAAGACTAAAATGATGTATTGACAAAAATACAAGACATCAAAAATTACTGACCTAGCAATAGACTTTAGATTCACCACATGAAGTCACTATCTTGGTCTGTGTTTCCTTATTTCCTTATGCAGGAGTTAAATAGATCAGGCCAGAGTTATATAGGTCAGACAAAACGAAAAGTTGAGTAGAGTGAGCAATACACACCAGGCTGGCCTAACAAACACATTATGCAATGATTAAGAGCGTGTTACAGTCATGTGCCTGGCTCTGTGTACAAACTTAGTCATACCAAGGTTCCCCCAGTCTGACTCTCACACGAGACGCCTTTTGTCAATTTCCGCGCTTCACGAGAGGGATAGAAGGGAATGTTGTAATCCTGCAGCTGTTGTCCCTGGATCTTTGTGATTGTCATTTTAAAAATGTCAAGATTTCCTCGAGGGTAGCTGTAATTGGACACAAATGCACAGATCACCGCAACAAATTCACAGCATATCTGAATTGCTGTTTGTGTATTAATAATAATTCATTTGAATTTGTGCAAAAAAAAGATTACAACATTAAAGAGAAGCTTCAGTCACTTTGATGATGTGATTTGTTTACTTAATTTTTCAAAATCTGCCATTTTTCTATGTAAAAAGCAGACTGTAACTACACTAAAGCTATATGTCACTGCGGCCATTTTAACTGAGGGCGGCTGAAACTAGCGCCCTCAGTTTTATGGGGAACTCCTGACCAAACATCAGCAGCACATCGGTACACAGAGGGCATACGCATGCACAGTACACATTGGAGTCCGCGTGCATACAACACACTGTCGCCGTCCGTCCCCTATCCGTCTCCGCCCATCTCCGCGTGTCCTTCTCCCTCCTCCAGCTCCCCTCCCCTCACAATAAAAAAGCCTGTCTATGTCTATTTATCTATTTGTCCTGTTCACCATTATAATTAAAAGTGAAAGAAAATCTAAATTTTTGGGTTGTCCCTAGGAAAGTAATAGAGGCGAAATCTTCCAATGGGAATATAGTTTTGGTGACTTGGGGTATCCCAAAGGATTCACTTTAAGGGTATCTAAAGGTTCATTTAAAAAAAAGAAAACAAACATGTTATACTTACCTCCTCTGTGCAGATGGTTCCTCTTCTGGGGTCCCTCAGTGGCGCTCCTGGCTCCTCCGTCCATTGACACGGACAGCAGGACTCGGCCCCACCCCCCCGGCTCCCACATCTTTGGATTTGATTGACAGCAGCAGGAGCCAATGGCTGTGCTGCTATCAATCTATCCAATCAGGACCCGAGACACTGGCTGGAGCTGGTGTGCTCGTCCCTGCCGTTAGAAAGACAGGGTTCAGGTAAGTAAAAGGGGGGCTCTGGGGGGCAGCTGCAGCACCGGAGATTTTTCACCTCAGTGCGTAGAATGCATTAAGGTGAAAAACTTGGAGGGTTTACA
Organism: Lithobates clamitans; assembly: GCA_037952925.1. Taxonomy (NCBI): domain Eukaryota; kingdom Metazoa; phylum Chordata; class Amphibia; order Anura; family Ranidae; genus Lithobates; species Lithobates clamitans. The sequence continues at coordinate 751,707 of JBBGZY010001477.1, forward strand.
ACCCCTTTCATTTGCAGGAATTTCCTCTCACTTCCTGTTTTGGCTATGGGACAGGAAGTGAATGTAAATCTCCCCAATAGGACACAGATGACAGAAAAAATACTGACAGGGATTATAGCCCTCCTTTACTCTATCCAAAATGAAAAAAAGTTTTGCTTATAGTTCTACATTAATGTATATGTGCATTTTCATGAAACATTATGCATTTGTACCTGTCTCTGCAGCTATGAAATGCAAATATGATGGGGGTTAACTTTTCTAAAGGTCAGTCTTGTTTCAAGCAGCATAGATGGATCTGTTTGCATCTATCTTTGCTATGCACAAGCTATTCCTGCCACCAGTAGAGGGTGCTGTTTGGGGACAGTAGACCGACCTGCTCTGCATGGAGTTGATTGAACAATCTGTGAGTTTAGCTGGATGTACTCAAAGTCAGGAGGCTGCAGGAAGTATTGCTGGATACAGGACTTCTTTTCAGTAAGGTAAACCTTTATGTTGGCATTTTTCTCAGATGCTACTGGGAGAAATCCAAGCACAATATCTTTAGTGAAATTGCAGTTATGCTTTAAAACAGAGTGTTGGTGATGTGTTGGGAACACTTGCCATATCGTGTAGGAAGAAGAGTCAAAAAAAGTTTCTTCTATCAGCATTTGCTGTGGATTGTTTTCCCATTACTGACTTAGTTTGCCTTGTTCGGCACTGTGTCTCTTTGTTAAGGTGGCCATCTAGTTAGAGGAGCAGGACTTTGCTTCCTCAGGTCAGAGCTCCTCTCCTAATGACTGATGATTTGATAACTCCACAGATGCACAGAATGCATGAAGCAGAAGCATAGAGAACCCTGCACTACAAGGTACACTAGGATTGGTGTAACAGTGAATGTTATGCCAGTCCTAGTGGGTGATCGATGGAAAGGGGGGGGGGGGGGGTGATAGGTCCACTTCAGGGCCACTTAAAGTGTATAGCTAAGAAAAATTAAAAATAAATTAACCATTCAATACATCTCTGCAAAACATGCACATTTCCCCACGTTTTATTAATTTGAGAACACTGCAAGTACAAAAGAATCTTTGTTGATCTGCAAGAAATCCAGTGTGCTCCTAGCACTGTATGTAGGGGAGCTCTTGGAAGATGTAGTTCTGGGCGTGTGCCTCCATCAAAGGGAGCTTCCAGTAGCTCCCACTGCCAGAATTTTACAAGGGATATCGCAAGAAGGAATAAAAGATGTTCCTTGCTACAGGAACAAAGTTAAAAAATAATAACACTGGGACATATTCTAGAGGGAGGTGTAGGGGTAATTTTGGGTAATACCAGGATTAAATTAATGTATTAACTGTTGAGTTTGTATTATCAGTACAACTGGCTAGAAGGTGTTAGTTTTGTGTAAATGAAAAATGGAAGAATTTATACAGCTACAGCAAAAGCAGCAAAACACAAATTTAGTTCCATACTGTATCTGTTAAGATATAGTTTTGATGGGTAAGTGACAGGTTCACTTTAAAAGACCACACAGTCATTCTATGCTATTTCTGGTACACTGCCCAGAACTGAGACCTGTCAAATTTCATTTATACAGATCGTTAGAACACATTGGTCTCAGTGCTAGGAAATAGTGCCAAATGACTTGTGAGATACCGCCCATTTGTGAAGAGTTTCTTTGTTGCATCCAATCCTCTAACCTACTCCATATAGATGTAAGCTTGCACTGAGGGATTTCAGTTATGTTTCATAAAGAAGATGTAATTTTAGTTTAATTACATCTCATTCTCATAGTTCCTTCCTGCTGATTCCCTTCTTGATATTCCAAAGCTTTTTTATGTCAAACTAAAGCTTTAGTGGAGAAACATGCAATCTGCGGGTCAGGACCCCAAACATTTGTTTCTTGGATCCCTGGATTACCAGAACTTTTAAAATTCATACGTGGAATGATACTTTTCAAGGTCCCAATACCAAATGTGGCATTTGGTAGTCACTGAAGGATGGCACACCAGCATTTTGAGGTGCCACTTCATCACTACCATAGAGGATGTAGAGAACTAGGTTCATTGCATGCTTGGTGGGCAAGCTCAGCAATATCTAGACTCTTGACACCAATACCACACCAACATTTGAGCGTTGGGTTGACAAACCAAAAGTTAGACAACAATGGCTTACCGGCATTTTGGGTTAATGCTTGAATTCACAAAAATGAAGATCACCTAACATTTAAACACATGGCACACTAAATATCTTTGTGCTGTGTTCTAGAAACTCTTACCTTGTAGACTGAAGATTAACTCAATGAATTCTATTTTTGATAACGTTTCCGTCCAGCCAAAGCTTTTTTCTTCTTTTGGACATGAGATGCCTGGTCTGGTTTTACTGCTGTCAAGGGTCCCATTTGATAAATGTCTTTTCACTTACTAACAAAGTAACAAAGGTTTCACCAGATAGGAAACCATTATTATTATACAGTATTTATATAACGCCAACAGTTTACGTAGCGCTTTATCACTTTGACCTTATTTTTAGTTTGACCCTGCTGGAGAATTTCCCTCACTTTGATTAAACCATTATCACTACAGCAGTTAGTGAGAAGACATTTCTACAAGGGAGCCACATATAGCAGTAAAATCCTTCCTCACTCTATCCAAAACTAAAAAAAAAAAATGTTGAATGGTTAAAGGGGTTTTAAGCCTTCAAGACTTTTCACCTTAATACATTAAGGTGAAAAACCTCCTGTGAGGCAGCAGCCCCCCAGAGCCCCCGTTTCATTTACCCCAACCCGGTCTTTCCATCAACAGGGACGAGCACACCAGCTCCAGCCGGTGTCTCGGGTCCTGATTGGATAGATCGATAGCAGCGCAGCCATTGGCTCCCACTGCTGTCAATCAAATCCAGTGACACGGGAGCCTGGGGGCGGGACCGAGTCCTGCTGTCTGTGTCAATGGACGCAGCAGCAGGACAGGGGAGCATGACTGTATTCGAGAAGAGGAGGAGCCAGGAGCGCAGCTGAGGGACCCCGGAAGAGGAGGATCAGGGCCACTCTGTGCAAAACCAACTGCACAGAGGAGGTAAGTATGACATGTTTGTTTTTTGTTTTTTAAACAAACCTTTACATATCCTTTAAGTATTACTTTCCATATTTGGTGAAAAGCTATTTTTTTAGATTCTAGATACAGTATATATATATATATATATATATATATATATATATATATATATATACAGTCAGGTCCATAAATATTGGGACAGCAACACAATTCTAATCTTTTTGGCTCTATACACCTATGGACTAATGAGAACAAGATCAACTTGTACTAGAGTGATGGGAAGAGAAGATTATGGAGAAGGAAAGGAACTGCTCATGATCTAAAGCATTCCACCTCATCAGTGAAGCATGGTGGTGGTAGTGTCATGGCGTGGGCATGTATGGCTGCCAATGGAACTGGTTCTCTTGTATTTATTGATGATGTGACTGCTGACAGAAGCAGCAGGATGAATTCTGAAGTGTTTTGGGCAATATTATCTGCTCATATTAAGCAAAATGCTTCAGAACTCTTTGGACGGCGCTTCACAGTGCAGATGAACAATGACCCGAAGCATACTGCGAAAGCAAACAAAGTGTTTTTTAAGGGAAAGAAGTGGAATGTTATGCAATGGCCAAGTCAATCACCTGACCTGAATCCGTTTGAGCATGCATTTCACTTGCTGAAGACAAAACTGAAGGGAAAATGCCCCAAGAACAAGCAGGAACTGAAGACAGTTGCAGTAGAGGCCTGGCAGAGCATCACCAGGGATGAAACCCAGCGTCTGGTGATGTCTATGCGTTCCAGACTTCAGGCTGTAATTGACTGCAAAGGATTTGAAACCAAGTATTAAAAAGTGAAAGTTTGATGGATGATTGTTAATCTGTCTTATTACTTTTGGTCCCTTAAAAAGTGGGAGGCACATATACAAACTGTTGTAATTCCTACACGTTCACCTGATTTGGATGTAAATACCCTTAAATTAAAGATAAAAGTCTGCAGTTAAAGCACATCTTGTTTGTTTCATTTCAAATCCACTGTGGTGGTGTATAGAGCCAAAAAGATTAGAATTGTATCAATGTCCCAATATTTATGGACCTGACTGTATATATAGGAATATATATATACAGTATACATAGAAAGCCTTTGAAGATGTGGGTCAAAAAAACAATTTCTCCTTAAAGTTAAAGTAAAATTGAATGTATTTGTTATACAGAAGACGTTGTAAGACCGGGGGGGGGGATGGCTTTGACTGACATATTTTTATCGGCACTCTGTTTTGTTACACTAAGACATCACACTTTCATCTCCAACTCAGTATATTTCTGTCTGTCTCTCCAGACACTTCTGTCACTGTATGTTATTAGTCATGTGATTTAGAACATATGTATAGTATTTATTTGTATTAGAACATTGCTGGTGGTCGATAAAACATGCAAGGAATATAAGCCCCGTATGGTATTTATTGTACATTGATAATCTGCGTCTTAGTCTGTTACTTGCTATAGAAGTAGAAGAACAACAATGGCGCCACTCTAAGTGCAGTATCAAAGTGTCCAAAGTGAATATCCAGTAAGTTTCCCTCTGGCAAAGGCGTTTAAAACGCTCTGCCAGTGGGAACGTACTGGGAACTGACTCAATGATCCAAACCTTGAGACCAGATGAAGAATGATTGTGTTTTAAAAACCCTCTCTCTTTTTCCCCCTTGTTTTTTTATAGACTATATGATCTCAATTAATAACATCATCTTTTCTCCTCTTGCAAACACATGCCGCTGTCTTGCACTAAGATTCGACACAGCTGTAGACGCTGACATACCAGCACACAGCGTCCAGCACACAGCCTATGCCTAACAGTGATTGACAGATCTTTCCTCCAATCCCAGCCCATGTTAGACTATAACATAATTGACCAATCACAGGTCACGTTAGGCCTGAGGAAGGAGCGCAGCTCCGCAAACGCGTCGCCTATTCGTCACCCCTGCATAGACCCGGAAGTGCCTTCGTTCCCACAGATCAACACGTCACACACAGTGCGTTCCAGCAGCCGGATCTGCCGCCCATACAGCAGCACATCCCGTCTCCGAGCGGAACAACATCTGAGGACGTGACCGGAACAAACCCCTGGGACACCTGGCATTTCCTGCCCAGCACTTACATGCCTGAATACTTGTACTTTTGTGAGTACCTGTTTTTATGACTCATTAAATTTGTTTTTTTTTTTTTTTTGAGAAAAATTTTATTGAGGTTTGCATAGTATAAACAAGTACATTGCAGTAATCTCATAGCATGTTAGCTTGTATACATACAGATAGATGCATTTGACTGAGCATATATAAGGCGGGAGCAAAACAAATCCATCTAGGAATAATGGGGAGGGGGGGGGAGGGAGGGGGATCTGCCAAGCGGATCACTGCTTTTGAAAGACTAAGAACTGACCAAGCTAATACCCATAATGATGGGTGCATAACAGTACATCACAATAGAACCTCAGGAGTGGAAGCATAGTATAGACAACAATATCTTATAAAGATGCATTACGTTCAAGTAGTGTTAATGTAGACTGTGGGAGTAACCAGTGTCAGAGATATGAGGGACATGGAAGTCAAGGGGCTGTGATGGTTTTGTGGCGAATTGTGGCATATGTAAGCTGGGGGGGTCCTTCTGAGCGGGGTCTTTAATTTTAAGGTTGCCCAGAGAATTTGAGATATCTCTTTTCAGGTACCAGTCCGTGTATCGGAATGGGCGCATGACATCTTGCAGAGCCGTCTGAGTGAATGTGGCTTCTATATATTTGCGCCACCTCATGAAGAAGCGCGAAGTAGAGCGAAAGTTGAGTGAAATGGTGTCGAGCCTTTCCATGTAGAAAAGTGCCATCATGGCTTTTTCAACTTCGGGTAATGTAGGTGGCGTTGGTGTAATCCAATGGTTCATTATCGTTCTGCGGGCTACTAGGAGGAGTAGTTGTGCCCATTGGGGAATATTCGTAGGTCCTCTGGTTGTTGGAGGATCGGTTTGGGGCGTGTATCCAAATAGGCATAATAGTTGATCCCTTGGGATTTGTGCTTTATTGATCCTGTCAATGTGATCTAAGACAGAGTTCCAAAATGTGGTTATGGCTGTGCAGTCCCAAAGACGATGCAACAGGGTGGGGCGTGGTACCGAACACCAGGGGCATTTCATTTGACTTGGATTGTCTTTGGTGAAGTAAAAAGGGTAGTATGCTCTATGTATAATTTTGAATTGGGTTTCCCGCCACGTTTCAGATATTGTTAGTTTGCGGACTTGTCTGTATCCTTCAAGTATTTTTTCTGACAGTTCATCATCTCCTAGAATAACAGACCATTTATGAAATGGTTTGAGGTGGTATTTTGCAGATTGATGTTGGATGAGGTAGGAGTAGAGATTGGTGATGGAATAATCGTTTTGCTGTAATACTGTGTCTATGAAGGATTTCTGGAGGGGATCAGATTTGGGTCCATAGCAAGACTTCAAATAGTCGATTAATTGAAAATAAAAGAATACATGTTTTGCTGGTAGGGAGAATTCGCTAGCCAACGACCGGAAAGGTTTGAAGCGCCCCGAGGTGCCCTGGTATATAGAGACTACTTTCGTGAGGCCATTGGATCTCCATTGATCAAACGCTTTGTGCATCGTGGATGGGAGAAACATAGGGTTTCCTTGAATGAGTAAGTGCCTTGAAATGTTTGAGGGAAGTCCCAGTAGTTTTCGTACTTCTCTCCAGGCAATTACGGTGTCTCTGATAAGTGTATTGGATTTGAGGTGGGGTGAGAGAGCGTTGAGGTTAGAATGAAGGATAGCTGATAATGTGTGAGGTGAGGTCATGGCAGCTTCAAGAGAGGTATTGCAATATTTCGACTTTCCATTCAGCCAATCCAAACCTTGTCGAAGCAAACACGACAGATTATAAAAACGTAAATTGGGCAGACCCGCCCCACCCTCGGACTTCGGGAGACATAGTTTTTGTAGCGCGATACGTGGTTTTTTGCGAGACCAAATAAAAGTAATTAATGCTTTATGTATTTTCTGTACATCTGAATGTTTTAATAATAAAGGTATGGTCTGCATTGGGTAGAGCAGGCGCGCAAACGACACCATTTTGAATAGGTGACATCTCCCAAAGAGCGAGAGGGGGAGGGCCGCCCAAGCTTCCAACTCCTGCACAATCTTAGTTATCAGAGGTGGGTAGTTAAGTACATAGAGAGAGGAGGGTTCACGTCCTATGTGTATGCCTAGATATGTGATATATCGGGTTGTCACTGTAAATGGTGATAGATGTTTCCATTTAGTTGCCAATCGTGGGTGTAGTGGTAGGATCTCGCTTTTATCAAGGTTAATTCTAAAGCCCGAGCTTAGTTGAAAAGCCGCAAATAGTTCACGCAGTTTTTCAAAGTCTGAAAGAGGATTAGTGGAAAACAACAGTATGTCATCTGCGAATAATGCGGATCTGAGAATCTGGTCTCCTATTGTGATTCCGCTGACCCCATCTTGTGCGTTTAGTAGTCTGGAAAGTGGTTCTATGGCCAAGTTGAAAAGTAAGGGGGAGAGTGGGCATCCCTGTCTCGTTCCCTTAGTCAGGGGAATCGAGGCCGATATGAAGTCAGGAGTGACAAGTCGAGCTGTCGGGGAAGCATACATTTGTTGAAGGAAACTCAAGATAGGGCCCGTGAAACCGAATTGTTGTAGTACTCGAAATAGCCAGGACAAACTAACGTTGTCGAAAGCCTTTTCGGCATCTAGTGATAAAATAGCGACATCTTGGTCTGGATGAGTTGTAGCGTAATGTATGTAACGCCATTAGTACTTTTCGTATATTTAAAGTGGCAGAACGACCCGTAACAAATCCCGATTGAGCTGGGTGTAACAATGAAGGGAGAAGATGTGCTAAGCGCGACGCAACAATTTTAGAGAGAATTTTGACATCTACGTTTATGAGGGATATTGGGCGATAGGAACCTGGCAGTTGGGGGTCTTTTCCTTTTTTAGCTATTAGTTTAATGTGGGCTTGTGTCCCTGTAGGGAGATAAGGCCCCCCATCCCACATGGCTGCATATACGTGCTTTAGGGTGTCTGGGATGAAGTCTTTGGTCATTTTATAAAATTCAGCTGTGTATCCGTCGGGACCCGGGGCTTTATTAGATGACATATTTTTGATCGTGCGTCGGATATCGTCGGTTGTGATAGGTGCATTAAGTGCCTCTAGCTGTGCAGTTTGAAGTCTGGGCAGATGTACTTTAGACAGGAGGGCTTCCGTAATGGCTGGATCCGTCTGGTCGGCAGCATATAAATCTGTGTAGTATTTACTGATTATGTTACTGATTTCATCAGTAGATGTAGTTATGGATCCATCTGCATTTCTCAGAGTAGAGATGCGGGTGGGTCGTCTCGCTCCTGCACACAGCTTGGCCAGTAGCTTGCCAGCTTTGTTGCCATACCTGTGGAAATGTATTTTAGAGTATGCCAACCTAGCCGCCTCCTGATGTTCTGCCCAAAGATCAAACGTGCACTTAGCTTGTCTCCATGTTCGGATATTATCAGGCGTACGATTTAAAGTTAAGCAGTCATGAGCTGTGCGTAGCGCTTCACTAGCTTGCCGGTATTGTTGTTTAGAGTGTTTTTTGAATTGTGTGGTATATGAAATGATCGTCCCCCTGAGGAAAGCTTTGCCAGCTTCCCAAAAGAGATTAGGTTCGGTAATATGAGCTCCATTGGTGGAGACATAATCGTTCCATGCCGTGGTTAGTGTGTGTTGAAAATCCTGGTTGTCCATCAAGTAGGATGGAAAGCGCCATATGGGCGATGGAGTTGAAGGTGCCATCTGTGTCAGGTGTATAGATATAGGGCTATGATCGGATATTCTAGCGTCTAAGATCTCTGGTTCGCATAGGGTGTTGATTAGTGCTGGGGAGGCAAAGAAGTAGTCAATGCGCGAAAAGGAGTTGTGTGGGGGTGAGAAAAAAGTGTATTCCCTGTCTGTCGGGTGGTACAGACGCCAGACATCCGCATATTGCATGGAAGCAATAGCTTGTGCCAGTAGAGTAGAGTCAGGCGCTTGTGATGTGGGATTATGTGTTCGGTGGGCGGAATCTTTTGTGCGGTCTGCTAGTGTAGACATGACTGAGTTAAAATCTCCACCCACTAAGTGTAGTGTTTCAGGAGCGGAGAGTATCCATTGCACCATGTCTTGGAAGAAGGAGGTGTCTGGCGAGTTAGGAGCATAGATGTTAGTGATAGCCACTTGTTTGTTGCCTATTGTCAGGTGTATGGTCATTTTGCGGCCTGATGAGTCAATCCTAACGTCTCTTAATGTGTGTTTTAGGTTTTTATGTATCAGTATGGCCACACCTGCTTTGCGGCCTTTTGCAGGCGATCCATACACCATACCCACCCATAATTTACGTAAGCGGGTTAGATCGTCTGCAGACAGGTGCGTTTCCTGCAGCAGGGCCACATCTGTCTGAAGACGTTTCAGATGTCTAAGTATAGCCATTCGCTTACATGGAGAGCGGAGTCCCTTGACATTCCATGAAGTGAACTTTAAGTGGTTCTCACCAGTTGAAGAGGCCATGTCCGATGTTGAGGAGTGTATTGGGTTGAGGAGATGGAATAAAATCTCCAATCAGACAGTGCATCTGCAATCTGAAGGTGATCTAAGTTTCCTGAGGTTATAAGTATTGAACAGGTGATTACATTTGATAAGTAAACATAACTAAGGATGATAGAGAAGAACAGCTTGGCAGAAGGTGAATGGGAAAAACCTTTAACAGGCATTATGGGCTTCACTTTTTTCCACATGAGGTTCGATTACTTTTCATGGCTCCCATCGATCTCCCATTCCACTCTCGGCTGCAGGTGTTGAGCCAGAGGGAGGGGGGGTAAAAGGGCATGGGGGAGGAGATGTTAGTAGATTGGAAGTCCTGGGGACTGAGGTTTTACACGAGACGTAACCAGTCCTCACCTAGGAGGGCGGCGTCTTTGAGTGATTAAGTTTTGTGAAGTAAAAACTAGAAACAAGGGGAATTAGAGAAGCGGATCAGCAACTGAAGCCTCAGTGGTGGTTAAACAGCTTAGCCCTTAGACAACACAATTTTTTCAAAGCAGTACCACTATATTAAACCGAACAAGTATTGAACAAACGAAAACGTGTCTAAGTATAGCAGCCTGTTGCAATATTAGCTGTGGGCGTTCATTCAGGTACATAGGGTATAAAAGGTGTAGAAAACAACGTAAAGTGAGATGAAAGGGAGCGTGTGGGGGGAGTAATACTACCCGTCTCCCAGATAGGCGAAGCAGCATCTGTCCCTTGTAGGTCATCAGCGGTGTCCCGAACGGTCCTCTTTCTGCGTAGCACGAAGACGCTTGTATGGGGGTTTGGTCGGGCTACGTTGGGGTTTAGCAGACGAAAATGGAGGGGTCTCCGATGTTGTAGCATAGTCCTCCGTTGATTTATTATGTTCCATTTCCGTGTCCAGGGTAGAGATAAATTTTTCCGCTTCGTCAAGCGTGGTGAAGGTGAGTTGTTCTCCATCCTGTGTTTGAACTCGAAGGGTGGCCGGATAGGTCAAGGAGAATCTGAGCTGATGGTTGTATAGAATGGAGCATATTGGAGAAAATGCCTTGCGCTTATTCATGACCTCCACAGAGTAGTCCGCGAACAGCAGCAGTTTCGCACCATCTACCGTTAGTGAGCGGGAACGACGGAACTTTTGCATGATGGCATTTTTATCTGCGTAGTTCAGGTACTTGACAATAACATGTCGGGGCTTTACGCGGGTTTCCGTGTATTGTCCAATGCGATGCGCTCTTTCTATTATGCATGGTATGCGGAGGCCCAGTTGTTCGGGAATGATCTTTGCACATATATTGGTCAGTTGTTGGGTAGTGATCGATTCAGGAAGTCCTATTATCCTTAAATTGTTTAGTCTCGAACGATTTTCGAGATCGTCGAGTTTTTCCCAGATCTCTCTGTGTGTGATGCTCATACGTGCTACTGCAGCAGATGTAGCAGTGGCTTCATCTTCCAGTGAGGAGATCCGTTCCTCTGTGTGTGAGATCCGCTGTGCCTGTGCCTGCACTTCAACATGGAGCAGCTCTAGCCCCCTGCTTACTGCTGTGTCTACTGTGGCAGCAAGAGTGGGTCCTAGCAGCGCTACAACTGCTTGGGCTATGCCTTCAGGTGATGCAGGGTCAGCAGTCATAGTTACTGGGGCTGATGGATGTAAGGTGGGCTGTTGTGGAGGCAGTGGAGGCGGCTGCAGCAGTTCAGCTTGAGAGATCACGGCCGCCATTTTAGCTGCGCCTGTCTCTGTCCCTTCAGCCTGTGTCAGTGAGGCGGACGCCGCTCGGGCGTATGATCGCTCCACAAAGCGATCCATATGTGTCCCCTCTGAGCGGCAGTATAAGGGGGGATCTCCCCGAGGCTTATGCCGGGCTTTTAAGCCGATTTTATGGAGAGCGGTGCGGGAGCTGTGGGTTTCTACCTCCTCCTCATATGGCGCCGGAACCGGAAGTCTATTAAATTTGTTTTAATACTGCACTTAGAGTGGCGCCATTGTTGTTCTTCTACTTCTACAGTTCCCAGAGGATTGCTTCTTCTTTAACAACAGGGCTGCCTTCTACAATTGCTTTCATTGGACTTTAATTCAATTTTTTTATTGGACTGCAACATCCTACAGTTGCTGATGTTTAAAACACCGTTTATATTTACCATTTTAGATTGTCATTTTATGTTATAAGTTATACAGCACCCAATCACCCCATCTACTGTTCACAAGTAGACCTATCACTGCTGTCTGACCATATTGAATATAGCGCTCACATCCACATGTTTTATATTGTTACTTGCTATAATACCTGTTTATGATTTACCATGCAAAAAAATGGGCATTTTTGTGTTTACATACGGTATTTCATGCATGAATTTCATTTTGCAATACTAGGTACACTATACTGTTTTCAGATGCCTGCCTTCACGCACACATGAACTTTAATGGCATCCCAGTCTCAGTCCGTAGGGTTCAATATTGAGTTGGCCCACCCTTTGCAGCTATAACAGCTTCAACTGTTCTGGGAAGGCTGTCCACAAGGTTTAGGAGTGTGTCTATGGGGATTTTTGACAATAGATCTCCCAGCAGCCAGTAACAATAGACCCTCCTGCAGCCAGCAACAATGTTGCATCCATGCTGGAGGTGCCTGAACTGCGTTCCCCTGCATTCCCGCTGAAAAAGGCCCTGGTTTATACTACAATGGTAAATAAAGCTAAGCAAACTGCCCATTCAAGTTCGGAAACTGATCCAGACTGAGCTGAGATCAGTGTTGCCAACCTACCAGATTGAAATTTACTGACACAACACCCAAAATTTACTGGCACAGCCAAGTTTTTACTGGCATTTCCAAAAGTTACAAAATGACAGTTTTAAGTGCAAATTTGAGTATTTAGGCTACAAACAAATACAATATGCAATTAGCAATATGATTTAAGGTAAATAATAAGGCAAAAAACATATTTCTAATTTTATTTTCGATATAGTAAGTAAGTAACTCAGGGACAGGACAGGAGGATAAAAAATTAGAATGGATGGTGCACACACATAAAATTGACTCTCAGTGACACTGGCAGCAGTGTGCAGCAGCACAGATGATGATGACATCTCACTGACACAACATGTCCACTTTTGAGTCACAGTGACAGTCTCTCTCCAAGCCAAGTGGTCCCTCCAGTCCACTCCAGTCTAAACAGCACTGATGGTCCTGGTCCCACCCTGCCTTGCTCCCATACCGCAGACCCGCACACGAGGCTTTGGCCGCTCTGCTTGGCTCCATTGCACCATGACATCACAGGACACGCTCAGGCACACGCTCCGCCAGAGCCGCCCGATCACACTGTAGTAGGCACTCAGAAGGTCTCAGCCGGCTCCAGACCAAGCCGAGCATCACAGCCATATTTTTTACTGGCAACCTTTTACTTTTACTGGCATTTACTGGCAGGAGAAAATTGCCTGATTTTTACTGGCTGCCAGTAAAAATACTGACGGTTGGCAACACTGGCTGAGATGGATATTTATAAAGCCTTTGATATGTTTCTGCTTCACTGCTAATTATTCATGTCAGGGTCACCTCCTGAAGTATAGCAAGCCTGCCTTCCAGGTGTATAGCGCTAAATCATCACAGTGTTAGGGCCTTGAACACCCATAGTCCCCTTCCCACCATCACATTGACAACAGTCCTTATACCCTTTAGCAATGGATGGGTAGGTGATTAGAGAGAACCAAAAATGGGCTCCTTAACAATACACAAACACACAGATAAGGACAACAAATGCAATAGTATTGGAAAATGTAACAATAAACCTAGTTATAGATACAAGAGTAATTGGTAGTACTGACCAATTGTAATACCTAGAGAGTAGCCTTTTAAGGAAGATAGCACACATTCCTTCAGTTGGTCAGTTCATAGTAATGACATTTTTGTTGCATTAGGTCATTTAAGGTAAAACCATCCCTATAGCAGGCTTGGGATGCATTCTTATGTATGAGTGAGCCATAAAAATGAAATATTACATTTCTCCATCAGTACCTTTAATTTTTGACAAGATTTTTTAAAACCTTTTTTTAAAACATTTTTAAGACAGATAACACAAAAAATAAGTAAAAAAAAATGTTTTACTTGAAATGGGCTCCTTCATGAAACAATAGCACAATCCAGTTCTTAGGCTATAACCTTAAGCTACTTTATAATGAATGCAGTAAATAACCAATGAGGGCAAGGTAACTGGACTGTAGGAATCTCTATGAATGTTATGAATCTCTACTAGTTTACATTATCCTGGTGGGCAAAGCTAAAAATGTATAATAAATAGAATTTCGCGCAATATTTAAGAAATAAAGTTCAACCTCTCATGGCTGCTGAATAGTGAATTCCTTTTCCAGGCATACAATGGTTAATGCGATTAATTGAAAGGTGTGGAAAAAATATAATTATACCACCCTGTAACTAGCATATGCATAAGCCTGTTACATAATCTGGTGATGATATAGCCACACAATCTTCTATAAATCATAAACGCTAATCCACATTTAGAAAAAATCCATATAACAATTGTAATCTTCTATGGTTCCACTAACATAAAACCGTGCATTTAAAACAAGCGTGAAATCCAAAATTGCATGATATACCTGTGCAATCTAAATAATAAATAACAAATTCATAAAAAATCTAAAAAATCAATTTGGTGCGATTCCGTGCAACTTTCTGTGCTGTGAAAGTGAATTTGATAAGGTGAGTGAATTTATTAAGGAATTGTGAAAAGTTCTTTAAAAGTTCTTTAGTGATAAAAGAAATCCTTTTGCTGTGGGTGTCTCACAGTGTGGTCTCCCAGAACTCTCACCTTACATAGGAGATAATCAGGCATTCAGTAGTGTGTCTTTATATAGAAGTGGTGTTCTGGCAGCTTCTTCTTTCTCATGCTATATCTCCTCCAGCGTTCCTTTCCCTGCAACTCCGCTCTAGTAAGCTCAGTGTTGGTGAGATAAAATGGGTGGGGGAGAAGAGAAAGGAGGCTCCACTAGTGCATTAACGTTTTAAAACCAAAGGGATAGCATTTATTAAGTGTTACTCTTACATTTAATATGATAAAAACAGGCAAAGTAGTTAAAAGAACGATCTGGCGTTGTCAGCGCCCTCTCACTTGTGCTTCAGATACTGTGTGTCGCTCCAGCCAATCCCTACGCGTTACGACACGGTCACGTGTCTTCATCTGGGGATGTGATTGGCTGTTCTGTGTATGCTTATATATGCTAATACCGGAAGTTGCGAAGCCGCCATTTTACTTGTGGTCAATCTAATCTCAGTCCGGCGGCCATTTTTCGTTAGTTTTTTAATGAGGTTTTTCCTCTTGTGTTTAAAGCCCTCATGTGCGCGGCCATGTTTTTGGTGGTATTCCTTCATAATAAAGATTGATGCTGCTGTTTGATGTTACAGACGTGTTGAATTGTGTAGTTTGATAGGAATAATCACTATTAATTTGTTATCAAGGTGTTAACTACTGTTTTTTACTGTAGCAGCAAATAGTAAAATTAAGTTCTCTAATCCGTTTCTATGGCTACATTTGAAATGGTTCCCTTAAATATATGAAGCAGATGTGGGAGTGCCCTGATTCATATACCAGCAGGTATTGATGTAATACAAAAAATTAAATAAATAAATAAAATCCAAAGAAATACATAATGATTAACCATTCATACGACCGCTAGGCAATTTATATAATTAAAATTACAACTACACAAATCTAATTATTACATAAATTATACGGTGGAAACTATTGTCATGGTAATGAGCTAAATTTATATTAAATACAATTAATTCGATGATAAAACTGAATTATTAGTAAAAGGTATATTCCCACATAAAAAGTTAAAAGTTATTTTAAAATAGGTGTTAATCCCAGAAGTTTAATATTAGTTTAGTAATTGTTTAAAAAGCAGTTTAAATCGAACTCCACATTGAGTCCCCCTGGCACCAAAGTGCGCAAAGAATGTATCCATTTGGATTCTTTGCGACTGATGTCCCGCACCAGGTGACTCCCTCTCCAGGACGGTTTATATTTTTCTATGCCCCAAAATTGGAGGTGTGATGGGTCTTTGTTATGTACTAGTGTGAAATGTTTGGATACATTATGTTTCAAAAAACCGGATTTTATATTTTGTACGTGCTCCTTAATGCGTGTTTTCAATGCTCTTTTTGTTCGCCCCACATACTGTAGATTACAGCTGCATTGTAACACGTAAACAACTCCTTCTGTATGGCATCCTATAAAATCTTTAATATTGTACCTATGTCCCGTACTGGTGGCTGTAAATTCTTGACGTTTTCCCTGGAATTTCTTTGCATGACGACACGCATAGCAATTGCGACAGGGAAAGAAACCTTTTCCAGAGAAAAATGTGTATTCTGATTTTAAGGGAGGATCAATTACTGATTTAACTATTAGATCTCTTATAGTCGGAGCTCTTTTATATATTATGTTGGGTTTTTCTGGTAATATTTCTTTGAGATCCTTATCATTCTTCAAAATGTGCCAATGCTTTTGGATCACTTTTGCCACATCTTTATGCTGTGTATTAAAATCCAATATTATACTAGGTACTTCTTGTTGGAATCTTATTTTGGGGCAGTCTTCAAGTATTTTCTTTCTTTCAATGAGATTCACGTGTTCTATTTGATTCTGTATCCAATGGCCATCATATCCTTTTATTCTGAACCTTTCTCCCATTATTTGTGCTTGATTTCGATAATCTTCTTCTTTGGTACAGTTTCTTCTAAGCCTTGTGAACTGACCTTTGGGGATATTATAGAGCCATGGTTTATAGTGGCAGCTGTCTAATGAAAGATAGCTGTTGGCGTCTACTTTTTTAAAATGTGTCTTGGTTATTATTTTCTGCCCCTCCAAGCTTATATCTAGATCTAGGAAGTTTATTTCTTTGTCATCCATTTTCCATACCAGGTTTATATTTCTATCATTATTGTTTAATTTGTTTAAAAACGTTTCCAACTTCTGCTTATCTCCATTCCACACAATCACGACATCATCAATAAATCTTTTATAAAGTGTCAACTCTGGGGGAGTGTCTGTGTATACTGCCGTTTCCTCCCATTGTGCCATGAATGCATTTGCGACCCCTGGTGCAAATTTTGCACCCATGGCTATTCCTACTTTCTGTTTGAAGTAGGATTGGTCATGCCAAAAATAGTTACACTTAAGGCAAAAATCTAAACATTTCATTAAATACTTTCTTTGTTTGCAAACTAAAGTGCTGTATTTTCTCAATAGCCATTTGGTTGCAGAAATCGCATCGTGGTGTTGCACTATAGTATATAGTGATGTGACATCAGCGGTAGCCAGTAGGGTCCTACCTTCTAGTACTGGTGCTGTGTCTAGAAGCTGCAGTATATGCTTCGTATCTTTAAGATAGGCTTGAGTTTGCTGGACCGCTGGTTGTATGAAATAGTCAATGTATTGTCCCATTCTTGCTGTTAGGGAATCAATACTATTGACTATAGGTCTCCCTGGTGGATTTTCTTTGTTCTTGTGGATTTTGGGGATTGTGTAGATTATGGGTATTCTACATGCTTCTGGTATTAGATATTTCATTTCTTTCGCATTTAATATGTTTTTCCTCATTCCTAGATCCACTATAGCTTCTAGTTGTTTTTTATATTTTTGAGTTGGATTCCCAAGTAGTTTCGTATACGTTGTTTCATCTTGTAACTGTCTATTAAGCTCTGTAAGATATTGCTCCTTAGATTGTAGAACTATTGCACCTCCCTTATCTGCCGGCCTGATTACAATGTCTTTCCTTTCTATGAGACGTTTTATACCCTTTTTCATATGTATAGGGTCTGTTATTTTTTTGACTTTTAGGGAGTCTATGTCTTGTAGGACTAGGTTTTTAAAGACTTCTATATTCTGGTTGTTTGTCATTTGGGGGTTGAACGTTGAGGCATTCCGTAGTGTACTATGTATTTCTAATTGTGTGGTTAAGGTACTTGAGGTATTTGGTCTCCATACATTGTTCATCATGTATTTCTTGATGTTGATTTTTCTAATGTATTTCTGTATCCCAATATACGCGTTGAACTTATTTAAATTATTTGTTGGTGCATGTTTGAGTCCCTTGTCAAGTACTGCCAATTCTTCGGTTGTGATTTCTTTACCGCTTATATTTACTACGTTCTCTCCTACTGGTCTCTTTTTCTTTTGGAGTCTCTTCCCTGATCTTCGTCCTCTCCTCGTTCTGGTGTGTTTCTTCTTTGTTCTTCTTGGGGTCTTCTCCTGGGTGAGTGGTGAGTTTCTTGTGGTTGTCTCCGAGGGGTATAATCTCTTCTGTCCCTCTCTAAAAAAGGCCTCTGTGTATGGTAATTTTGTTGATTTCCATAGTAATGCGGGTTTTCGTAATATTGTTCTTGATAATCTCTGATGGGGTCAAATCTGTTATATGTGGGAATTGGGGTCCGTCCATATCCGTCCCTATAATCATAATATGGTGGTGTTCTGTTTTCTCTTGGATTCCTTTCATTCTGTTGCCAATTTCTATTTCTAAACGGTTTTTTGAATGGTTTCTTCCCTCCTCTTTTGGGAGTATATTGTCCATATCCATAGTTGTTTCTCTGATTATAGTTGTTTCTTGGTGTACCACCATATGTGTCTCTTTCATCCTTTCTTCTAGGATTCGGGCCATTGGGGTTAGGTCCATCTCGGTGTGTTCGTGGCGTTTCTATGCGTCTTTCCCTTTCTTCCCATCTTGGTGGGTTAAGTGCATGCGTTGCTGTTGGATCCTGTATCCTAATTTCTCTTTCCGGTGTAGAATAAGTAGATGTCGGAGGGGCTGGTTCTATTTTACTTTGCCATTTAAAAACTTGATCTGTTTTGTAATCAGTTGTGTCCCTTTGATATTTCTTCTTTTTCCGATTTTGCACTTCTAAATCTTTGGTGATTAAATCTTTATTCAACTGAGTGGCCAGTTTTTTAAATTCTGTGGTTTACACAAATAAAGCTAAAAATGTACCTCATATAAGATTTTTAAGACTCTGTGAAAGATGACACAAGAAAACCCCTCTAGATTACTAACACTTTTTTGATTTTTTTTTATGACCTGGCCGTAGCTGCTTATGTTTAAACCCATGCCTGCTGCTTTATTTCCTCTGATCTCTCCAGAAAATTGTACTTCAGAGCTTCAGTGCAGCTAGAAAAATTCACTAATGAGGTCGGTGTGGGAATCACAAAGGGCACTGCTGCACTTGCAGAGATTCATATTCAGAATAAAGAAATTATCTCTAAATAATCTCAACATGTTAATATACATGGGTCATTCACTTTAAACCAACCCTGCCACCTAAAGGTCTCAGTCACCTTACCTCTTCATTGCTTGGCACGTTTTTCGGAAGGTGAGTTTCACATGTTTTTTAAAGCACATTTTGACACGTTGGTCGCTTGTTTCCTAGCCACGTGACACACATTTTTTGCATGTTTCTGCATGCATTCCCGGAACGTGCAGGTGTGAATTAGGCCTAAGGGAGGACTCCCAGTAAACCACATACCTGTAAAGAAGAAAGAAGAGTATATTTTCATCTCCTACTGTCCATCCTGCCGAACACTGATCTCCTGAAGAGATTCTCCTGGCTGAAGTCTGTCTTTTGGGAGTGTTGATCTCCTTTATGCCCCACTGTACTCAGTGGTTCCTCCCACTGACCCCCTATGTCCCTACATTACACAATAGTGAGGTTGAGGTACCAGTAAGTGCCCTGGGGGAAACAAGAGATCAACAATCTGGGATCTGTTGGTTTCTTCGCAGGCCAGGGTTTTCTCTTCAGTGGAATGGTGTTTGGCAGGACTGACTGCAGGAAAGAATATGTATTCGCCTTCTTCTGTACGGGATATGGTTTATTGGGAGTTTTCCCTAAAGGCCCTTTCACATGGGAAGACCGCTGGGGTCCGCCTATCAGTTTTTCAAGCGGACCAGATCCAGTCTCCTTTATGGAGCAAAGTGTGCCAGCGGACATGTGTTCATTAATGTCCACTGACATCCGCTCTGATCCTGTCTGCTAAAAGCAGACAGATGGGGATCTGTTCCCCATCTGTCTGGCAGATTGGATCGGATGGCAGTCGACCTGTGCCTATGTCCACTCTACATAAGCGGAGTGGGCACGGACCAGCCATCCGATCCAATCTGCTAGACCGATGTAGAACAGATCCCCATTTGTCTGTTTTTAGAGAACATAATCAGATTGGATGTGGGCATCAATGAACACATGTCCAGTGACACTCTCTGCTCCATAAAGGAGACTGAAGGGTCCAATCGGGTCTGCTTGAAAAACTGACAGGCAGACCAGCTGGATCTGCCTGTGTGAAGGGGGGGATCAGTGGGCAGATCCCCCCTCTGCAGACTCCAACAGAGCCCAGCCCATGTGTAAGGGGCCTAATGTTACAGGGTAATTTTAAGTCAACATTCAACTATAGGTTTGCTTATGCCCCTTTAAAGCTCAGTTGCACTTTCAACTAAATACATTCCAGGTACATAAAACAAAAAGTGTTCAAAGTCTTTCAGTTTGTTTTCTTAGACAGCAACTACAAGCTGAGCAGAAAAGCCAGTCCCTGCCAGAAATCTGAAGATTTGGACCATTGTCCTCTGTGTGGAAACAGTGATCTCTCTGCAGAACCTGACATGCCCCCTGCTAGAGGTTCATGCTCCATGCTGATTAGTGAGCTCTAATTTGGCAAGATATTTCATAATCTGTAGGGATGATTTAATAAATAAGCCACAAAGTTTAAAATGAAAGGAACTTAAACAGGAAGCAAAGGATGACATAAAATAATAGCTTTGTTTAAAAGTCATCATAATAATGGAAAAAAGGCAGTCTAATACTCAGCGCCTTTATGAAAGTAACTCTGTAAATCTTACAAGGTCAAAGCTATCTCTCATGGCGATGGAGCAGACAAAACGAGAACCATCTTTAGTATTGCTCAGATTAGATGCTTCAATTTCATTACTAGGGTCAAACGTTCTCTTACACATATCTTAAGTGACATAAAGTAGCTCAGACCATGACAGGCAATCATGTGTAAGCATGCGGTCGTAATACAACGCTGGAAATGGGTGACCATTTCTTATAATAAATGACAAACCCAATTTACTTAAATTGCTGGAAAACCTTTGGCCTTGCTAAAAATATCTGCTTTTTGTATAGAGAAGCTTACCTGGTCTCGAAGAATGATGTCAATATGGTAATAGATTGTATGTAATATTGTTAACCACAGTGATATAAACTGATAACCTGTATACTGTACATTTAACTATTATTATTATACAGGATTTATATAGCGCCAACAGTTTACACAGGGCTTTACAATATAGGAGGAGACAATACAGTTACAATACAATAAAATACAAGAGGATTAAAAGGGCCCTGCTCAGAAGAGCTTACAATCTAATAGGGTGGGTCAGGTGGTACAAAAGGTTGTAACTGTGGGGAATGAGCTGATGGAAGTGGTAGGAGATTAGTTGGAGACATGATAGGCTTTCCTGAAGAGATGAGTTTTCAGGGATCGCCTGAAGGTAGCAAGAGTAGGGGATAGCCGGACCAGTGGAGGTAGCGAGTTCCAGAGGATGGGAGAGGCTCTGGAGAAATCCTGGAGATGAGCATGGGAGGAGGAGACGAGAGAGCTTGAGAGTAGGAGGTCTTGAGAAGAGCGGAGGACGATTTGGGTGATAGTTGGAGACAAAATTGGTGATGTAGCTCGGGCAGAGTTGTGAATGGCTTTGTATACTGTGGTTAGTATTTTGAATATAATTCGCTGGGTGATTGGGAGCCAGTGTAGGGATTGGAGTAGAGGGTTGGTAGACACTAAGTGGTTGGTAAGGTGGATAAGTCTGGCAGCAGCATTCATGATAGACTGAAGAGGAGGTAGCCTATGGAAAGGTAGGCCAATGAGATGGGAGTTGCAATAGTCAAGACGAGAGATAACAAGGGAGTGAATGAGGAGCTTGGTGGTTTCATTTGTTAAAAAGGGGCGAATTTTAGAGATGTTACAGAGGTGAATTCTACAAACTATAAAAAAAAACGATACTAATTGCAAGTATAGAATAGAAAGTTTCTGAATGGCTTCAAACTCCTAGTATAATAAATGATTTATAATTGTTTTCTATGTGCCCGGGTTACACCATTATGCTGCATTGAGGTGCACATGTAACTGCACTGCAGCACGTCACAACACACTATGGTGCGTAGAGTTGAATGAAATGTCATTTTTAGATACTAAATAAAGTTTTAAAAAGGAATACAATTAAACAGCGCTTTGCACTGCACCCCACAGCTCCTACACAATGCACGCATGCATTATAGCATGGTGGCTGGTGTGAACGAGCAATTTATTTTTAAAGTAAATTTAAAGCAAATCATTTGTTTTCTTTTTTTTGATAGGGACTGGTTAAATCCCTGGTCAGTTTTTTTTTCTGTCCATGTCCTATCAGTAAGAATATCCTTCACTTCCTGTCTATTAGGCACAACAGGGAGTGGGAGAGATATTTCCAAAGTGAGCAAAATCCAGTGAGGCCCAGGCGAAGAAAAAAAATAAAAAATAGCGGAGGGCAGGCATGACAGTGTGAATAGGGGAACAGGTCATGTAGGGGTGAGCAGTTAGTTTTGTTAGTTAAGAGGGGGCTCACCTGATTGGGGGGTAGCCTTGGGTGGGGTTAAGGCAGTTTAAGGAGGGGTGGTTCAGCCCTGGCGTCCAGTGGAGCTCGATGGACGCAGGCAGCAACTTCCAACCACCCTCTCTATTCTGGTCAGTTTACACATCGGGAGCAGCGGATTGGGGATATCGTGGTAGTTGTTGGTCTTTGCTGGCGGATGAAAACCTAGGATAAGGAAGGGTTCGGGACCTATCGGTGGTATGTGTCCCTCTGTTGTATTCCAGTTATATGGAATATGTTACTGATTGTACTGCGGTTAGAGTGTTGTCTCCGAGCCAGTGTGTTGCGGCTGGAGGCCTATTATGATAAAATGTACCGCAGTGCATAATTAGAACATACTAAAGCTTGGGTGCCTTCAAAGACCAACGTGATTAGTGAGTGATACAGTATGTTTTTCTTGTTTTATAATAATTTAAGTTTATTTTGTTAAAAAAGAGGCTGCTACTGCCATTTTTTACTCCATTCATTGTGTGGTCTCCATTAATTGTAGGTAACGGTATGGGTTGAGGTGGAGTATGAGTTTGGCCTGGTAGCCATTGGCCAAGGCAGGTTATCTGTTCTACACTAGCCATGTCTAAGGCAGTTGTCACTGCAACAAGTGTTCCCATTTAAAGACTTTCTCTTTATTCCTGCTTCGGTGAAAACTCAAGATTTAGGGTTTTCCTTTACTTTCAATCTAGGTGTCAATGTCACTAGACAAAGAGAGATGCCGAAAAAGCAATAAAAACTTGAGACAAAAAAAGCTAATACAGCAAGAACAAGGCCTCAGTGTTTTACTGAGGTTATAAATGTAAAAGCTTCAAAATACAAAAAAAATACACGGAATAACCCAGAGGTTTGAAAGATGCAAAGGTCCCTTCCTCATGGTGACCAACCTTTGCATCTCTGAAGTGTCATGTTATTTTGTTTAATTTATGTACTTTGAAACATTTGCATCTATGAATAGTGTAGCCTTGAGGTCTGAATGTTTGGTGTGCTGGCTTTTTTGCAAGTTTATCACAGCATGCCCATTGGCCAAGCACCCTCAAATAAGGCGTGAAAAGTGCAGGATTATTTTTTTTTACAAGCAGTAAAACTTGATAGGGGTTTCAACCCTTTCCTACTTTATCCAAAGCAAAATAAAAAGTTTTGGCTTAAGATGCACTTTAAAATTCTAATAAAATATTGATATATGTGTTCATATATTATTTGTATATACTGTACATTGGCTGTGCATAGGCTGTATTTTAATGCCTAGTACTTCTGGGTAGGCTCAATGTCAGTGTCTACTCCTTACTAAAACTTTTGGCATTCCCTTTAACACATTATCTATGGAAATTGCAGCAAGATGAACTTTAATGCATCAATAACATTACTCAGGGACAGGAGATAGTACAAAGGGCCCATAAGTTATCTGTTGTGCCTTGAGCTTTAACTCTGTATATCTGCAGCCCATATATCATATAAAGCACTGCTGCCTTCGATTTGAAATGTGATTTGGTCATATCACTACTGTACTGTACTGCTCAATGTTCTCCTTGCTGGAGAGGATGCTGTACCTAAGGACATGCAGTGCAAGGATCTCTGCTTCTGCTTTATTCATTTTGTGAATATGTGCATCCTCCACCTCTCCTGCTCTGGCTGTAATCCTTCTCTCTGATGATGTAATCAGCTATAACTAATTTCTGCCAATAGATGTCCTCAGTCATTCAACTCAGAAAACTGAGGACAATCCTGTGTGTACAGGGTGTCATGGACCCGCCTCCGAGGAGGCATCAGGTTCTGCACTCACATACTATGATGCAGAGAGCAGTGCTCCCCGCATCTCTTACCTCACTCTGCATTATTAAAGACAGCTGTATTTGTTTGATAGAAAAAGGGAAAACCCATTTAAAATAAAAGTAAACACCAGCATTTTCATGGATGAAGTGAATCCCAATTTTTCTCCATCAATCCACAACTCTAGTCCATGACTCACCGCAATATTTGGCTCATCTTCTGGAGAGTTACTCGAGTGAGTCACTCTTTTTTCTTTTCAAAGTTATGGTTCATTTCAGATTGCACATTAACCAAGCGGACATCCTGGTAAACATTCAAGTCTGATTTTCATAGCTTCCCTGCCGATGTAACATTGTTTCCAAATGGGAATAAAAATAAAGCTGCAGGTAATATTCGGTCCTGAGCTACATTTGTATCTGCTGCGACTCATCTGGGAATTCTTACGGCCAGGGAAGGGTTAAGGCAGGCTCAAAACTTACTGCTGACCTCCGGTCCCCCTCTGAAAAATGATATGACTCTCTCAAGACTCAACAAGCTTTTAATACGCCACAGATACACACAACTGTAATAAAACATACACATGTTCTGTTGAAATGAAATAATTCTCTGTGCGGTGAGCTAGAAGTCCACGATGAACTTGTAATTTATGGAGAACATATAGATACCACACAAGTTTTGGATATTAACCCTCAATCGCTACATAAATTACAAATGTGAAGTTGTGTCTTTATTTCAATGTACTGTATATACTGTAGCTCTACATAATGCTACGTCGTAATGGCATTTCTTATTCATTTAAAGCATGCTCTATGTAAACCCAGTCGCTAAAATCTCACAGACACTTTAAAGTAGAATTCCAGACAAAATTTAGATAAAATATTGGCCCAATTAAAAATAAAATAAAAAAGCAGTTTTTCCTGCAAACGTTGTCACCCACAGTACTTTTTTTCCACCACTAGATGTCCTCAGTTGTCTTGGTTGAATGACAACCTGCATCATGCAAACTACTTCCTCTGAGCCTAGACTGTCATTGATCTGTCCTTATGCTAGGTTCACACTTTGTGCGTATTGGGAATGCACGCAAAATCATCCACCTTACTGACAAGCACAGAAACATGCTGCCCTTTTCCTAATGGCACTCCCATGCTAACACGAGTGTCAAAATGCATAGTGCCCCTGCATAATTAACAATTAATGTCACCGCTGTCCATCTGCTCAAGAAAGCATGTGATTTTGCATGCATTTCCCACACGCAAAATCTGAGCCTAGCCTAAGCTTGTAAGGGAGAAACAGCATAGTCATTTATTCATTGCACTATTACTCTGTTTACTCCCCCTACCAGCATGCTTTTCATGAATTGATTGACTGTGCTGCTTCTCCCTTCACTTTTCTGAACTCTGCTGTATAGGGACTGCAATAGGCTGATACTAAGTCTAATTCAGGCATTTACACTGCTTGCATTTAAAAAATACATGTATTAATGCATTATTGTTTACAGAGCTGAATTCATTTGAGCCATCCTGTCACATGGGCTTCCAAATGAATGGTCCATTGTTGTCATCATTAGGAAAATTGTGCTAAAAAATTCCATGCATAGAGTGCATGTAAACAATAAGTAGACAATAAGTGGTTGCAGAGGCTACAGGAGATCAGCAGCATGGAGAGGTAACAAAGGATTAAAAAAGGTGAAAACATGTGCAAATTAACCACTTCAATACCGTGCCATAGCCCAAGAAGCTACAGCTCTCTTGGCTCTGTTGTTCTGGAAGGGCGCCATGGATGTCCTCCCAGAACACGCCTCCCACGCGCCCCCTTGGGCTCACATAGTGTGCGTTCTGTGATCGCTGTGTCCTTCAGCTGCCCTTTTTTGTCATGTGATGTCAGTGTCCAATTACAGCTGATCACATGTAAACAGACTTACTGGTTATAGGCATTCCTTTCCTCATGCCATGCGCAGTCACAGCGTGAGGAAAGGAGAGCAGGTAACCGGCAAGGCTGACAAGGCACATTTGCACTGATAATCAGGGCACTGATTATCAGTGCAGCCCCAACAGTGCCAATCCATGCCCATCAGTGCAACTTATTCGATTAAATTCAGTGTAGAGCACTTCTAAATCAATAACCTATAAATAGTCCAAAGTCCCACAAAATTGTGCACTAAACATATATCCAGCAACTTCCAGGTAATAAATTAAAAATTGTGATGAAAATTATTTAGCAAAACACACTTACAAAATGACAGCATCAAAGCGCTAATCAGAGCAATATCTCCACCCAATATGGCGCAACTCCTGCGTGATGTCACAGGCTTGGCTCCTCCCTCCTAAAGAACAATACGGAGTACACTATGTTTGTGCCTTTCTGCCTTATATGATATGTGAGCTGAGTCCATGGAGAGCTTCGGCAAGTGGATGAGACGAATGCCCTGTGTTAACCAGGGAGGATACGAGAGATTTACCTGGGATAAAGATTGATGAGCGTGTTAGTAATTTAATTGTGATGAGCAGGCCCTTCACCTGGTGATGGATGTGCACTATGCATGTAGAGTGAAGACACGGGTGTTTTTGCTAAATAATTTTCATCCCAATTTTTTATTTATTACCTGGAAGTTGCTGGATATATGTTTAGTACACAATTTTGTGGGACTTTGGACTATTTATAGGTTAATGATTTAGGTGTTGCGCTACACTGAATTCATTTGAATATATTACTTTGGTGTTGTGAAATCACTTTACTGTGTCTGGTTGTGCAACACACATTTGATTTAAATTTAGTAGTGTATGCTAATTGCGCTGATTGTAATTATTATATCATTAGTGCAACAAACCAAAAATCTGAGCAGAGATACAATTGGTATACTGTATGTCAATTAGTCTATAAAATAGAAATAATAAAGTAGCAATTTTGATATGCATTCTCTACCGACCAAATAATTTCACACTTTTATTGCGTTTGTGTTCTTATATTATCATGGGGAATTCGTTTTAGTCCTGCAGATATACAACATCCTAATGCTTTAATATCTGACATGGGGTCCTTTGGTACTTATTGTGCCACCCTTGGGCTAATGGCCAGTAGTCTGATATATCTAGGAAACACTCTGGTATGCTTTCCCACTGTGCTTTTGAACTTGTTCTAATGAGGAGGTCAGAGAAAGTGCTCTCAGAAGGAGCAAATGTGCAATAGGAGACTGGCTGCCTACAATACCCGCACTGGTAGAGCAACTGCACCATAGCACAGTACCTGCAAATCAGAACACGGACTTCTTTTCAGCAATTGTTGCACATAAAGCAGCACATTGAAACAAATGGGCTGCCCTAAACGTGACACATTAAAATGTCCAAAAACGTGCTTGCACCGTTGCACCAGTAGCTCTTGTCCATTGTGGAGGGGGATATGCTGTAGTCTTTTAGAGGAAAAGTCTGGCATCTTCAGCTAGTCCTTTAAAGTATGCGTAAGGTGTCCTGACAGCAGGGTGATTTACAATATGCTTGAAGTGTCTTAACAAGCAGGGTGGTTTTAAGTGTGCTTGAGGTGTCCTGACAAGCAGAGTTAACACTGTGACCGCTCAGCAAAGAGCAAGTGTGGTAAAATCTCTCTTACAAGCTTAGTTAGTGGAACAAGAGAATGATGTCTGCATGCAGTGTCCTTTGTTATAGGAATATGGGCATGTGCCCGCTGACCAATCCCGATGGTCTTCGGTTTCCCAAAGGCCCTTCTCAGAGTATAGCTCAAGGGACAGCGCTCGACCCCCTGCTGCGCCGGGTTACAGTTCAGTTGGATCTGGAGTGAATGCAATGGAAGTGGCCTCCAGGCTGCCACCAATGATCAGATGTAGCTGGCGGTGGATACACCTGCACCCGCTGATGATGACTATCTCTCTGTGTGCATAGGCTTCAACTAGGCCACAGCACCACTCATCTTCCGAGTCACTGCTTGCAGGTCCACACCGGGGGAGACCGGCTCCTCTTTTCAGGTTATTTATCCCCTCTTCCAGCATTCTGTCTTCCTGCTCCAGCCTGCTGGAACTTGTAGTCCAAAATGGCCCAGCTCCAATACAAATTTGTCTTACCAGACTATATATGCCAAGAAACTTTGCTCTTTATCTGCAAGTCTTTACCCGCTTTGCATTCAGGAAACTTCACCAGAGTCTGTGCTGTGGACTAGGGGAAAACAATCTCCCTGTGACGATGCTGTTTAGTGTCTCTTGACACTGCAGGTAGTTTAGCCAGCTCCTGGCTACATGTGTTTAATACTTTAGTGCTCCTTTAGGGGCCTGTGTTGATGGGCTTTGGCCTTGTGTTGTGTTGTTATATCAGTTTAAGACGCTTCTGAAATAATTCAGAATTCATTGACAAGTGATGTTTTTGACCTGCAACAGACCTCCTGCTGACCTACTGTGCATTTAACTTGCAAGAGGCTTTCGCGTTCCCCTAGACTTATATGTGAATGCAAAAATTTTATGATGCAAACAAAACCCCAAAACATTGGCCTTATATGTATCCAAAGTTATTTTGCTTTTGCAAATCACCCCTTCCCAAAAATGTGCTGGACATTGGCAATCATTGACAAATGGTAGTGTTACAGGTCCAAAATACACACTTTTTTCACTTTTGTTCTCCCATTCTGCTGGTAAAATTGAGTTTCTGGATCACTTATGACGGAAATGCTGGCTATGGAGCCCACATCTGCAAAGTTGTAAATAAAAATATCTTTCTAATGATGAAATGAACATGGAATTCGTCATAAAATCACATTCCGTGGAAACATTTTTGTTTAATATCTTCGCACATTAAAAATATGATTTAAAATGTCCATATGCATGATCTGCTGCTAATTTTACCGTTATTAGTTGTACTCCAATGAATTTTTATTGACATTGAGATTATGGATCATTTCTGGTTGTATTTATGTTTTTGGTTGTCAGATTTGAGAGCTAGGAAATAGGACTATAAAAAAGAATGCTAAATATTTTCATTGAACATTATTTGAAAGGGTCCACCCAGAAGTGATATTTTGGTTATAGGTTGAGTACTGTGAGCAATTGTGTGTGGAGAAAGGGGAGCTTCTGGTTGAGATGACAAATGTCCTCCTCTGCCCTCCATGGATGTATCAGAATCCTGCATCACCACTGTTGTCATATATATCTAATATACCATTGGTGAATCAGAGATACCAGGAAGACCTTTTTTTTCCCCCTTTTTTTGTGTTTTTTTGTGTGTTGTTTTTCCTCCTCTGGGAGGCACAGTGGTGAGATGATTGATGTCATTAAAGGAAGAGGATAAGTTATAACAGTCAATTAGGGATGGGATGAGCAGCATGTAATGGAATCACATAAAGAAGGGTAGATTGAAATGAAAGGTGGAGAGGTATAAAAATGAAATAGTAGCGTGAGATTATATTGAATAAAAAAACTAAACATAATAGGACACGAAAATAGTAATTCAAAATTATACACTTTTTTTTATTTTTACTTTTTTTTACTTTTTACTTTACTCTGATCACAGAAGGCCGCTCACTGTAAACCTCCTCCATTCAGAAAAAGCCTTGTATTCTTTTTACTGAATGAAGGGCTTTCAGTGATTGGAGAGAGGACACCCATGATCAGAGGTAATTTATTTTTACACAGCCAAAGTGGCCAGTTTTTAACCAGAGTTGAGCTTTAAAGTATATTTAAGCCCAATCACTAAATAGGGTGTAATATGTAAATGCAATGTCAGAAAACGTTTTCAATATTTCTGAATCTGCAGTTTTCATTAGGATAATACCTGGTGATCCTGCCATGACAGTCCTTATGTTGGCACTTTCTATCATCTCTATTGTTCTCCTGCATTGTCACCCTGTCACACACTTTCCCAGTGGAGACAACAAGCTGCTCATGGTGGCACTGCTATTGTCAGCCACCGGGAAATTAGAGTTTACAATTTCTTTTCTTGTAAGTATTAATTTTGTTCAGCTCTTTCTAATACTACTTTATTTCTGTATATTTTAGAAGAAAGAGAAATTGACATGGAAGGACCGAATTCCTGCCTATTTGGTTAATTTTGGAGCTATTCTATTTATGGTAGGTAAAATTATTATGACCTTCTAATATTCTAACCTAACAGAGAGACACATTTTATTGTATAAGTAAAGTATAACCTCTCTGTTATAACATACAACTGTGATGTGAGCCATGACATGGATTTTTAAGGTGAAATGAAAGTTTAGTCAAAATGTTTCTTTTCTATAGTTTTGGATAGAGCGGGGAGGTAAAGAAACCCCTGCCAGGTTTTTATAGCTGTCTTTCTCCTCTCTGGAGAGATTTCCCCTCTCTATTTGTCTTAGGGCCACAGAGGCAGAAAGTGATAGGGAAACCTAGTCCACAGGTGTCACCAGAACAGGAGATGAGAGGAAATATTCCAATGTAGATACATGTTGACAAGTATCCTAGAGGGGAATTCAGAAGGGGAAGAGAGAATTTCCCCTTGCGTTGGAGAGGTTTTTTTTAGCTTGTAGTTTTCACCCCAGCTAAAGCAACTTCCGTAAATTAATTATTCTCCCTCCTTAATATCTTGACGCTAGCCTACACATACAGTGCCTTGCAAAAGTATTCACCCTTGGCTTTTTACCTATTTTGTTACATTACAGCCTTTAGTTCAATGTTTTTTAATCTGAATTATAGGTGATGGATCAGAACACAATAGCCTACGTTGGTGAAATAAAATTAGAAAAATATATACATAAAACTATTTTTCAGGAATAAAAAAACAGATAATTGGCATGTGCGTATGTATTCACCCCCTTTGTTATGAAGCCCATAAAAAGCTCTGGTGCAACCACTTACCTTCAGAACACACATAATTAGTGTAATGATGTCCACCTGTGTGCAATCTAAGGCTACGTTCACATTTGGGCGGTGGGTGTGTCGGCGGTAAAGCGCCACTATTTTTAGCACTGCTTTACTGTCAATTTGGCGGCGCTATTCGGCCGCTAGCAGGGCACTTTTAACCCCCCGCTAGCGGCCGAGAAAGGGTTAAAACCACCACAAAGCACTGCTGCAGCAGCGCTATGCCGGCGGTATAACTGCGCTGCCCCTTTGATTTTAATGGGCAGGAGCGGTGTATACACTCCAAAGATGATGCTAGCAGGATTTTTTTAGCGTCCTGCCAGCGCACCTCTACAGTGTGAGAGCCCTCGGGGCTTTCACATTGGAGACACAGCAGCAGCTCTTTCAGGGCACTTTGCAGGCGCTATTTTTAGCGATGTAGCGCCTGCAAAATGCCCCAGTGTGAAAGGGGTCTAAGTGTCACATGATCTGTCATTACATATACACACCTTTTCGAAATGCCCCAGAGGCTGCAACACCTAAGCAAGAGGCACCACTAACCAAACACTGCCATGAAGACCAAGGAACTCTCCAAACAAGTAAGGGACAATGTAGTTGAGAAATAGAAGTCAGGTTTAGGTTATAAGAAAATATCCAAATCTTTGATGATCCCTAGGAGCACCATCAAATCTATCATAACCAAATGGAAAGAACATGGCACAACAACAAACCTGCCAAGAGACGGCAGCACACCAAAACTCACAGGCCGGGCAAGGAGGGCATTAATCAGAGAGGCAGCACAGAGACATAAGGTAACCCTGGAGGAGCTGCAGAGTTCCACAGCAGAGACTGGAGCAAAACCTGTACCACTCTGTGTGCGACTTGAGGCTAGGATGGAGGTTCACCTTCCAGCAGGACAATGACTCCAAACACACTGCTAAAGCAACACTTGAGTGGTTTATGGAGAAACATGTAAATGTGTTGGAATGGCCTAGTCAAAGCCCAGACCTCAATCCAATAGAAAATCTGTGGTCAGGCTTAAAGATTGCTGTTCACAAGCGCAAACCATCCAACTTGAAGGAGCTGGAGCAGTTTTGCAATGAGGAATGGGCAAAAATCCCAGTGGTAAGATGTGGCAAGCTCATAGAGACTTATCCAAAGAGACTTGGAGCTGTGATAGCCACAAAAGCTGGCTCTACAAAGTATTGACTTTAGGGGGGTGGATAGTTATGCACATTGACTTTTTCTGTTATTTTGTCCTATTTGTTGTTTGCTTCACAATAAAAAAAAAAAATCTTCAAAGTTGTAGGCATGTTCTTTAAATTAAATGATGCAAATCCTCAAACAATCCATGTTAATTCCAGGTTGTGAGGCAACAAAACATGGAAAATGCCAAAGGGGGTGAATACTTTTGCAAGGCACTGTATGTGCGGCCCCCACGCAGTGGGTTTTAACGTGAGGCTGGTTCATATTTGCTTCCATTGATCTGTGCTAGGAGTGGGCTCACTTGGTGCTTCCAGCACAGTGACCAAGCTGTCACCCACAGTTTCCAGTCATGTTTTATGGTTGGTAGATGAAAACAGGCTCCTGATCATACGATCGCTCTTGTCACCAATCACAGTGATCGCATGGTCGGGAAGCCAGCCCCAAGCCCCCAACTCCTGGCATTATGTAACAGTTAAAGGTCAGGTGGCAGGAACCTAAAGGGATACTCAACAGTTTTCAATTCAACCCACCTCTTTTGAAATCAGGCTGTCATGAACACACCCTTAGGTTTTGCCATCATGTCAGCCTGGGCCTACAGCACAATCCTGCAAAGAGTGGTGTTGACATCATACTGTCAGTAGTGTTCTCTGAAATATTGAAGACTGCTCACTGACACTGCAGGGAGAAGAGGAAAGAGACTCAAAGATGTCACATGACCGGCCGCAAAGCTACTAGATTTAAATCTGAACTCCAGCCTTTCCTTCAGTCTTGCACAGTTTTACAGGCTCCTCTCTTATACTGAAATAGCTTTCGAATCTGCAACAATTCAGGTAGAGCCTACCTCATTTCCTAGCTGGAGTACATCACGCCTCATATACCACTTTCCTCCCCAGCTTAACCGTCCCTGCTTAGTCCTTTTTATTCATTGGATTGCAGTTCTTTCAATCATGTAGGCTCAGCATCACAGGTGGGTATTACCTAGGGCAGTCTGCACACAAATACAGTATAGGATGCCCACTCCTCCAGACTGACATCCATTCATGAAGCTACTATATGTACAGCACTCTGCTGTCCCCTCCAACCAGTCATGATCTGCCTGCACTGCATAGAGGAAAATAGAGATTTCAGGATGGGTCTAAAAAAAGGGATGTATTGAAAATGGAAAGGTTTTCTTCTAAAAAATGTAATAGTCTATCGATGAGGGATAAGACGGAAACCAGGAAAAGCAAAATATTGGCAGCTCTAATTTGGCTTTAAATGAGAGGAGAGGAGATTTTTTTCTACTTGCTTTCTTGCTTAACAGTATATATGTAGCTCATTAGTATGACAGAGAAGAGATTACATATTAATAGATGGGTACTATAGATTTACACAACAGCTAGAGAATAAAGCTTTTTTTATTTCAAGCTGACTGTATTTCTTACCTTTGCAGATTGCACTAACATTTTCAGCAGTGTTTGGAGTCATCATTTATCGCATCACCATTTCAGCAGCCTTGGCATTAAGCACAAACGAAAGTACAAGAGCAAACGTTCGTGTGACTGTGACAGCAACCGCTGTTATCATTAACCTAGTCGTAATTCTTATATTAGATGAAATTTATGGGTCTGTCGCAAAATGGCTGACTGAAATAGGTAAGTGGATAACTCAGTTGTCATTAAATAGTATCTGTCATGTGTAGCAAACATAGTGCTCTGAAGGAGGAAGGTAGAGAATGTAAACCCTGGGCTTGACTTCTACTAATAAAGTTTCTAGTAATTAGTACACTAAAGATTTTTAGTAATTTGGAAGACTTATTCTTAAGTATTTGGAATATATTCCAGCTTACTAATTCTTAGATGTGCTTCCTTTATTGTCACCTGGGGATCCTGCCACTAACCCATTTCTTGTCCTAGGGTCACAACACTCACTCTCTGTACTGTATCTATGAAGAAGAAGTGTTGTCACTCAGGGACAACCTCCCATCCCATGTTATCATGCGAGGGAAGTGTTTTGTAGTTTACACAACTGGACAGGGTTGATAAGACTTAAGATTATTATTATTAATTATATAGGATTTATAAAGCGCCAACAGTTTATGCAGTGCTCTACAACATGAGGACAGACAGTACAATTTCAATACAGGAGGAATCAGAGGGCCCTTCTCCTTAGAGCTTATAATCTAAAAGGGAGGGTCAAGTGATACAAAAGGTAATAACTGCAAGAGAATGGGACTAGGGCCAGCAGGTAGGGCAGGCTGAAGAGTGGTCCTAGATTCAGGCCAGGCTGTCTCTGAGGGGTGAAGTCTCTATGTTTTAACCCAGTAACCGTGGTGGGCCCAATGCTAGATAACTGCAGGTGTCTTGTAAAGTCCAGTTGAATGTGACTAACTATTATTAGCTTGACAGGTACTTGCTTAACCAGCGTTAAAATAGTGCAGCTAACACAGTAGCTTTATACCTTACTTTCATGGCATACTATTCAGTTGAGGTTAACTTTCATTGGAAACAAAGAACATATTTATTATTAACAAGGCTTACTAAATTGATGGGGAAGGAATCCAAGCATTTGTGGCATTACTTGCACATAGCTGAGTAATATGCTCATACAAATCAGCATA
The DNA here is from genome assembly GCA_037952925.1 of Lithobates clamitans. Lineage (NCBI taxonomy): Eukaryota > Metazoa > Chordata > Amphibia > Anura > Ranidae > Lithobates > Lithobates clamitans. Next base: position 786,347 of record JBBGZY010001477.1, read on the forward strand.
CTGTATAATGTTCCTCTGTTCTCGTATTCATCTATTAAGGGTTGCAGGGGAAACAGGTGATCACATATGGATTGCAAAGCATTTCTGGGCTATTGGGTGACCTAGTCATCTGGCACCCAAGGGCATCCACAGACAGTAGCAGATTGTTACATGATCCATCTAGTTTTAGCTAGACCAGGTAATTATAAAGATGTCCACAGGTACCCAAAGATTATAGTACGTATTGTTTGGATCTCAACATTGGAAGTGTCAGTTTAAAAATACCCTGTCTTTCTTGTGAAAAAAAAAAAATCTGTCACTGGATCATTCATTTTAAAAACAGTCTTCCCTTAAGATTACACGTGCTGTGAATTTATTTCAACCATGTTGTTTACCTGTAATATTCTCCCTTGTGTAGACCTTCAGAAGCGCTAAAGGCTGTTGCTTGGATGTGATGTCAACAGCCCCAGCAAACACAGAGCTGTCACTTATGGGACACTTTGTAGTATTCATCTTCAATCCTTCACTAGCTGCTACAAAGTGTATGTAGGGTGGTAGAGGGGAAGCTGGGCCAGCACAAAAAATAACTATACACTCTCAGAAGAGGAGGGAACAATGACATACATGTCTGGGACAAAAAGGAAAGGGGGTGGAGATGGGGCAGTTGCCCTGGGCACAGTGTTGTCATGTGGAGATGGGGGAGGAATGTCATGTGCCGTCAGCCCCCATCTAGACCTCCATCAGAACAGGAACAGCACAGAACTTGATGGCTTATCCTATCGCTGCTGTAATTTATAAACACAGGAGCCAACAGAGAACATTTTCCATTACTTGCTTCCTCTGTTGTTCTGACTGATGATGGCTATTGCAGTGCACAGCAGAAAAAAACAAGTAGTGGAAGCCTTTCTCTGGTTAAGTTATCTAATCGTCTGTGGGTCCTGTGCTAATGGAGAACTAAATAGGGTTGGGCAGCCCAATATTACTGGCAGAACAAAAGATCTTAAATGCAGTACTTCTCCACCCTTACTTTCCCCCCCTTCTCACATTTTGGGAATGGGGTTCACAGCTTGACATCTTTGTCCTGGGCATTGGATAACCTTTTCCCAGCACTTATGACATGGCAGAGACTGTGCTAGGGAACTGACTAGTAAAATTTACTAATATGTTTAGAGGCACATTGTAAATTAATAAAAAACTGTTTATAGAAAAGAAAAACACTGCAAATAAGCATTTAAAATACTTAATTTGTCTGTGCTTTTAACTTTAATGCATTGACCTATTCACTTGTCTGATGTGGCCAATTCACCTATTCCAAGAAAAAAGATGGTCAACTTATGTTTGTGACAACCTAAGATGAATATTGAAATGATACTGTTTAAGTGGTATGAATTGTAAGTTTGTATCTGGAATAGACATACTGCATATGAACATACAATATGTCTTCATACTAATCAATGTTGTGACAGACCCAACTGGGACAGAGTCTTTTGGAGGGGACTGCAGGGTAGCCTCTTACCTACGGACTATGGGCCCTGGCTTGAGGGGGCTGTATTCTTTGGGAGGTGTGTGCCTGGGGGGACCTTTGGGGGTGGTTTTGCTTCAGTTTTGGGTCCATGTGTTCCCAGAAACTCACAGACTCTGGGAACCTAGGACCTGGATACAGATTTGGGGCCTCTGTGCCCAAACCAGCATTGATTGCTTCAACCCATCTCCTAGATTCAGAGACTCTAAGCAGAAGATTATAATCAGCTTCAAAACAACCTGATGCTGGTGTCTCATGTTCTTATGTGCAATCTGTTTAGTAAGGTGTCTTTCTCTCATCGTATAATTCCCCATTGCATCTGCTAGTATTGTGTCCACTTCACCTCGTTACTAAACAGTTGTGGGATGTTTATGTGTTTATGTTTATGTTAGCTATTCATTAGATGTTTTGTTAGATGTACTGATATTACTGTTTACAGTTTGCATTATTTAGGGTAATGTGATCAAGCCCTTACCTGATTTTGTGGGGTATATATTCTGTGTGAATTTACAATAAAATCAGTTCCAGTTTGCACCTAAGCTAGTGTCAACTAGTTCTTGGGTGCAATTCTCAGCTATAATACCTGGTTTCTGGTTCCAGAGTGTGGGAAGCTGTATCTTGACAATCCAGAGGCACCCAGACTGAGTGCCAGGCAGTCTGTCACAAATGTTAAATCAAGTATTCAGGCCATTCTGCTTAACAGAGCTAAGCGAACATAGGAAAATGATTTCCAGGAAATATAACCTTAAATTCTGGGTAAAAGGTATGGCCAGTGACAATAACTGTGAATTAGGGGGATGCATTTGTTATACTGGTCAAGCCTTTCTCTTAGAAGCTAAAGGCCACATCAGTTCTATATGTGTGCTGAGCTCTGTTGAGCAGAATAATTAAAGACATATTTTAACGTGGCCCTTAGTTGCCATTGCAGGTTTCATTTTTTGTTTTCTTCTGTTATTTACCTCCCTATTTGTCCAACTTGAGTTGCCTGGTAATGCTGGAAATGTAGGAAGCATTGGTAGTGGGTGGTGTATAGGTAAACTAAAGTGGCGTATTACTATATACTGTTGTTTTACTCCAGCTTTGTTGCAATATATGTCCATGCTTTTCACTAATAAAGGGTCATTTCTGTGCTTTTGCCAGAGGTACCTAAAACAGAAAAAACCTTCGAAGAACGGTTGATTCTCAAGGCCTTTCTCCTGAAGTTTGTAAACTCATATGCCTCAATTTTCTATGTTGCCTTTTTCAAAGGAAGGTAAGTTATCTGTTTCAGTATTTTTTAAATTGCAAATCCATCCAAACAGCTGAACACACCAACTAATTTTATCTTTCCAATTGAACTGTAAAGAAATGCATGCTAAAGCATCTACCCACTGTTGCTGTGTTATGTGATCACATGGTCCCAAGGAAGGTGCAGGCCCTGTGCCACTGCCCCACCTCTTCCCTTCTCTGTGGATTATTGACCATTCACACTTTGGCGACACCCACCATAAGTTTTCTTACTTCTGTAAGCTCTATCTACTTCCCTTCCCTCCCCCTCCCGCTCATCGCTTAAAGGGCAGACATTCCCACTTCTAGTCTCATTTCAACTGGTGGGGAGCAGCACGGTATAAAAGTATTAAAACCTTTAGGGTTAAAAAGCACATTTGCTTCACTTTTGAGGAAATAAGTGAACTACGTAATAGACGTGCACTGACAAAAAATTTGTTCGTTTTCGTTTCATTCGTTTTTTTGCTTTTTTCAGAAATTCAGAAATTCGAAAATTCGGAATTCATAAATTCGTAAATCCAAAAATTCGGACTTTCAAATTTTTGAATTTCGGAATTTTCGAATTTCGGAATTTTTGAATTTCCGAATTTCCGAATTTTTGAATTTCCGAATTTTCGAATTTTCGGATTTCCGAATTTCCGAATTCCGAAATTTCCAATTTTCAAATTTCCAATTTCCGAATTTCTGAAAATTCGGAATTCAGAATTTCAGAAATTGAAAACTTTGGAAAATTGGAAGTTAACGAATTTGGCAAAATTCGTTAAAAAACGAATTCAGCACTAAACGAGTTGCACATGTCTACTACGTAAGTGTTTCTATACATACAGTGATAATGATAGGAATAAAATTACAGCAGATGACTATTATATTACTTAATTAAAATAAACGTCTGGGTAAAAGTAAATCATAAAATTTACAGCAGCATAAGCTGTCAGCACACACCTCTTCTTACAGAATGTCTTAATATGTGTTGCTGGGCACTGGACCCCAGGGTAGACTGAAGGTAGAAGTCAGTATCACATTTCTAGAGGCAGTCCTCGATCAACTGGGGTATCCCAAAGAGTCCCTGAGCAGTCAATAAAACATTAGAAGGATGTGGGCACTACAATGCTTAGGTAAGTCCAGTAAGAATTTTATGACCAAAACTCGAAAAGCCACTGTCTTGGGGGGCTCAATACTGCCCCGTCATTGGGACTAAAAAGCAAAAAATAAAATAAAATAATATAAGCTAAATATCAAAAGTTATAATTATTGGTCTTGGATAACAAGGGTGTGCGTTCTAAATATAGATCTATACTATACAGTAAAGGATATGCAATGGGGTTGATTTACCAAAGGCAAATAGACTGTGCACTCTGCAGGTGTAGTAGCACTCATAATCTCCAGAGATTAGTAAATGTGGTAAAGCTCTCCTGATTTCCCTCATCCAATCATATGGAAGCAAAAATGCTTTTTTTAAAAATGTCCTTGCACCTGATTGGGTATTCTTTACAAAGTGAAGCTTTACCACATTTATTATTTATTTATTTGTTACAAGTACTTATATAGCGCCATTAATTTACGCAGTGCTTTACACATATATATTGTACATTCACATCAGTCCTTGCCCTTCAGGAATTTACAATTGAAGGTTCCTAACTCACATTCATACATACACATACTAGGGCACATTTAGACAGGAGCCAATAAACCTACCAACATGTCTTTGGAGTGTGGGAGGAAACTGGAGTACCCAGAGGAAACCCACATGGGCACAAGGAGAACATGCAAACATTTACTAAAAAAAAAAAAACGGGTGCAACTGCCCTTGCAGAGTGCACAGTCAATTTGCATTTAGTAAATCCACCCCAGTGTGTATGTTGCAAGCAACATTAACGTTTTTTGCGTTTTCTCTATCATTAATGTTGGTTACAACACTTGTTTAATCTTTATTGATTAGTTTAATTATTGTTTTTTTTTTGTTGTCACATTTGATGCTTTATTAAACTATATTAAATATTCCTACACAAAATAAATGTAAATTAATAATAGGGGGCGCTGTGACTCCTAATTACCGTAAATACATACCTAAATAAGTTTGATGAGTGAACAATTGCTAAAATACATAATAAATATACAACAAATATATAGTGAATTACTGTGAACCGATGCTATACATTGCTAAATATACACTATGGCGGGAAGCGCCTTCCGGTCACATCATTTCTGGGTCCCAGCTACCGGTTCTATCTCCAGCGGTGGTGGAACGCACGCCGATTCCCATCGTGAGCAGGGCACATCGCAGTGTCTATCAGACCCTATGCTCTACTTCCTAGATCTGGGACACAGGCACATATGAATGTAAGCAGGCATTTTTTTAACTACTTATGTTTTAATAAATTAAGCAATATCACGCTATTGGAGCCTCCTTGTCTTTTCTCATCTCATGTACCCGGCGTGGTGGAGAGGAGAGTACAGGTTGGAGAGTCCGTGATTCCATATCAGGCTGCAAGGTAGCAGCACAAGGGTTATTAGACCTGCTTTTTAACTAAAGAGGTCACAGCTATCTGGTGAGCAGATTATTTTTCAAGAGCACGTTGGGTGTTTGTGGATGTCTATAAGTGGTGGAAGATATCTACACTTATTTATTGTACAAATCACATCTGCATTTTGGAATATTCACTGAAGAATATGGACTATTTTCATTCTAATTAATCAGAGATTTACTTTATGTATGGTGTATAGTTAGCAATGTATAGCATCTGTTCACAGTAATTCACTATATATTTGTTGTATATTTATCATGTATTTCAGCAATTGTTCACTTATCAAACTTATTTAGGCATATATTAAATTGGGAGCCACAGCGCCCCCTATTATCAATTTACACTCATTGCACAATAGTAATCTACTGCACTTGGAGAGCAGCTTAAATCAGATTACCAAGTATATATTGGTGCAAGGTTTTTTTTTACTATTCACAAAATAAAATGTATATATCAAATTCATAGTTATGATTTTGAAATAGATTGAGCTCACAGATGACAGAGGAAATACATGGCTGAGAAAAAAAGCACCATTTATAGTTCTGCATTGTCACTGGTTAACCATTAATGTGAAGTATTGCAGTAGAAGTGGTCCAGTGATTATATATGACCCTGCAGGGACCAGTTTTCATGAGTGGAATTCATTTTCTGTTCTGTCCCCCTGCTGGTGACTGGAATGTATCACAGAGCTTTGTACCCTTTCCACTGCAGGTTCTAAGGATATGCAGCTGTCAGTTTGAATGCTCACCATTGTTAATAAGGTTGAAAAACCCACATTACTCTTTATGAGAATATATTGCTGCTTAATATATTTTCTTTACATTGATTGATGCGCTATGGTACTTTGTGGTTTGAATTTTAATTTGATAATATGCATTTTGAAGGGGGACTGCCATAAGCTTGTGCCATCTGGCTGTTCTTCCCTGCTGTCTAGTACCCCATCAAAGACAGACATAATGCATATTCCCAGCCTGGGCTCAACAGGCCAAAAGATCATCTTTTCATGGGTTTCTAAACATCGTCAGCATAAGTGAAATCAAAATGACTTAGAAAATATAGGCAACAAAAATAGCATCATGCACCCTCTAGTGCAGGGGTAGGCAACCTCGGCCCTCCAGCTGTTTTGAAACTACAAGTCCTATGAGACATTGCAAGACCCTGACAATCACAGGCATGACTCCTAGAGGCAGAGACATGATGGGATTTGTAGTTTCACTACAGCTGGAGGGCCGAGGTTGCCTACCCCTGCTCTAGTGGATTCTTCATAGGAATATATGCAAGACTCAGGCTAGTGAAGCAGGTAGTTTGGTTAACTGAGGCATATCCACAGGTGTGACTTCTGTAAAAGATAGATCTTCACATGAGTAAGATTGCCCTTAAAGTCCAGTTGAAGCCTTTTGTTATGCAGTCAGGCTGCATAAACGGTGCTTGCATCTTTTTTTTTATTTCTTAGCATACTATTGTGCTGCAGCTGGGGTTAAAATACCATGTGCTGGCAAAAGGGCGGAGATCCAGACCACTGCTGAGCACAGGGCTGCTAAGGGAATGTGAGCGCTCTTGAAAGGAGCACTGGGTAGTGGGCATTTCAGACTGATGAAGAAACCAACCGCTGCTCATTGTGTTGCACAAGGTATTCAAACTCTAGCTACAGCACACTAGTACAGTGCAAAAAAAATGCCCACATTTACAATAAGTTGATAAATAAGTAAAATTTCAAACTTGCTGGATCCGATTACTCATCTGAGACTTGCTTAATCTGGGACATAATTCTTCTTCCCCTCTCACCCCAGCTCACCTATCTTGGGTCTTTGTCAACTAGCTAGCTTTATTAAAACACTCAAAAAATCTGTTGCCATAGCCTTACAAGGCATCCTGAAGCTCAGCAATATTTAACAGCATTTGTCTAACAACATTTTGTCCCTTTTCATCTAGGTTTGTTGGAAGACCTGGCAGCTACAACTATATTTTCAATGATTACAGAGTGGAAGAGGTAAGTTAAGCAGCTAATGCATATCCTCCATTAAAGCTGAACTCCAGGCATAAATAAAATATACAATAAGTTACAATAGTATACTGCGCTTTAGACCTATAGATTAAACAGCTGCAAATATCACAATTTGACAAACATTGTGCATGATTATAGAAAGGTAAAAAGTGCTGCGCTATACATGTACATTATTATGCAATGACTTATTCAGAAAGTGACATATATTGATCAGACAAATGGTGTATCATACATGAAAGGATAGATTACATCCTATCCAGATTGGACCATTCACTTATGTATATAAATTATAGTCCATACGTGACATCAAAAAGAAAAAGGTTCATAAATATAAAAAGCCCAAAGTGTATCAAACTTCCATATTGATAGAAGAAAGCCTTTATATTCTAAAGATCACCACGGTGTGTAAGCCGTCACCACTATATAGATTCAAATGCGCTTACCGGATAAAGTTAGACTCAAATGTTATTAACATAGAGTCAGATGGGCATCAGGAGACTAAGCTCTCCCAGACTTTTAGGCCTTATGCACACTGGACATTAAAATAACATTTTAAAAACACCAGTAGCTTTGCAGTGAGTTTTTCAATGTTTTTGCAATAGCGTTGCTTAGCGTTTTTCAGCTTTACCGGTTTTATGTTTTTTTTTTGTAAAAAAAATTATATATTTTTGTTTCAATGGATCAAAAACATAAAAAAACGCTGGTGAGCTGCACTTTTGAGCGTTTATCAGCATTTATCAGCGTTGTTTGACGTTAGAGCATTTTTACAGCTGAAAAACGTCTCTCAGAACCCACTAGTTTTGGGTTTTTTTAAAAGCCAAAAAATGCCCCAGCCAAAAACTGCTGATAACAGCCTATGTGTGCATGGACACAAAGGATAACATGATGGAGAGTTTATTGACTGTAGAAAAAAAAGTCTGAAGCCAAAAACAGCTGCTGTAAAAACATAAAAAAATGTCCAGTGCGCATGAGGCCTAAAACTGTGTAGTAGATCCACAATCTGTTCCCTCATCAGTCACGGTAAACTTCTCACTCAGTAGGTCAATTGTTATAGAAGCAAAAAGGATCGCCACATAGTGTAAAACCATTTATATTGAATTTATTAAAAGGATATTGCACTTACATCCAACAGGAAGAAAACAGGCATGTCATTATAAAATCCAATGATCATAGTAATTAAACGCAGTTGTTAGATGAACATCAACTCAACATGTTTCGTCTGATAAGACACTATCTGGAGTATAAGATATCAATTATTACATCATTAACAGTTACTAGCTTTTCTACCTGAACTTTGGTATCATCATCTTGCAGCACACAGACTGGGAGAGGGAGGGACAGAACTGGATCCAATTAGGTGTGCTGCATGCAAAGAACTATATTGTTAGGAGGAGAAAGCAGAGTGACGTTCTCATTGTTCTGCTGCTGCACTTTTACTGTTCAATCAGAAGGCTGTAGGTGCAGAGAGGGCACCACTATGTTTCTTATATGTAAGTGGTGATCTCCACTTAGATCTCCTGTGTGAGGAGACTAGGAATGGATGGACAGAAATACAGTTTCTTTAATAGGTATTTGATATGTGAAAATAATCCTATCTTGCATGCAGATACTGAGCGACATGTTAAAAATGTATTGAAGTGCCAAATGCTAGATCTGATTACCCATCTCTACCGGCTTTTAGTAGTAGGTACTTCAAATACTTTAGATATCAGTTGGGCTTACTGATCCATCTCCAGGCAAAACTGCCTGATGCAGTCACTGAAGTTAACGAAAGCAAAGACAAGTAAAGAATATTACCCATACATTTCATAAACTGTTTTTGCTTGTAGTGTGCTCCTGGAGGATGTCTGATGGAGCTCTGCATTCAACTCAGTATCATCATGTTGGGGAAACAACTGATACAGAACAACTTGTTCGAGGTTGCAATACCGTGAGTACCCTAAAACTATATATTATTCTATTAGCTTTTCTACCAGAGCAGAAAACATCAGTGAGGTGTCATCCATAACAGAATCTTAAGGCTTCACATATTAAAGTGGTTGTATAGTCCAGAAAAAAAAACAAACTATAAGGCAAAGGCATAATGATCTAGTATGCACCGCATACTAGCTCATTATAAAATACTTACCTTAGAACGAAGCCCCCACATCATCTCCCGGTCACCGCGAGGAAGCTGACATTTAGCCTCGGCTATTCTTCCGGGTTCGCGGCTGACGTCACGCACGGGAGCCCTCCTTTCCAGCGCGATACACCAGACCTTTGCCGGACCTTCATTACGCATGCGAGGTGAATATCTCCTAAACCGTACAGGTAGGTAGGTAAACATTTAAAAAGGGGGTATACAACTGCTATAAGAAATTTTCCAATGGAAAAATGAAGAGTGAAATTAAGAGTTTTCAATTTGGGCAAAAATCTATACATTTTGGTGAAATTTGCAATTTTGGCAAATGCATTGGGGACAAAAGGGAAGGTGAATTAATGTGTATGTAATCTCTAAATCTATTTTTCAGTAGTCACATTTTTTTTTTTGTGAATCTGTTTCAAAGTTTCCTACTTGGAGATCCTGCCAGTAATTGCATTTGCAGGTCCAGGCTGACAACGCTAAGCCACTGCCTTGCAATTATCAGTAGTATTTTCAGCCTGCCATGCAAACTTCTTTGCCTGGTTTTTGAGCTGTCTGAAGCACAACAGCCAACTGAAGGAGCACACATGGTGGCAATTAGATTAGCGCTGTCAATCTGGAACATGAAGTGCTGTTACTGGCAGGATCTCTAGGTAAGATAACCAATTCACAAAAAATGATTTGCTTGAGAAAACCATATACAGTGAGATAGGATGCCAGACATAGTGAGAAATAGAATTTTGGTACATTTAAGGGTGGTTTTGAAGGATGCAATGGGCTTTAAAGCAGGCCTTGTAGTAAAATGCAAGTTTGGTCCCACATCATGAATGGTTGCTGTAAAAAAAAAAATAGGGAAATAAAATAATACACATACCTACTTTCCCCCCGTTTCACTGCAGGGGGTGATGTTATCATCCTTCCAGCGCAATCCTGGGGTTAGGGTTTATACCCAAAGCCAGGGTTAGGGTTTGTAATTTATATTTAATAACTTTTTCCTACAGTTTTTTTTTACTTTAAAGTGGTTCTACAGCTGGGACTTTTTTTTTGCCTTAATGCATTCCTTGCTTTAAGGTAAAAAATGTCCCAGTATCTGTATCGCCACCCTCCCCCCCCCATGCTCACACACCTTATACTTACCTGAGTCCTCACTCAATCCAGCGCTGTACCCGTTTCTAGCATCTCGCTCCAGCCACTGTCAATCAAATCCTGTGAGCAGGAAGCGGGGGACTGGGCCAAGCTGAGCTGTGTGTGTCTATGGATGCACACAGCCCACCTTGGGAGCATGCCTTCACAAATTACTGGCATAGGGACCAGCTGGGGGTCCCAGAAGAGGAGGTTCAGGGCTGCTTTGTGCATAACTACCTGCACAGAGCAGGTAGTTATGACAAGTGTGTTAAAAAAATAAAAATCTTAGTCTTTAACACCACTTTAAAGTAGCTACTCACACTGACGGAGGTAGGCCTGATATATTCAGTGGAGCTTGCATTTTTCCTGTAGGTTTACTTTAAATGGCTACTGAAGGGTTCCTTTAAATGTATGTTTACTTTTTTAGAATTACCTTACTATTTTTTAGATCTTTTTCTTTTAATTACTATCTTTTAACTACTTCTTTGACTAAGGTATTTATTTCTAGATGCACATAGAGACCACCAAGAAATAAGTACAAATGGCAGCTTTGTTGATATTAAAGTCATGTCACTGATTTGAGGTGATGCCCTCACATGGTTATGTTATTGATGCATATGTTCTGCCATGTAGTGTGGATGGTAATGAATTGTATTCACCCCCTTTTAACTGAAGTCATTCAGATAACTGGAGTATGACCAAGTCTTTGCTCTCGATCTTTAGTCTCATAGCCAGCTTTGAGCTTTTAAGTAACTCTGTAGCTGTAAGTAAAGTTTCCCAAACATAGTTTGGTCATGTACTACTCTCATAAAGTTTGCTATAAGGCAGTTCCATCTGGCTTGTTAAAAATTCTAGAACTGCTTAGCTGGACAGGCTGTCACTGGACAATCTTTTTTTTTTTTCAGCCTTTAATGAAGGTTCCATTACAAACAATACAGTTTTCCGCACGCGGTGTACCTTAAAGTAACATATCAAGTTATCCTCCAGTAGGCATAAAATCATACTGGATCACTGGACAATACTTACAAGAGCCTCAAATTCACACTTCGCACTTCCCTTTTATTCCCATCCCAAGGCTGCTATCCAAGCATACCGTGTAAATAAAGAAATCTGTCCTTTCCAAAAAGGCCCTGGAATCCAGGGGGCAGACACAGTCACAATTCCTTGACTATCCTCCACTTTTTGCTGGCACTAAGACCGTTTTTTGTTTCCTACCTACAATGGTGTTGGCCGCTAACTGTAAAAAATTGCTCCACTCAGGCAAACACTCCAGTTTGCTCACTTCAGCTCTATCTTCCTTCCTCTGAGTTTCTAAGAACAACATTATCAATCATACTAACAGCAAACCTGTACCAAAACATTTCAGGAGATGCTTAGGGGTGAGTAATAGGAACCATAAGGTGCCAGACTGTACCTGCCATGGGTGAAAAGTCATTTGCACACTCCTGCTAAAGCCTGCAGTTGTTCCTATACAAATACTGACTTTCTGAAAGTCAATGTTTGCATAGATTTAGGCTCCAACAGCAGCTAAAGTATACTGGCAAATGTTCAAAGCTGAATTCCCACTTGGGTATATCAATTCACTTATATTACTCATATTAGGATTTAGGAATAATAAAAAAGACCTGCAGCATGTAAGTAATCCTAAAGCAGCCTCAGATGTAAGTAAAGGTGAGTGGGTGTGACTGTGTGAGATGTGTTTGTCACGGGTCAAACATATTTCACATATTTCTTTGGAGGTGAGAGAAGAGAATTAAAGTGTTACTAAACCCAGGACCCTGCGTTCTCTATATCTGGTCTCCCACAGTACACAGAACATGGAAATGTAATTATTGTAGTAAATATAAACTGCTAAATAACTTTTCTCATCAGCAGTATATAGAAGTCTTGTGACTTCAATCAGTTCCTGGTAAAGCTTGTAGGAGGAGTTTTCATACTGCATTGGCTGTCCTATCAAGATCCACGTCCACTGACCCTCTGTCTGGGCAGTGCTGATTGGCCCTGTGCTGATCACATGAACTCTCCCAAGAAAAACAAAAACTCTCTAGCAATACATACAAAACTGAGCATGTGCAGTCTGACTCTAAAGGCTCTGACTTATCAGGAAATATTCTGGAGTCAGTGGAAGAAGAGAAGGATCTGTGCATAAAGGATCAAACAGCCTTTTTACACAATGCAGAGGATTAACCCCTTCGGTTCCACAGTGAGTATAACAAGCATGCGTTACTGCATCTACAGACTGATTTTATTGTTGTGGGTTTAGTAACACTTTAATGAACAAGATAAGTTTCCCTTCAGAGAAGGGGAGCCCTTGAGTATGAAATATAGGTCTGATTACATAAATAGTCCAGCCTTAGAGGGACTATAAAACACACCTCCCTGTCTTCATCCCCGTAGCATATGGGAGAGGTGTTTTGTAGTCCACCAAGTAGAATTATACAGGGCTGACAACACTGATTGGGGTTTCATAGACAGCGTTGTCTGCTCACTACAAGAAGTTAGAACCTTACTGAATTTACGGCAGATCAAGAGGCATTTTTCTGCATTTGGAGCATTTTTAAAGAGACAAAACCCGAGGGTGTATGCAAGCTTTGCAGAGATGTACTGCATACGTAATTTTTTTTTGTTTGTTTTTTTGTGTGTTTTTTACATTTTTTTAAATTTTGCCTCGACATACACTTTATATAGATTTTACTGATTCAACAGCGCCCTTGAACTTTCACACAACCAAGTAATCTTCCTTCCACAATATCTTAAATCTGCCCCTAACTTGTACAGTTTATTTATGTATGATTCAAAAGTTTCACTTCACATTGTATTTACATATTCGTGGATTAACATTCTGTACACAACACGTCGTAGATGTTTTCACAACCTTCAGATTAAAGATGAAGAAAGGGAGATTTAGCGATTAAATGAATCACAACTGGAATGTCTTTATACAATTATGACTAGCAATACAAGCATTCAAGCAAACAGAATCCTCTTTATCTTACTGCACAATATTTGGTTTGCTGTTTTAAAGTGCTTTTTGACCCGAGCTATGTTAGAAATTGGAACAGAGACAGTTTTATGGGGCGTAAAGCGAAACAGGTGGCGAGGGTGACATTGCAGGATCCAGTCCGCGGTCTTGTACAGAGCCGCTCGCCTTTGGTTTGTTTATGGGGTTTTGCACAGTTGCCAGACATCAAATATACAAACTAAATCTCTGGCAGTCCTATTAGGAGCTGAAATCACTGGGCAATAATTGTGCTACTTTTGTGTGATGTCAGTTTTCGAAAGCAGCACCATGACTCTTGCATTCCATTGTAGTTACAATGGAACTCATTTAATAGATTATTATATATCCACGTGGCTATCAAAAACAAATATTGCATATAAAGGAAAGGCAATGGAAGACAGGCAAAGCCTTTTTCTTTTAATCAGTTATTCCTAGCGTAGGATAGATCCTAGCATAGGGACTGACACCAGTCTGTAGTAATATTGTTGACATTTACAAAGTAATCATAATAATCAAAGTAATACTTTTAAGTGGTTCTAAACCCAAAATGTTTTTTTTTTTTTTACCTTATTGCATTACCTGCATTAAGGTAAAAAGCCTTCCAGTATTTGTTCCCCCCCACCTCCCTCCCTAAATACTTATCTGAGTTCTGTATCGATCCAATGCTGTGCCTGTCTGCAGCAGTGCTGGTCCTCTCTCTCCCCTCTCACAGGCTCAGAGACAGCAGTGGCAGCTATTGACTCCTGCAGCTGTCGATAAAATTGTGTAAGCAGAGAGCGTGGGGTGGGGTTGAGCCATGCTGTGTGTGCCTATGGATGCACACAACCTGGCTCCGGAGTGAGGCCACAGGTGCACCCCCAGTGGAAGTGGCTTATTATGGGAAAGCACAGAGAAAAGGAGGAGCCAAGATCATCAGCAGGGGACCCCAGAAGAGAGGAGGTTTAGAACCGCTCTGTGCAATACCCTTGCTATTTTAATTAAAAAAAAGAAGCTTACAACCGCTTTGAGGTTAGGTGTGGTATAGGTTTCAAGTGTATCTAAAGTCAGGTACAAAACATGTAATATGTTTCAACTTTCCAGTTCTTAGATGTGGTGATTAATTTTTTCAGAAATGTTCAATTGTTTTCACTTTTTAATCCATCCAGTGCTAGAGTGACAACACTCATTCACTGCACTATATCAATGGAGCAGTGTTATTACTCTAGAAAAACTCTAGTTAGGACTACAGAACACCTCACCTCATCTCCATAACATAGGGGTGGCAGCTTTTCTTCGCTGGAGGAGAAATGACTAGGTAAATGCTTCCTCCCACCTGCAGCACACTGATGACATCATTTTATCCTAGGCAAAGTCAGGAGCACAAGGACAGGCATTTTAACCGACTGCAATATGTATATATACGTTGCGGTTTGAAAGTGTTTTGAAGGTATCAGCCATAACCCCGGTATTGTTTTTTTTTTAGTTGGCTGCTGATCTTTTCCTGAAAGCGCTCCGAGCAGCCTCCTGCCGCTCGCCGGTGTCTCTCAGGCTCACCGTTTCTGCCACCTCGCCTGAAAAACAATCCAACTGTGCCGCCGGCTGGTCACAGAGGGGATCAAAAAGTAGATCCGTTTTGATCGCCTCTATGGCCTTGAAGGACCGGAGCTAAGTCATGACATCAATTCCTGTCCAGGTTGGAAGTAAACTTTTTTTTTTTAAAGCAAAAGATCAATTTTTTTTTTGTTTAGTTTTTGATCTTTTGCTTTTAAAAGTAAAGGAGAGATTAGGGGTCTTTTTGACCCCAGATCTTTTCTTTCATCCTTATTTCTATTACAAGAGATGTTTAGATCCTTGTAATAGGAATACAAGTAAAAAAAAATAAAGGAACAGTGTAAAAATAAAAAAATAAATAAATGAGAAAAAAAAAATGTAAAAAATGTAAAGCGCTCTCATCCCTTCATGCTCACGCACAGAAGCAAACGCATACTTAAGTCGCACACGCATCAGTAAACAGTGTTTGCACCACACATGTGAGAGCGAGCGAGAGCAATAATTCTAGCGCTAGACCTACTCTGCAACTCTAAACGGGTAACTTGTAAAGGTGTTTAGGTAAGATTTTTAGGTACCGTAGTTTGTTGCCATTCCACTTGATTTTAAAACGTGACATGTTAGGTATATATTTACTCAGCGTAACATCATCTTTTAGATTATACAAAAAAAATGGGGTCTATATTGTGTTTTATTTTTTTAATTCATTAAATGTATTTTTTTTAAAAAAATTGTGTATGAAAAACCGCTGCGCAAATATCGTATGACAGAAAATTGCAAAGATCGCAATTGTTTTCCCTAGGGTGCCAGAAAAGGCCTGGTCTTCAAGCGGTTAATGATAAAAGGCAGAGTTTTTTGAAAGATGACACTGTTGCTATATATTGTGGCATGTCTGTAATTTATTGATTTTTAGGTTGCTGAAGTTTCACACAAAGCTAGTGATAAAGCTTCTAGGCAGATATAAATGACACACTATCATACAGCTTTATTAATAAAACTTTACATATTATTTAATGCAACTAGTCTAAGCATACCTCCCAACTTTTTGAGATGGGAATGAGGAACACCTATCAACAAAAGTATGCAGGCATAGGACACACCCCTTGCCACGCCCCCTTAAAGGAGAATTGTACAAAAAACAAGATTGGTTAAAACCCAAGTGCTTTTTTTACCATTACTATTCCTTTATATTGGCTTTTGAAACTTACAAATGCAGCAATTTAGAAATCAGATGAAAGGTTTAGTGCTGGAAAACACTTTTTGATAGACAAAAAGTGCATTTAATATACAACTCTAGAGATCAGACCAAAATGAGGGACCAATGAGGAGGAATGAGTGACAGAGGGACATTGCTCCACATCAGGGACAGTCCCTCCAAATCAGGGACAGTTGGGAGTTATGGTCTAAGTACCTGTAGTTTACTTGATATCAACCTCTAGCAATTCCCTGTACAGTGGTAGTCAGACTGGGAGAGAGAGAGGTCCTACTGGCAGTCAGTTGGGTGTACTGCATGCAGATATGCTTACCAGAAACAAACTGACAGGAGGGGAGAGAATAGTGAACAGAGGAATGCCCTCATCTTTCTGCTGCAGCTCTTTCACTGACAAATAAGCACGCTAGGAATGGGAAATGACATCACTGTATTCCTGAATTCTAACAGTGAAAGTGGCTGTGTGACAGGGTTTTATCATGGGCAAAAATGCTAATCCTTTGGCAGGTAAAACTATTTCAATATATGTATTTTATCTGAGTATTGTGCTGTTTGCCTGAAGTTCAGCTCTAACTTGTACAATAGCTGGTAGAGTAGGTTCCTGTAATGTACATACAGTGGGGGAAATACATATTTGATCCCCTGCAGATTTTATAAGTTTGCCTACTTACAAAGAAATGAAGGGTCTATGATTTTTATCATGGTGTATTTTAAATCATAGAGACAGAATATCAACCAAAAATCCAGAAAAAACACATGATATAAAGGTTATAAATTAATTTGCAGTTCAGTAAATAAAATAAGTATTTGATCCCCAAGCAAAACATGACTTGGTGGAGAAACCCTTGTTGGCAAGCACAGAGGTAAGATATTTCTTGTAGTTGGTTACCAGGTTTGCACACAGATCAGGAAGGATTTTGGTTCTCTCTTCTTTGCAGATCTTCTCTAAATCCTTAAGGTTTCTTGGCTGTCGCTTGACAACTTGAAGTTTCAGCTCCCTCCAAACATTTTCTATAGGATTAAGGTCTGCAGACTGGCTAGGTTACTTCATGACTTTAATGTGCTTCTTCTCGAGCCACTCCTTTCTTGCCTTGGCGGTATGTTTTGAGTCATTGTCATGCTGGAAGACCCATCCACGACTCATCTTCAGTGTTCTGACTGATTGAAGGCTCTCATTCAAGATTTTACAATACATGGCCCTGTCCATTGGCCCCTCATTGCGGCAAAGTCGGCCTGTACCTTTAGCAGAGAAATGGCCCCAAAGCATAATGTTTCCACCTCCATGCTTGACTATAGGGATGGTATTCTTAGGGTCAGAGTCAGCATTTTTCTTCCTTCAAACACTGCAAGTCAAGTTAATGCCAATGATCTCAATTTTGGTCTCATCTGACCACAGCACTTTCTCCCAATCCTTCTCTGAATCATTATGATGTTCATGTGCAAACTTCAGAGACCAAAATCGCGCTCTTTGGCATTAACTCAACTCGCCGTGTTTGGAGGAAGCAAAATGATGACTATGACTCTAAGAACACCATCCTTACAGTCAAGCATGGAGGTGGAAACATTATGCTTTGGGGCCCTTTCTCTGCTAAAGGTACAGGCCGACTTTGCCGCATTGAGGAGCCAATGGATGGGGCTATATATTGTAAAATCTTAGATGATAACCTACGTCCATCAGCCAGAGCACTGAAGATGGGTCGTGGATGGGTTGTCCAGTGTGACAATGACCCAAAACATACTGCCAAGCCAACATAGGAGTGGCTCAAGAAGAAGCACAATAAGGTCATGGAGTGGCCTAGCCAGTCTCCAGACCTTAATCCTACACAAAATGGATGGAGGGAGCTGAAACTTCAAGTTGCCAAGCGACAGCCAAGAAACCTCAAGGATTTAGAGAAGATCTGTAAAGAAGAGTGGACCAAAATCTCTCCTGAGATGTGTGCAAACCTGGTCACTAACTACAAGAAACGTCTTACCTTTGTGCTTGTCAACAAGGGTTTCTCCGCCATGTACTAAGACATTTTTTGCTTGGGGATCAAATACTTATTTTACTCACTAAAAAGCAACTCAATTTATAGCATTTGTATCGTGTTTTTTTTCTGTATTTTTAGTTGATATTGTTTCTATCATTCAAAATACATCTATGATAAAAATGATAGTCCCTTCATTTCTTTGTAAGTGGGCAAACTTACAAAATCTGCAGGGGATCAAATAATTATTTTCCCCACAGTACACTATGCATATTGATATGAATAGGCACAGTGATATAGACAGCACTGGCTCGATCTCAAATCTACAGTCATGTTGAATAAATTCTCTCCATAGATGAACAATTAAGCTGTTAGGATTATTTCCTAGAAAGTGATTAGTGAACCAAAGGAAGGATTTAGGCAAGTCATGAAAAGTGGACCTGAGGCTCTGGCTAATACAAAGCATTCTTCAAATTGTAATCATTGGACTATAAGCTTTGATAAGTCAATAGCAAAGCCTTCGGGATTTCAAACATTTTCAGCCCTCGGGTCCATGATACCGATACATCATTATAACAAGCATTTATATTCCCATCTGTGTGATTTGTCGGCTTAGGATTCTCTGGTCCAGAACATAATGTTTCCTTTCTATTAAAGGCAATCTAAGTGCCTCGGGATGCAGTGGTGGCTGGTGCTCAAAATTTTTGAGGGGGGGGGGGATGCAAACAAACTGAAAAATTCTGAAAAAAACCCATCAATTGCAGCCTCACTGTGCCCATCAAACGCAGCCACTGTACCATCAAACGCAGCCACTGTGCCATCAAATGTAGCCACTGTACCATCAAACGCAGACACTGTGCCCATCAGTTGCTGCCACTGTGCCATCAAATGCTCCCACTGTGCCCCATCAAATGCTCCCACTGGACCCAACAAATGCTACCACTGCCGAGCGATGTCCTCGATGTGATCTTCTCCCATCCTCTCCTCCCATCTTCTCCTATGATTGGATGCCTGATAGGCGTCCAATCACAGCGCCTGTCGTTTCAGCCAATCAGGTGACGGGTAACAGACCCGAGCACCTGATTGGCAGAGAGGCGGTTCAGTGTTAGGAAAGCGAATATTCATTCGCTTTTCTAACACAGCTGGGTGAACTGTGAGTGCCAAGCATGGTGCTCGCTGTTGACCTTTTTTGACGCCTATTAGAGCCTATGGCTCTAATCAGGTGCTTCAAAAACACCCCCTGTAATTCAGGTGTCCAGCGCCCGAAAAGGGGCCTGGGCGCCTGAATAGGGGGTGGCAGCGGCGGCCATGGATAGATTCATGCAATGCATGAATCTATCTATTGGTGATAGAGGGGGTGGCTGGAGAGAGGGGGCGGCGCCTGTGCTCCCTTATGGACGCACCACCACTGGGATGCTTTATTTAAAGGTGCCTTTCTGTTCAATATGACCATTTATCATTTACCTAGACACATGGTACACTGTCTTCCTGCTTAGTACTGCTGCATAGTGACTGTGTTTTACTGTTCCTGTCTGAGCTTAGATTAAATGAAAACAACAGATGCTCTATGTAGTTAATGCGGTAATATAATGCGATTGCAGTCTGTAGGTTTTTGTATGCAGGGCTGGACAGAGGTGAATATTTTTAGGTGAAGCTTTAGCCTAGGTTACCCATTCATGGAGAGACCAGACACACAATTCTTAATGTTGAATTTGTCTTGTATATTGTTTATAGGTTAGCAGTAGTTAATAAAGACATTTTTTTTTATTGGGACTGATATAAGGCAATGTAGCACTTAGTATTATAAGGCCTGGGCCCGTGATACCGGATGATGGCTTCCGCTGGAGGGGTGGCAGTTTGCGGTGTAGTGGGACAGCAGCCACAAAGCCCCATGATACCGGTCCAGATACCGCAATGTTTCTTCAAGACGGACGTTGTCTCTGAGCTGACCCTACTCACCAGGAACCTTTCCCTGCACTATGCACTTTCCCTTACTAGTCGGGTCTCTCTCCCTGACCTAACATTCGCTTTAGGCATTACCAAATGATGCAGGAAACCCTATAACAGTGATGGCAAACCTTGGCACCCCAGATGTTTTGGAACTACATTTCTCATGATGCTCATGCACTCTGCAGTGTAGGTGAGCATCATGGGAAATGTAGTTCCAAAACATCTGGGGTGCCAAGGTTCGCCATCACTGCCCTATGAGGTTCCTGGTCAAGATGACTGCCTGAGGTCCCCAACGGTTGCAGCATCCATTCAGACAGCTGGCTTCTTTGAGACTCTGACCAACTTTCCTAACAGACTCCATTCCATCTGTAATAATGGAGCATTGCCACTTGCAGGACTGAGCTGTGAAACAGTTCAGTCCAAAAGATTAAAGAATATGTAAACCCAACATTTCATATTCCTGATATGTGCCTGCTGTACCTTGTACTTGTATGAAAAAAGTATCCTGTTCTCTTTGCATTGCTTCCATTGTGTGGAGTCCCTGCTGGTCCCTCTGCTCTTCTATTAAAAACTGACTACATTAAAGCGGTAGTAAACCACTGGAACCCCCCCCCCCCACCCAAAAAAAAACCTGCAAGACAATGGCATAATGTGCTAGTATGAGATGCCTTTCAGAGCGCATTCGTTGCTGACGTCAGCTTCTGCATGCAGGGTGAACATCTCCTAAACGGTATACGTTTAGGAGATATTCATTTTACCTATAGGTAAGCCTTGTTATAGGCTTACCTGTAGGTAAAAATCACAAAACGGGGGGGAGCACCCCATGGTCAGTTCTCTAGCTATGCTGGGAACTCAGTGTGCTCTCACTCCAATGATCAGACTTGTCCTGACACACCCCTCATGCACAACCTTTCACTGGGGAGTTTAATGTACTGCTGTTTCTCCTCCCCCACCTCTTATGCAGCTGAGAACAAAGGGAACGTGATAACTTATAAAAAGGGAATATATATTTTTTTTACATCTATGCACAAAAGTTTTGTCTTTTATTTCTATTTTAAACTGAATGTTTTTTTTTTTTTTTAATGAGGGTTTACATATACTGTAGAAGGGGAGATTGCATTTCCCTCTATGTAACCAGTACCACTCCATTCTGCTGCCAGCGTGACATCCAACCACTCTGTGTCAGGATGTCTGTATGCTCCTGATCAACATTGTATAGTGTCCAGCTGTCCTGTAGAGCCATTCTCTCGGTGTATTCTGCAGGACCAAACTAGAACTTGACAGCCCGGGTCCTGCTCTACATTAGTTTATTAATAAAAAGTTAATTTGTGAATTATCATTATGTGTAAATTAAAAGCAAGCAAACTTTTTATACAATATTTTAGTCTCTTAGTAAATACATTTTATAAATCCTTTTTTTCTTCTTCCCTTATATTTTTTTGCATGTAAAACTTTTTACATTTGCATTCATTTATCTTTGTAGTGGCAAATGTAAAAAATGAAACAAGAAACATACTTCTTGTGTCTTTAGAAAAGGGACAAATCACCGAATAATATTTGCAGTTAACACTAATTAGTTTGTGTTTTATTTATTTATTTTAGATGAGTCACCTTTTTCAATTTGCATTATTATTCATAGCCCTAAATTAAAGAGCATGAGGGAGGATGGTGCACTTTGACCTTACTACCTTTGGTGTCAAAGAACCTTGACCCGGTACTGTTTGTATGCAATAAGTGGGTCAAATTCTTTTAAACATTATGGTGCAAAAGAAAATTAGTTCTTTGAGGTTAGGGAGCCTTGCATTGTTACTGTTGGTTGAGATATCTCAAGAAGGTGGACCTAAGGGTTCAGGGTGTGTGGGTAAGTGTGGTATTAAGAAAGAATGGTTTTGGTATTCGGACCTCCTCATCTCTGTAACAGAAGAGGGCATTAATCAGGGGAGCAGGGGAAAACTAAAGCAAGACTGACAACACTGCTTTGGATTTTAGTACAACAGAGCCAGTGTTGTCAGTTCATCAAGAAGCCAGGAGCCCATTGAATGTCTAGCAGATCAACAGGTATTTTTTCTATACTGCCAAAGGATGAAAGCGACAAACATGGGAAAAGGTGCTTGTATTGGAGAGATGCAGAACCAATTGCCTTCAGAAGTCACCTAATTAGTAAATAGTGTGTAATTTAATCTCAGTATAAATACAGTTGTTCTGTGAAGCCCTCAGAGGTTTGTTATAGAACACACCAGACAGGTCAGGGATAAAGTTGTGGAGAAGTTTAAAGCAGGGATAGGTTATAAAAAATATCCTAAGCTTTGAACATCTCATGGAGCCCTGTTTAATCCATCACCTGAAAATGGAAAGAGTATGGCACAACTGCAAACCTACCAAGACATGGCCATCCACCTAAACTGACAGGCCGGGCAAGGAGAGCATTAATCAGAGAAGCAGCCAAGAGGCCCATGGTAACTCTGGAGGAGCTGCAGATATTTACAGCTCAGGTGGGAGAATATGTCCACAGGACAACTATTAGTTGTGCATTCTACAAATCTGGCCTTTATGGAAGAGTGGCAGGAAGAAAGCCATTGTTGAAAAAAAGTCATAAGAAGTCCGGATTGCATTTTGCGAGAAGCCATGTGGGGGACACAGCAAACATGTGTACGAAGGTGCTCTGGTCAGATGAGACAAAAATTGAACTTTTTGGCCTAAAAGCAAAACGCTATGTGTGGGGGAAACCTAACACTGCACATCACCCTGAACACACCATCCCCACCTTGAAACATGGTGGTGGCCGCATCATGTTGTGGGGATGCTTTTCTTCAGCTGGGACAGAAAAGCTGGTCAGAGTTGATGGGAAGATGGATGGAGCCAAATACAGGGCAATCTTAGAAGAAAACCTGTTAGAGTCTGCAAAAGACTCGAGACTGGGGTGAAGGTTCACCTTTCAGCAGGACAACGACCCTAAACATACAGCCAGAGCTACAATGGAATGGTTTACATTGGGGGTGTCCAAACCTTTTTCAAAGAGGGCCAGATTTGATTAGGTGAACATGTGTGAGGGCCGACCATTTTGCCTGACATTCTTTGAACCATTAAAATTCGGTCTAAGTGTGTTCGTTCGAACACTAATACACTGCCCAACAAGCCTTTGTGGCTGTGTGTGAGAAAAGAGATGAGCTTGGGCATGTTATTTGGATATACCGTATTTATCGGCGTATAACGCGCACCTTCACTTTAAGAGGGAAGTTTCAGGAAAAAACTTTAAATTTTAAATAAAGAACTGTGAAGCAAAATAAGGGTCAGTGCCCATCAATGCAGCCTAATCAGTGCCTATCTGCAGCCTTACAAGTGCCATGAATGCAGCCCCCCCTGATTGCCATGAATGCAGCCCCACCATTGCGCTCAGTGCAGCACCCCCATTGCCATCAGTGCAGCACCCCCATTGCTATCAGTGCAGCACCCTCATTGCCAGGAATGCAGCACCCACCATTGCCAGGAATGCAGGACCCACCATTGCCAGGATGCAGCACTCACCATTGCCATGAATGCAGCACCCCCATTGCCATGAATGCATCAATCACCATTGCCATGAATGCAGCACCCCCATTGCCATGAATGCAGACTCACTATTGCCATCAGTGCAGCCTGATTGATGCCCATCCATCTGCAGCCCTGAAGGGGACAGGGAGTGGGACGGGACGAGCGCCAGAAGATTTCATACAGGAAAAACTCCTGTTTTCTCAGTGGCCTCTTTAATAGAAAGTCCCTCCTCCTATGATGGACAAAACAGTCATCCAATGGCAACGCAGGAGATGGGACTTCCTATTACAGAGGCTGCCGTGTAAAGAGAAAATACTGCCATGTGTACGGCACTGGTCCCGCCTCCTCCCTGTCCCCTCCAAGGCAGCCAGCATATATATCTTTTGTGGCCCCGGCGCTGGGAAGATCGTTGAGGGTCACAAAAGATACAGTATATATATATATGTCCAATTCCAAATAACCAGGTGGGCCACATCTTCTCTCTCTCACTCCCTCCTGGGCTCTTCCTGGCTGCCTAGGCCTCCCCCTCCCTGTTTGAAAATGCTGCTGTCCTGCACCCCACCACCACTGGACCAGCGGCAGGACTCTCCAGTCCAGGACCATGACAAGGGGGCTGGGCTCAACTCTTTAGGTCCCACGAGCACTAGTGCAGAGGAGGAGGAAGTGGAATCCTCCTCTGCTTTGAATGCTGGGCAGGGAGGGAGTCGTGGCCATGACGTCACTAGTTTCTAGACGCTAGGCGGATCTAGCAACCAGTGGCCAGGAATAGAGTCAGGTGGAGGCAGGGGCAGAGCCAGCGCTACCGAGCCTCAGTCCGCCAATGTCCCCTGTATTCTGGACTGCTTCCAGTGTTAGTTTCAATCCGGGACAATATAGTGCCAGGGACTTACCTGCTAATTGCGGGACTGCATCCACCCGGTAAGAGGGGTATTTTTAGAACGAATTAATGAATGGGTGCAAGCAAGGTGGACAACATTTGTCAACAAGTGAGCTTTAAAGTTCAGCTTTATCACCAAACATTTGGATTCACATATAAGCCCAGCTGTGACTGTTTCCCTTTCATGTTTTTCGACATATTGCTGCTGTTTCACCACCTACAGTTACCGTCCATGTTTAATGAGTAACTTAAGGGCCTCTTCCAAGTAAACATATGTCAGTAATACTAATGTCGAATAAAAACAGAGCCAGAGGGAGATAATTAATGCACGCTAAACATTAGAACCTACAATTTCCATATTTCTGCAGAATGCCGTTGCTTTTACAAGTGTCGTATAAACACCAGATTTCTGAAAAGTACACAAATCTGAGCCGGCTGGCAAAAAGTGTCTTTTTTTGTGTGTAATTATCCCATTACATTAATCTTGGGCAAGTTGAGTGCTTCATTCACTACCATTTAATTTGGATGCTGTAAACTTTCAGCCGCATGTAGTCCTGATGCTCTTTGATGTTCTCTCCCCGATGTTTCTTGAATTAGACAATGTCGGTATAGATTTCGTAGGGGAATTTTAAATTCCTCAGCGCAAGGCAGGGAACATTCATGTCATAAACAGTTCAGTCTACAGCTTATTCCTTTACCCATATTAAGTTTATTATGGAAGTACTCAAGATATATATAAAGAACACAGGTAACAAACTCAACCATGTAATATTACATTTTTAATTTTTTTTTACTCTGGTAGTGTTAGGACTTGAACAATGTGATCATTTTGGCTTGCCACTTGCTAGCTCAAGGTTAAAATCTGGTGTCCAGTGGGTGTACCTGTTCTGCAAGAGATCGGGAAGAAAGGGGAAGCATTTATGTGATCATACTACACAAAGAGAGGTCACGTCAGATGTGTATTTCGCTTTTTACTGGCCTGGGTCTTCAGTATTCTGAAACTCCAATCTGCACACTACTCCAATCAACAATGCTGCTCCGAGACCAACCTTATTTCACCGCCTTTGGACATGCTCAACTATCTCGGAATACTGGGATTGAGTCCTATCTTTTATATACGGTGTGACAAACTGCCAACTACCTAAGAATTCCATGCTCCTCCTGTTTGGCTATCCAAAACTGTGGAATCCCTCTAAGGGTATCCATACCTTGATGTTCCAAGAAAACTTTCAGTGGACGCTCATAAGTCTTCTAGTGGCTCGTAGAATTATCTTCAAGCACTGGATTTCCCCAATACCGCCCACTCTGAACTTAAAATACTACTATTCAGAGAAAAACTGGACAGCATACTACAAAATTGAGGGTGCAACCAGCTCCTAAAATCCAGGTAGCATTCCTTTATTGACAAAAATCTAACAGCAACTGAGGAACCCTCTTTACGGATTCCTTTTGGCTTCACATCTAGTGGTTTTTTGGCCCCAACAGTAAACCTCTCCAAATAAACGAGCCGCTATTTTTCTCTTCCAGGGACTACAACCTACCTTGTTTATAGGCATAAGTTATGATAACGAACCACGCCTTGGACCCTTGCCCACCCTGGGAACTCGGGAGGGTACGAACCCAAGATATCCCCATCCTTCTCTTTTCTCTTCTTTCTCTCTCTCTTCTCTTTCTATCCTTATGTTGCCCCCCCCCCCCCCCCCGCAGTGTTTAAATATAATTTTTGAACCTTTTGTATAAGTGACACTATGTTAATAGCTAATATGTATCACAGCTAATGAGGGCATTTTGCCCTGGTTATTCATCTTCATTTTACTTTGTTATGTGAATAAAACTCAAAAACACAAAAAAACAAAAAAAAAAACAACACTGCTAAGGAACCCAGACCACTGCTGATTGGAGCAGTGATCGGGGGGGCGTGATGAACCATTTGAGATGCAGGCTCCTACATTGTATGTAAGAGCAGTAGACTGACTCTCCAGCATGTTGCTAGTGCGGGGGAATTTTAACCCTTACGGCTCTTAGTATGTAAACATGCACAGAAAAGAAAACATGATTATTACTGCATATGCAGCCTGACTGCATTGCAGTAATAAATGCGGAGGCTTCAAGTGGGCTTTTAGGTCAGTTTTGTTCTCTTCTTGAAATAATTCTCAACGAGTCCTAAGCCCAGCAAAATGCACGTGATTTTCAAGTCATATCAGGCTGTAATTGCTTTAGACTTGCAGTGGTTCCTCAGCAGGTTCAGGCTTGGAAGGAGAACATGGTATTTTCCTACTTTTTAATTACACCATTTACACAAGAATGCTACTATAGTAAATAACAAACCAGCTTCTCCATTCATAACTTTACATAGCATGTTATTACGGGAAAAGTCATCACCTTAGAAAAAACGTTTATTGGGTAATAATAACACAAAAAAAATGGTAGCATTTGTTAAAAAAGAAAGAAGGAACACACTGAAAGAACTAAAATTGTAGTAGTTTTTTTTTTTTTTTAGATTTACTTAAAGTGTATGTAAAAATAAAAATGTCATCCTTTTTACTTTTGGATGGAATGGGAAAATTATAAAACCTCTGTCAGGTTTTTATTGCTGTCTGTGTACCTCCTGAGGAGATTCACCCCCTCCTGGCAGAGAAAGTAAAGGGAATTCCACAATGTTTTCCAAAAGGAACATCTGCTCCAGTGGCAACTGTCCAAATAGGGACTTTCCCTCAGTTTGGAGAGATGTCATGTTGTATCTCTTGAACAGGAAGTGAAGGGAAAAATCACCAATGGGACACAGACGAAAAAGGAAGCAGAATTGAACTATATCTGAGCAACACAAGTTGAAAACGCTATTTAATTCATTTATAATATTCAACACAAACACATCCATCCATCCATTCATCCACGCCTCCGTGCTTTAATTTGTTGAACAATAGCCCCTACTATTTCTAGCTACGGCCAGTTTGAGTAAGGGCAGTTGATTTATTTTAGATTTACTTACTGGAATCCATCTGCCTTTAGCTCAGGCATGCAGACAGTAGGGTGTGCTTAGCTGAGAAAGCACCTCCTCCAGATGAAAGAGAAGAAAATGCCCATGAAGACTCCAGGGATGTATGACATCATTTCGGCCTAGGACAGAAACCAGGAGGCAACTCGCGAAAAAACCCCAAAATAAAACAAGGAAATATAATATATAGTATCTTCCTTTCTATTAACAAAGACTAGCAGCATACAGATTAAAATATTTAATGTTGATTGAGAGAGTTTAGTTCTACTTTAACTTTTCCCTACTTTATCCAAAACTAAAAAAGAAAAGGTTTGGCTTTGCATACACCTTAAAGGGTTTGTCAGTCACCTGCTTTTGGGTCTTTGCTAGTATATTAAAGAGTTTGTTTTTTTTTCCTGTCCCCTGGTAGTGAGTCCCTCTGAAATAAAATGTTCTCACAGTTTTTATTGTCCCGTCCCCCTGAGCTCCCATCCCCCCCGAAATAACAAATGATATATACATTACACATATATTCTCTTTCAATGGAATTTATTGCTGGCTGATAGCATCATGGCTGCTTTGTTACATGTCTCAAACCCAAATGCTGCATGCATAGCTTCCAACTGTCCCTGATTTCGAGTGTCTGTCCCTGATTTGGTCCCTCTGTCCCCCTTATTTGTCCCTCAGTTTGGTGTGATCTATATAGTTGTATATAAAATTCAATTTTTATTTTTCAAAAAGTGTTTCCCAGTGCTAAACCTTTCATCCAATTTCTAAATTGCTGCATTTGTAAATTTTAAAAGCCAATATAAAGGAATGGTAGTGGTAAAAAAAAAAGCACCTGTGTGGTTTAACTAATATTTTTTTGTATAATTCTCCTTTAAGGGAGCATAGTAGGGGGTGTGTCCTATGCCTACATACTTTTGCTATTAGGTGTCCCTCTTTCCCATCTCAAAATGTTGGGGGGTATGTGCATGTAGTGACGTGTGACTGCTGTTATTATAACAGTACAGTGAGCCTGGAATGCTGTGCCAAGAGGGGTGTCCAGGACAACCTGGGCTCAGAGCAAGCCGGTTGTATGGGGTTGCCGACATTCAACTCAGTAGACTGAGGACACCTTGTGGTGCAAAAGAAGTGCTGCAGAAGTGTTATGCTTGCCAAACAGATCTTGGAGTCCATTTTCTCAGTATTAGCTTCTTTATTCAAAAGTCACAATAACCTTTACATCTTGCTTGCTTTTAATGCAGAGTATGTTGTGTATATTGTTAATTATCTTACCCAAATATGGAGAACAAGAGAACAAGACCCAGATGTCCATGAGGATAAATTGTAACTGGATTCCACATGTACTCCACCACGTTACTCATGTTATACAACGTCCTTTGCTTCTGTTTAGTCTGCGACTCTGCAAGACACTAAAGCAAATGCAAATCAAAATATCAATAGAAATCCCCTGTAGCAGGAACAGGACACATTGTACTAAACCGTTCCAGGGACCAGTAAGGAATGAAAAAAGCTTACCCCGTTAGACAATAGATATTTTGTTATGGATATTATTCGGCAAATTTGGTTTAAGTGCCTAGGAGCTCCATTTCAAAACCAACAAAGTGTTGCCCAAGAGAACAAATTGTTAGCATGAAAACAAAGATGTATTTTTAATCATAGCGTGCATGTATGTCATTGACACACATGGGCACCACTGTTATTTATTTAGCAGCACAGCTAATAACACAAATACCTAAGGGCACTCAGAGATTTATTTCCTTTCTCTTTCTCCATTTGTTTTGTTCCAGCTGAGAGAGTGAGACTTATATGTTGCTGGTATAAAAGAGGTGTTTATAAATAAAGGGGATTTGTTTTAAAGCAACCAATCAGATCTGAGCTTTTAATTTTAATTGCAATTGCCCCCAACTGCTAGTCAAATGTAGAAATGAGACAGTTCCTGCTTATCACAGTTCTTTTATAAGCAATTGGACTTATTCTGTAAATTGTAAAACCTCATGCGGTACACACGATGAGATTATCGGACGAATGATTGTCCGTTTTTTTTTTTGGATGCTAATCTCAGATTGAATCTGGTGAGTTTACTAAAGTCATGAAAATTTGAGTACGACAGAATAAAAATTCGGAAGTGAGGTCATGTGTTGTAATGCATTTGTATTGCATTTTCGAATGACAGCTATAATGATTAAATGAAAATCATACGATATGGTATCGTCCGAAAAAAAAATTTGTTCATGTCTGATCAAATAATATCGGATGAACTGTCCTGATCGGCTCTCGAAAGCTCTGTACTAATGATCAGATTATCGTACGATCGCTCCGAAATCTGTATTTTTTTAATATGATTTTCTGATCGCAACTAATCCTATACCAGTTTACTATGTTACAAAAAAGACTTGAAAAAAAGACTTAAAGTGATTGTAAACAATCACCTCGTAAAACAACCCATTTAGTTACAAATTGAAATGAAAGGCAAAACATTTGTAAATAAAACATTATACATACCTTTTTCCCTTTTGTGATCACATTCCCTCTGTTCTCAGCTGCATAAGAGCTGAGGGGAGTAAAAACAACAGTACACTGATCTTCCCAGTGATAGGCTGTGCAGGGGGGAAACGTGTCAGGGCAAGTCTGATCATTGGAGGAGAGCAGCACAGCTAGAGAACTGACTCTTCTGCCTAGTATGATCATTTTTTGATAGGAAAGCAGAGGATCTGGCAGGAACACCAGGGATTTCACACAAAGGAAGCAATACAAAGAGAACAGGATACTTTTTCATTCAAGTACATGGTACAGCAGACACATATCAGTAATAATGTTGGGCGAACGGTTCAGCCCGCAGATGAGTTTGGGCCGAACATTGGCTGTTCTCCCGGTTTGGGGAACACCCAAGTTTGCAGGGTGTTCTCCTTGCCCAATCAGGCTGCAGTAAAAGCTGGTTGTTAAGGAGCGAGCCCGGGAAGCTGGCCGCAGCATCCTTAACAACCGATGAGTCATCAGCTGTCAATGGGCTTTCCCACTGACAGCTGAATAAAAAAAAAAATTGCCGGTAAAATTAATAAAAAGAAAAAAACTTGTGCGGTCTCCCCAAAATTCATACCAGACCCTTATCCGAGCATGCAGCCCGGCAGACCAGGAAAGGGGGGAGTGAGCCCCCCTCCTCCTCTTGGACCATAACAGGCCACATGCCCTCAACATGGGGGGGGTGAGTGCAAAGCACCATGTCCCCATGTTGATGGGGACAAGGGTCTCTTCCCCGCAACCCTGGACTGTGGTTGTGGGAGTCTACAGGCGGGGGGGCTTATCAGAATCTGGTGGATCAGACCAGATCCAGGTCCTCAAATCCCCCCCCCCCATGTGAATGAGTATGTATGTACCCCTAGCCATTCACCAAAAAAAGTCAGAAAGTAATAAAAACACAGAGAGTTATTGACAACTTCTTTATAAAAAAAACAAACATTGGGAGACACAAAAAGGGTCCCCCAATGCGAAGGCAAACCTGGTGGCACTGCCCCCCTTGTGACATCACCAACAGGTGTATGCTGGATCGGTGATGTCGCAAGGGGGTGGTGCCACCTGGTGACGTCACCCCAGGTGGCCCCACCCTTACCTATATAAGAACTGTCAAACGGCAAGCCAGCCATTCGGCAGAGCATTTTTTTTTCTTTTTCAGGTCGGCGGTGAGTGGACGTCGTGATTATTTTTTTTTTTTAAGGAATTGTCAAAAACTGTCTCTGTGTTTTTATTACTATTTGACACTTTTTTGGTGAATAGGTAGGGTACCCTACACTCATTTACATAGGGGGGGGGTCCGGGACCTGGGGGCGCCCTTGTTAAAAGGGGCTTCCAGATTACGATAAGCCCCCCGCCCCCAGTCTCCCACAACCACAGCCCAAGGTTGTGGGGAAGAGACCCTTGTCCCCATCAACATGGGGACAAGGTGCTTTGGGGCGGGGGGCAAAAATGTCTCCAGGGCAGTACCCGGACCCCCATACCTCTTTTATTGGCAATTACTTGCATATAAGCCTTCAAAATTGGCACATTTGATTACTCATGTTCGGCTCCCATAAACTTTAATGGAGTTCGCTGTTCAGGGCAGAACTTTTCCCTATTCGAGAGTTCTGCTGCAAACCGAACAGGGGGGTGTTCAGCCCATCTCTAATCAAATTTGAAATGCTGGGGTAACAAACACTAAAAGTAAAAAAAGGCCATAGGTATCAGCCTATATATCTACATACATTATATTCTCAGAACCTAAAATTAGCAGTTGACCAAAGGAAGGAGATGCCTTATAAGTATGATTCAGTTTGCTTTAATAGGGAATCCATTTCCTTCCTGAACCTTAACCCCCCTGGCGGTATTCCCGAGTCTGGCTCGGGGTGGATTTTACATACCAAAAGCGGTATCCCCGAGCCAGACTCGGGCTTGCATTGCAGGATCCAGGAAGAGTTTACTTACCTTGTCTCCTGGATCCTGCGATGTCTCCCCGCTGTGATCGGCGAGCCGCTGTGTCTCGCTCGATTCACAGTGCCGAGCTCCGTTCCCTGCGAGCGTTGCGACGCACGGGGACGGAGTTCGGCGGTAAATTCAAAAAGTGAAACACACAGTACAGATACAGTATACTGTAATCTTACAGATTACAGTACTGTATCAAATAATGACACATCCCCTTTGTCCCTAGTGGTCTGCCCAGTGCCCTGCATGCAGTTTTATATATATAAAACTGTTCCTTCTGCCTGGAAACTGGAGATTGTCCATAGCAACCAAAAAGTGTCCCTTTACGTCAAAAGTGGCTTTAGACCAGCTAGAAAACAGCGATAATAAATTAGAACACTTGCAGAATTGAGCGATAGTGAATTGTGGGGAAATTTATTTTATTACTATTTTTTTTTATTTTTTTTTATTATTTATTTTTATTTATTATATTATAATTTATGTTTTTGTGTTTCAAACTTTATCATACCCGGGATATCTACTAGACTCTGGTTTGGACAGATTTAAGTGTATTATTGTTAATATTTACAGACCTACAATATAAAACGCCAAATTTCCATGCAAAATAATGGTACCGCTTTCAGCACCTAAAATCCGAAATAATCATACCGCCAGGGAGGTTAAAGCAGAACTCCATGAAAAAAAAAAATCTCCCATGCAGTGGAGCTGTGCCCACACTGCATGGGTTACCTGCTTATGTTGTCTAGGGGCACAATGAAAGGCTACACTTACCCAATCCTTCGATCCTCCGGAAAACCATGCTCACATCCAGCGGTGGACTATTCCTGCCATCCTCATGTCCAAAGTCTATTGACGTCAGAAACAGTAAACTGTGCCTGCGGGGGGGGGGGGGGGGGGGGGGACACCAGTCGTGCGATTGGAAGATCGGCAGATTAGGTAAGTATATTTTAGCTCTGAAATTCACTAGACAAAAAGTGGTTACTCCAGTGCACTTAGATAACTACCTGGGTCAACAGCCAATGATACAATGATATTTCCTATAAATAATAGTAGCCCTTCCTTTATATTTTGTGCTTTTAGAAACACTTACTTTTTTGAAACAATCTACTGAGTCATCTTGAACTGCTTTCTATGGAAGTCTATTCAACATTATCAGAATTTTTACAATGGAAAAATCATTACAATAAAGAACCTACTTTTTTTCAAGTTGCAAAGAGTGCACTGATATCTCTTAATTACCCTAAAATGAACAATTTTTCAGTTAATTTACTGTATGGGCCTTTTCTGTATTTAAACCAGGTGCTCAAAACTTGCCTCCTCCTAAGGATGACTGAATTTGTTTCAGTTAAAGTCTAGTTTTTTTTTATCCACTAAAAGACCTGCTTTTGTCATGTATGGGTTCTCTAGGTAGTATTCTGTCCTTTGTCTAATTATGCAGGCAAGTCAATAAATCAATCAGCTGACCAGAGAACTACAAGCTTAGATGTGCAGGCATGGGCTAATCACCCTGACCCTTACCCTCCAGCCTTTCCCCATAAATTTGTACTCTAAGGGTAGACATACACGGGTAGAATTTTGTTTGAATGTTTGAATAGGAATTCTGCAAACTCTTCATCATATTAATTAAATAGTACCATCAGTGACTTGACAAATTTCACTAGAAAGCCCTAAAAATGTTTGTTCAGAATTACTATGCCAATTTCGGCATGCATGGAAGTAATTTCATGTTTATGCCACGGACCCTACAGTACCATAAATACAATACAGTATATAAAATGAATCAATGTTCATGACAGACAATGAAAGTTCTACATCCAGATCAAACTTTACCTACCACATGTTCATTACAATAGGTACGATTTTCCCAAATGGAAACCACATTCACAGTTAGAATTTTGTTAGTTCAGATAAGAAACAAGAAAGCTTTTCCATCCTTCGCCTTTGATTTTACTTGTCACTGCAGTCAACGATGATCATCGAATTGTCCCCTTTAACCATAAAAGTATAAAACAAATGTTTTGAAAATGACCATGTTCAAATAAAATTCTATCCATTGACTAGATTAAGGCTGGGCACAGACAGCTCAAATTTTAGCCATTCAGCCTGTGTGAGACAGAGAAAAAAAAATCACTTGATTCCGTCATCAATGCTTAAAGGCGTGGATTGAGGAATCTCCATTGTATTTAGACACCCGCTGCTTCTGCGGCTGCTGGCGTGGCTGAACAGTGATTGAATGTTATAGGATGCAGTAAATGTTCAGCCGATAATTTTACAATTGGCTCATCAAACCGGGTGATGCTTGCAAGGCCCAATGGCTCTAATTTCAGTCATTTTAGCAGGAATTCAAGTTGTCTATGAGGACCTTTATTGGTTGCAAGTATGGAACAGATCAACTAAACACCCAAAACACCAAAGTACTCTTGAGGAGTAATAGGGCAAGGTGTTTTAAACCTTCCCCCATAGTGTAGCCAGAGGTTTGCGGTGATGCCAATAAGTCAATAGAAAATAGCTTGATCAAGTGATTGTCATCAGTTACCTTTAATACTTACTGACTACTCCCATTCTTTGGGACATTTTGTATAGGAACAAAAATGTTGGGTATCTGAAGTTATTATCCCTAGACTCAGCAACTCAAGAGCTTTCTTCATGTTGAACAGACAGCTGGGCTGTTCTCTAACATGCCTAGAGTGCTAAAGAATCTCATCTGATTATCACTTATGTCACACAGAGAATCTTGGTCTTCTAAACCAACTACATACAACAACACAGGATTAGAGGAGTTTTCTGTTCACAGAAGAGTGATGATAAATCCAGGACGATGCTACATTCATCGGTATGCATTCCATTCATATCACAGAGGTCAATGATTTATTCTATTCCCACCATTGACGTCAGTGATGGATGCATATAAAATATCCAAATGTATTACCAATGAGCAGTGTTTATAAACATAAATATTTATTTTCATAACAATATATCATTTAAAAAAATCTTCCTGAAACTTTCTCTTGTAGCAAGAAATGTATTTTTGTGTTTGTCACTTTGTCTTTGGCCATTATCATAGTTTTGCCACTAGAGAGCGCTGTTTTAACAACACACTGTACTTTCCTACCCTAGCCACCGTAAGATGGCTGCTTCTAAAAATGTTAACAAATGTTACTGTATAGAGTAATAAAAATATTTGTGCAGCTAAAAATATGTCTGCATGTTATACTGAGCACTTACTGAAAGTGAAATAGTCAGCTTTGAAAATAATCTTACCTGCCAATGCATGTAAAATTTGGCTTTTGTCATGCAACAAAGTGTGCATTTTGTGCACTATTGTAGAGCTTTTTATTGACCAAGGTAATTTTAAAAATACTGTTTGTAAAGAATCCCTCTGTTGACTTTGCTCCTTTGTGAAACTGACAGCGACTGGGCTCATAAAACCCCAGCTACAGGTGTTGTGCCTATTTTGTGTTTTTAAAGTTGATAACTTCCCTATCATGCCTTACAGAGCCAAATTCTTCAGTAAAGTGGAGTTAAACGTTAAAATACTTAAGGTGTCTATTGTAGTCAATAAATGTTATATTTCAGTGAGCTGTGTTCACGTCACAATGTTATTTGAAAGTACAGCATCTTATCCATATGTATGTATATTATATTTTATTTATATATATATATATATATATATATATATATATATATATATATATATATATATATATATATATATTATATGTCCTACAATTCTTTGCACCCAGATCAAGCAAAACTTTCCAGTGCCTCTAATGCCGACTCCAGAGCCTTCTATTCCTTTTATGTTTTTAAAAACACCCTTGTTAAGAGCTACATGCTCTGCACACAGGGCTTACTGTAGAATGCGGTGATTGTGGAACATTGGCATTCAGTGAGGAAAATAATTATTTGATCCCCTGCAGATTTTATACGTTTGCCCACTTACAACGAAATCAAGGGTCCGTATTTTTTTTATCATAGCTGTATTTTAAATGACAGAGACAGAATATCTCCCTAAAAATCCAGAAAAAAACACATGATACAAATGTTATAAATTGAGTTGCAGTTCAGTGAGTAAAATAAGTATTTGATCCCCAAGCAAAACATGACTTAGTACTTGGTGGAGAAACCCTTGTTGTTTCTTGTAGCTGGGTACCAAGTTTGCACACATCTCAAGAGGTATTTTGTTCCACTCTTCTTTACAGATCTTCTCTAAATCCTTAAGGTTTCTTGGCTGCTGTTTGGCAACTCGAAGTTTCAGCTCCCTCCATAAATTTTCTATATGATCAAAGTCTGGAGACTGGCTAGGCCACTGTATGACCTTAACCAATTCAACCCCGGAGGATTTGGCTGCCTAATGACCAGGCCATTTTTTGCGATACGCACTGCAGCACTTTAACTGACAATTGCGCGGTCATGCGACTCTGTACCGAAACAAAATTGATGTCCTTTTTTTCCTCACAAATAGAGCTTTCTTTTGGTGGTATTTGATCATCTCTGCGCTATAAACAAAAAAATAACGACAATTTTGAAAGAAACACAATATTTTGTACTTTTTGCTATAATAAATATCCCCATTTTTTAAAAAAAAGCTAATTTTCTCCTCAGTTTAGGCCGATATGTATTCTTCTACATATTTTTGATAATAAAAATCACATTATGGCAGACAGATCGGACACTTTTGACATATTTTTGGGACCATTGACATTTATACAGCGATAAGTGCTATAAAATGCACTGATTACTGTGTAAATGTCACTGGCAGGGAAGGGGTTAACACTGGGGTTTAACTGTGTTCCCTCGTGTGTGGTCTAACTGAAGGGGGATGAAACTGACTAGAGGAGATGACAGATCGCCTGCTGCTGTCTCCTCACAAAACAGGGATTTGTGTGTTTACACACAATGTCCCTGTTCTGGCTCTCGTGCCCGCATCAGCACCCCCCAAGTGCAGCGGGTGTGCGTGGCGTGCCTGCTATCTCCGATTAAAGGGCCGACGTACAGCTACAACGGCTCGCGGGAACGTGCCGACGTGCCGCAGTATAATGACGGCGGCTGGTGGGCAAGCGGTTAATGTGTTTCTTCTTGATCCACTCTTTTCTTGCCTTGGCGGTATGTTTTGGGTTATTGTCATGCTGGAAGACCAATCCGAGACCCATCTTCAGTGTTCTGGCTGAGGGAAGATGGCTCTCATTCAAGATTTTTCAATACAAGACCCGTCCTGTCCATTGGCCCCTCAATGCGGCAAAGTTGTTCTGTACCTTTAGCAGACAAACAGCCTCAAAGCATAATGTTTCCACCTCGGTGCTTGACTGTAGGGATGGTGTTCTTAGGGTCATAGTCAGCATTTATCTTCCTTTAGACACGGCGAGTCAAGGTAATACCAAAGAGCTCAAATTTGGTCTCATCTGACCCCAGCACTTTCTCCCAATCCTTCTCTAAATCAAATCATTTAGATGTTCAGATAGGCCTGTACATGTGCCTTCTTGAGGAGAGGGGCCTTGCAGGCGCTGCAGGCTTTCAATCCATGGCGGCATATTGGGTTACCAATAGTTTGTTTGGTGACTGTGCTCCCAACTGCCTTGAGATTTTTCAGAAGCATCTCCCGTGTAGTTCTGGGCTGATCCCTCACTTTTCTCATGATCATCTTTACCCTATGAGGCGAAACCTTGCGTGGAGCTCCAGACCAAGGATGATTGATGGTTATTTTGTATTTCTTCCATTTGCCAATAATCACTCCAACAGTTGTCTCCTTCTCGCCAAGCTTCTTGCTGATGGTCTTATAGGCAATTCTGGTCTTCTGTAGGTCTACAATCTTGTCCCTGATATCCTTTAATAGCTCTTTGGTCTTGCCTTTGATGGTGGGTGTGAATCTAAGAAAGAAATTCTGTGGACACGTGTCTTTTATAAACATAACGAGTTGTTGTTAGGAGCCCCTTCTTAAATTGACAGGACTAATCTTTGTACCAAATGAGCACATACTGCAGCCAGTCTGTGGGAGCCAGAATTATTATTGGTTGGTAGAGGATCAAATACTTATTTTACTCACTGAACTGCAACTCAATTTATAACATTTGCATCATGTGTTTTTTCTGGATTTTTGGATGATATTCTGTCTCTTATTATTTAAAATACACCTATGATAACAATTACAGACCCTTCATTTCTTTGTAAGTAGGCAAACTTAGGCCCCTTTCACACGAGGCGGACTCCGCTTCCACGGAGTCCGCCTCAGTCTGCCAGCTCAGTGGGAAATCTCTCCGTTGATCTTCGCTGAGCCGGCGGATGACAGGTCCCTCTCTGCTCACTGAGCGGGGAGGGGCTTGTCAGGCGCCGCTGCCGCCTATGGAGGGATCGGATGAAAACGGACAGCATGTCCGTTTTCATCAGATCTCACCCGATCCAATCCGCCAGCGACTGACCTGGACGTAGGGCCATCCGTCTGCTTTTAGCGGATCAGACCGGGTCGGATGTCAGCGGACATGTCTCCGCTGACATCCGTGGCTCCATAGGCTAACATGGAGCGCCCGTTCAGGTCCACCGTCAAAACTGACAGGCGGACCTGAACGGTCCGATCGTGTGAAAGGGGCCTTACAAAATCTGCAGGGGATTAAATAATTATTTTCCCCACTGTTTATTATTTATTAGTAATCATGTGTTACTTATTTGAACTGCAAACAGCCTTTGAGCCTCAGCAGTGATCAGAGAATTTAATTTAACACTGTATTGAGATGAAAAACAAAAGCCATTGGCAGGTAAGATGCATCCCTTATCCACTTGTGCAGTGATGGCGAACCTATGGCACGCGTGCCATAGCTGGCATGCAGAGCCCTCTCTGTGGGCACACTAGCTATACTGGGAATCCACTGCCACTGTCTGTGCTCTCTAATCCTCCCTCCCCCTGCCCAGCGAAGCTGCAGGAGTGAGACGTGCAGTGGTGGTGCTGTGACAAGGGGAGAAGCAAGCGCGGGCTGTCAGTGTATTTCCCCCGCTTGCTCCCTTATTCTGTCAAACAGCGCTGCACAGGGATAGAGCGGAGCTTGCAGAGATCGCTGCCTGCTCTGATTTCTTCTGCCACCCAATTGGCTGCAGCCAGGGACCAATGAGGAGCCAGGACAAGTGCACCATGGAACATGTAGTCCCAGAAGGCTATGGATCCATTTTAATGTCCAGCCCAGCATCACCACCCAGAGAAAGAGAGGAGTCATTGCTGCCAGGGAGAGAGACTGGAGCAGCACACTGTGAGCCAGGGGACAGAGCGGCTGCGAGGATAACGCCACTGCAGTGCCAGTTGCAGGAGTCACCATGGGCAACCGAGCGTGAGAGGACATCTTTTCGGAGGAAGCATTGTTGCTGTGTCATTGGGATTGGTGAGAGGCCCTTGCGACCATTATCTGTGGCTGTCACCAATTGCTGTATTGGCTCTTTAGAAAAAAATTGTTAGCTTTGTGTCGCAGTTTGAGCACTCAGGCTCAAAAAGGTTTGCCACCACTGCACTTGTCTATGCTATATTTTCAAGCTGAACTGGGAGTGTACCTTTAAGGATTCATTAAATATTCCTTTAATGTTGCAATGGCCGGAAAATATTCTGTACTCAGCATTTTGGATTAATTAAATCATTTGTGATTCATTGGCATTCTTCTTCTTTGTACGATCAGGATATGAGTCATTATCATTTTATGGATTTTGTAAAAGATTTTGCTTTTCCAATAAGCCTTTACTAAATTTTCATTTATTAGCTAAAGCTAAAGTTGTTGCATGGACAACGAATAGAGCATAGCTTACTACAAAGTTTTATTTAAAAGCTGGCACAATAAGATTTTATGTTTCCTTCATTTCAGGAAATTTAAAAAATTGTTCAGAAAGTTGAAGGATGAAAGGACAGACTCACGGCAGAATAGTCTGCACAATTCTAGAGAACATCAGCAATGGGTCCGTGACTACGCTTTGGAGCCATTTACTGGACTGACACCAGAATACATGGAGATGAGTAAGGACTGGCTTATGTGCAATGTTTGTATTGTTCTGAATGTTAGTGGTTTAAGAGTATTTATGTAGTTATGGTAATACACTATGAGGCTAAATGCTTGTGTACAACTGACTATGACACCTATATAAGCTTGTTGGACATCCCATTTTAAAATAATAGGTATTGCTGTGGAGTTAGGCCCCTTTCACACTTGTACAACATGACAGGCGTATGACTGTGGATCCGACTTTGTCCTGTGACTTGAAGTCCGACATGCGTCCAACTTCAATGAACAGGGATCCAACTTTGATCCCAACAATACCAGGCACTGTCTGGTATGACTCTTTAGGGGGAACTCCACGCACAATGTAGAAGAAAAAAACAGCATGGGTTCCCCCTTCAAGAGCATACCAGGCCCTTCAGTCTGGCATGGTTTTTAAGGGGAACCCCCATACTGAAAAAACTGTGTGGGGGTCCCCCCAAAATCCATACCAGACCCTTATCCGAGCACACAGCCCGGCAGGTCAGGAAAGGGGGTGGGGACGAGCGAGCGCCCCCTCCCCTCCTTAACCGTACCAGCCTGCATGCCCTCAACATGGGAGGGGTGGGTGCTTTGGGGCAGGGGGGCCCTGCACCCCCCCACCCAAAAGCTCCTTGCCCCCATGTTGATGGGGACAAGGGCCTCTTCCCACAACCCTGGCTGTTGGTTGTTGGGGTCTGCAGGCGGGGAGCTTATCGGAATCTGGAAGCCCCCTTTAATAAGGGGGCCTCCAGATTCTGGCCCCCCCCACCCTATGTGAATGAGTATGGGGTACATTTTACCCCTACTCATTCACCTAAAAAAAGTGTCAAAAATAAAACACATTACACAGGGTGTTAAAGTAATTTATTAAGGCAGCTCCGGTGTCTCTTCCGACTTCTTCTCCCCTCTCTGGCTCTTCTGCCTCCTCCATTGATATCTTCTGCCTCTGTTGGTTCTTCTCCCCTCTCTGGGTCTTCTCCGCTGATGTCTTCTAGCCTTCTCTGGCTCTTCTCCCTCTGTCCGCTGCCTTCTCCTTTGTTCTTCTTCCGATGTTGACTCAATGCTCTCTCCCGCTCTAATGCTGGGTGCACGGTGTGCCGCTATTCCGGAGGCCCGACCCTTATGACGTCACCGACCCTCATGACCCTGCCCCATGCCAATATAAGTAGTGGCACACCACGCATCCAGCATTAGAGAGGGAGAGAGCGTTAAATCAAAATTGAAAGAAGTACAGAGGGAGAAGACATCGGAGAAGACCGGGCAAAAGAGCGAGAAGACAGCGAAGAAGACCTGACAGAGGCAGAAGACAGCAGACGGAGGGAGAAGAACCGGAGAGGGCTAGAAGACATCAGCAGAGAAGACCCAGAGAGGGGAGAAGAACCGGCAGAGGCAGAAGACATCAGCGGAGGAGGAAGAGCCGGAGAGAGGAGAAGAGATCCGAAGAGACGATGAAGCTGCCTTAATAAGTTACTTTAAAAACCTGTGTACTGTGTTTTATTTTTGACACTTTTTTTAGGTGAATGGGTAGGGGTACAATGTACCCCATACTTATTCACATTGGGTGGGGGGCCGGAATCTGGGGGGCCCCCTTGTTAAAGGGGGCTTCCAGATTCTGATAAGCTCCCCGCCCGCAGACCCCGGCAACCAATGGCCAGGGTTGTCGGGAAGAGGCCCTTGTCCTCATCAATATGGGGAAAAGATACTGTGGGGTGGGGAGCACAGGGCCCCCTCTGCCCCAAAGCACCCACCCCCCCATGTTGAGGGCATGCCGCCTGGTACGGTTCAGGAGGGGGGAACTCGCTCGTCCCCACTCCCTTTTACTGTGCTCGGACAAAGGTCTGATATGGATTTTGGGGGCCCCCATGCCGTTTCTTCTGCATGGGGGTTCCCCTTAAAATCCATACCAGACCGAAGTGCCTGGTATGCTCCTGGAGGGGGGACCCATGCCGTTTTTTTAACATTTGGCGTGGAGTTTCCCTTCAATATCATCCTAGCACAAGTCGCATGCCAAAGTCGGATCAGTTAGGCCGACGATCCGACTTTGATCCGACTTCAGGGATATTCAATGGGCTGTAGTAGGATCAAACTCGGACTAAAGTAGTGCAGGGAGCATTTTCAAAGTCCGACCCACTTGTTTTGGACCAGTTAAGACAGCTCTCATAGGGAAAGATTGATTTTCACACGTCATACGACATGAGCTCCCAATGTCGGAGCATTTGTCGTACCCGGGCCTTACCCCCTTTGCTGCCTCTACTTTTTTAGG
Organism: Lithobates clamitans; assembly: GCA_037952925.1. NCBI lineage: Eukaryota > Metazoa > Chordata > Amphibia > Anura > Ranidae > Lithobates > Lithobates clamitans. The sequence continues at coordinate 828,634 of JBBGZY010001477.1, forward strand.
AAGGCTTTCCAAGGAATTTTATGTATTCCTACTCAGCCAAAAAAGCATTTGTGAGGTTATGTACTGATGCTGAAGGAGAAGAACTGGCTTATAGTCAGTGTTTGGTGGGGTAGAGGTCAGGACCCTGTGCAGGTCAATCACGTTCTTCCACACAAAACTCATCAAGCCATTTCTATATAGAGCTGGCTTTGTACACAGGGGCACGGTCATGCTGAAACAAAAAAGAGCCTTCCGCAAACTGTTGCTACAATTTTAGAAGCGCACAATGATTGTCTAAAATGTCTTTGTATGCTAATGTTTGCCAATAGAGATTGCATGGTTATGTGCTTGATTTTGTGCACCTTGTTTTTATCTTAAGGGGGATCAGAGGACTAAACATTTCAACTAAATCCATAGCCAGTTCTTTAAAAAAAAAATATATATTTTTGATTAAACCTAGGCTTTAACTCCTTTATGGAGGTACATAAGGAATTGAGTTGATGGGAAAAAAGTGAAAATTACTCACAGCTTGGTAGCCTGCAGCCTGATCTTGAGCTTGTGGAGAATATTTCTGTCACCACACAGACCTTTATCCTTGATGCTGATCACAATTAGCGCATTGGGAGAACCAGACCTTCGTCCCATTTGGGTGGACTTTGTATGGGATGGTCGATGAATTCTTGAGGGAAATATTTCAGTCTACTGATGACTCAGCTTCTGAAAAATTTTTGTAATGCATCTTTTCTGAAAAAGTATTAGTTTAGTTATGAAACGCCTTATATGGTGTTTCAGTACAATAAAAGCTCATTGACAGAATAGGAAACAAAATATGTCTATCAGTTCTGGATCTTGCTGCCAGAAGTACTGACTGTTGTATGGACATTTTTTGTCCACTATCGGTTGCTAGGATGCTAGGCGGTTAAAGCCATCTGTTTTTAGCAACAAAGAACAGTAGACGGCTCAAGTTGCTTGCATCCTAGCAACAATACGGGCAAAGCTATTTTTCTAGCATTTTTCCGACAATCGGTTCCTCATCAGCTCTGCTCTGGTGGCCAGTGGGAGGGGATATTTCTGCATGTGTTTAATCTGATAGGTTTGGATCAATCTAATTATACACAGACAAAAACAGCTCCTTCCACCAACCATCAGAGCAGATGGTTGAAGGGGAATTGCAAAACCCAACCATGCTGGCTCGACCTCCCTCATGTTGACCCTGAATAAATAAGTTTTTCATCAGCTGCATGAATGGCTCGTGCATTCAGGGCCTACTAATACATATCAATTGTGTCTAAAAAGCTGCAGTGGCATCCGTTGATTATATCATATTATTTACATGTAGGCAGCAGCCATGACCAGTAGGGCTGCCTGCATTCTAATAAAAGGAAACTTGAGCTTGCCTCCTATCTTCTGCTGCCTAGCATCTTTCAGAGTGCATTTTGCTTTACATTTTATGCATGTAAACGTTAGAATAAATGTATACATCTGTACAATGTAAAAGTGCTAAAATACTCTACCCTAAACACAGGACCCTCATGTGCATTGACATATTACATAGTTACATAATTGGTAAGGTTTAATGAAGACACCAATCCATCCAGTTCAACCTATGTCAGCATGTGTGTGTATGTATATCACTACCATTCCACATATCCCTGTATATTGCATTTGTTAAAATGCCCATCTAAGCGTTTTTTGAAATTTTCAACACTCCCCGGTGACACCATCAACTGTGGAAGGGAGTTTCAAATTTTTCTGTTCCAACTGTAAAGAACCCCCTACACAGTTTAAAGTTAAACCACTTTTTGTCCAACTTCATTTAGATATTTGTATATTACGATGTTCTCTCCTCTTAAACGTCTCTTCTCCAGGGAGAATACGGTTAATGCTTGTAGTAGTTCCTCGTAACTGAGGTTCTCCAGTCCCCTTATTAGCTTTGTTGCCCTTCTCTGAACTCTCTCCAGTTCCAGCACATCCTTCTTGATGACTGGTGATGACAACTGAACAGCATTCTCAAGATGTGGCTGAGCCAACATTTTGTAAAGTGGTAGAATTTGAGTCTTATCCCTTGAGTAAACACCCTTTTTAGTGCATGCTAATAGTCTGCTAGCTTTGCTTGCTGCAGCTTGGCATTGCATGTGATTGCTGAGCCTATATTTTACTAGAACCCCCAAATCCTTTTCCATCCTTGATTCCCCCCGTGGTTCTCCCCTAGTGAGTACCTGGCATTCATTTCTTTAGCTTCCAAGTACATTACTTTACATTTTTTAATATTAAGCCTAATTTTCCATGTAGTTGCACACCTCTTTATTTAATCAAGGTCTTCATGTAAAGTTTCTATATTCTGTTGTGAAGTTATTAGCCTGCTTAGTTTCAGCAAACACTGAGATTGAATTATTTATACCTCTATATTGTTTATGAACAAGTTAAACAGAATTGGTCTCAGGACAGAGACAGAGGTATTAAAGTATTTTTTTTGTTTAAAAATAACAAACATGTTATACTTACCTGCTCTGTGCAGTGGTTTTGCACAGAGCAACCCAGATCCTGGTCTTCTCGGGTCCCTCGCTGGGGCTCCTGCCCCTCCCTACTGCCAAGTGCCCCCTGCAGCAAGCAGCTTGCTATGGGGGCACCCAAGCCACTGTCCTGTGTGTCCATTTAGACACAGAGCTGTGGCTCGGCGCTGCTCCCTCTCTCTTCTCATTGGCTCACAGGCTTTGACAGTAGTGGGCGCCATCTCAGCCAATCAGGAGGGAGAGTCCCAGACAGCCGAGACTCTTGTGCAACATCGCTGGATCAAGATGGGGCTCAGGTAAGTTTCAGAAGGGCTTAGGGGGGTTGCTGCACACTGAAGGTTTTTTTATCTTAATGCCTAGAATACATTAAGTTAAAAAATCTTCTGCCTTTATAACCACTTTAAGGTACCCCACTTACAACTCCACACCATTCAGAAGATATGCTAAGTATAATTACTTTGGACATGCTTCTGTAACCAGTTTTCGATCTATGTACGTCCGTCCATTATTGTCAATGAACACTGATCTCAATTTGTAAATTAAGTGTTTATTATCTCCTTATCATCCCCTCCAATAGTTTACATACTATTGATGTTACGCTGACTGGTCTGTAGTTTCCAGGTATATATCTCAGCCCTTTTTTGAATTTCAGTACCACGTTAGCTTTTTGCCAATCTGCCAGTACCATTCCGGTCACTAAGCTGTCCTTAAAAGTCACTAAGCTGTCCCTAAAAGTTAGGAATAACAGTCTGGCTATAAATTGGCTAAGTTCTTTCAGGACTCCTGGGTATAAGCCATCTGGTCCTGGTGATTTATTCACATTACGTTTTTCAATTCTTTTTTAAACATTGGCTTCTGTTAGCCACAACGGTACATTCCGTGTTGTGTTACTAACAATACTCTCTCGAAATCCTCCTCGAGGAGCAGTTACAGTTCTTTCATTTTATTTTTTTTTTAACAACAAGGTTGGTCTTTATTAAGATGACATCATATTACAATTGGCAGCCAAACATTGGTTGTGTACAGATACGAATTAGTATATATACAAGAAAACAGAGACTATAAAAATAAAATAAAAGGTGTATACATTTCTATACCGTATTCAGACTGCTTTTCTCACATAAACTCTTCAGTAACAGAATTTAAATGAATACTTTCACACTAAACAATAAGGGAGGAGAGGCATGGGAAAACCGATAAGCACAGCCCAGTTTCAGAGAGTATCCCCCACTCCTGCTTAGCTATAAGTTAGAATTGCTCAACCCAAGGCAACCAGATCCGGTCAAACTTCTGTGGGCATCCCCTATTTAAATATGTTATCTTATACATAGGAAGTACTGCATTAATGAGTCCCAGGACTCCACCCTCGGAGGCAAGGGGGATGCCCATTTCCTTAGAACTTCTTTTTTAGCTTAGAAAAGTAGGAGTGAAACCAGGATCTTCGTATACCTGGGTCTCTGGTCGTCCTCATGAATACCTAATAGGGCTAATTCCGGCGATACAGGTAGTGTAAGCTGAAGTCGAATATTAATACTTTCTAAGACCCCGGTCCAAAATGACACCACTAAGGGACACGTCCAAAACATGTGTATGTATGTACTTTCTGGGGATTGACATCGAGGGCAGTTCGGTGATCTATGAGGATAGATCCGATGCAGCCTCTGAGGCGTGTAATATATACGGTGCATAAATTTAGTTTGCAGCAATTTATCTCTAGATGATATCACCAGTTTATATTCCACCTCAAAGCACTCCTCCCACGCCTCCCTGTCCAAGCTAGGAACGTCAACCTGCCACTGTTCCCATAACCTATCTATTTTAGGTGAGTCCACTCCCAGTATTGTGAGGTATAGTGTAGATAATGTCTTTGTTAGGGTTTCTTGAGCAAGAATACCTTCCACGGGGTCTATTTTTAATCTAATAAGTCCGGGGAATTGAGCCCTTATGGCATGCCGTAATTGATACTACCTGAAAAGCATGTTTCCTGCAATTCCGTATCTTTCCGTCAGATCCTGAAAGGAAAGCAGTACCCCCGTCTTGATGATGTCTTGTAGAACTTTAATCCCATATCGAGCCCATAACTGCGGGTCTGGAATAGTCCTAAGATGAGGGAGCGTGGGGTTACCCCACAGTGGGCAGAACGGAGAGTGTTGGTGAGGCTGGAGGAATCTTTTCCTCGCTGCTGACCAGGTTTTGAGGGTTGTTTTAGTAGAACCTGGAAGGGAAGGATATGCCCGAGGTCCTCTGTAAACCAGATTACCCAGTTCCCTAAAAGAGCCTAGGATCGCAGCTTCCAGGCACACGGCCACATTCGTCCACGATTGCTCAAACCACCATCTCACCGTTACTAATATCGCTGCCCAGTAATACACCTGCCAGTTAGGTAGTGCAAGGCCCCCAAACTGTACCGGGAGCTGTAATGTCGTCTTAGCAAGTCTTGGGGAAGACCCTCGCCATAAAAATGAACTTATGCACGAGTCTAAGTCTCTAAAAAAAGAGCCGGGCAGCCACACCGGGCAGTTGCGGAATATGTAGTTAAATCGAGGTAGGTATAGCATTTTTATCACATTAACACGGTCCATGAGATTGAGCGGTAAATCCCTCCATCTGAGGCAGTGTTCCTTAAGTTTCTTGACAATAGGTTGGAGGTTAAGGCCTCTGAAAGCCTGGAGATCCCTAGTTACCCGGATTCCCAAATACTTAAACTCCTCAACCCAGAGCAACGGAGTCTGTGACGCCACTTCTCGGGCTCGGGGATCTATCAGGAATATGACCGACTTGGACCAATTAATCTTAACCCCAGAAAAGCGCCCAAACACATTGAAGGTTTCTAGTGCAGCCTGCAAGGAGTCCTCAGCATCATGCAGATATCATAAGGCGTCATCTGCATATAAGGAAATTTTCTCCTCCAGAGGGCCAATCCTGAAACCTTGAATAGCGCAGGATTCCCGAATCAGAATGGCTAGTGGCTCAAGGGCCAGAGCGAACAGGCTGGGTGATAACGGACACCCCTGCTTGGTGCCCCTCTGAAGGAGAAAATAATCAGATATTGTATCATTAATGTGAATCCTAGCCCTGGGGGATTTTTAAAGTAGACCCAGCCAATGAAGAAACTTAGGGCCAAGGCCAAAGCGCCGCAGGACCTCCCAGAGGTACTCCCATTCCACGGAGTCAAACGCTTTCTCTGCGTCGAGGGAGGCTATGACTCTAGTTCCACTGTTGTCATGGGTCGCGTCTAGGTTCAGATGCAATCTGCGAATATTGATATCGGTGCCCTTACCCGGCATGAACCCCGTCTGGTCTTGGTGAACCAGGTTCTCTATCACCGTAGCCAATCTAAGAGCCAGAATTTTAGCCAGAAGCTTGGCGTCTGCATTTATCAGAGATATGGGCCTATACGAGGAACATTCTTCAGGGTCCTTACTGGGTTTGGGCACCAGAACCACCATCGCCTCGGACATAGAGTCCAGCAAAGAGCCTAACTCAGCAAATTGTGAGAGGAGAGAAGTTACTCTGGGGGCCAGTAGCTCTTATAGAGTGGAATAAAATTCTATGGGCAAGCCGTCAGGTCCGGGGGCCTTACCCGATTGCATACAGCTCATGGCCTTTTGCACCTCCTCTAACGTTATGTCCTTTTCCAGAGATGTTCTTTTGTCTGGGTCAAGTGTAGGGAATGGGATCTGGTCAAGGTAGTCAGTCAATTCTTTGTCAGTGTAGGTCACTGTGGATGAGTATAGGTCTTGGTAAAATTCCAAGAACCTATTCCCAATCATTTCGGGCGTGGTCAAAATTGTACCATCCCCACTCCTCAACTTGCCTACATGAGTGGACGCGAACTGACCCTTGGCCAACCAAGCCAAGAGCCTACCATTCTTATCGCCATATTCGAACACCCTCTGAGCACTCGCTAGCATAGACTTTTTGGTGAGATCCACCCGCAGTAAAGATAGTTCCTTAAGAGCACATTGCCAGGGAGCATACTTCTCTGGGCTAGGGGTGTGTATATATTCTTTTTCGGTGTCCTGAGCCTGGTTCTCAAGCTGCCTCAGAGTCTGCACCAATGTCCTCCTTTTGTGCGCTATTTTATTTATGTATTCCCCCCTAGTGCAAGCCTTAAAGGCCTCCCAAAGTGTGAGTGGGTCTGCAGTTTCAGCATTATTTATCCAAAAATTATACAGTGCCTCAGGTATTACTTCCTGGATCTCTGTGTCACAAATTCAATATTTGGATAGCCTCCACACCCCCCGACCCCCAGGCGAACCCGTCCGGATCGTATTTAGCAGAGGGGCATGATCTGAAATGCCTCTAGAAAGAATCCCTCTAGAAAGAATCCCATTGCCTATTAAGAATGCCACCTCTCTTAATAGGCAATGGGAAGCAAAGGCCAGGTCTATACGGGACAGTGTCCGGTACATAGTGGATAGGCAAGTGAACTGGGCATCGGAGGGGTGGAAGTGACGCCAGAGATCCGTCAGAGCAAAGGTGGACGCCCATTGGGCTAGTCCAGTGTGAGCAGGGGAGGCAGCACGAAGTCTATCTACTTTGTTTGACATGACTGAGTTAAAGTCACCTACACATAACACTTTATCAAGGTCATATTGTGTAATAGTATGCATAAGGGAATGAAGTAAGGTGACATCAGCAGGTGGGGGCAGATATATTCCCACTATTATATAGGGTGTCCCCCCAATAAGTGCATGGACAATAACATACAGTACCTCCCCCCAGGATCGGTTTTAACTGTTATAAGCTGGAAAGCAAGGGATCTGTGCACTAACACACTCACCCCCCTGGCATAGTTAGAATACGTGGCATGGTAATGTGCACAGACCCAGGCCTTCTTTAACCCCATAATCTTAGCTCCCACCAAGTGGGTTTCCTGTAAAATACAAATCTTGGGATTATGTTGCTGAATATATTTAAGTACTAGAGATCTTTTGATGGCAGAGTTGAGGCCTCTAACGTTCCACGATAGCACAGTAAAGTCAGCCATATTCCCTATAGAACCATAAATATATAATCACAATGTACCACTGAATTCTAGCACCATCTACGGGTGTGCAGCACCACGCCACGCTTCGTGCCCTCTTCACCACTACACTTAGACGGCATGACTGATACGCACCCGCAGATACTCCTCCACCACATATTGTAGACATAATATAAAGACCAACCAAAAACAATAAAACATAGAAAATAAAAATTAACAGTTCCCGTTCTGATGGCAACGACCATCCAATCGCCCCCCCCCCCACCACCCTGTGCACCTCCAACTGTGAGTAGCACATGATCCCAAACAGTAACTGGTAGCAGAGATATAATGCTCGGGAGGCGTGCGCCCGATTAAGCCTTTACATCATTGGTGGCAGTTCAAAACAAAAGGAGAAAAATGTGGGTAAAAAAAACAAAACAAAAATTATAATCTGCTGAATAGAGTTACTGGATAGGGTAGTATCCTGTATCATAAAAGAAATTCTTCTAAGGCAGTCCAACAGGACAATTGTACAGAGCCCAAGTTATTCCTGCAGTTCTGCGACTACGGTTCAGGATTCAAATCAAGGGGGTTCCAATAAGGAAAAAACTCAGCCTGGAATACCGTCCGTCAGCAACTCAAACATTTCAAGAGTACCCGGAACACAGCCATCTTACCTCTTCAGTGTAAGAGTCACAACTTTAGACCAACTTAGGTAAACTTAGGAGAGGCAATCATTACGGTGGCAGAGTCTCCAGCCAGGCGCCGGCATCTTTGGGGTTTTTGAAGATCCACACTGTTTCCCCGTCCATGACTCGTAGCTTTGCTGGGAACAGAATACTATAGCGAATTCCTTTCACTCTGAGTCGTGCTTTCACCGCATCAAACAAACGATGCTGGCGTTGGTGTCTCCAATGTATAATCCGGAAACATCATAAGTTTAACATTGCGATATGGGATATCTCCTGCTTCCCGGGCCGCCCGCAACAACCCATCCCTGTCCCGAAAGTTCATCAGCTTTAGGATAAACGTGCGGGGGGGGGGCACCCTCCGGCCCTGGCCTCGGAGGTACTCTGTGTGCCCTCTCTACCGTAAAGTAAGGGGAGAGTCGAGCCGCCGGGAGCACCGATCGTAGCAGGTCTTCCGTGAATCCGGTCAGATTTCACCCCTCCACTCCCTCCGGTAATCCAACTATGCGGAGGTTGTTCCTGCGACTACGGTTTTCGGCATCCTCCGCCCGATATTCAAGCGCCCGCCCTTTTGTTTGAAGAGACCTGATAGAGGCCTCGTGGTCAGTCACGGTATCCTCGACTGCACCCACACGCTGCTCTGCAACTGTTATTCTGGACGGGATCTTGTCTAAGTCTTGACGCATTAATCCCACGTCCAGCTGTACAGCTTCTATTTTAGATGTGAGCGCCGTTTGGCAATTCGTTATAGCCGCCATCACCTCCAGAATACCAGGTATAGCGGCCTGTGACTGCTCCCCTTGGTCAGTTTGTGACGCCATATTGCATAGGCGCGCTGGCGTGTGCTGCCGATCAAAGGCCTGAGTCGCTTCTTCCACAATTCCGGGAGGAAATTTCAGTTTTTTGCCCCTTTTCGGGCCCACGGGAGTTCTAGCAGGCATACAGGGTCTTTTGGGCCACCTAAGTATTATATCTACCCAAACGCGGATCGAAATTTGGATGCCTTGCCAGCAGAGCTCAGTCAGCACGTCTGTTCAGTCTCACATCCCGGCCACGCCCGATTCTTTCATTTTATTAATCACAAACTTCTGGCATTGGTGAACATGCCTTTTAATTTTGTACAAGCACATATTATTTTCTCCTTGTTTGTTGTGAAGCTGCAATAGATTCTGCCAACCTATGTGCATTTGTCTTAGGTAGTCTATTTACACTACCAACTTTGCCCACAGTGATACCCTTTGTCCTTTGCTCACTGCCTGGTATAGCTTCCTCTGATTTCCCCCCCCCACCACCACCTAGTTTAAATGTTCCTCGAACCCTTTGGTCATCTTCTCCGACAGAAGAACTGCATCCTTCTCATTTAGATGCAGTCTGTCCCAGCAATAGCGCTGGTAACTGACAATTCTGAAAATTCAGCTTAGTTCTCCATGAACCCAAAACCCTCCTTCCTGCACTAGTTCCTTAGCCACTTGTTGAGTTCCCTAAGCTCCTGCTGCCTCTCTGGTGTAGCCCGAGGTACAGGCTGTATTTCTGAGAATTCTGCCCTGGAGGTCATATTCTTTAATATAGCACCTACTGTAAGTCCCTAAAATAATTTTATAGGATGCTCCATCTTCCTCTAACTTTGTCATTGGTACCAATATGTATCATGATGGCTGGGTCTTTTTATGCCCCACCCAACAGTCTATTCATCTGCTCGGTAAACACCCGGTAAACAGTTCGGCGGTCATGGTCTTTGAGACAGATTGTCCTATCTGTCCTTCTAATAGCCAAGTCCCCTACCACCGGAATCTGTCTATCCTTTTTTTTTATCCTTGCCTCCCTCCTCAGTGGAGGAGTTGCTCCCCTGGCAGCTAGGGGATACACTCTGCTCCCTGGGCAGTAATTATTGGGATGTGTGAGCTCAACAACATTATTTGCACCAATGTGCATGAGGCCTTAAGGAAATCTTGTGCCTAATCTCTTTAACACATTAATGCTGGATGCCTCTGCAGCACAACGCCAAATGGGATTTTTGAGATACTTCCATGACAATTTAGAGAGAAATACTGCTTAAAGCGGAGTTCCACCCGTTTTTTTGTTTTTTTTCGTTTATTAAAAGTCAACAGCTACAAAAAGTATAGCTGCTGACTATTCATAAACAGACACTTACCTGTCCCACGGTCCAGTGATGCAGGTGCCTGGAACTGCGCTCTTTTGTCCCTCGTCTCCACGGCACCATCATAGCACCTGTGGGCACCCGACCGTGACAGCTTACGTCTTCACAGCCGGGCACGCACTGCGCATACGCAAGTCACACTGCGCTCTGCTATTGGCCAGGCAATCTTCTGGGCCCTTCGACGTGTTCCAAAAGATCGCTGGCGAGAGGAGGAGTCACCTAGGCGGCCAAGAAGCGGAAGGAGGAAGTGGGACAGGAAGTCCCACTAAAAAGAAGGTACACACTCCACCCCCCAAAAAAATGACATGCCAATTGTAGCATGTCAGGGGGCGAGGAGTGCTTAAAGCGGAAGTTCCACTTTTGGGTGGAATTCCTCTTTAATCATTTCTTTTAAACTGCAACACTAGTTTTAAAAGATTTGAATTTGAGGGTCAGAAAATGCCAGACTGGAAAGAATGTAAAATGTTATGGAGTAATAGGAACATATTTCATGTCCATGGAGATATTTTTACCTATTTTAGTTTACATCCATAAGGCACAGAAGAATGGCCATTAGTGAAGCAGGTGCATTGGGCTAGATTTATTTAAAAGTCTGATGCACACAATAGACATTTTGCCACTACAGGTATAGCCATACAGATCCAATATACTGTATTTTGTAAACTGAGTGCCCAGTGTTCTAAATTTCTACCATGTATTTTGATTAATAGTGACCAAATTTTAACCATACCATCAGGCAACAACTCACTACAGCTTGACCTGTAAGTAACCAGCGGATTTCACTCAGACAGTGTTCAGAAGCTGCGTGAAGAATCGAAAACAAAGACTTTAACATGGTATCCTTGTTTTCTAATTAGGGTTCATATTAGTAAGTGGGAGTCACATGTCATCCATAAAGGAACCATTGTCAGCTTTATATCTGTGATTGTGAGTGAGCCATAGATAATTAGACATGGTATCACTGTGGTTTCTATAAATCACAACCATTGTTTAAGTTATTTAAAATCGATGACTATATTTCAAAGTTGAACCCCAGGCAGAACTGCATAAGACACAAACTAATACAGCTCTGCATTCATTATTACATGATTATATATATATATTTTTAAATGCAAGCTGTGTAATTACCTGAATATGACTTGGTATTGGCCTCTTGCCCTGTACAGTGCGGCTCAGTGAGGGGGAGTCAGTTGTGCTTCAGTGTAAGGAACATGCTAAGAGGTGGGGAGCAGTGAAAGAAAGGAAACCTTTTTTTTTTTTTTTTAACCTTTTTTATTGAAAAAGGTACATGACAATGAAGATTATCAAATGCGCTCAACATGAGATACAGATAGATGGGTGGAGCATGCCTCCTCCCAATCCTCATCAGACAAATCGGGGACAAGTTGTTGCCACTTGATGCGCACCTCCAGTGGAGCCCCACTAGTCGTGGCAGAGAATAAATGTAGATACAGAGTTGAGATAAGTCCCCTAGGGCCCTGAGATCAAAGCACTCCTATCAGTGGGTATTCAGAAAAGTCAGTGTCACGAATACAACATTAAGTATGTAGCACATGTCGAAGTTGTAAATACCTATAAAAGGTAGATTGGGGCAATTCATATTTCCTTTCCATTCCCTTTAAAAGACACCACTACATTTCCATCATAGATGTTGTCCAGAGAAACCATTCCCCTACGCTCCCAGAATCCAGAGTCCACAAATTGCTTTAAATGGGGGAACATTGGATTGTGCCAGAGTGATAGTGCCTCGTTAGTACCCTGAAAATGTGTAATTTTCTTGGTCTCCCTCCACACCATATGGCCAATGTCAATATTGGTATATGCCTTTCACCCAGTGCAGCCATAGGTGCTATCCATCCAGTGCTATCAACAGATATTTGATTTTAAGGAAATAGGCGAGATATGACTAACCCACCGCCACCAACCAGTCTGTCAGATGGCGCAGCTGCCCAGCCAAATAATAATAATATAGGTTAGGCAATGCCATGCCAGCATCAGCCTTAGGGCGCTGCAGATTGGAGAATTTAAGTTTCCGCCTATGGGTGGCCAAAATAAAGGTGATAAGTAGCGTGACCAGGGTTTTAAAAAAATTATTTAGGTACTGATCTAGGCATATGAGAAGTCATGTACAGACACTTGGGCAGAAGGATCATCTTAATGAGATTAATCCTGAAAGGCAACCTTATCAGACCGATGCTTCACTTTTCACTGTCCAGTCAAAGGAGGAAGGTGGGGAGGAGACCTATAATTGTTAATTAAAGTGTTACTAAACCCAGGAGCCTGCATTCACTATATCTGGTCTGCCACAGTACACAGAACATGGAAATACAATTCTTTTAGTAAATATAAACTGCTAAAAACCTTTTCTCATCAGTAGTATATAGCAGTCTTGTGACTTCTATCAGTGTATGATTAAAGCTTGTAGGAGGAGTTTTCATTCTACTCTGACTGTCCTATGAGGCTGCAGGACCCCTGAACTTTGTCTGGACAGTGCTGATTGGCCCTGTGCTGATCACATGCACTCTCCAAGAAAGAAAAACTCTAGCACTACACACCAAACTGAGCATGTGCAGAGTGACCCCAAAGGCTCTGTCTTATCAGGAGATAGATTGGGGACAGTGGAAGAAGGGGAGGATCGGAGAAGACAGGATCAAACAGCCTTTTTACACAATGCAGAGGATTAACCCCTTAGGTTCCACAGTGAGTATAACAAGCATGCTTTACTGCATATACAGACTGATTTTACTGTTGTGGGTTTAGTAACACTTTAACTACAGCAGAGAAAAAACAGGTCTCCTGCCCTGTCAGACAAGGCAAAGCTATTAAAATCTCAGAACTGAATAGACAGAATTACAAACCATTTTACAGGTAAAACATCTTCCATATACATATTACATCTGTGTATTTAGCTGTTTGCCTTGGGTTCGGTTTTAAGTTGTTTTGCCTAGAGGCCACCTTTAATGAGTTACTGACCTGTAACATTTATGCAGCACACGAGTTGCAAACCGACTGCTTTCATACTTGTTCCAGATAAAGAATTCGTAAACTAGCGTAACAGGGACAGTGATAGCAAAGAAAACCTGGCCATTGGGTCTAACCTTCCCAGTTAATTTAAAGCTGAAAACTTTTTTCCTATTTATACGCAAAAGGTTCAGTGGCGTATCATCCATATGTGCACACGGGTCCCAAAGGATGTGGGGCTCAATATGCTCCCACATGTTGCACAACAAAGTGGGGAAACAGCGCTCTGTTCCCACTTCTGTGTCTCCACTGCAGCTGCTCTTGTCATAAGCAGCTGCAGCAGAAACACTGTTTAGTGCCTGCCCTCTCCCTGGCATAAACAGAGGTCGGCAGGGGGGGTGGGGCTATTGGTAAGTACACTCGCCCTTTTTTGCTGCTGCAATTTATCCTTTGTTGTCAAAGGGGGCCCAAATTAGAGTCTTGCACACAGGTCCATTGCTTTCTTAAAAACGCCCCTGATTTAAGTGGCGTGCATCACTAACCCAAACACTATTCAGTTGGTGATAGCAGTGTTCACTAGTAAAAATCACATAGTGATTGCTCAGTCTTCGATGACAATAAAGAAATGGCAAAAATTCTAAGCAACAAATAGAATAATATCTAGATGATTTCGGTATAAAATTTGCAGATGAAGAAATGAACACACAGTCAACACTGAACAATAAGCTGTGCTCTAAATTTTACACAAGGAATCAAGAAGCAATTAGCACTGTAACCCACAATGACTTTTCTGAACTACAAAAGGGTCTTTCAGTGAACGTGTTAAAGCACAGTATTCTGTATTCAACTGTAATTAAAGTATTAAAGGGAATAATAGAACAATTGTTTCTGAATAAATGTTTATTAATAAGAAAAAGACAGAAAAACAACAGTGAGATTAAAGCGCAACTCCAACTTCAGGGCTTCATACCCCCACCAGTCCTCCCACGTCCTTGTTTAAAAAATTAAAAAGCACTCTCTTTTTAATTCAGCACTGCCCTTCGTGTCCTCCTCTGCTGCTCGTTGCTGCTCCACTTCTGAGTTCAATAATTTTCAGTATCATGTAACCTCTTCCGGTGAGCCTTGTGTGTCATGAGCACACCTCCTGTGTCATCACACAGCCTGGGCTCACAGTAGATACTGCATTGAACATTGGTCACAGTGCAACATGAGTGCTGTTTCATGCAGCAGTAAAGACCACCATTGCCTTTAGAAAAAGAAGGAGGACCTGATCGTCACATGACTGGCTGGAAGACACCTGGCTATACCCTATTTCCCAGAAAATAAGACCTAGCGTGAGTGTCGGTGATGGCTGAAATATAAGCCCTACCCCCCAAATAAGCCCTACCCTGTTTCCCTGAAAATAAGCCCTACCCTGAAAATAAGACCTACAAGGACTTTAACTAGGGCTTATTTGGGGGGTAGGGCTTATATTGCAGCCATCACCGACAATCACGCTAGGTCTTATTTTCGGGGAAACAGGGTACGTAAGGTATGCATCCTGGAAATTTTAAAGCTAGAGAGCTTCATTTATAAATTTATGAAATAATCAAGTTCTGCGAATATAAAGCGAATCTTTTTAAAAGTAACGTATTGCAATTTTCACTAGGGACTGACTGACCAGGATTTGATATTGGCAGCTGGGGCTAGGTGGTGGTGAGGCCTTGAATGAGACACAGAGTACTTTAGGAAATCATAGAGAACCAGAAGATACTGTTGAGGTAGGATACCCAATGACACAAAAGGAAGAAAACTCAGAGTGCCAGCTTGCTCAGCAGAGGTGAAAGCCCTTAGAAGTGCTGAGGTTCAGAGCCTATGGGTTTCTCTGCTGATGGCTCTTAGGTCATGGCCTTCGGACTCACCCAAACAGGCAACTGCACAGGACAGAGCACAGATTGAAGAGAGTCTTTTGTATAACATGGGTGCTGGGGACACTAAGCCATAGCATGGAGTCTTTAGCAGCACTGCATTGCTTGTGAGTCACACAGATGCTGGCTGAAATGAACAGGGTCACATATGGACTTTGGATGTAGGCTGGATTGCATTTGGTCATGCCCTAACACTGGATGCAGGCTGGAGTGCGTTGGGTCACTGTTGACATTGCATGTGGCCGGGAGGGCACAGTGTCCCTGGGGATACCGGTTGCAGACTGGAGTGCATGGGGTCACTAGGAACACTGAATGCCGGCTGGAGTGCATAGGTTCAAATGGGACACTGATTGCAGACTGGAGTGCAAGGGGTCACACAGGAGCGGAACTCCAAGAGACACTGTGGATCATTGGAGGGTTCAAAGGGGCTGAGGTACAGAAGACACTGGGGATCACTGTGGAATGCTGGAGGTACCAGGAGACATGAGGGGGTGGAGGGTCAGCTGCTAGCGTGTGGAACATTGAGCAATGTATGTGCTAGCCCTATAAGGACCTGGCTGAGCTCTGATCGTTGCAGTAATTATTTCATAAATCCAGGCAAACAACTTAATATGCAGTTAAAATATAAATATGAATTGTTTTTACCCACCAAAAGATTTGTAATTGTGGTTTGTACATCTTGTGGCTCACATACTCAAACTACACTCAGAGACCCCTTTTCTCCAAAGCAAATGAGCAATGGAACTTGGAATCTGATAGCTTGTGGGGTAATGATCAAGAAGCAACAGGATAGGTGGGACAAGTACAGATTCACAAAATAAATTAGGCTGAAGCAGGGGGATCCTTACACTGTAGAGGTTCAATTACAGCTTCTTCTCCAGTAAGAGGAACAGTGCGCAGGCCAGGAGTGACATCACCAAATCTGGTGAGACTAGCAATCAGAAGCATCTGAACCATAGATGATTTCACACAGCACATATACAGCTATGAGTCTACAGAACAGGAGTGTCCAGGGCATAGGAAGTGCACTGTTATTTTTCACAAGGAAATTAAGGTAAATGATAAATATTTCAGTGTGCTACTTAGACACAATTTACATTTCTAGATGTTCCTCGTAAGACAGCAAATCTTCACTTCACTTCACTAGTTCAGGTCCACTTTAATTTCTGCTTTTTTTGGTGTTCCCTGGGTAGACTGATTCAGGTTTTAATAATTCAGAAAGGAGTTCCTTGTCAGTCTAGGACTCTAATGTGCTGAGTTACAATTTGTTTTATGGCTTCACTCTCTAGGCTTCATGACGATGGCCTGTGCGTGTTGATGAGCCATGACAAACACTCTTTTTGTCCCTGGATTAAAACAGTCCTTCCAACTGAGGGCTAGTTGATATGCCTAGATTCCAGTGCAAGGACTACAGTCTACTGCAGCAACAACAGGTCGGCGAACAAAGATCTCACTAGTAGCATCTGATCATTATAAAAGCCTAGAAGAGCCCTATTACTTGTCCTAGTTTAGCAGACAGTACCAATTTATACGAATCAGAATTGTGTAATGTTTTCCTTTCCCCACCCACACAATTGTCTCTGTAAGAATAGCTGTATTGGATGTTGGCGGTGTGGTCAGTGATGCCTTCTTAACATGGACCAATTGCTAAAATTAAATATGAAAAAAACTTCCAAATATAAATGAAATAAGGTAACAGTAGCGCTGAGGTTAAAGAGTTACCAAAAACACATAAAGTTACACGCCAAATAGTGATAGTGTGCAAAATAAGGAAGAGTCCATAAATAAAACTTGGTACAGCAAAATCTATGGGCTGACAGTTGATATCTTGATTCAAAGCCACACCGTGTGCACAAGCGTGTCTCCACTCCCCAGTTAGATGTAAACTCACCAGAAAGTATTGCCTTATACTCTCGTGTTTTGGCAACCAAGCAGTTAACCACCTCAGGGTTCAAGTAAATTCCGTCGGTACACATTCCCCAGCGGGTGATATATAGGAGAAATGAGACTCCAAAATGTGATATCGTCAAATCAACTATAAACATTTATTAAGGCCACAGCCTGATGAAAATATACTAACAAACAGGCACAATAAAGCAGCTAGCTACCATAACCCCGGTATCCCCGTTTTCGTGCGGCGGTCGGGGTTCAGATTAAAGTGGTCCCTGCGGTGGATTCGCATCGAGATCACTTTTATCGGTAGTGGGAGGGGGCCCCCCTCCCACCGCGATCCTGTGCCCTCTGCCGCTTACCGGAGCCATCGGTAGCGGCGGAGGCGATCGCGTCCGTCTCCCTTTTGTGCCTGGAGACGAGTGAGGCTAAGATGGCGCCCACTCCTCTCCATGACACTGCTGGGCGGAAGCGACGTCAAAACGTATTTTTTTATAACTTTTTTTCATATCTCATATTTAAGAGGTCCTGTCATGCTTTTTTCTATTACAAGGGCTGTTTACATTCCATGTAATTGGAATAAAAGTGACACAATTTTTTTTTAAAAACAGTGTAAACATAAATAAAATAATGTAAAATAAATAATAAAACAAAAAATGTTTTTTAAAAAACCCCCGTTACGACGAGCTCGCGCGCAGAAGCGAACGCATACGTGAATAGCACCCGCATATGAAAACGGTGGTCAAATCACACATGTGAGGTATTGAGGCGACCGTTAGAGCAAGAGCAATAATTCTAGCCCTAGACCTCCTCTGTAACGCAAAACATGCAATCTGTAGAATTTTTTAAACATCACCTATGGAGATTTTTGAGGGTAAAAGTTTTACGCCATTCCACGAGCAGGCGCAATTTTGAAGCGTGACATGTTGGGTATCAATTTACTTGGCATAACATTATATTTCACAATATGAAAAAAAATTGGGCTAACTTTACTGTTCTCTTTTTTTTTTTATTCATAAAAGTGAATTTTTTCCAAAAAAAAGTGCGCTTATAAGACCGCTGGGCAAATACGGTGCAAAAAAAAGTATTGCATTGACTGCCATTTTATTCTCTAGGGTGTTAGAAAAAAAACAATACATAATATTTGGGGGTTCTAAGTAATTTTCTAGCAAAAAAAAACCTGTTTTAAACATGTAAACACCTAAAATCCAAAACGAGGCTGTTCCTTAAAGCGGGAGTCTGGCAACCAATCTTTTTTTTTTTTTAAGGTCATTGAGACACTTTGCTAATCCCAAAATAATACTCGCAGTTTGGGTGTAATATTTCCGCCTCTGTTTTCGTACTGAAGAATAACTTAAAAAATGTGATACTGGCTGTTTCCATCTTACTTGTGGGCGTGTGAAGCCCACAAGCATTGATTTCCTGGATACAGTGAATGCTGTTCATTCACAGCTTGTTCACACGCATGATCATTGTTTCCGCGCTGAATCTTGGGAAGCCTGACACTAAGCTCCCAGGAAAGGCAATAAACATGCCTACT
Organism: Lithobates clamitans; assembly: GCA_037952925.1. Classification (NCBI taxonomy): domain Eukaryota; kingdom Metazoa; phylum Chordata; class Amphibia; order Anura; family Ranidae; genus Lithobates; species Lithobates clamitans. The sequence continues at coordinate 847,243 of JBBGZY010001477.1, forward strand.
CCCATGGGAGGAGAGACAGGAAGTGCCACAATAAAGTGCAATATAAAGGTAATTACAGCGATAAAAAAAATTTCGTGTGGCATTTGAACATCTATGCAATTAACTAAAGGGGGTAAGATTAAGTTAAAAATTTGAGTGGAACTCTGCTTTAAGTGGTTAAGGAAATTAGCTTCTGTGGTGAAATCCTCCTGTCTACTGCAGTTGTGCTTTACCCTCATTATCTGTCCTTTTGGTATATTTCTAATCCATGTGGGATGATGTCCACTCTTCACGGATAGGTAACTATTCCTATCCATTGGTTTTTTGTTTCCAGGCTGACTCCTACCTTCTCAATATCCACATCCAGAAAGTGATTATTAGTATCTCTAATCTCATAATCCAATTTCATGTTATTGTTGTTCTGGTTCAGATAGGCAAGAAATGCCTCTACAGTATGTCTAGGGCCCCTCCAAATCAGCAACAGGTCATCTATAAACCTACGGTAAAATAATTAACCATGGTCTATAGGTATTAAAGACATGTCTGTCCTCTGCCTAAAACAGGTTGGCTATGCTCGGCGCGAATTTCACGCTCATAGCAACCTGTTGGGCAAAGAACAGACCCTGATACCAGAAATAGTTGTGGGAAATACAGAAATCCAGCGCTTTCCCCAACAAACACTTCTGCACATGTGGGATATCATCACGCTTACTCAAAGCCCAAATCAGGGCAAGTAGTGCATTATCATGTTGTTTGTTGGTGTATAGCGATGCTTCGTCAGCAGTGACAAGAAATATTGGAGCCTCAGAATCCAATTTAATATCCCCAAGAGCGTTCAAAAGATCTTTTGTATCCTTTAAGTCAGTGTTTCTCAACTCCAGTCCTCAAGGCGCACCAACAGGTCATGTTTTCAGGATTTCCACTATTTTGCACAGGTGATTTGATCAGTTTCACTGCCTTAGTAATTACCACAGCCTTTTCATCTGAGGGAAATCCTGAAAACATGACCTGTTGGTGCGCCTTGAGGACTGGAGTTGAGAAACACTGCTTTAAGTAAGCTTTATGCCCCGTACACACGGTCGGATTTTCCGATGGAAAATGTCCGATCGGAGCGTGTTGTCGGAAATTCCGACCGTGTGTAGGCTCCATCGGACATTTTCCATCGGATTTTCCGACACACAAAGTTGGAGAGCAGGAGATAAAATTTTCCGACAACAAAATCCGTTGTCGGAAATTCCGATCGTGTGTACACAAATCCGACGGACAAAGTGCCACGCATGCTCAGAATAAATAAAGAGATGAAATCTATTGGCCACTGCCCCGTTTATAGTCCCGACGTACGTGGAACGATTGGATTTTCCGACAACTTTGTGCGACCGTGTGTAGACAAAACAAGTTTGAGCCAACATCCGTCGGAAAAAATCCTAGGATTTTGTTGTCGGAATGTCCGAACAAAGTCCGACCGTGTGTACGCCCTATTAGTCATCTGTACACTAGGTTGTAAAAACGTATCCAACGATTCTCCCAACCTCGCAGTGACTGAGCCAATCCCATTCACAATAGGACATGCAGGCGGCTCAATTATTTTCTTGTGAATCTTTGGTAGTGTATAAATTATTGGTATCCTACATGCACTGGGGACCTAATATCTTTTTTCTTTTGTGTTTAGAGCTCTCATCCTAAAGCCCCATTCAACTAATTCATTTAACTGTTTTGTATACAGATCTGTGGAGTCACTAGTCAGTCTTCTGTACGTTTTCTTATCACCCAACATATTCACTAATTGGTTGTGTAAGAACTCCTTATCCAATACCACTACCCCCCACCTTTATCAGCTGGGCGTATATTTCTTCCTTTCTAAGGACTTAATACCATCCCTAATATACCCGGCCGCGGCAGACATAGCGTATGTGTCACTTCTCACCCGACCTAATAGTTCAAAACACACGGATCGTCACTTCCGGTGGTGCGTGAACGTCACGTCTGGTTGCCGTACAGCCACGTCACGACATGTTCCGTCATACCGACTTCATCCTGGGATTGGCTTACGGCACGACAACCATCTTAAATACTCCCACTTACTTTACTCAAATGAAATGCCTCTGAATCTTTATTGTTCATTTCCCTGCAGTTAATGGAAACATACAAAAATATCATAATAAATGGCCACTGTGAGAAAGACAGGAGGGCATTTGTCACAAGGCCTGTCCATCTTCATGCAAGCAACCCTGTTATTAAGGAAAAACAATGCAAGCAGGGCAACCTGCAAAGGAAGAATGTAAACCCCAACTTTTCCTAATGCCCACACCAGCTTTTGTTTTTTTTTGGATTTTGGATTTTTTGCTTTCTAGATGATGGGGCTATCATATGTCAGTTTATGTTACTGCTTGATAAGAAGTTCTTTTGTAGTCTGAAAGCAATATTTTCCTTTGGTATTTGTATTAAGCATATTATTTCAGACTCCAGATTGGTATAATGTTTGTTGTTGTTTTGGTTTAATTATTGACCTTTCTCACTGCCCATGTCACCAGAATGGCCTTTCACAATAAGTCCTCCACTGAAGCTAGTTCCGGCTCTCTATTTCAGAGCTTTTGAATGGTGTTAGGGAGAAGAAATTAAAAATGTAGACTTTGCATGTAGGCTGTATCCTTTGGGTCTAATATGGATTGTAATGGGGATTTTAATTGGAACATCCTCCAAACTGTACCAGGCAACATGCCCTTGCCAGGGGACCCCACCACTGGCAAATCACCTTGGTTTTTCATTGTACAAGCCCAATTCAAAAAATGTTGGAACACTGTGTAAAATGTACATACAAACAGAATGCAATGATTTGCAAATCTTATAAAGCTATAATTTATTATTTGGGTCCATTATCTTTGGGCCCTCAGGTGGCCTTGCATTAAAAACAGGCATGATTCTGTGATGGACATCACTGCATGGGCTCAGGAATACTTCCAGAAATCACTGTCTATGAACACAGTTTGCGGCGCCATCCAAAAATGCAAGTTAAAGGTTTATCATGCAAAGGAGAAGCCATGTCTGAACATGATCCAGAAATGCCACCGTCTCCTCTGGGCCAAAGCTCATTTAAAATGATCTGTTGCAAAGTGGAAAACTATTCACAAATAAAAACTTGACTTTTTTTTTGGGCACTGTGTCCTCCAGACTAAAGAGGAAAGCGATCTTCTGGCTTGCTATCAGCACTCAGTTCAAAAGCCTGCCTCTCTGATGGTCAATATACAAAGACTATTCCTAGCTTATTTGATTCTGAACTATACATGTTAATTGAAAGAGCTGATCACATTGGCCTCTGTACCATGTAGGAGATGGATAGTCTGTTATTGGTGGTCTCCTGCTATTGTGTGAAGGTGTCCTGTGTTTACACTTATGATGTGTATTGTAGTTTGCGAGCTAGGAGACAACCTCTGAATCACCTAGGCTGGTTAAATGACTAATAATTAGCTCATGTTAATTTATGTTTCTTGTTACAGTTTGTATTGTTAGGGTAATATGATCAGAAGGGGGACCTCCTTCTCAAGTGTATAAAGGAGGAAGCAGTGTACTGATGGAAGCACAAGGTTCCATGACAGGGCCAAATTTTTGCCTGAATTCAGACCTGAAACTGAGCCAGAGACGCACTGGACCCTTCTGCTGTGCGCTCCGTGGCCGCCCCGGGGATGTGTGAACCAGCTTTATTAAGAGCTGGTCACACTCTCCTGTCATGCGAATTGGACGCGGGGAAATCTGCATCCAATTCAAAATAGTGTGAACCCAGCCTTAAAGATTTGCAAATCATTGCATTCTATTTTTACTGTATGTAGATTTTACACAGCATTCCTATTTTTTTGGAAATGGGGCTTACTCATTCACATGGGTGGGGGCAGTAGCTGGGGGGTCCACTTAATATAAATTTTCTGATAAGTCCCCTGCCTGCACACCTCCACAACCACTGGGCCAGGGTTGTAGGGAAGAGGCCCTTGAGGCCCTTAACCCCCCCTTGTGGCTTGGTATGCTTCAGGAGGGGCAGGCATACCCTTTTAGCCTGGCTCAGCATGCACTCAGAAAGGGGTCTGGTATAGATTTTGAGAGGGACCCCATGCTTTTTTTCTTGTTTCCTGCATGGAGCTTCCACACAATTTTTTTCACACTATCTCTGTGTCAGGATCACTTAGTGCTCCTGCTACTCATTCCAGCATCCGAGTGTTGGCTGTTGCATTCCCCCTATCTGTCTTCACCTGCAAGGTGATTGATCTGGCCAGTCTCCTGATATAAGCAAACTGAACACTCTATCCCTTGCTTGTGATAGAGACAGAGTTACCTGCATTGTTCCTGATAAAGCCTCCCGTTTGTCTGCCCTGCTTTGCTGTTGGATTTCCCTGTGTATGACCTGGATCAGATATTGGACTATTCCATGAACTCAGCCTGCCTTTTACTTGGACTGTCATTGGATGAGATATTGGACTATTCCCTGAACTCAGCCTGCCTTTTACCTGGACTGTCATAGAACCACGCTATCTGTCTGCTAAACTGCAAGTAGTCTGTTGTTTGCACTGTTTGCTTCTGCCCTGGTGTGGTGGCCAGGCACTATAGCATTGTGTATAAGTCCTGGGGGCAACCAAGTACCGGAAGGCCTTCTTGCCTTAAGGGAAAGGGGCCTGTTATAGGTGAAGCACACAGTGGCTAGCTATAGTGTCTGACCACCTGCATTGGGGTAGACGTGACATTTGTGACATTCTGCTCATTTGTTTACATTCACCAGTCATTCAAGAATTCCCAGAGTGAGTCGCTGGTTATTAGCAGGCAGTTTCCAGCTCCGTACCAACCAGGAGACCTGAAGAAGAAGCGCTCATGCTTAGCAGCAGTAGTAATTTCAATGAATGCTGCTGCCAGACTCATCCACCTTACAAACTGCTCAGTGAACTGCTACCCCTCTCTGCAAATCCTTCCATTGGCTACCACTCACCCAACGAATTAAATTAAAAATACTAACAATAAGTTACAAAGCCATTCACAACTCTGCCCCCAGCTGCATCACTAACCTAGTCTCAAAATACCAACCTAAGCACCATCTCCGTTCCTCCCAGAACCTCCTGCTCTCTAGCTCCCTCATCACCTCCTCCCATATCCGCCTCCAGGACTTCTCCCAAGCCTCGCCCATCCTCTGGAATACCCTACCCCAATCTGTCAGACTGTCTCCAAATTTATCCACTTTTAGGCGATCCCTGAAAACTTTCCTCTTCAGAGAAGCCTATCCTGCCTCCATCTAACAACTGCACTATTTTCTCCATTAGCTCATCCCCCACAGCTATTACTCTTTTGTATAACTTGACCCTCCCTCCTAGATTGTAAGCTCTAACGAGCAGGGCCCTCTGATTCCTCCTGTATTGAATTGTATTGTACTTGTACTGTCTGCCCTAATGTTGTAAAGCGCTGCATAAACTGTCGGCGCTATATAAATCCTGTATAATAATAATAATAATAATAATGCTATTCCTGCTGCAGCTGATGGTTCAGCTTGGCTGAACACCCATTCATTTTGCCATCCACTGAACCTCCCAAACAGTGAAACAAATCTGCAGCTTATAAACATTGTACACAGTGCAGTTATCTCATATTGTTTCCCCTTCTGGTAAAATTTAATTTTAGTCTATAATGTAAGGATGTTTTCTCTATTGGTTAAATGTTCTTTACCAACTCTTTTCCTCTTTGAATCAAATGTTCGGAAATGTTGCATTTGCCCTGTCATAGGCAATAGAAACTGACATTTCCCACGTATTAAAAACAATATGGGTTATGCGTTACTTTCATTTGAATACTGAGATATTTGCAAAACAAATTTCTTTTTATACATAGACCATTTTTTGTTGCTTTTACTTTTTTCTATATTAACTTTTACATCCCTTGAAAACATATAGTACTACTTCTCTTTTTTGCTTCTTTTTTTTTGCTTGTGGGTTCTGTGCTAGAAATAATTGATCTTGCAATGAAGTATTTCCACATTTTCTTCCTTCTCTGTCTATAAGTAATGTGAAATATTTTCCCTTTCATGTTCAAGCATTTTGTTATTCTATGTAAGTACAGAGGTTCTAAAAGGTTCCCCAAGTTCTTGAAAGTCACGCTGAATAGAATGTTGTTTTATTTCTCTGTGTTGAGTGACAATGACAGTGACAGTGATGGATGATGGTTCCTACAAATACATCAGGTAAACAAGGAAAAGAGATGTATCAACACATCTGTTGTCAGAGCCTTTTAGCTGAGTAACAAAATTTGATGGTGAAAAGCTTTGAGGAGGCTGCAGGAAAGCCTTCATCCTTCAACACACTGAGTGTTTGATGACACAAGTATCAAAGGCAGCAACCGTTCCTCAGAGGGTTCTGTACTGTGTGTTATGACTAATATCACACAATGTTTAATTTAATATATGGGCGAACACTCCAGCTGTTGAAGGAGCGTCCTTGCATTATGCAAACCCACCATATGGTTTTATTGTTTCTTTTTTTTTTATTTTTAAAAATTCTTTACTGCCTCACAGCAAAAATACCGTTTGTAAATTCGGAATTGGGAATATAATTTGGAATTTGAATATATCATTTAGAATTTGAAGAGCTCTGCCCAGATCTTTTAACTTAGTTTCAGATGAAAGCTGATTAGGGAACTTAAAACCTAATTGAATTATCAGTTTAAGCCTCAATTCAGGTGGTGCAAATTCACAGCGATTTTGCTGCAGATTCCACACCGCATCAAAATCGCAACCTGTACTAGGACGAATCGCTTCAATTAAAATGACAATTCTCCCAAAGCTCCTATATCTCTTCCAAACGTTGCCCATTCCAATTCCATACAAACATCTGAAGAAACTCCAATCTGAATTACTCCACTATGTCTGGAATTACAAGAGACACAGGATACCGAGCTCAGTGATGATGGCGTCACGTAATGAGGGAGGTTTAGCGCTCCCCAACATTGTCAAATATTATCAAGCAGCTCAGTTGCGAGCAGTTGCCTCGTGGTTCACCCACAATTCGTACAACAAATGGACAGAAATTGAAAAAATATGGCTAGCCCTATACACCCGAATAACTTACTATGGAGTGCAAATGCGGACCTAGCTCCCGATCGTTTGCTAGGACCCATGTCCCAATTGAGGCGGATATGGCATTCTTTGGCTCACTCTCACGGATTGACATCAGATAAACCACTATTGACCTCTTTCATCCGTAACCCTAAGGTGCCGAATAGCCTCACTCACCAAATGTCACACCCCTGGACATCCCGGAATCTATTCCATTTCGGGAACTAAGTAGACCCCAGGACACGCAAACTATTAACATTTTCTGACCTACAGACCAAACACGAACTCCCCAAACAGGTATTCTATGGGTATCTGCAAATCCGACATTATGCACTCTCCGTAGCTCCCGACCTACAATTCTCCCCCCCATCTCCATTTGAAACGATAATTTTAGCAGGTACCGCACAGAAGGGCCTCATATCGAGTATATATAAGATTTTGAATGCAGCTTTCGTAGGAGAACGAGGCAAACATTCATACATGATTAGATGGGAGAAGATCTTCAACGAGGAAATCCCCATAATACAATGGCAGACGATATGGTCTCAAGCTGCAAAGAGCTCAATATGCACATTATACAAAGAGAATACCTACAAAATTCTCCTACTCTGGTACATGACCCCAGAGATGATCCACGCTATTTTCCCCCAATAGCTCTGACAACTGTTGGAGATGTAGGGGGGCAAAGGGCACTTTTCTACACATATACTGGAGTTGCCCATTATTAGCCCCATACTGGACCACGGTCCAGCAGTTATTGGCTCACCTTCTGGAGACGCATATCCAGGTGACCCCAAAATTTTCCCTCTTAGGCTTATCGCCACTAAAACTCACTAAGCCATATAAAAAGTTAGTACGCCATGTACTCACAGCAGCACGCTGCCTTGTAGCGTTATACTGGAAAAGCACTACCCCGCCCTCTATGGAGGACCTATACACCAGAATCAAGGATGTAGAACTGATGGAGAAAATGATGGCCAGAATACAGGACAGACTGGAGGCACACAACAGGGTCTGGGAGTTATGGTATCTCCGGGAGGACCCACCATGATCAGGTACTATCCCCACTTGGACGCCTTTCCTACCCCCTCTACCCCCCTCTTTCTCTATTGTTTCTCCCTATTCTTCAATACTGCATATTCCTGTGATTCCTATAGTCACAGACTACAAGTTACAATTTATTGAAAGTATCAGTGATACCTGCATGCCAATAGAACTGCTAAAAGATAGACACTAAAATATTACTGGCATATAGCAATATTAAAATGTATGTAAGCAAATACTGCGCATCAGGAATATCTATGGTAATCAAAACCTGTTTTACCTTTTTGTCTTTCTGTATTGTACCACAGATACGAATGATATCAATAAAAATGTTATTTGAAAAAAAAAAAAATCGCAACCCGTTCATGCAAACTGATAGCAGTGTATGTTAAAGTGGAAGTTAACTTCTATGCATGACATTTACCTATAGGTAAGTAAGCCTATAATAAGGCTTACCTATAGGTAATGGAAATACCTCCTAAATGTGCACAGTTTAGGAGGTATTTACTGTACATGCAGCCAGTGACATCACTGGCGCATGCGCTTTGGGGGAATGGCCACCTGTGCCGTTTCTTCAGAGCCCCATGCCAAGACGGCGGCTCCCGCGCGCATGCGTGGGAGTGACATCATCGTGGCTCCAGCCAGTTACAGAGCTGGGGTCCGCGAACCTGGAAGCAAGACAGGTGAAGATGGAAGGGGCCTCCAGATCTAACATCTCGGGAGGGCTTCATTTTAAGGTAAGTTTAACATAATGTGCTAGTATGCGATGCATACTAGCACGTTATGCCTTTACCTTGCAGGGTAAAAAAAATTAAAAATGCAGCAGTTTACAACCACTTTAAGTCAACGACACCACAAAATCAGTTTGAAAAATGCTGTGCGATTTGCAGAATCACCCATGTGATCCGATATTGGTGCGGACAAAAAAAGGGTCCTGCACAGGTTTGGCGAGAAATGCTGTGCAAATCACACCCCAAAGACACTGCATGTACTTTGCACAGGAATGTGCTGCAATTCCTGTGCGAATTGCATGCGGTGTGGCACCACATAGAGTTAACATAGAGTTGACACACACACATGCACACACTTTACAGCTATCACAGCTTCAGCTCTTCTAGGAGGGCTTTCCACAAGAATTTGGAATCTATCTGTGACAATTTGTGCCCATTTAGCCAAAAAGAGCATTTACAAGGGGAGATACTCATATTGGAAGAGAAGTCCTCAGTCCCAATTGATGTTTAAATTTATACCAAAGGGGTTCTGTAGGGTTGAGGTCAGGGCTCTGTGCAAGCCTCTCAAGTTCCTCCACACCAAACTCATTAAATCATGTCTAGTACAGGCCTGGAATGATATGCACAGCATTAAGTGTAAGGCCTACATGACTGGGTTTGCAGCGCAGGCAGATTAGAATGAATGTTTCAAATAGCTGTAGGCTATTGGATGAGAGCAAGGCATGGTAGGGTGGAGCAGTATGGGCCAGGGTGGGGCTAACGGTGGTCTAGGCAGTGAGGAGGAGTTACCAGGGTCAGCTGGAGCCAGGCAGAGCAAGTGACCTTTTCGGTTCCAAGTAGGTGCTATACAAGGCTTTACAATGGCAGACATTGAGGGACTGCTTTCTCAATTGTGGGCAGCTGCGATGGCTAACGGGCGTCTTTGGCTCGAGTCGCAGATGGCAGGTATGCTGCAGGGGTCGGGGCAGGTTCTTGCTACACCTGCCACCCGTCCATCATGGGCTAGGAGGTCTCACCCTCCTGAGTGCCTGGGCCCCGAAATGACCCCTAGGGTTGGCCACCGCACTAGGAGTCCCAAAAATCGTGACCCTTCAGCTCCACAGGCCAATAGGCAGCCGTGGGAGAGAAGTGTCCACGGGTGCCAGCCTGTCCCCTGGAGCTGCCGGGACCCCATCTGACAGAAGACGAGGTTCCAGGCACCAGGTCTCCGTTCCGGAGCTGAGAGCGGTGTCTGCCTCCAGCTATACTAGGCAGAGCATCCAGCATGGGAGGAAAGAGGCAACAAGACGTGCGGGCCGTGGAGCGGCCGCTGAGGTCATCAGTGGGCGCCCGGCCAGTGCTGGCTCAGTTATCCCTTCCCTGGGCATCGCGGTACGTGATGCAGAGGACCGTTCGGAAGGTGAAATCTGGGCATCGGATGATGAAGAGGGGATCCAGGGGGAGGAGGATGCTGTACATGACCCGAGGGCTCGGCTGGACGCAGGAGACACGGCTGTGCGGCATCTAGCATCGGGACAGCTTGGTAAGTCTGTCAGTGTTTCTGTGCCTTTCCCTGTTGTCCCTTCTCCTGTGCATGTCTTGCAGTCTGTGCTACCTTCTACCTCTGTGGGGGGAGGACAGGGTGGAGTGATGGTTCCTGGGCCTGGCAGCTGTGCATAATACTGCGCTTGTGGGACAGGAGGGGGTGTTTGAAAGGATGTTGCAAACTTGGCTGGCGGGGTGCAGGGATTTGTTAGCGGGCAGTGTCGCACGGGTTTCCTCCCCACCAGTGGTTTCGCCAGTGACTGCATGGACGATGGCGGGTGAACAGTGTGATACCCATCGCTGGAAGTGTGGACTCACCGCCGATACTCCAGGTCGAGGCTGCTGCAAGCGATCTTGTGGCAGCAGACGGAGCTGCTGGATTGGTTCTACCAGCACCTGTTTTGGTTTCTGCAGATGGAGCGTCTAAGACTGTGTTGGAGCCCAAGCCATCAGAGGGGACTCCGGATGGAGTGCGTTTGTCTGACTCAGCAAAAGGCAAGATTTACATCTGCTTCGAGGGCCCTTTAGGTGCGCATCTCAAGCCGGAGATGAGAGAACGGATTTGGAAAGGGGAGTACGTTGAGATATTTGCACTTCTGCCACTGGAAAAGTTTAATCTAGACAAGGTTAAATCGGACGAAAGTAAAAAGGAGAAGGAAGAAAAGCGGCGATACCGCTTGATTCCCAGGACATTTGGGAATTGGCTCCAGGCATTCACTACTTTGGCCAGCGTGATCGGGGAGAAGGCGCCGGAGTGCTGTTCTGCTCTGTTCTGCTATCTGGCCTCTATTAGTGAGGCCCAGAGAGTGTACGGGGGGTAGCCTGGTTACGCTATGACAAGCAGTTTAGACAGCGGAAGGCGGTTAAGCCCTCCCTGAGGTGGGACCACAAGGATATTAGCTTGTGGATGAAACTGATGACACAGGCAAGGACCGTTCCACAACCCTTTCAAGGGGGGGTCGGGGGTGCTAATGCCTCAACACCATCGGCCGCAAACCGGAAGGGGTACTGCTGGCGGTTCAATGATGAAACTTGCAGATTCGGGGATCCTGCAGTAGCGTCATGAATGCTTCGGATCCAGAGGTTCACATCCCTTGTCCAAGTGCTTAAAGCAGGGTAAAGGGAAGTCGACCAATGCTTGAAAGAGGGAGAACTCCGGTGAGGGTGGGAAAAATGGTGCCCTTCCTCAGTAGGTATCCAGATAGGGGCGCTGAGCAGTTTTTGTTTCAGGGGTTCACAGAGGATTTTACTATTCCTTGTACATTGTCCGCTGTTCCTGGGGACAACTTACGCTCAGCACACTTGCACCCGGAGGTGATTTCGTCAAAACTGGCCAAGGAGGTGTCCATGGGTAGGATGGCGGGCCCGTTTTCTTTCCCCCCCGCTGGCTGATTTGGTGGTTTCTCCACTTGGGGTGGTCCCCAAGAAGAAACCCAACAAATTTCGCCTTATTCATCATCTGTCGCACCCCCGGGGTGGGTCAGTCAATTACGCTATTGACCCCCAGTTGTGCGCAATGTCTTATGCCTCTTTCAACGATGCCATTAAATGGGTTCATAAGTTTGAGCATGGTGCGCTGTTGGCTAAAACTGCCATTGAGTCAGCTTTCTGATTGCTGCCTTTCCACCCACAGAGTTTTCGGCTGTTGGGCTGCATTTGGGAAGGGCAGTATTTTGTGGACCAATGTTTGCCCATGGGTTGGGTTGCGCCATTTCCTGTTCCTGCTTCGAAACTTTCAGTTCCTTTCTGGAATGGGTGGTGCGAGATTAGGTTTGCAGTCGGTTATCCATTATTTGGATGACTTTTTGGTGGTCGGTCCTCCGGTGACTCGGACTTGCCAGATCTTGTTGGCCACATTACAGCATGTGTTTGAGGTTTTTGGGGTGCCCTTGGCGCCTGACAAAATGGAAGGTCCAGTTGAGGAACTGAAGTTTCTGGGTATCATCATTGATACGATGAGGATTGAATGCAGGCTACCTGTCGATAAGCTGGAGGATCTTCGGGGGACGGTTGCCCATGCTCGGAGTTGCAAGAAGTTGCAATTGCGTTTTCTGAAGTCACTGCTGGGCAAACTCAACTTTGCCTGCCGCATCATGCCTATGAAGCGGGTTTTTTGCCGGCGGCTGGCGGCTGCCACTGCGGGGGCAAAATCCCTGCATCATCATGTGCAACTACTTAAGGCCTATCGGGAAGATCTTCGAGTCTGGCAAATGTTCCCTGCCCAGTACAATGGGCGGTCCTTGTGGATGGAGGAAGCGGTGTCCAACTTTATGATTTGGACCTCTACACAGATGCAGCGGGCTCGGCTGGGTACGCAGCCTATTTTGGGGGTCGGTGGAGCGCAGGGAGGTGGCCGGAGTCCTGGAATAATTCGGATTTCATCCACAACCTGGTACTTTTGGAATTTTTCCCAATAGTGTTGGCAGTTGAAATTTGGGGCCAGGAATTCCGGAACAAACGTGTGCGGTTCCACTGTGATAATTTGGGGGTTGTACAGGCCATTAACACTGTTAATGCTTTTTCCCCGCCAGTTGTGTGTTTTCTAAGGTGTTTGGTTTTGCATTGTCTGAGTTTAAATGCTTTTATATATGCTGTCCATTTGCCTGGGATGAATAACACAGTGGCTGATGCCCTTTCTTGTCTGCAGTGGAAAAAATTCAGACAGTTGGCACCGGAGGTGAAGCAGCTCAGAATTCCATGCCCCGATCACTTGTGGGACGTTGCCTTTCCACAGTAGCCGGCTTGATTCGGCAGTCGGTCTGTTCTGCTACTTGGACAGCTTATGAAAGAGTCTGGGGTGACTGGCACAGATTGGTGAGTTCGGTGGGTGGTTGTTTTCAGGAAGAAGATCGTTTGCATGTACTACTGTATTTCATCGGTAAGAACTTTGAGGAAGGAGTATCGATCTCCTCACTGAATCGAAAACTGTCTGGTTTAGCATTTCTTTTCCGGCTCTCGGGGGGTGGCAGACATCCCAAAGTCTTTTTTGGTGAAAAAAGCTTTGCGAGGTTACAGGAAGGGTAGGCGGGTGCCTGATTCCCGCTGTCCCGTTTCTTTTGAGATGCTTGGTTTACTTTTGGAACAGTTGCCTAAGGTTTGCCTAAATTCTTTTGAAGCGGTTTTCTTTAGGACTGATTTCGTTTTTGCCTTTTTCGGGGCTCTTCGGGTGGGGGAACTAGTTAGTCCTTCTACCCGTGTTGGGGGTGGTTTGGGTATTTCAGATGTCACGGTTCATGGGGACAGGGTGTCTTTGTTCATTCAAAAATCGAAGACTAATCAGCTGGGCTGTGGGGCTAGTGTAGTGCTCGGGAGGGTCCCCAATTCATCTTCCTGCCCGGTTACAGCCATGCTGACTTGGTTAAGTGTCAGGGCGGCTGGGCCCGGGCCTTTGTTGATGCACGCTGACGGGTCGGGCATTGTCCCATTTCCAGTTTATTTCGGTTTTTAGAAAATGCCTCCTGTCTGCTGGTTTTAATCCATCGGCATATGCTTCACATTCTTTCAGAATAGGGGCTGCCACGGAGGTGGCCAGATGGGGGTTGGGTGACCAGATCCTGCAGCGGATTGGTCGCTGGGAATCACAACGTTTTGGTTTATATGTTCGTCCTCATCTCCTGTAACTTGTTTGTTGTCATTGTGTCCTTCTGTCGTGGAATATAGTGGTCGTGCACAGTTTATTGTCTTGTCTGTTTCTGCTTTCCATGGCAATGTTATTCCTTATTCTTGTATTTTCATGTTTTTCAGACAGAGACTGTTTGGTGTGGATTCACGGCCACTTCAGTTAGACCGGAAGGGAGGCAATTGGGCTTACCAAGGAGTGAGGCCAGCGTTAGGTGGATCGGAGTCCCGGGCATGCTGTGGTCCCGGGTATTGCCTGAAGTGCATTGGTATGCCAAGTTGGACAGACCCCTGGACATCTTGTTAGTGCACGCTGGGGGCAATGATCTTGGGACCAGGGCTACTTGGAAGTTGATTCAGGACATAAAATTTGTTTTCTTGAGACTAAGATCCCTTTTCCCAGACGCTATTTTAGTGTGGTCCGACATTGTGGGTAGAGCCTCTTGGCGTCTGGCTCGCTCTGTGGAAAGACTTAATAAGGCCAGAATTAAACTAAACAAGGAGGTGGCATGATTCTTTGTTAGAAAGACTTAATAAGGCCAGAATTAAACTAAACAAGGAGGTGGCGCGATTCTTTGTTAGAAATGGATGCCTTGCTGTACGCCATGCAGAGTTGGAGGGTGACAACTGGCTATATTTGCGGGGGGATGGAGTGCACCTGAATGCCGTCGGCATTGATATGTGGTTCTTGGGCCTGCAGGACGGCATTCAGAGGGCTTTTCGTTTTTGTTGCAGGCCACCCAAGTGTGAGGTTTCGCACTTGGGCGTCTGTGGCAGGTGTCTCAGGGTTTTGAAGGTGGGCATGGTCAAAACATTTTTGTGGAGAATGATGGGAGGGGCTCATCTTTGGTATGGGTACCTTCCCGAATAAGTGAGGTCAGTAAGGTGAGAATGATATCGGGGCTGTATCAGGTGGTAATGTGTTAAATAATTGTCCCTGAGTCAGTGTATTTGCGGCTGGGGGCTGTGGTATGGAACTGGTGCTTAATACAGCAGATTCGGTAGACCATGCTCGCTTCCAAATACCTGCTATAGTAGAGCCAGTCAGTGTTGATTAATAAGATGCATTGTTTATGGTTTCTTTGTTAATAAAAGGCTGCTATGGCCATTTAAACCCATTCACAGAGTCATGTTTTATTCATATAAGGTTGGTAAGGTATTAGTTAAAAGTGGCCACGGCAGCCGGTAAGTCTGCAATACAACAGTCATGGTGGAGCTGGCTTTCTACACACAAACACAGTCTGAAAAGGCTCTTCCCTAAACTGTTGCCTCAAGGTTGGAAGTGCCAAACTATATAAAATGTTTTTGTATCCTGCATCATTAACAGTACTCTTCATAGGATATGCCTGAACTCAGTCATTAGGAAGGGTGACTGTCAGTATACCTTTGGCCATATAGCTAAGTGTGATGGTCAGGTCTACAAACTTTTGTCCCTATAGTGTATTTTTGTGACTGGGATTATTTCCTTTTTTCCTGACAGCAGGTTGGTATGGAGATTCCTATACTGTATATTTTTTAAATTTCTCAGAAAACAGTATTACTTTTGAGTGGGGGTTAATTTAGGTGAGTGTGTAAAATTTTATTTGTGTGAGGACACATAACTTCAAAGTTCCTTTTTCAGCCACCTTCCCTTATTGCTCTTCCTCCTGCCTGTGGCTGACAATGTCACAGAAAGACAAGATAGATAACTCAGACTGACACCTTTAACTGTTATAATTAAAGAATAATCGAAGACTTATTATCAACTTTCTACCTCGCTCCTGACCAGTAGTGTGTGGTATTTTAATTCACAGAAAATCACCCCCAAAGCAGTCCAGCAATATGTTGAAGAGTCTTTTATTTGTTATTTTATTATCAGCAAAGAGAAACTCTTCTACAGTCTGTCCCAAGACAGACTTATTGGACATTGCCATTTTGTCTCTCGCACAGGGAAGGTTAAGCCAGGCTCTCAAACACAGCCTTGGTATCAGCGATAGCTTTGCACTTCTTGTGACCCTCTCTGTATATGTCAGTGACCAGAAGAAGCGATTAGAGATCAAGACGTGGGCATTGCTAGTGACTGAATTATTTGTGATTAGCATATATAGCATTATGTAATCTACTTAGGATGCATTTTTTGGGAAATAGAGTATATTTGAAACAGCTGATAGAGTATGAATTCAAAGTTTTACTTTAGGGCAGGTTGTTCCAATTTGACAAAGATGGCCCTCACTTAATCCTGTAATGTGTAGGTAGGAATGTGAGCTCTTAAAATTGAAAAATTGTCCATTCCATGCTGGGCTATACATTTGCTGATGGGTTGTTACCTAGCCCCAATACATGGGCATGTACACTTTCACTAGAGCAGACTATACATTTTATGATTCAATCACAATCACAATCTGAGTTATACACTGCAGCAGGTATATACTGCAGCTAACTGCCGGAGCATAATTACAGTGACTAGATTAAATGACAAAGGAATTTTCTATTACTCTGATGAGTAGTGAAATGTATGTTAACAATTAGCATGTCCAGTTTTGCTTGATTTACAACTGCAAGTTGTCTTATGGTTGAAAATATTCATATACAAAGGAAGCGAACATATGAACTCTACACATTTCTCTAGGCTAGACACACTTTTACAAACAAAATGAAGTAGAGATAAATAGACACTAGGGGTCCTTAAAGAGAACTTGGGCTGTGTAAGTTGTGCCCAAAAAAATACGAGCAGAGGGATAAAGACTAGACACCAATATTTGCGTGGCACCTGCAGCTGAACTTTTCCCCTTTATTGACTTAAAATGCTTTTTTCTGCATTGTGTTATTTTGTGGAGGCAGTCATCTTGGTAGAGGCAAAGATGCCTCTGTGATGACTGGTGATCTGATAAATGATAGAAAAATAATCAAGTAGCAGCAGGAGAAGTAGACAAAGCAAGCAATCCACAGAATGAATGAAGCAGAAACAGGGTGATTCTTGCAATTGCAGGTCCTCAGGTACAGCTTCCTCTTCAGGAAGGAGAACAGTGAGCAACACAGTAGTAACATTACCAAATCTCACTCCAGATCTGATGTCAGAGGTAGCAGTGCCTATATTCATACTACAGATATGCAGCTATGTGTCATATCTGTAGTATGAAAGGCTGTTCCTTTCCTTACACCTGACCAGCACATGCAGCTGAGCATCCTCCTTAGCAGACAGAGCTTCGGGCATTTGATTGATCCCTCACCAAGCTCACCTTTCTTCCACATGTACAGATGCAGGCCATAGGCCATACTCTCTCTCATCCACCTGGTTCCAGCCCATTAACCCCCTTATGCCAGGAGCACCTCATTGCATGGGTCCTTGTCTTACTTGTGGTCCAGGCCAAGGCTCTGGGAATCTATCTGAACACCATGTTACTTGGGGGCCGGCTCACATGATGCATGATGCCTCTCACTGTCAGGAGGAATATTCTAGCCCCTTAACAACCAGCAGCTCCTGAGCCAACCAGGTTTGCACAAGAGCTGCACAATTTAACTTAACTTCATTTTTAGCTGAATTTAACTAGTTCAAAACATTTGGCAGTAAACAGGAAATAATATATTTTTCTCAACATAGAACACCGAGTGGTATTCAACACTTTGATAGACTTTAGATGTTTCTCCATGCGGGGTATTGTGGTGCTACTCAATGTTAGGGTATGCTGCTTATGTCACAGTAGGCCGGAGGCCTCCATTGGTCCTTCCCTGGCTTCCCTCTGAGGTACAGGGGGGCCATCCTGTACTAGTGAGGAAAAACAATCTCCTCTCTCCACACTGCCAACATCCTCACACTGCTAACATGCTTCCAAATGACCCTGGGTTGATTCCACACAAACCTTAAATAGGCTGAAGGCGGGGTCAACATAGAGGAAATGCCAAAATAGGGAGTGCTCAAAAACTTAAAGGGGTACCGGAAATTACCACCTTCTTACAAATGCACAGGAAGTGCATTTCTATGATTCAGGAAGAATTAAAGATGTTTGTTCATGGTGCTTCTTAGGCACAAGTAACATTTTCAGTTGTCCCTAAAAGAAAGCAAATCTTCACTTTTTGAGTTCAGGTCCACTTTATATATATTTTTACTTGTAAATTTGTACATAATAACTGATACAAAACTATTACACTGATTACTTGAACTGTAACCCAATGTGGCAGACGGCAGAAGGATATGTAAGTGTCATTGTGAGGTCTACCGCAGCAGGTAATCCCCTTCTTTGGAAATCTGGAGCTTTACTGTGCTGTGTTTATCTCAGTACACCCACTCATCAAGTATTACCACACTACACTCTCACTGTTTTTACGGAGAGTCACAAGCATGTAATTTACTTTAAGTGAGTGTGTCAATGCAAATGTGGAGGAACCAGCTTGAAATGTCTTCCCTGAGGGAAGCTTGTCTCAGTGAAATGAAAGGGGACATATGTCAGTGCATGAGCCTGAAGGGTGATAAAATAATTCTTAAAAATGTATTAAGAACTTTACCAGTGATTGGGTATCTTGATGATGTAGGCGTTGCTTAGGTGTAGGAAGTACCTAGTGACAGAATGGCTTGTCACAGTTCCTGAGTATTGGGGTTTTCCACAGTAAGTTTGGTATGAATAACATCTATGGCTATTATAACAGGCATGGAGCATTTGAATAATGTGGACAGGGAGTTGATCCCACTGGTGGGAATCTGCAGCAAACACTGGAGTTTGGAGTTGTAGCTTATTTTAAACCAGCAAGGCATAAAGTCATTTCCATAACTCCATCTGCTCTTGGTGCTGGTGAAAAACACAGGGGGGACCACTGAAGAAGTAGAGAGTTGGTAAACTTTTTTGTACATTAACAAGGTGTATGGACATAATTTAGGAATCACTGTAGGAAAAAGAAGGAAAAATAAGTAAGTATCCAGTAAGGCAAAGAACATTTTGGTTTACATAAGGAATCTGCTTTGTTCACCTATGTGCGCGTTTTGGATATAAGGTGGCTGGGGATAGATAGATAGATAGATAGATAGATAGATAGATAGATAGATAGATAGATAGATAGATAGATAGATAGATAGATAGATAGATAGATAGATAGATAGATAGATAGATAGATAGATAGATAGATAGATAGATAGATAGACGAAGTTCGGGTGAAGGATTTCCTTACTAGTAGATTACTTTAAGGCATACTACTTAAGAATTATATGTAAATAAGTCTCAAATAAAACCCAAGTTGGGAGCACAGACTTTTGCAACTCCCTAGAACACAATATTCAAAATCATAAAGCATCTTTAAGGTCATCATCAATATGAACATTAAAAGTGAATCTAAATCCCATGGAGGGGAAAACAATCAGGCCCTTTGGTTTGATGTAAATGTTGGGAATTCTACATTTAAGAACGTTGGAAGTTCACCAGTTCTATAGTTATTACACAAAGCAAGGCCACAACAGGATCTTTGAATGTCAGAGAACGGGGCCATTCAAAGTGATCCTTAATGCTGCAGAAAATGACTCCAGGTAATGCTGTGGCACCACTCTTTATAGCATTTTCCTGGCTGGGGGCTGGGCCTTTACACCCTGGGCTCACAGAAATTGGGTTGAATGGTACTGGACATCATTCTGTCCAGGTCAGTAGTGACCAGGACTTTTTTTCTCAGAGAATAGGTACAGGAACTCCCCCTTCTGAGTCACCCCTTGTCTCCACCTGATAACAACAAAACCTGGGGAATGCCCAGGAAAAAATTCCAAGCCTACTTACCACCAGCTCGCAGACAACCAATTGACTTGTCTAACAGTACGCGTTAAAAACAGGGGTTCAGTCCGCACGCATCTGCAAACGCATGCGTAAGCCACAGAGCCACATCAAGGCACCCTGTAATCTGTGGTCCTAACACTAAAATTTAGGTGTCCCCACAGTGGAGGCACATGCATTCTAATGGATAAGTGAGGGCAGGTGGACTGAAGGGAGCCCACCCCTTCTTAAAGGTACAGGACACACCAAACACCCAGCAGGTAGCACAATGGCTGCAAAGGTGCTGGTGCGTTGCTGGACCAATACACACACCCACGTGATTGCAAAAATCTTGCCACCACCCTCACTTATAGCTGGCTATCGCAGTAAGAGGCATTGGAAGGCCACAAACAGATAACAACAAAACCTGGGGAATGCCCAGGAAAAAGTTCCAAGCCTACTTACCACCTTGTCTCCACCTACCTACCTCAAATCAACATTCCTTGTTTCCACCCCCTACCCACCTCTCAGTACCGCCCCTTTTGAAGAATACACAAAATGACACCAAGTTTCATTTTGTGGTGCTAAATAATTTGTATGGAATTTGTTATTGATAACCAGAAAAGCAGTAAAATAGATTCCCTGCAGCCAGCAACAATAGACCACCCCCAGCTACAATAGACCGCCCAACAACAAAAGATCCCCCGCACAACAACAAACCTCCCCAGCAACAGTGGACACCACCCCAGCAACAATGGATCACCCCAGCAACAATAGACTCCACCCCAGCAACAATAGATTCCCCACCCAACAACAGACCCCCACAACAAAATACAACCAGCAACAAAAGATCCACCCCAGCAACATTATATCCCCCCAGCAGAAACAACATATCTCCCAGCAGCCAGCATCAATAGACCACCCAACGGCCAGCAACAATAGACCTCACCCTTAACAGTAGATCCCTCCCAGCAACAATTGACCCCCCAGCAGCATAAGAGTTCACAGGCAACAATAAACCCCCCACCAGCAACAATAGACCTCCCTAGCGACAACAGATCCCCCACAAAAATAGATCCCCTGCAGCCATATTAGATCCACATTAGATCCCCCAGCAATCATTATTAGACCCTCCAGCATGCCCCATCACCTCTTGCCATTACATACATTCAATGCTAAAGGTGTCTGAACTGCAGTTCCTTACGTTCCCACTGAAAACTGGTAGTGACTCTGCGATGCTGGAACGTTAGTGGGGTACAGGCCGGAGAATCGACATAAAACTTTAAACGCTTATAAGAGAGGGAAACATTCTTAGGACTCTATTGCATTCCAGGTGTCTTCATACTTGGAGCTTGTGTGCAAGAAGACTTCATTCTTTTGATGTTGCTGCTTCTTCATAAACAGTCAGCAGGCTTAGCTGGGGAGGTGACCAAGCTCTAAGGCTTATCTGTAACAGAGAAAAGTGAGAAAAGTGAAAATTACAGTAGTTTCTGAAAATAACTGCAGATTTTTTGGCCGGCCACACAGATACTCATGTATGTATTTTAACTGTGTATTTATCTGTTTGGCCAGAGTTCCACTTAAACATTAAAGTTAGCTCAGCATTCTGGTTTTAGTAGATTCAGTTCACATGGCAATGGGGATAAGCAAGTAGTCCTTACAATAAACACCTTCTGTAATGAGAACAAGCACCCTTGCTTTAGGCACCTTGCATTTACATTCCTGGCCTTCTTCTGACATACATTGAAGGGTGGAGGCAGTGTCCAGAGCCAGATAGCTGGGGTGCCTCTAGAATGAGTCACTCCGCTTGAACGTGTAACACGACTCATAGGAGTTTGTTTTACCAATAATTCCCCTGAGGCCTGAGACTGATATGGGGCTAGCCCTACTTGTGTATTTACCAGCATGCTTGAAGATGGCAGTAAGTTCAAACAGAAGTTTAAAGCACACGTACACCTTCATGACATTTAGTTTCTGTGCTTTTTTTATTATTATTCTTCATTATATTCATTTATTTGTATTCATCCCTTTTTGATCATCTTATTATTGTAGTTTTTTTGGCTACAAACCCTTTTTCAAATTTTGTAAGGTGTCATGGATGATTTGAAGGCGCCTAAGTCTTATTGTGTACAGAATATAACAATGTACTGAAATCAATCCAACTTGCTTGTAGCTCCTAGTCAAGGTCTATTCAGCATAGTTAAGCAGGATGCTGAGATCACCCTAAGGGCCCTTTCACATTTTAGCGCTGCAGTGTGGTACAATACTGAAGGAGTGTTAACATGCCTAGTATTGTGTGTTGGTGCGCATTGCAGTTAGGACCCTTTCACATGGGCTGTCTCATCATGTCCGCCTGTCAGTTTTTCAGGCGGACCTAATCGGACCCTTCAGTCTCTCCTATGGAGCGGTGATTGTCAGCGGAATACGCTGCTATACAATCCAATCCCACAAAATCCATCCTATTTTCCATCAGTCTGGCGGATCAGATGAAATGGACAGGTGGGACTGTGTCCTTGTTCGCTGTGCACAGCGGAGTGGACAGGACCTGTCATCTGCCTGCTCAGCAGGGATCAGTGGCGCGATCCCCGCTGAGCAAGCAGAATCTGTTTTATGGAGGTGCCCGTGTGAAAGGGGCCTAAGGCAGCTCATTTATTTTGAATAGGCTGGCAACGCATCACAACATATGACACTGTAGATATACAGCTTTAAGGCTGGGTTTACATACTGTATATACGGGACAGGTTTCTGTGCAGTCGGTTACATTCAATGGTTCAGGTGCTATTCAGGTGCAAATTTTAAGGCCTCTTTAACAATAGCGGACCATTTGTTTCATTAGTTCAGTCATATTTTTTCAAAGAAAAATCTGATAAAGTTTACATCAGTTTTTCATCAGTTTTCTATCCGTTTTTTACAAAAGCCAGCTAGCGGAGCGGAGTTCCACTCCTTTTTTAGTTTATTATAAGTCAGCAGCTACAAAAAGTGTAGCTGCTGACTTTTAATAAACAGACACTTACCTGTCCCATGGCCCAGTGATGCGGGCGCCCGGAGCCTCGCCTTTCTCCCCCTCCTCTTCACGGCGCCGTCATAGCAACTGTGAGCACCCGGCCGTGACAGCTTACGGCTTCAGGGCCGGGCGCGCACTGCGCATGTGCGAGTTGCATTGCGCTCTGCTATTGGCCAGGCAATCTTCTGGGACCTGTGACGTGTCCCAGAAGATGGCTGGCAGGAAGGGACCAACTAGGGTGAGAGGAGGATTACATGTGGCATGTAAGGGGGCAAGGAGTGCTTAAAGCAGATGTTCCACTTGTGTGTGGAAGTCCGCTTTAACCACTTGAGTCCCAGAGCCATTTTTCAAGCAAAAACGGACCATTGTCCATTTACATCAGTTTTTCCATAGAGATGCATTGATGTCCATTTTTCATCCATCAATGGATGGATGAAAAACAGACAAATGGTTTGCATGTGTGAAGGAGGACTAAATTACACCTGAACCGGACTGAAAAATGCACAGGACCCTTTTTTAATTCGCCACGCAACCGGCCCGCATGTATGTGAACGGGCTCCATTAAAAGCAGGTCTGGTTCATATGTTATGCGAATCAGATGTGGTTCAAATGCATTTGATCTGCATATATGTGAGCCAAGCCTCAAACTCGAAGTGCAGGTGTGCCTAGGCACAGGAATTGCACTGCTAATTTTCATGAAGGGAACCAAAACAAAAAATAGATTTTTCAAGGTATTGCTTAGGCACAATTAACACTTCTGCTAGATGTTCCCTATAAGAGAGCAAACCTGCACTTTTTTGAGATCAAGTTTACTTTAAAGTATAACTAAAGGCAAAACTTTTTTTCAGTAAAGATGGATTAGAATATCTGGAAGTCTTTTTATAGTTGTCTGTGATCCCATTAGGGAGGTTCACGCTCTCTTTTTGTCGCATTTACCATTGTCATTGAAAGTGAAAGTAAGAGAAAATCCAACATTTTCAGTTGTCCCCAGGACAGTAAAAAAGGGAATTATTCCAATGAGGACACTAGGTCTGGTGACCTTGGTGACAACCTGGGATTTTCTCACTTTGCAGGGATTTCCACTCACTTCCTGACATGGCTGTAGGACAGGAAGTGAAGGGAAATCTCCCCAATGGGACAAAAAAACATGACAGGGGTTATTACACTCCCTTACTCTATCAAGAATGAAAAAAATGTGTTGCTTTTAGTTCTCCTTTATGGCTTGATATTGGTTGACTTTTTTTCATTTTATGGCATAGATGTTACAGTCACAGTTCTAAAGAAACAATTATTCTTCGTTGACATGTGAAATATTTGAAATTGTAAAACCATAACTCAACATTGGCAGTTTCAGCATATAAAAGTCTATAGGACTCTTTCTGAAAATCCTTTTTTGTTCTGTTGACAGCCGGCCAAATTTCGACTTGTCAAGTGGTGCCCTTGGCATGATGAATAGATGCCAACATCCTTAGCTCTAAAACGTAGCCTTAATAAGCTCATGAAATAATCACACGGGACGCCTCGATTTTCCTGTATGCAGAGAGATAGAGGCCAGATTAGGAAAAACACTTTTGTTAACCCAGTGAGGTTAAGATAAGTGGTTCGCATAATGTTCACAAGTGCGCTGCCTTATGCAGAAAATTCCTTTGTGTCTGCCAGCACAAGTCTATTGGTGCCACATTACATTTGATCTCACATGTTGTATCGTTCGTGCCAAAATGATTTACTAAGGCTCTTTTGGGAGGTGATGCCAAGTTATTTTTCTTTTCAGGTTCCATATCAGTTGTAAAATTGTTTCTATATAGTAACTGTCAGTCTGCAATGTGCTTGCCTTAACATGTATAAATACTATATGCTACTAGTACTTTTAATGTAGGAAAACAAAGCTTGGAAAAAAAAACCTTTGAAAGTGGAGTATGTGTTGTAAATTTAAACTTTAATTTCTGAGGAAAGTTATTCTCAGTGCTTTTGTAATTCAAAAGTCCATGTTACTGGCCGCAGACAAGTATGGCCGCCTGAACACAGAGCTCTGCTCCTCCACGGAGCTTCACAGCAGCATCCAGCGGCCCATCCAAGCTCCTCTCCCCCATACTCGACTACTACATGCGTCCGCCTCAGACGCCGGCCCAAGATGGCGTCAGCCAGGACAGAGCCACCCCATTGCGGCGACCTGTAATTGCACATGATGGAGACCCTGTCTCAGATATGGAAGAAGCTGATGAGCTGCAATCCCACCCAGCTGCCTCCACTACAGATAGAGGTAAGAGGTCTGCAAACTCTCCAGCTTACTCTCCCACAAAGCCTTCCCTGTAAAGAGACAACATGGCGCTGAGCTCTGTAGTCCCACTGATGCTGCTATCCCTACTCCATCTTTGGCAGCATTTGCAACCACAGACAATCCTGCTTCAGAACATTCTTTAAAAGCAATGCTGCTCTCACTGCAAGCTGATATGTAAAGAGAATTCAGAATCTCCATCAACCACTTACATGACAGAGTTGATTATTTAGAGAAGCGCAGACCACATCGAGCAGCATCTATCACTGCAGCTCAAAACACTATAGTGAACATTCAGGATGAACATTCTGAGGCCATCCATCAACTGCACCTAAAAGTAGCCGACCTGGAGGACCGCTCCAGGCAGAACAACATTAAAATCAGGGAAGTACCAGAGGCAATAATACCTGTGGAGATAGTCCCCTATCTGCACCAATTATTCCGCAAAATTATACAGACGCTTGCATCACAAGACCTACTCATAGATAGGGCCCACAGGATTCATAAGCCACAACACTTGCCTGAATCCCTGCCCAGAGATATTCTGTCCCGAATCCATTTCTTCCACTTTAAAGAGCACATCATGAGAGCTGCAAGATCCATGTCTACTCTAACTGAGCCGATCTCCAAAATTACACTCTATAACAATATCTCTGCAGCTACTTTACAGGCACCCAAAGCATTTGCACCAGTCACTTTGATTCTTATGGAGCATAAGATTACATACAAGTGGGGGTTTCCTACTAAGCTACCTGTCAACTACCAACGGCAGCAAGTCTCTATCTCAACACCTAAGGATGGGATTAAACAGCTGTATAACTGGGGCATTATCCCTAACCCACCACCACAGACTCCTACAAACAATACATCTTCTAAGATCTCTACTACATGGGCCACAAAGGATAAACCCTAGTTCACAGGCCTGCTACTGCCCAGGGATAACCTATCACGGTCATCTCTAAGCCCAGCTCGATATCATATGCATAATCTCGTGGAGGAGCTGCTTCCACGTTGGTTGACTCTCCTCGCCCTACTGCTAAAGTGTGCAAGGCACACGGCACTTTTCTGGTTACTCTAAAATACAGTTGTCAATTTTGTAACAGCATTATTTACTAAAATTACGTAGCCTCTACAACGTACGTGATCACTTTGTAGAAGTCACTTTTTCTTACATTTCACCTACGTGTAAATATTGCAACTGCACTTCTGGTCCCCAAGATTTATATGATACGTCTTCTGTACTTAATTAGGACCATCTAGATCTCTGTGCCATCTTGACATCTACCCAATCTGTCCTCATGGCAGTCAAAATCACTTCCTTAAATGTCAAGGGGTTGAATAGTTCATTTAAATGATCCCTGTTATACAGGGAAGCGATTGCCCAACACACTGATATACTGTGTATTCAGGAAACGCACTTTTCCTTGGTCAACCCACCGCACTGCACAAACAAACTGTTTCCACATATCCTGCACTCACAAACTAACAAAAAAATAAGAGGGGTGATGATTGCGGTAGGCTCTACCGTATCCCTCACCGTATCGCATATAGAACAAGATCCCTTCGGCAGGTTCCTAATACTGTCAGCTTGCTTCAAAAACAAGTGAATGAATAAACTAGAATTGGCGCCCTGTGTGTGGGAATGGTAACAAATAATAGCTGCCCCTTTTGAGGTAATGAAATCACCAATGGTATAAGTAAATAAAATAATTCAATCTGGAATAGTTAGTTTCCCTAGGAATACCAAAGCTGTGCCACATCCAAATATTATTTAGAAGAGAGAAAATTCGCCTGGGTGGACTTTATCGGCACTTTGCTGAGGATAATAGTGTATATAATAGTTACATAACTATTGTGTGTAACAAAATATAAGAAATAACAGAATTTTTATTTAAACATAGCATATTTTAAAAACATAGTGTTTCATAGGTTACACAAAGCATATTACATTGTTACATAAATCATTAATGTGGTATTCTTCACAGAACGGTGAGTTATGCGAAAGCTCTTAATTAACATCCAACGCGTTTCGGATAAAAATAGTATTAATGTCCTTCTTCAGGGATGTAACAAAGAAAGAGCAATTCATATTGTAATATGCTGGATTAAGTTCCTTTTAAAAATCCAATACTGGAATGATATTGGGCATTGTTGCTAGTGCATTTGTTGTAGGAAACACCAGGGTTGCTACTGAGTGGTGTCAGATAGTGAGGGTTCCACTGTTAGTGGGGTGTGATGTCTCACCTGTCCCTGTCCCTCCCGGATGCGTGCAGGCCAAGGCGACCACTGAGGCAAAACAGGAAAGGTCTCCTATATTAGCTCAGATTCAGATAGTTTGCCAGCCACACATCCCAGCGTCTAGCGTGCACAACGCCTTCAAGGCTCAGTGGTCGCCTTGGCCTGCACGCATCCGGGAGGGACAGGGACAGGTGAGACATCACACCCCACTAACAGTGGAACCCTCACTATCTGACACCACTCAGTAGCAACCCTGGTGTTTCCTACAACAAATGCACTAGCAACAATGCCCAATATCATTCCAGTATTGGATTTTTAAAGGAACTTAATCCAGCATATTACAATACGATTTGCTCTTTCTTTGTTACATCCCTGAAGAAGGACATTAATACTATTTTTATCCGAAACGCGTTGGATGTTAATTAAGAGCTTTCGCATAACTCACCGTTCTGTGAAGAATACCACATTAATGATTTATGTAACAATGTAATATGCTTTGTGTAACCTATGAAACACTATGTTTTTAAAATATGCTATGTTTAAATAAAAATTCTGTTATTTTTTTATATTTTGTTACACACAATTATTATGTAACTATTATATACACTATTATCCTCAGCAAAGTGCCGATAAAGTCCACCCAGGGGAATTTTCTCTCTTCTAAGTAAATAAAATAAAAGTTTAGGCGCTTATTTGTTTTCATGTGTGTGACAACAAATGAATGAATTAATTAAATATTGCAAAGTGAATCACATGGGTAACATGAAAACCATAAAACATAAAAAAAAGTACATAGATCTATATAAAGTTGAAAAAAGCAAGCTTATAGTCCGTATGTGATAGTAGTCCCAAAACCAAAACAAAATAGCTCTCAATTGAAACTTCAAGTTCTTCCACCGCGAGTGCTCAATGGGAAGATGGCAACTCACCAGAGGTGATTGACCCCTTTTTACAGGATGGTCAAAATTCGCATTTGGAATTCCAATTGATTCCACTGTCAGCACCAATCCACTCCAATGGCTCCTCAATATTTGGCTATGGTAGGAAAAATGACTCCACAAGAGACATGGATAAAAAGTCTCATAGTGTAGTATATTTATTTAAATGTTTTAAATGCAGTAACAAAATAGATTGCGCTCGCATATTAAAGTCCCTTGCCTAGCACTAGGTAAAACAGCATGTGCGGATATGCCTTGTTTTCCGTTTATGGCGTCCTGTTCATATCTTGCTCTGGATGCTAAAGTCTGTGTGGGGTATAAAACTGGACCTGGAAGTGATGAACCCTCCGCTTCGACGTATGTTTCGCCATGCTTAGCTTCTTCAGGAAGTGAACTGGGAACTGGGAGCCCAGGAGAGGAAAAACACAATGCAACCCTTAACACATTCCTAGATAAAATAAGATCCCTAGAAACGTGCAACAAACTAGATCCCTCAGAAGCCATCAATGCTGAACTCCGCAAACTCAGCTCTGACCTAAGATTGCACATACAGAGTAGCTATGACTTTTACCTGAGAAAACTAAAACTCCCCTGCTATTCCCGGGGAAATAAGGCAGGGAAAACTCTGCCACAGCAATACAAACGTAGGGCAGCACAGTCCAAAATCCCTTTTCTATTAGACTCTAAAGGCCAAAAGTCCATGTTAGCTCCTGGCCTCTCCTGCTCCTCACACATCACCCTGACTGTAAAACCAAATTTCATCTGCCACCTGCAGGTGAAACCTGGTATTGCCACCTGCAGGTAAAACCCGGTATTGACACCTGACCTTTAGGCTACAATTGTTCTCCATTATTCTTTTAACATTTCGCTGTGTTTTGTATGTTACCTCTCAAGTATGTTTAAAACTCTGACAAAATCCCACCTAAAATAATACAATATGGGGGACAACATCAGGATTTTTCACTGAAATGGAATACTATTTATAGTGTGGTCTGTTGACGTGACTTTCAAGTTTTGCTTGCTTGCTATATACAGAAATTGTGAAGTTAATGCCCTGGATCTCTATATGTCAGATGAGTCAACCCATCAACTTGCTCAACACCTGTTGTTTAGAAAAAAAAACAATTACAGTAGTCTTTTTTGTATTAACTCTGCTTCTTAAGCAGATTAGTGGACATCTTTGAGAAACAGAAAAACATTAGAAAATGAGGAAATTATTAGGAATCATTTTCATTGGCTGTCCTCTGATTTATGGCTATTTATTTATTTTTATGGCTTATGGCTTTTATGGCTGTTTATTAAATACTGTGCAAAAGGATCAAATATGAGCAGGCGTTAAAGAGATGAATTGTAAAACCAATTGCAAACACCCTAAAAAGATAAATTAAAGTATTTAAAGTATGTATAAAGCATTTATTTTACATGATATACTATTTAATATAGGAATTGTTTACATGTTAAAATAACTGTCATTCTGTGTAATCAGGTTTGTTATCCAAGCACCCCTGGCAAACAGTACATCCTGGCCCTCAACCTCCTTTATAGCAGCTGTATAGCTTGGAAAAATGTTTACCTTCACGTTCTGATTGGATAGTGAATGTGCAAAGAGATCAAATAAATGCAAATAGTAAGGCGATGAATTCTAAAACCAATTGTAAACAATCTGAAACTTTAAATCCAGATAAATCTTTACACCATACTCCACTGACTGTAAAAATGTTTTACCTGTAAAAATAATTGTAATTCCTTGTAATCAGATTTGTTATCAGACTACGCCTGGCAGACAACGCATCTTGGTCCTTCATTTCCATTACAGCATCAAAATAGCTTGGTCAAATTCTTACTCTCAGCTTCTGATTAGACAGTGAGTGAGCAGCAGCACAATGATGAAGTCATTGCTCATCTCACTGCCTACTTTTACTGTAAGCATAAGTACACGTACACTGCAGCTGAACCTGATTGGCCTAGAACTGGCCCTTCCTCTCCAGTCCTGTTGAACAAGGATTAACTGAGGCTGGTATCAAAAAACAATCAAGTGCTGGCCCTAACCCCACTAAAAAAAACATTCAATGGTGTTTTTAAATTAATACATAACTGGATGGTGTATTTTTTTTTTCTGCCTGGGATTGATCCTTAATTGCTCTTCTTCCCTTCTGTCTTTTGTCTAGTAATCCAATTTGGCTTTGTGACTCTGTTTGTGGCATCGTTTCCTCTGGCTCCCCTCTTTGCTCTGCTCAATAACATCATAGAAGTGCGGCTCGATGCAAAAAAGTTTGTAGCAGAGTTAAGAAGACCAGATGCTGTTCGCGCTAAAGATATAGGTATGTCATGATATTACAAACACTATTGTTCAAGTGGAACTCCAGACAGTTTTTTTCTAATTCTGGACTGAGTGGACAAAGGTTGTAAGCTTAGTCAGTTTTAAAAAAAAAAAATTATTAATGACTGTGTCAGTACTGAAGTGATTTGGCAAAGTAAGAAAGGAAGAGGTCGAAGTAAGACAAAATCCAACTCTACTATTGTTCCAATGACAACTAAAACATTTTAGATTTTCTTCCATTTTATGTCTCAATAAAAATGAATAACAGGACATAAGTAAGTTGCAATGTTTATCACTGTTTAAAGTGACTTGGAATGGAACAGGTACCCAGAGATAATTGTTTTGTGGTGCAGGTTTTGGGTACCACATTGGTACCTTTCTTGTTTGCAAGTATCAAATGTTAATAAACGCATGTCCAATTGACTGATTCTGTTGGCCATACCCTCTAGCTTTTTATTGGTATTTCTAAGAACCAATAGATATCAAGAATACCTATTTTGCCAAACAATAGTGGGCACAGTGTGGGCACAAATAGGTTTATTTAGAAAAACAGTACAATGACTGTGCATTGTACTCTAATCCATAGAGAGTATACAAATATAAGTTTACTATAGTCAAATGACTGAAAGGTCAAATCCAACTGATATGGGTTACCACATTTTATATGCAGAAATTTCTAGGTCAGGTTAGGTTCTGAGCACATAAAACCTAAGTGTATATATTTTCACTTCTATTGCAGGTATTTGGTACAATATTTTAAGTGGAATTGGAAAATTTGCAGTCATCATAAATGTGAGTATCATGGGATAACCACTTTGGGCTTTTCAAAGAAAGTTCCTGTAAATATCAAGACATAGATTTTAGGTTAGATACAGTAGGCAGCTGCTTTATAATAAACTTTGCCCAAATTACTACAATTATTGCATGCTGTGTAGTCACTCCTTGGAAACAATACAGTGAATAATTTACAGTCACGCCTCTCAGCATAAGTCTGGTTAGTGTATGGAATGCAGGTAAACTTACTAGTGTCAGCCCAGTTATTGGATGAGTTTCTATCATACCACCTAGTGTCAACACCCGCTTATTAGATGAGACGCATTTACACCTCTTAGTGCCAGAACCCTTATTGGATGAGATGCAGTCACGCCCCCTACTATCAGTACAGTTATTAGATGGGATACAGTCACGCCCCCTACTACCAGTACAGTTATTAGATGGGATGCAGTCACACCTCCTAGTGTCTGCAGAGTCAGTTCGGGAGAAGATCCTCTAGTACCCAAGACAAGGAACCCTAAGTGTGCCCCCATGACACAAAATTAAACATTTGTGTGCAAAAAAAGTTAGCTAGGGGAAGGAAATAAAAATCAAGTTTACTAAGTGTTCATAAGGGGCTTACATTTTGTTTTAAAAAATGTTTTTTTTTTTATTCACACGTAAAATTGATTTTATCAATGAATGATACAATGCTAGCTTTTATTCATAAGTGAATGCAGAGCAGGTCTCGAGCTGTGAATTTGATCAATTTAACCACAAATTAAAAAAACTAAGTAGGGTGAACTACAAATTGTATTAATTATTTAAGTATTAAATCATAATTAAATGAAAAATAAATTGTATTAATTATTATTAATTTGTTCATTTTATAAAGGAATTGGAATCATGTTTCTGGTAGAGTTTTTTTTTTTTGGTGCTACAAACACAAATGAACACAAATTTGATGAGTGCGCATACAAATGATAAAAAAATTTATGATGAAAGCAACATTAGTAACTTTCATTCATAACTGAATTTAGAGCAGAACCCAAGCTTTCAAACTGACAGCTTAGTCCTGCAGATTACACAATGCAGTTCTGAGCTCCTTGACAGCCAGATGCAAAGAGCTCTGGATAAAGAGTGTGAGCAGTTGTTACACTGACAGCGGTGCAAAGTGCCGCTGGTTACACAGGAAGAGCCCCAGTCTCCCAGTGTAATCTGCAGGACTGAACTTCTGAATCAGCTGGATTGAGAGGCAGTAAAGGGTCTCGCCCAGCTGCACCTTCCACAGCGCCCAAGGTGGGTGCCTTTTCTGCCTCTGCCTTGGCCTGGCCCCAGGCACAGTCAATGGATGGAATCATAGGTGTGCCGGATGTGCCTGGGCACACCCTAAACACCCTGTGTGGTACCGATTCCCTCTGCTTCCTGGCGCCCCCTGTCTCCTCCCTGTAGTGCTGCCAGCTTCGCTCCTCTCCAGCCGACTGCTGTGGGAGATATTTCAGGATGGAGAGCAGAGAAAGAGGCAGGCAAACATTTAATTTACCTTTGTCCTTTACCTTTCTTTTCTGAATGAACAAAGTGAGTAATCTGCACCGATCGCTCCTGTGTTCATTCTTAACTGAAGCATAATAAACTATGCCACTCAGCACAGAACACTTTCTAGTGCAGCTGAGGCTGCAGAGAAAGGGACTGGGGATGCTCTGTCCTCAGTCCCTTTCTTTGTCTCAAAAGTGAAACCTCAGGGATCTGTTTCGAACCTGAGCATTTCACCGAAGCCCCCCCAACGAGGCTCCTAAAAAAAAATGTAAAAAAATAATAAAAAATAATATGGTAAAAAATAATTAAAAAAACAAAAATTGTAAAAAATAAATTAAAAAAATTAATAAAAATAAAAAACCTATGACTACTGTCCACTGCCCCACTGACACCAATCTCTGCTCCACTGACCCCATCCACTGCTCTGCTGATATACACACATATGTGTTTGTGCTCTGGGGTGCAAACCCTAATGCAATAGGCTGCACACACCATTGGATGGAATGCAGTCACTCCTCCTACCTTCAGCACCATTATTGGATGAGATGTAATCACTCTTCCTAAACCAGTACAGTTAGTGAAAATGTTACACTTGAAACTGCTAGGACCAGTAAAATCATTAAAGTTCAGCCACATCTGCATACCTCAGTAAAGTTGGGGGATGTTGTATATTCACAGCTGCTAACATCAGTACAACGAATAATAAGCAGTCATGACTCCTAACCAGGGTCACCAATTCATCCCTGCAATTACTGACATCTATTTCTGAAACACACAGGTTCTGTGGTTTGTTAAATGCAGGTAGGGTGTGATTGAATAGAATTAAACATGGAACTTGCAGAATGTAGATATGTGAGAGATTAGCTGGCAGGTCTGCTTCCATCATCAGCTAGTGAATGTTTTACAATAACACCTGCTAACCTCTAACCTCAGCATAGGAAGTGGTACACCTTTTAAAATCATAGAAGATAGTGGATGAGATACAGACAGTTAATGTCTGCTAATGGATTGTGTATAACTGTACTTCAAAAATAATCATTAAAATTTGTGTTTAATTCAAAATAAGTATTAAATTCATTATACATTTATATACACTGCATTTCATGTTCCCAGCGTAACAAAATTACTTTCAATTTGTACAACTACTTCACACTACATTTTTTTACAAAATTTTAATTTTTTTCTGAGAATAAAAAAACAGAGACATTTTTTTTTTCCCATGGCTTCAAAATTTCCAGAAATTTTACATCTCTAAGCCCACCCATTGAGAAACCAGAGGTGAAGACTTGAATATATAAAAAGGATAAACCAATCAGGTGCAAATGAGTGTCACATTATGAGATGATAGCCAATATGCTTCAGGGGCAACAGAATCCCTCTACTTCCATCTACTCTGCTTTACACACAGGTGCTGTATACAGGATTGTAGCCTTGTCATTTCTCTAAGTAGACTTCGGTAACAGTAACACTAAAGCCTCGTACACACGATCGGACTTTCCGATGGGAAATGTTGGATGTCAGGCTGTTGGCGGAAAATCCGACCGTGTGCATGCTCCATCGGACAATTGTTGTCGGACTTTCCACGAACAAATGTTGGCTAGCATGTTTTCAAATTTTCCGCCAACAAATGTGTGTTGTCTGACTTTTCGATCATGTGTACACAAGTCCGCCGGACAAAAGACAAAAGTACAAACACGCATGCTCAGAAGCAGAAGTGGTCGGTCTTGTAAACCAGCGCTTGTAATGGAGAATTAACATTCGTGATGTAGCAAATTATGAAATCTCCAAATGCAGTGCACAATTCTCTTCTTCTTTAATGGGATAATAATGAAGCTGCTTTGCTGGTAATACTGATGGAGTTATTGCAAACATATTTTCAAAGGCTTTTTTTTTCTAGTGAGTTGAAGAATAAAATTATTATGTTTTTTTTTTATTTGTGCAAGTTACCACAACACCATTATCCCGTAGTTTTTAAGATCAAAGATACAACTATGTTGGTGTCCCTTGTCAATTTTACTTGTATTTTTTTTTTTTTTTTACATGTAACTGCCTACTCCCAAACTGTCAAAGTAAAACACATAGTCAAGTATTATTCTCCACAATTTTTTTATTGTGCATTAAAAAAAAAAAAAAATAGACATGCTATCTGCCAATAGAACTTAACCAAAAAAGTGCATTCTATGCATCCAAAAATATTGAAAATATACCAAATCAAATCATTATTCAACCAAAAAAACAATGTCAAAGCAATAACTCCATGGCCAATAATAAATAACACGTTATCTCCTCCAATTCCGCAACATGTCTGGTTGACAAATGGCCGTTCAGAAACAAACTGAAAAGCACCAAATGAAAAGCACGAACCGAAAAGCGCTAAATGAAAAACGCTAAAAGAAAAGCGCAAATCAACACTCACCAGACTTCTACTAACACGAAATTAGCAGAAGGAGCCCAAAGGGTGGCGCTAAAGAGCTGAATGAAAAACCACGTAGTACGTCTAGTACGTCACTACGTTCGTAATTGTTGGCCAACATTTGTGTGATCATGTGTATGCAAGACAAGTTTGAGCCAACACACTTCGGAGAAAGTTCCACTGTTTTGTTGTTGGAAAGTCCGTTCGTGTGTACGAGGCATAAGGCATTTACAGCAGCAGCTGTACTTTACACTGAAAACCATTATTCTGCATTCAAGCCCTGGAGAAGGGAGATTCTGTTACCTCTGAAATGTGTTGGCTAGCACCTTATAATAAGAGATGATTGGTTGCACCTTTATTGATTCATCCTTTTTAGTACTTCTATTCTTATACACTTTATGATGATTCCCAATGGCAGTCAGAGGCTTGATGAGTTTTGAAATGAAAAACCACAATCCCTCTAGAGCATTGGCTTCTGGGACTGTTATGATTACAGATAATTGCATGGGACACCTAGCTTTGGGTGTATGGTGTATGGTGATGGTCAGTGCCAGCTGTGTGCATTCTTTTTTCCAACACAATGCCAAGTGGGATGGTGCTATCCCACTTGCTATATATGTCCTGGTTTACAATTACTATACTTTACATAGAATTTTTTTCTTTACTTGCTATTTTATTTTTTAATCATTCACTGTGATTTATTGTCGTTGAATTGTGATGATGAGTGAGAAGACTATCGTCTTTGTCACCATTGATTGTCCTCTTCCACTTCGTCTGTCAGTGGCAGGCCACACCCAGCTCTATCCACAGGCTGTGTGTCTGCTGGAAATGTAGCTTTAGCTGCTTAGTCCAAAAAAAGTTGATTTGCCTTACCAATGCATGACCATTTTATGGACAACAAAAAACTGGAGCCTATAGATGGACTATATGTACACAATAATGTTTTGATCAACAATTTTTTTTTCAGACCTTGGCCTGTCCTGGAAAATTTCTAAACTCTAATGCTAAGTTTTCTAATTCTCACCATTTCTGTCTCTCTCATCTCTAGGCATTTGTAATATCTGTGACATCAGACTTTATTCCTCGTCTCGTGTATCAGTATATGTACAGTTCAAACGGATCCATGCATGGGTTCATCAATCATACCCTTTCATACTTCAATGTCAGCCATCTAAAACCCGGAACCCAGCCAGAAAACTCACAGTTTTCCCAGGATGTTGTTTTCTGCAGGTAACGGCAACCAACCATTATTTAACCGAGGAACAATAGTCTGTATTTGTGTGTTCATAGACGTTTCTGTGTCATGTTAGTGCAAGCATAGTAGCTGTATTGTGGGCAGGTTACCAGCTTATTTTTCTGTAACAATGTGGGCTCTATTCAGCAAATATACAAACATTCCAACGTTTTTTTTTTTGCTTCAGATTTTTGCAAAGAAGTGGTATTAGAAAAGGGGTATGGTATGCAATGGCAGAGAAGTCTGTTATCCTTAGAGGGTAGCCTTCAGATGCGTTACTGTTTGCCGAGTAACAAACCACACATCTAGGGTTGGATTGTTTAAGTGAAATTCTACAAAGTTCTGTATTGTCCTCAGGGACTTTCTAGGGCCATGTCAGACTTATTGTCAGAGGCAGAACCAGCGAGGAGATGCTTTTACTCTCTGGAGTTGCTGCATTGCTGGCCTGGTATGCTGCAAAATCTGACTCTCCAGCGCGGAAGCAATAAGGCGGTAACATCTTGCTGGTTCAGCCAGCAAGAGAAAGACACCATAGCAAATGGTCACCCGTTGCTGCTAGCAACAAGATCACTCATGTGACATAAGCCTTAGGCTGGGTTCACATATGAGCTACATGCGGCTTACAGCAGGGGTCAGGTGCGTCCTGGTTCACCGTTTCAGGTCCGATTTCAGCCCAAATTCTTGCCTGACTTTGGACCTGAAACGGACCAAAAGACGCACAGACGCTGCGGAGCTATGTGAACCGGTTCCATAGAGAGCTAGTCAAAATCTCCTGCTATTGTGAATTGGATGCGGGGAATCCACATCCAATTCGCAATGGTGTAATCCCAGCCTCAGAGCAGTGGTTCTCAACTTCTGTCCTCAGGACCACTAACAGGCCAGGTTTGAAAGATAACTGAAATACATCACAAGTGATATAATTTGCTGCTCAGTGATTGCAGCATTCTAGTCTGTATCTCCCCAAGATAATACTTAAAACCTGGCCTGTTAGTGGGTCCTGAGGACGGGAGTTGAGAACCACTGCCTTAGAGTCTTTTATCTTCTTTAAATATGATATACTCTATTGGATTGCATGATGTTTTGGTGAATTTCAAGGGTTCACAATGTTCACTAATCATAAACCTGTGACCAAAAAGTTTGCAGGTTCACCACCAGAAATGAGGAGCAATCCAAAATGCAGTGCTTACCTTTGTTTCCTGGTGTGAGGGTCAATAAGGACAATAAATTGAAGGAAAGGATAACCCAGCCTCCTTTCTAAATAAAATGAGGCTGACAGCAGCCATATTGTTAGTGTGTGTTGAAGCTGTTAGGGAGAGCTGACAATCCTGTGTGGGGAGAGATGGGGAGAGATGTTTTTTTTTTGCTTATTTTTTTAATTTTGACATTGGTACGTTCCCTCATGGTAGTGAGCCAGACAGATTAACTCATGAAGCATAGCAAAACCAGATAACTCACCAGAGGAAAAATTAAAGATTTTGACTTTTATTTCGCCTTCCTTGGTGTATCCTTCCCCTCCTCAGCAATATTCTAATGAACTTCTTATATAAATCCTTTCCAATTTATTCCATGCCTTATGTTAGGCCCAGTGATGTCCTTCTTCAGTCTTGGTTAGGGTTGCCACATCATCCCTTTAATCCAGGACACACATTAATTACACATGTTCTGTAGCTGATTAAGGTGGTAATTAAACTCACTTGGTGCCTTATCTGCATGAAATCAGCCTCAGAACCTATGTAATTAATATGTGTCCTGGATTAAAGGGATGATGTGGCAATTCTAGTCTGTGTGCGTCTCTATGCAATGCAGACACATCATGACTGGAGAGAAGGGCTACCAAGATTGAAGGAACAAAAATTGCTCGATTTCCCTATACCCATACCCCATTCCATCATACATTATGCAATTTTCTTTCCTTCAACCATGGGTTAAAGTTGTGGTTGGCGTGGTTAAGGGTTGAAGACTCTCACAGGTTTCTATTGCAATTTGTGTTTCCATTTTGGATATTGCCCTTCACGTCCTATCAGGGCAGTAAGTATTGGGAAATCTCTCCAACAGGTGCACACACAAAGCAAAAACACATTCATAGTAGAAGAGTGAGGAAGGGTCAGAACATTACACATGGTTATTATTTCTTCCTTGCCTCATGCCTCATTAAACATGCAAGCCATTCTGTGTATGGGTATAACAGGGACAGAAAGTGAGGGAAAATCTACCCAATGTGGCCAAAGTCAGAAAGAAAAACAACAAGGGTAACTCTTCCTCACGCTTTCATAAACTAAATAGAACATTTTGAATAGAATTAGGCTTCACCTATATCCTAGACTAGTAGGCAATGTTTTTGAAAATTTAGGAAGCAAGAAATCCACTGAGCTCTGAACAATAGCCAATCAGAAAGTTAGAACACAGACATTTTGATGCAGCCTATAAGAATTTTTGGAACATTCACTAGTCTAGACCAACCTTTGGTCAGTGGGAACAGTTACAATTTTATAGGGCTAGACCTGCTCTTCCCCGGTCAGAACATCCAACCTCACATAGCTTGAACATTTACAAGCAACAACATAGGAAAAAACAAAAACACGCGTCCTGCGCAATCGCTAGCCCAATGCCAGCTACTAGCTGTATGAGTAATTTACGGGAGCTTCTTGCTTCCTTTACACGTCTTACTACATTAATTGAAAATAATGTATAAGATAGAAAAATAAAACTCTGACATTCTTTTCATCCCCTTTTATATAAATCCTATGAACTCCAGATAATGCAGTGTGGCTGACAAGTCCATCATCATAATTAGGAATGAAGTGCTAGAATATGCAGATACATCTAGAATGAAGTCTAAATTGTTCCATGAAATTCTCCCTCTATGTGCAGAACATGTGACCAGTCTCACACACCTCCTTTAATTAAAGTAGCAGAGTAATAATGCATCTGACTCAGTCCCTCCAGAATAAGGAAAATAAGATCCACTCTATTAAAACCATCTGTTAGGGAAAAAAAAACGCAGCTTGAATTCACTTCTCCATATTCAGTATACTTTATTTTGAGGCCTATTTATAAAATGGTGAAATCAGTAGTACGCTGTATTTTCATTGGCCAGAAGCTCTTAACGTTTTGGCTATTTATAAGACTGTTTTCGGCAGTTAACATTCCTTTAGTTAAAAGAAATGTAAACAGCTATGAGGTTTGATGCTGCTGTGCACACTCTGGAGCTTGGAGACAGTGAGTGTTAGGAACATGAGATGAAAACGTTTACAGGTCAGCATTTGTCAGGCTTCTCTGTTCGAACTTTTAGCACCAGCTGCACCTTTACACAATACAAGTAAAGCTAAATAAGGGGTCAGATACTGATTTTTCATAAGCAAGCCTGTAAAATTATAATTTAGGACTGTTCATCCATAAACTTGAGTACACAACATATTGTGATTGTCTCTCTTCAAAATCATTGAGAGACAGTGAGAGCCATAAAAACAAGACCTGATTACTTGCAACTGCAGAAAAGCAGTGAATTTAGCTAATAAGAGTAAAGTCTCTGATACTTAAAGTGCCACTAAACTCTGGTGAAAAAAATAAAATAAAATCTATTCAAGTATGTATTCTTCACTCGGAAAAGTACCATCTATTGCTCTCATCCTCCAACAAATCTCAATTTTTTTATTTTATGCTGTTATCCAACTTCCTGTGAGAGTGGCGGGAATTCTGGGAAGGTGGCCAGCAAGGAGGGCAGTTAGATGTAAGAGCCCGGGAGGGAGAAGAGCTCCCCTCCGACCACCGAAGAGGCGAATAGGAGTGGGCACAGCCACCCCGGCGCTCCCAGTACCTCGATTCCTCCACCTCCTCTCTGCACCAAGAACAGTGCGGCCTTGGCCAAAGGACAGGCTGACTGGGGGCCCAGAGCCCCCCTCTGTCTCTCAGCCCCCCTGTCTCTCAGTCCCCCTCTCTGTCTCTCACGCCCCCCTCTGTCTCTCAGCCCCCCCTTTGTCTATCAGCCCCTCCTGTCTCTCAGCCCCCTCCTCTCTTTCACCCCTCTTTCTCTCACCTCCCTCTCTCTTACACACACCCCCTCTCGCTTACACTCACCCCCTCTCGCTTACACTCACCCCCTCTCACTCAACCCTCCCTCTCTCTCAGTCCCAGCTCTCTCTCTCTCACTCCCTCTCTCTCTCACCTTCTCATGATATACAATAATGGATGTGGGGGCCTTTTGGTGTGCGGGATTATTTTTTTTGGGGTGAGGGGGCAGCATTTTATTCTTGGAACCAGGCAGCACAATGTCTTGGACCAGAGCCCTGCCTATAAGAGAAATAAAGTAGAACGGCTAATGGCCAGTGAAAGGGGGGGGGCTTGGGTGGCCATCAGCATCCGCACTGCCCATCACCTCATTGCATAGTGCACCACCCGGCTCAGCCTCAGCGCAGTTGCATTGCTGAAAGGCAATGTTCCTACATGGCCCTCCCACTTCACTTGTTTTGGTGCGCGTTTGGAAAATTAACGTGGCCGGTCTGGATAAAGTCCAGGGCCAAATTTTTGTCCCAGTCCAGCCCTGTTTGTTCTCCATGGTCCCACTGTATGTAGGAATGTAGCCACCCTCTCTTGCTCACTCCCAAGATGGACTAGGGACTATGGGCTATGGGATTTGTAGTGAGCAGTACTTGATCCCAACTAACATGCTTTGCTCGTTCCAAACAAACAGAAGTAAGGGGAAAAGGAGAGGTTTGGAGGACAAGGAGGCAGAAAAATACAGTAAGAAACAAGTTCATGAAAAATAGAAGTTAATGATGTGTATGGATTTGTTTTGGAGAATAAGGATCCTTTAGTGTCACTTTATATACAGTAAAAATTGCAACCCTAAACCTAAGCCACAAATGGAACGATGGCCTAGCCCATACACCTAACCCTGAGCTTGACAAGTGTCCCTAACACTAGCATTTAAGCTGAACTACAGGCAAACATCTAAATACCCAGAATAAATACATAAAAGGGAGCTGTTTTACTTGCCAAAATTTGTATTTCTGTCCATTAATGACAGAATAAGATTGTTCTCTGCTTCACTAAAGTAAAACTTTGAGGTCATGTTCCTACCCCAGCCTGTAACTGAATAGGGAAAGGAGAAGCCAAACACTGATGAGCTTATCTTTCTGTCAGTCTGCTCTGTCCTCCTATCAGCATGTCCCTTGTTAGCACATGAGTATTGCAGTACAATGGATTAGCCATTTTGTGCTGCTTCTTCCTCTCCCAGTCTAAAGTTACTAGGTCAAATTCAGGTACTTACTTTATATCGCTTGCTTTTTAAAAAATGTGAGCTGCGTTGATTTGTGGTTTTTTTTTTTTTTTTTTTAATATCTGCTTTGGTGGCAGCTTTCAGCTGGAGGGGACATTTATACAAATATACTGATAAATACTGTATTAGCATGCTATCACATTCAATGCACTTTATTATTAAAGCTAACGGCTCCAACAGCTGTGTGCCTACCAGTGTTCATTTTTAACATATTCATATTCATGTGATTTTTGTCCTATCGATGATTCCTTTTTAAAAGCAAACCCCTTCTGAATGTCATCACTTGACTATCTATATATTTTTCATCTCCTTCTTTGGCTTTCTCTTCTCAGAGTTTGTCTGTGATGTTAATCTTGTCTGTGATTTATTGGAGATGAGCTATTTTGGCAACATATAAATGAAAAAAAAAAACAAATAACTTTCACCATCGGAATATTGTCTACATGACGTTACCTTGTTGGCTAGGAACAACTGATCTAGACACCCATTATTTGGCTGCTTGAACATGACTGTCTGAAATCAGTTTAAAGTTTATTAGCACCTGTCACGTTTACTGAGACGAATAATTACATTGACTGACTGAATGACATCTAGTTTAGACAAGAACTGTCCTGTGTGTCTTTGAATGTGAAAATTGTGTATAATTTAATGCTAGGTTTTCTTGTGTTTTGTGCTTAATTCTGGTTTTAATAAATGCCATGACATAATTTTACATGACTTTTTAGACTTGTTCGCATACGGCTTTTATTTATAAAGCTCTTCAGGGTGAGGAGTGGTGTGTGTACCATTTTACAGTCACACAAGATTTTTACATGCTTAGAAAAAGTACATTTAGACTGCAAAGATACCTTCTGGCAATCTCGCATCATATTCTCCTCCACTACTTCCTTTGGTTTCCATCCTAAGTTCCTTTACACCTCTACTCCTCCATTTTTCTTTCATGTGCTTTTCTGTCCAGGTACCCCTCCCTTTACCCCAGCCCTTTTCTTCCATCACCTTCCCCAGTCCCTCTCTTCTCCTCTCCTTCTCCTTTCTCTGCTATTCCTCTTACTCTTCTTTCTCTCCTTACCCTGTTCTCCAACCCTCTCTTCTCCAATCGATCTCCCTTCTCTCTTCATTTCATCTCCTCTTCTCTACCTCTGATATCTTTTTGTCTTCTCTACCGCCAATCTCCTCTCTTTTTACTCCAATAGCTTCTCCTTATGCCGCGTACACACGATCGGAATTTCTGCCCGCAAAGGATCCGATGAGAGTTTTTCGTCGGAAAATGCGACTGTGTGAAGGCTCCATCAGACTTTTTCTGGCCGAATTCCAATCAGCAAAAGATTGAGAGCATGCTCTCAATTTTTCAGTCGGAAAAAGTTCCTATCCGAAAATGCGATCGTCAGTGGCAATTCCTACGCATGCCCGGAAACAATTCAATGCATGCTTGGGAGCATTGAACTTCACTTTCTTGGCTCGTCATAGTGTTGTACGTCACCGCGTTCTTGACGGTCGTAAGTTCAGCGAACTTTTGCGTTATGCAAGGCAAACTTGAGCGGAATCCTGTCAGAAAAGCCGTCATATCTTTTTCTGACGAGAAGTCTGATCGTGTGTACGCAGCATTACTCTCCAATCTCCTTTCCTCTTCTCTTCTCCTCAAATTTGCTTTCCCCTGAATCTCCTGTCCTCGTCCTCTGATCTCCTCACCTCTCCTTTACTTTCCCTCCAGTATCTTTACTCCTTTCCTCTCTCTCTGATCACATATGTTCACCTTTTCTCCTTTATCTCTCCAAACTCTTCTCCTCTCTATCCATGCTTCTCCCCTGCCAAAATTTTCATCCCTGCTTGCCTCTCCCTCCAATCTCTTTTCCTTTCTCTCCAGACTTTCTCTTCTCCTTTCCTGTTTTATTTCTCTGTCTTTCTCCAATCTCCATCTTCTTCAGTCTCTTCTCTCTCCAGCCTCTACTTCTTTCATCTGCCCCACTCTAATATTCCCTTCTATTCTCTCTCCTATTCTCCCTTCAGTCTCTTGTCCTTTTTTCTCCTATTCTCTTCCTCTTGTTTCTTCCAGCCCCTTCTCCTTTACTATTCTCTTTCCTCTTCTCTGCTCTTCTCTCCTCTGTCCTCTCCTCTTCCCTTCCCACCTCTCTTTTTTTATTCTCTTCTTTATTTCCCCAACCTACTTTCCTCTGTCCTCTCCTCTGTCTTCTTCTCTCCTCTCCCCTCCCGCCTCTCCTTTTATCGTCTTTTCTTTATTTCCCCAACCTTCTCTCTTCTGTCTTCTTCTCTGTATTCTTCTCTCCTCTCCTCTCCCAACCTCTCCTTTTTTCTTTTCTTCTTTATTTCCCCAACCTCCTCTCCTCTGTCCTCTCCTCTGTCTTCTTCTCTCCTCTCCTCTCCTCTCCTCTTGCCACCTCTCCTTTTATCTTCTTTTCTTTATTTCCCCAACCTTCTCTCCTCTGTCTCCTTCTCTGTCTTCTCTCCTCTCCCAACCTCTCCTTTTTTCTTCTCTTCTTTATTTCCCCAACCTCCTTTACTCTGTCCTCTCTGTCTTCTTCTCTCCTCTCCTCTCCCCTTGCCACCTCTGCTTTTTTCTTCTTTGTTTCCCCAATCTCCTCTCTTCTTCTC
The DNA here is from genome assembly GCA_037952925.1 of Lithobates clamitans. Taxonomy (NCBI): domain Eukaryota; kingdom Metazoa; phylum Chordata; class Amphibia; order Anura; family Ranidae; genus Lithobates; species Lithobates clamitans. The sequence goes on from JBBGZY010001477.1 coordinate 891,518, forward strand.
TTTTCTTCTTTCCCACTCTAATCTCATCTTCCTGTGTTTCTGTTGCCCTTTATTTCCCCCCTCTTCCTACCTCCTCTTTCCCTTACTCCTCATGATTATGTGTTATATAAAATCCTGCAATTGATTCTGCTTGAGACTGGAGCATTTATAAAAAAAATAAAAAAAACTTTAGCATCATATAGCAATTTACTCTCATTATATGCAGCAGTTCTGACTACTATGAACAACAGTTCCAGTAATCTGCTAATGTGTAAATATGATTAACGGGATGGTAAAGTAAAGTGAAAACCAAAGACACAGATGCTATCCTCAGGGTAATCCTGTCAGCAAATTCCACTCAGCTATTAACAGATAACCAGATATTCGATCGCCAGTCATGCAATAAAGAGCTTTTTTCGAATAAAAAGTTCAACGGAAATATAATTTTAGCATTCCTAGTATTCATTTTTTTTTTAAAGCTGAACTTCAGGCAGATATAAAAGGACACAAAAAATGTAACTCTGTAATCATTAATATATCATTAAATGCATTTTTTAAATGCAAGCCGTGTAAGTGTAGCAAGGTCTCTGGCCTTGTCCAGTCTAGTCAGAACTTTCCCGGCCAGAGATAGCTGACATCCTTCTGTATGTGATGGGTTGTGAGGCATAGTGGGTGCAAGGTGGACAAAGTTATTGGGCGCCAGACACTTCTTGGATGTAAAAGAGGTTTTATTTCTCTTAACAGTCCTTTTTATATTTTTGGGGGAAAGAGGGTTAGGGCCAGGACACCCTTAAGTAGATTCAATTAGCAGTCTCCAAGACTTCAATTGGAGGACAGCTGTGCAGGGAAAGGCCCCAGCAAGGCGCCACGTCTGCACAGGCAGAAATGCTGTCTCCTATGGCAACAGGCTTTAACAGTTCATAAATCAAACGTAACAGTTCCTTCAGCTTCACTACAACTGCCTCTTATAGTCCTTCAACACTGAGCTCCCGGTCTCTCTCTAGACCCTCTGATTCACTGACTCTGAATCCCTTGAGCTCCTCCAATATCTGCGGTGGTATCTCCCTCAAGGGTCACCTACGCTTCCCTGCTGGGTCCCAAGCTTGGCACTCCAGATACTTCTCAAGCTTCACCCCTGCTGACCGGCTCGGTCCCTGTCCTGACTCACAAGGCTGCTCTGCAAGCATCTCCTCCGCTGGTTGGGTCTCTGACTTGATCACCGCCTGAAGTTTCCCGATTCTCCACCATGCCCGTTCGGTGAGAATACTGCTCCGGTACTTGCTTCAGTTACTCACTGTGGTCCCTGGTAATAAGGTGTTTAGTCCCTTTATGAGGACAGCTTCCCTTCTACCTCCGACCAATGACAGGTTTTCCGGCCGACAGAACCATCACTTCTGGTTGGACTGCAAGCTGCAATCCCAACCCTGTGCTGCTCTTTTACTTCTGGATAGGCCCTCAAACAGCATAGCAGCCAGATGTGCCCGGGATAGGCCTAATCTCTGGCCTAGCAGCCCGGGCACACGACACACATCCACCCAGACAGCTGTCCGGGTGGCACAGAACACAGATCACCTGACCTCACCCGAATATATAGACTCTCCCAGCAGGCCAAGGGATACAAGAAAACCCCTGCACATTGGCTAAGATACCCCATATACCCATAACCTGACCTTGGGTTGCCCTTCTCGTATCTAGTACCTCCAAGTACCCGGCCACCTAGTGGTAGAAGAGACAAGTGCAACAAGGCCAAACTTAGGGAGAAATCAATGGATCCCTAACAATTGACCAGGCTAACTACTCCTGGCAAGTAAATTTGTGAGGAGCATCCCTGACATAATGCCCCAGGGTGCTACATCCTCCCCCTGCCCAAGAAACTACGTCTCAGAGTTTGCAGAAAATAATTTGAGCTCCCAAGCCTCAGAGCGAATGTCTTGGCAAAAACTGGGTAGGTGGGGAAACAGGGAAAGTGTTAACAATATAACAATATAAAATATACATATGTGTGGCGTACTACATGAATAACATTGGTATCACATGAAAATAGTTGGTCACTTATGACATGCAAATATCAAAAATAGTTATGTACTTTTTTGAAGGCAAGTAAACAATATTATTGCCACATAATATATACAATAGTAACAAATATATAGAGGGTTAGTGTTGTTATCCGGCTAGATCCCTGTCTCTCTTTAGCCAAGGAAGACGCACCGACACAGCAACACCTGAAAGAGAGAAATCAAGCAATACAAATGCACCATACCCTATAAGAACATAATGTAATATGTACACAGTGATTTGAACTGATCCTTAGCCGAGGGCAGCATTCAAGTGTAAAGGCACCCTATACATGTCTACATTATTTACATCATGAAAGCAGGCCCCATTCTCGCTGAGAATGCCACCCTCTTTCCTAATTAGCATAAAACTTCAGCAATATTTTAATCAGTAACAGTCCTGATGTATGTATATGAGTCCATTATTTAAAGAAACATTGGCAATTATTGCCCTATCACAGCCTATTCTAACTAGCTACATGCCCAGTGTCCATTAACTTTACTTCAAATGGACTACATTTCCCAGCAGTTCCTTTTCTTCTTCCAAAGGCAACTCCGGGCACAAAGGGCATGACTGCATCTCAAGCAACAAGCAGTCAGACGAAAATACAAGGGACCACACTTTGGGACACAGGCCCCCGTGCAAAAGGTATCTTCAGTCTGTCCACACAACAGCCGAAGACAAAGAGACTTTATTCATCATTCGCAACCAACAATCTGCTGAAGTCCATAGATTGCTCTTCAGTGTGAAACACCCCAACAACTTTAGTTTTTGGCCAACATGGCTCAGATGATCACTTTCTGTAAATGCATACCCATGTGCCCAATCCGCTCTCATCACCCGCGACGGCAGTGGTGATCTGGCAGCTATTAGCAGCAGTTCTCCACATTGACAGCACCAGCTCCAAGGGAGCATAAAGAGGGCAAACCCGGAACACAAACAAATCTCCATTGCTGCAGAGCTTTGAGAAATGTACAGAGCAACCTCACTCTTCGGTACCATCTGAATAACCGCGTTGGTAATTGTGGCTCAAGAGGCATAGAAACTGGCGATCTCTCGTGGGTCATTACCAGCCGACATGGGTTGAGGGACCTCCAGTCTTGGGGCTCCCGGGTGTGTCATGTTTCCTTTCAGGCCACGAGGTCTCAGCATGCAGATTCAAGATGGTGACCCGAACAATAACGCGTCCTCCTCTGCAGAGCGGGCTCCCCCTGCCAACGGATTGGTGCAAAAGTTCTTTGGTAACTGTGGTGCCCGCCTTCTTCTTGCCGAGACATGCCAAAACTGTAATGGAGTCCATTTTGGAGTCTGTATTAACCGTCACAGCGCTGACGGGAAGTGTCAAAAGACCAGACTGATCCTCTCCCCTGAGCAATGTGACTTGGTGGTTCTTCCCCACATTGATAGTACACACGACAACACAGTCTATAATAAGGGTAAATGTTACTTGCCACCTTCCCACGGAGCCAGATGAAATCCCGATGGAGCTGAAGCCGGTTGCTATGGGTGACTGCTGCAAGGACAACGCCTTAGCCCCATGTTGGGCGCCAAATGTAGCAAGGTCTCTGACCTTGTCCAGTCTAATGAGAACTTTCCTGCCCAGAGATAGCTGACATCCTTCTGTATGTGGTGGGTTGTGAGGCATGGTGGGTGCAAGGTGGACAACGTTATTTGGCACCAGACACTTCTTGGTTGTAAAACAGATTTTTTTTCTCTTAAAAGTCCTTTTTATATTTTTGGGGGAAAGAGGGTTAGGGCCAGGACACCCTTAAGTAGTTGTAGATTCAATTAGCAGACTCCGAGACGTCAATAGGAGGACAGCTGTGCAGGGAAAGGCCCCACCAAAGGCCCCACGTCTGCACATGCAGGAATGCTGTCTCCTATGGCAACAGTCTTTAACAGTTCCTAACTCAATTGTAACAGTTCCTTCAGCTTCACTACAACTGCCTCTTGTAGTTCTTCAACGCTGAGCTCCCGGTCTCTTGCTAGACCCACTGATTCACTGACTCTGGATCACTTGAGCTCCTCGTATATCTGCGGTGGTATCAAGCTTCACCCATGCTTCCCTGCTGGGTCCCTAGCTTGGCACTCCAGATACTTCTCAAGCTTCACCCCTGCTGACCGGCTCCGTCCCTGGCTTGATTCACAAAGCTGCTCTGCAAGCATCTCCTCCGCTGGTTGGGTCTCTGACTTGATCACCGCCTAAAGTTTCCCGATTCTCCACCATGCCCGTTCGGTAAGAATACTGCTCCGGTACTTGCTTCAGTTACTCACTGTGGACCCTGGTAACAAGGTGATTGGTGCCTTTGTGACGACAGCTTCCCTTCTAACTCCAACCAATGACAGGTTTTCCTCACACAGCCTAGCAGCCAGATACCCCCGGGATAGGCCCAATCTCCGGCCTAGCAGCACGGGGCACACGACAAACGTCCACACAGACAGCTGTCCAGGTGGCACAGAACACAGATCACCTGACATCACCCAAATATATAGACTCTCCCAGCAGGCCAAAGGATTCAAGAAAACCCCTGCTCATTGGCTGAGATACCCTATAAACCCATAACCTGACCTTGGTTTTCCCTTCTCGTATCTAGTACCACCAAATACCCGGCCACCTAGTGGTAGAAGAGAAACGTGCAACAAGGCCAAACTTAGGGAGAAATCAATGGATCTCTACAAGTTGACCAGGCTAACTACTCTTGGCAAGTAAATTTGTGAGGAGTATCCCTGACTAAGCCCCAGGGTGCTACATCAGTACCTGAATTTGACTTTGTATCAACCTCGTGCTGTCCAGTGTACAGCCTGTACAGTAGAGTTCAGAGCATCAGGAGGCTCAGTGGAAGGGGCATGCTAATTACAGGAGAAAGCAGAGTGACAAAGAAAGTAGTTCATCAGTGTGCGGCTTATTATTTCACCAGTCAACAGTTGAGGGTGGAAAGGAGACCAGTAACTAAAAAGTGAAAGTGAAACTGCAGCATCAAACAATCATGTCCACTCCTTTGCCAAACAGGGCTGTGGGGCAAAGCTGTTTAAACCTCAGGACTGGATGAACAGGTCCCATAAAAGTACACTATATTGTCAGAATTATTGGGACGCCTGCCTTTACAAGCACATGAAGGTACATAAAGACATGGATAAGTGAGTTTGGGATGGAGGAACTTGACTGGCCTGCACAGAGTCCTGACTTCAATCTGATAGAACAACTTTGGGATGCATTAGAGCAGAGATTGTGAGCCAGGCCTCGTCCAACATCAGTGCCTGACCTCCTTCCTTCCTAGAAGAGTTGAAGCTGTTATAGCTGCAAAGGGTGGGCCAACTCAATATTGAACCCTACGGACTGAGATTGGGATGCCATTAAAGTTCATGTGCGTGTAAAGGCAAGGGTACCAATACTTTTGACAATATAATGTATGTCATCTGTGCATTTAGCTGCTTGCTTGGAGCTTTTTCATATGTATAATAATTATTTATTCATTAAAGGCCAACTCAGGGAAACCAAAAAAAAATATCTCTTGCAGTGGGGTTGCACCTGCCCTGCAAGGGTTATTTGCTTGTTTATTTCTAGGGGACATAGAGAAGAAGTTCTAATTGCTCAATCTCAACAAATCTCAATTTGTTGAGATTGAGCAAATTATTAAAATTTCAGTCCAACTCTTGCTGATCTTCCACTGCACTATGATCTGCTACTCTCACATATCCTTTAATCCATCTGTATTTTAGTAGATGATAATTAAAAAGGATTATTTTCTGGTTTAAACTAAAAATAAATAAGATTTATGGCAAGGTGTCCCACTTATCAGGGCCCTAGTGCACTGCACAGGAATATATTCATTTTGGCTCAGCGCTGAGTGTATATACCATCTAGGGATGAGCTTCGTGTTCGAGTCGAACCCATGTTCGACTCGAACATCGGCTGTTCGACCGTCCGTCGAATTGCGAACGATATGGGCCGTTCGCGCCAAATTCGTGTGGCGCGTCACGGCCCATAATTCACTGCGGCATCGCAGTGCATTGCTGGCTGATGATTGGCCAAGCATGCACTATGACCCGCATGCTTGGCCAATCACAGCGCCGTCAGTAGAGAGAGCTGTAATTGGCCAAAGCCAGGGTGGCTTTGGCCAATTATGGCTCAGGGGATTTAGTACACACCCCACACTATATAAGGCCGCCTGCACGGCGGCCCTGTGTAGTGTGTGTTCCGGTGTGCTGAGCGATAGAGAGAGAGAGAGACAGTGTCATTTGATTTGAGTTAGATAGATTAGGCAGAACAGTCAGTCAGTTAGCTGCACTTACAGTGTATTGTGTATATATATGCATCCCAGGTGTTGCATATATATATATACACTGTATTCAGTTTAGCTAGATCCGTTCCTGTTATCTTCTATCTAGACTATTTACATTCAGTGCAGTGTGTCCTGCTCACAGTGTTCAGCTAGATCCGTTCCTGCTATTTACATTCAGTACAGTGCTTCCTGCTCACAGTGTTCAGCTAGATCCGTTCCTGCTATTTACATTCAGTGCAGTGCGTGCTGCTCACAGTGTTCAGCTAGATCCGTTCCTGCTATTTACATTCAGTGCAGTGCGTCCTGCTCACAGTGTTCAGCTAGATCCGTTCCTGCTATTTACATTCAGTGCAGTGCGTCCTGCTCACAGTGTTCAGCTAGATCCGTTCCTGGTATTTACATTTAGTGCAGTGCGTCCTGCTCACAGTGTTCAGCTAGATCCGTTCCTGCTATTTACATTCAGTGCAGTGCGTCCTGCTCACAGTGTTCAGCTAGATCCGTTCCTGCTATTTACATTCAGTGCAGTGCGTGCTGCTCACAGTGTTCAGCTAGATCCGTTCCTGCTATTTACATTCAGTGCAGTGCGTCCTGCTCACAGTGTTCAGCTAGATCCGTTCCTGCTATTTACATTCAGTGCAGTGCGTCCTGCTCACAGTGTTCAGCTAGATCCGTTCCTGCTATTTACATTCAGTGCAGTGCGTCCTGCTCACAGTGTTCAGCTAGATCCGTTCCTGCTATTTACATTCAGTGCAGTGCGTCCTGCTCACAGTGTTCAGCTAGATCCGTTCCTGCTATTTACATTCAGTGCAGTGCGTGCTGCTCACAGTGTTCAGCTAGATCCGTTCCTGCTATTTACATTCAGTGCAGTGCGTCCTGCTCACAGTGTTCAGCTAGATCCGTTCCTGCTATTTACATTCAGTGCAGTGCGTCCTGCTCACAGTGTTCAGCTAGATCCGTTCCTGCTATATACATTTAGTGCAGTACGTCCTGCTCACAGTGTTCAGCTAGATCCGTTCCTGTTATCTTCCTACTGACAGGCAGGCTTGTCTGGTTACAGTATATAAAGCTACCTGAAGAAAATTACAGGTGTTCTTTTTGATCCTATTAGTACCACGGTCAGGCAGCTAGACTATTTACATTTAGTACAGTGTGTCCTGCTCACAGTGTTCAGCTAGATCCGTTCCTGTTATTTACATTCAGTGCAGTGCGTCCTGCTCACAGTGTTCAGCTAGATCCGTTCCTGCTATTTACATTCAGTGCAGTGCGTCCTGCTCACAGTGTTTAGCTACATCCGTTCCTGCTGTTTACATTCAGTGCAGTGCGTCCTGCTCACAGTGTTCAGCTAGATCCGTTCCTGCTATTTACATTCAGTGCAGTGCGTGCTGCTCACAGTGTTCAGCTAGATCCGTTCCTGCTATTTACATTCAGTGCAGTGCGTCCTGCTCACAGTGTTCAGCTAGATCCGTTCCTGCTATTTACATTCAGTGCAGTGCGTCCTGCTCACAGTGTTTAGCTACATCCGTTCCTGCTGTTTACATTCAGTGCAGTGCGTCCTGCTCACAGTGTTCAGCTAGATCCGTTCCTGCTATTTACATTCAGTGCAGTGCGTCCTGCTCACAGTGTTCAGCTAGATCCGTTCCTGCTATATACATTTAGTGCAGTACGTCCTGCTCACAGTGTTCAGCTAGATCCGTTCCTGTTATCTTCCTACTGACAGGCAGGCTTGTCTGGTTACAGTATATAAAGCTACCTGAAGAAAATTACAGGTGTTCTTTTTGATCCTATTAGTACCACGGTCAGGCAGCTAGACTATTTACATTTAGTACAGTGTGTCCTGCTCACAGTGTTCAGCTAGATCCGTTCCTGTTATTTACATTCAGTGCAGTGCGTCCTGCTCACAGTGTTCAGCTAGATCCGTTCCTGCTATTTACATTCAGTGCAGTGCGTCCTGCTCACAGTGTTTAGCTACATCCGTTCCTGCTGTTTACATTCAGTGCAGTGCGTCCTGCTCACAGTGTTCAGCTAGATCCGTTCCTGCTATTTACATTCAGTGCAGTGCGTGCTGCTCACAGTGTTCAGCTAGATCCGTTCCTGCTATTTACATTCAGTGCAGTGCGTCCTGCTCACAGTGTTCAGCTAGATCCGTTCCTGCTATTTACATTCAGTGCAGTGCGTCCTGCTCACAGTGTTTAGCTACATCCGTTCCTGCTGTTTACATTCAGTGCAGTGCGTCCTGCTCACAGTGTTCAGCTAGATCCGTTCCTGCTATTTACATTCAGTGCAGTGCGTCCTGCTCACAGTGTTCAGCTAGATCCGTTCCTGCTATATACATTTAGTGCAGTACGTCCTGCTCACAGTGTTCAGCTAGATCCGTTCCTGTTATCTTCCTACTGACAGGCAGGCTTGTCTGGTTACAGTATATAAAGCTACCTGAAGAAAATTACAGGTGTTCTATCCCAGCTTAGTGCAGCTACAGGCCATTAGTATGTCTGGAAGGCCAAGAAGGAGAGGCAGACAGTCACAAGCCAATAAGAGAGGGCAAGCAGGCTCTGTGTCTAGTGCTGGTCGTGGAGACGGTGCATCCTCATCAGCACGTGGCCATGGGACACGCTTGGCCTTTTTTTCGGCAGCTGGCCGTGTTGAGCCGCAACATGCGGAAGACTTGGTCGAGTGGATGACCAAGCCGTCCTCATCCTCCTCATCCTCTCTCACCCATGCCCAGGGTGCTTTGTCTGGCAAAGCAGCGGCCTCTTCCCTCAGCTCAATGTCATCAGTGACTCCTTCCCTAGCTCCACCATGTCCTCATGAGGATTCCCTCGAACTGTTTGACCACAGTGTTGGGTACATGCTCCAGGAGGATGCCCAGCGTTTGGAAGGCTCTGATGATGATACTGAGCTCAATGAAGGCAGTAACATGAGCACGGACAGAGGGGGTGCCCAAGAAGGACAGCAATCTGGCAGTCATGCTCCCCCTGCTGCAGCATACTGCCAGGTTTGCTCCAGTGATGAGGAGGGAGGGGATGATGAGGTCACTGACTCAACGTGGGTGCCTGATAGGAGAGAGGAGGAGGAGGAGGAGGAGGAGGTGGCACATCACCAACTAGGCAGGATGCCCTCCAGGGGCCAGCCTAAGGGCAGCACATTGACTGCATCACACCCCAAAGCTCCACATGTGCAGGGCGCTGCAGTCTCTGCGCGTTATTCAAAAAGTTCTTTGGTGTGGGCCTTTTTTGAGACGAGTGCATCAGATCGCACCGCTGCTATTTGCAATATATGTCTCAAGCGTATCTCGCGTGGCCAAAACATCTCCCGCTTGGGTACCACATGCTTGACCAGACATATGTTGACCTGCCATGCAGTTCGTTGGCAAGCGTATCTAAAAGACCCACACCAAAGAACAAAGACGATCTCTCCTTGCTCCTCATCAGCTGAGATTTCCAACCCCACTAGACCTTCAGTCCTCTCTGCGACCTGCAGTGAGAGGAATGAAGGTGTAGAATTAGGTGTGTCACAGCCAAGTACTTATGGGCAATCTGCTTTTGGTACACCGACGTCAGATTGTACCAGGCAAATTTCCCTGCCCCAGCTGCTGCACCGCCGAAAGAAGTTTGCTCCCAGCCATCCACATGCCCAGCGGTTGAATGCTAGCTTGGCAAAATTGCTAGCACTTCAACTGCTGCCTTTTCAGTTGGTAGACTCTGCCCCCTTCCGTGAGTTTGTGGAATGTGCGGTTCCTCAGTGGCAGGTACCCAAACGCCACTTTTTCTCACGGAAGGCGATTCCGGCTCTCTACCGGCATGTGGAAGGCAATGTCCATGCCTCGCTGGACAGGGCGGTCAGCGGTAAGGTGCATATTACCGCTGACTCATGGTCCAGCAGGCATGGACAGGGACGTTACTTAAGTTTCACGGCGCATTGGGTGACTCTGCTGGCAGCTGGGAAGGATGCAGGACAAGGTGCAGTAGTGTTGGAGGTTGTTCCGCCACCACGCCTCCAAAATGCTGATTGTGACACACCTCTCTCCTCCACCCCCTCCTCTTCTTCTTCCTCCATGGCCTCTTCCTCGGAACCAGCGGTGCTCCGTAGGCGTTCAAGGGGCTACGCAAGTACGCAGGCCAAAAGATGCCATGCGGTGCTTGAGCTGGTGTGCTTGGGGGACAGGAGCCACACTGGGGCAGAGGTTCTGTCAGCTCTGCAGGGGCAGGTTCAGAGGTGGTTGACGCCACGCCAACTTAAGGCAGGAATGGTGGTTTGCGACAATGGCACCAACCTCCTCTCTGCCCTCCGACAGGGACAACTGACCCATGTGCCCTGTTTGGCTCACGTCCTTAACTTGGTGGTGCAGCGGTTCTTGGGCAGGTACCTGGGCTTACAGGATGTCCTGAGGCAGGCCAGGAAAGTCTGTGTGCATTTCCGCCGGTCATATAATGCCAGTGCTCGGCTGACGGACCTCCAAAAGGAGTTTAACCTGCCCAAGAACCGCCTAATCTGTGACATGCCCACCAGGTGGAACTCGACGTTGGCCATGCTGCAGCGGCTGCACACGCAGCAGAGGGCCATCAATGAGTACCTGTGCGACTATGGCACCAGGACAGGGTCAGGGGACCTTGGTTTTTTTTCCCCACGCCAGTGGGCCATGATCAGGGATGCATGCACTGTCCTGTCACCATTCGAGGAGGCCACGAGGATGGTGAGCACTGACAGTGCATGCATCAGTGACACTGTCCCCCTTGTCCACCTGTTGGAGCACACGCTGCGTGGAATAATGGACAGGGCACTTGAGGCAGAACAGAGGCAGGAAGAGGAGGACTTCCTTAGCTCTCAAGGCCCCCTTTATCCAGACAGTGTTCCTGCGTGCCCGCCGATCACACAGGAAGAGGACGAGGAGGAGGAGGAGGAGGAGGAGGAAGATTGTGTCAGTATGGAGGTGGAGCCTGGCACTCAGCATCAGCAGTCTTTAAGGGATCAGTCCCAAGGAACACATGGACTTGTACGTGGCTGGGAGGAGGTGGCTGCGGACGTTGTTGTCCTTAGTGACCCAGAGGACTCCGGACCGAATGCCTCAGCAAACCTACGCTGCATGGCCTCCCTGATCCTGCAAAGCCTGCGTAAGGATCCTCGTATTCGTGGTATCAAGGAGAAGGACCAATACTGGCTGGCAACCCTCCTTGATCCACGTTACAAGGGTAAGGTTGCGGACCTTATCTTGCCATCGCAGAGGGAGCAGAGGATGAAACATCTTCGGGAGGCCTTGCAGAAAGGTCTGTGCAACGCGTTCCCAGAGACTGGGAGGTTACAAACTCCTGTTTCTGGACAACGTGTTGCTGAGGCTTCGGTCAGTCAAAGAAGGAGCGGTGGAGAAGGTGGCCGTCTGACCGATGCGTTCAGACAATTTTTTGGTCCGCAGCCCCAAGGTATGATCGGTTCCAGCAACCATCGCCAGCGTCTGTTTTACATGGTGCAGGAATACCTAGGGGCAAGATCAGACTTGGACACCTTTCCCACCGAAAATCCTCTGGGTTACTGGGTCTTGAGGATGGATCACTGGCCAGAGCTTGCACAGTATGCAATTGAGCTACTGGCCTGTCCTGCATCCAGCGTTCTTTCGGAACGCACATTCAGTGCTGCTGGAGGCGTGGTAACCGATCACAGGGTGCGTCTGTCCACCGACTCGGTCGATCGGCTGACCTTCATAAAAATGAATCAGTCTTGGATCACCACCAGCTACCAAGCACCTGATGCAGATGTAACCGAATAATTTTTTTTGAAATCTCAGATCCCTTCAAAGACTGCCTATGCTGATGCTGAGTGACTATCCCTGAGTAATTATCCTCTTCCTCCTCAATCATCACGCTGATAGCTTGTAAGAACATTTTTGGTTCTGGGCGCCACCACCAGTGCCTAAGGCACAATTTTTCAGCCCCTGTTTAACAGGGGCGTGTAATTACAATTTTTGATGTAATACTTTGCAGCAGGGCTCGTTCCTGCATTCCAACTAGAGTGTCTGTGAGGGGTTGCAGTGTTGTGGCACCAGCACCAGTGCCTAAGACCCAATTTTTCAGCCCCTGTCTAACAGGGGCGTGTAATTACAATTTTTGATGCAATACTTTGCAGCAGGGCTTGTTCCTGCGTTTCAACTAGAGTGTCTGTGAGGGGTTGCAGTGTTGTGGCACCAGCACCAGTGCCTAAGACCCAATTTTTCTGCCCCTGTCTAACAGGGGCGTGTAATTACAATTTTTGATGCAATACTTTGCAGCAGGGCTCGTTCCTGCGTTCCAACTAGAGTGTCTGTGAGGGGTTGCAGTGTTGTGGCACCAGCACCAGTGCCTAAGGCCTAATTTTTCAGCTCCTGTTCAACAGGGGCATGTAATTACAATTCTTGATCTAATATTTCACAGCAGGGCCCTGTGAGGGCTTACAGTGTTTTGGCCACAGCAACACCTAAGGCCCAAATTTCTGCTGAGTATATAGGGCAGGACCCTACTTTCAAACATCTAACTTACAAACGACTCCTACTTGCAAACGGAAGGAGACAACAGGAAGTGAGATGAAATCTACCCCTAAGGAAGGGAAATTCTCTCCTGTAAGAGTTAATATGGGAAAACAATTTCTCCTTTCCACTGATGCTTTCCAATCCTTGTTCCACAAAAAAACCCAAATTTTCAAAAAACATTTTTCATTGGGACAAAAAAGTGAGGTGAAATCTTCTGAAGAGGAGGAAAGACGCAAAACAAATGTCACAGGGGTGATAACCCTTCCCTATGTTTTCCAAAAAGCTTAGAAAAGATTTTTTGGCTGGAGCTAAACACATTAAAAATGTTCAAAATTACAAACAGATTCTACTTAACAACAAACCTACAGTCCCTGTCTTGTTTGCACCGCCTGTATACTGCTGTTCAGAGTATATAGGGACCTTTCCTTATTTTAATTTGGGTGCGGGGTTCCCCTTAATATCCATACAAGACCCAAAGGGCCTGGTAATGGACTGGGGGGTACCCATGCCGTTTGTCTCACTGATTTTCATCCATATTGCCATGACCCGACATGACATTAAACCCGCAAGCAGTTTTAAATGAGATTTTTTCCTTTAAAAATGACATTTGGTGCAGGGACTGTTCTAAACATGGGAAACACGCGTCACTTTACAGGCATACTATAGACACCCCCCAGGTACGATATTTAAAGGAATATTTCACTTTTTTTTTTTTACTTTAAGCATCATTAAAATCACTGCTCCCGAAAAAACGGCCGTTTTTAAAAGTTTTTTTTGCATTGATACATGTCCCCTGGGGTAGGACCCGGGTCCCCAAACCCTTTTTAGGACAATACCATGCAAATTAGCCTTTAAAATGAGCACTTTTGATTTCGAACGTTCGAGTCCCATAGACGTCAATGGGGTTCTAACGTTCGTGCGAACTTGCGGTCCGTTCGCGGGTTCTGGTGCGAACCGAACCGGGGGGTGTTCGGCTCATCCCTAATACCATCTCACTCTCGGTCAGAAAATGAATCAACCAATTAGGATTTCATTATTTAGTTTAGTAATCCTAATGGGTAGTTGATTAAAATATAAATGATAGCTTGGATGTCTCCTAGAATTCCCTAGGTGCTTACACTTAAAACCTTTGTTTAACCTCTAACTAAAATTTAGAAAGGAAATACATGAACAAATACTCACCGGCCACTTTATTAGGTCCACCTTGCTAGTACCGGGTTGAAGCCCCTTTGTCTTCAGGAATTGCCTTTATTCTTCATGGCATAGATTTTACAAGGTGTTGGAACATTCCTCAGACATTTTAATCCATATTGACATGATAGCATCATGCAGTTGCTGCAGATTTGTTGGCTGCACATCCATGATGCGAATCTTCCATTCCACCACATCCCAAAGGTGCTCTATGGGTTTGAGATCTGGTGACTGTGGAGGTCATTGGAGTACAGTGATCTCATTGTCACAAGAAACCAGTGGTGAGATGATTTGAGATTTGTGACATGGTGCATTATCCTGCTGGAAGTAGTCATCAGAAGATGGGTACACTGTAGTCATAAAGGGATGGACATGGTCAGCAACAATACTCGGGTAGGCCGTGGCATTTAAACGATGCTCAATTGGTACCAAGGGGTCCAAAGTGTGCCAAGAAAATATCCCCCACACCATTACACCACCACCACCAGCCTGAACCATTGATACAAGGCAGGATGGATCCAGGCTTTCATGTTGTTTACACCAAATTCTGACCCTACATCTGAAAAAAAGAAAACAGTGGAAATCATACTTTTATTCTTCCAATGTTATGAAGTGATTATGGTACCTAAAAATGAAACAAGCACCCATACCTTACTCTTATATAAAATAAAAATGTATTTTTTATCCCCAGATATAAAGATTATCGAGAACCTCCTTGGTCTTTGAACCAGTATGACTTTTCCAAGCAATACTGGACGGTTTTAGCTGTACGACTGGCCTTTGTTATACTCTTTCAGGTAAATATACTGTATGATAACATGCACTTGGATCCTTGCAAAACTCAACCTTGAAGGGTCAGTCTAAAGTGATATTTTCCCTTCTAGAAGGAATGTGGTGGGTGAAGTCACCTTCTAGCTTTTTACATCTCTAGCGGACTCCAATAGTGAGATCTCTTCCCCACAGTTCTTAAAAAGGCATTTTACTGCTCCTCCTGTCATATTAAGTCCAATAGAATACATTTCAAAAATGGGAATTTCTGTTCAGACAAGCTTTTTGCCTTTCTTGTGGCTGTGTTTTACTGATTTCTGACACCAAGGGAAACAGTGTGGTCCAGGGAATACTTTCATAATGGTGGGCACTGATATGTCTACACAGATGTCCTGGAAAAGAGTTATAAGGTGGTCTTTGCCAAACGTGTGAAGAGTACAACAAATGTAATTCAATAAATGTTTAGTTGTAGTAAAGTTTGACTTTATTGATTAAAATTAGTTTCAGGGATGTTTTCGGGGATCCCAGAAGTCTCCCGTTCTCAGGGCTACAGACAAGAAATAAAAACAGGGTACATTATTGCTCATTTTTTATTAATGATTATATTCCTTGTCTGTAGTCCTGAAGAAAAGGCATTTTAAGACTTCCTGGCTTCTGAGATATTTTACCAACAAAGTCTGACTTTATTTCACCTGAATTTCATTTTAATGTTGTTTGTGGAGTTATTCACAGTTTATCTCTCCTGGTTTTACCCAAGGCTTCATATCTGGCAATGGTGATTTTGACTTAAGAACTGCCTTTATTACTCTTATTGAAGATATTTACCCAGTTATATGGATCCCCACCATTATTGCAGATACCAACAGATGACAGGACTTATACATAGGCAGACAAAGTGGTGACTATGCCATCGAACACCCTTATATAGCCATGTCCAATACACACATACACCGAGGTTGTGTTAGCTGTTTTACCTAAAGCAATATTAAACCCAAAAGCAAAAATGCATTAAATTGCATCTTACCAATACTTAGATATGGTAGCTGCATTAGTTTTCTTTTTGTATGCTTTCTTGCTTTATTTTCACCTGGTGTTTTAGCCAGTAAGTTTGTTAGTTTTCAACTTACTTTTACAGACCAAGCCGTCCAGACAAAGTGGCAGTTAGAGTGTTGAGACAAACCCTTTTCCACTGACAAGTGGAGCTTACAATGGTCAGCTTTTGTTAATTTATGTAAAACCTTTATCCCCCAAAAAACAGGTTGCTGTAACTGCTTATAAAGTACAACCAGCCTGCTGGATTTTACTTGCGATTATCGCTAGTGACTGGTATAGCTGCTAGAAATAATCACTGTGTTTTCCTGCCGAGGCTGGCAGGAGGGATTCCTGCATCAACACTGTCGGTGTTGATGGGGGAATTGAGCTAATTTCTTTACTGCAACCCGTAAATGCAGGAAAGAAATTTGCACCTTGTATGGCTGGCCTTAGTCTCCTCTTTTAGCACTTTGTACATGTTTAGCAGGCTAATCTTATGTACCGTCTTATAGTGATTTGTTAATCCAATGTCAGGGGTATTCCCTGTGTTAAATGTTTATTTGTTAATAAATGTTTTTCCCCAATAAGGCTCAGTTCACACTGGGGCGACTTGTCAGGCGTCTTCATTCAGTGCAATGGAACCGTTCTAATTGGAGCGACTCAAGTCGCTCCGACTTAGAAAAAGGTTCCTGCACTACTTGGGGGCGACTTCGGAGCGGCTTACATTGACTTCTATTTAAGAAGTAATTTGCAATCTGAACTGAAGTCATGCTGTATGGGGTGGCTTCAGAATCGCACGACTTTGAAGCCGCCCCAGTACCCTGAGATTTTATTTAGGCTTTACAGTCAGTTGGAGTGTTTTTCTTTAATTGAAAGAAATCATTTGGAGCTGTCTGAAGATTTATTATGCCATTAGCATATTTTCTCATTAGACTTCTCCAATTAAACTTTTTATTAGCTGGAATCTTGTGTATAAGACAACAAATCCACAAAACGGCCCAGGAACCGCAGCCATCTCCGGAACGATTGGGACAATTAGCATTTGGCACAGACCGTCAGTTGAATATGTTCTTGTGTCTTGTGAAATTTCTGCACAGGTCTGTGCATACTTGCAGAGGCTTTTTCTGTGTGCACAGTATGCTTGTATTTAAAAGTTTGGTGTCATAAGCATAGCAGATACCCAAAAAAAAGGTCACTGCCAAAACACACATCCTATAAAACAAAGAAGCAAAGGAAAGTTGTGGCTCTGTCTATAGCAATCAGAGATTTCTAGAAATTATAAAAATGGGAAAAATTGTGTAACAAACATAAAATGGTAATAAATACAAAAGCAAACATTTATTCAATTGAAAGTTAACAATTCTTAGATGTGATGGCTGCATTCGTTTTCCTTTTTAGACCTCTTTTCCTTATTTTCACTTAGTAATCTGGCCAGTAAGTTGTAATTTCAACAGAACAAGCTGTCCTGTTAGGGAGTTGAGACAAACCATTTACCACTGACATTGGTGCTTATAATGATCAGCTTTTATTTATTTATGTAAAACCTTTATTACAAGAGGGGAAAACAGTTTGCTGTAACTGCTTATAAAGTGTGAGCCAGAGTGTGGCTTCAATTTGTTAGTGTATCTAAAGCTACTAGTACATTTAACATTCCCCTCCCCCAGACTAATGCCCTGTACACACGATAGGTTTTTCCGACAACAATACATACAACACGTGACATACAACACGTACGACGAGCCAAGAAAAATGAAATTCAATAGCCAGTGCTGCTCTTCTGCTTGATTCCAGGCATGCGTGGCACGTTGTGCGTCGGAATTGTGTACACACGATCGGAATTTCCGACAACGGATTTTGTTGTCGGAAAATTTGAGAACCAAATCTCAAATTTTGTGTGACAGAAATTCCTATAGAAAATGTGAGATGGAGCCTACACACGGTCAGAATTTCCGACAACAAGGTCCTATCACACATTTTTCATCGGAAAATCCTATCGTGTGTACAGGGCATAACTATGCTACTGTCCAAGGGTGTCTATTTTGCTCATTCATCCAGAGTGTAAGCATTCTAATACAGGAGGTATGTTACTGGCCAGATCACCAGGTGAATACAGAGGATTTATAAAAAAAAAATCAAATACAATGAAGCCACCACATCTAGAGATTAGTAAGCTGCAATATATTACATTTTTTGGTTTTGGGTTTAGTACCATTTTCACTTGCTCCCCACTGTACTAGGAAAATAACACTTCCAATTTAGTTGCAATTGGTAACTTCTCTAATGTTTCTAAGATTTTAAAAAAAATGTGTTGTGATCATTCACATATACAGGTGATCAGTTTTCTGTAAAGCTTCATGTACACTAGCCTATACTGGCAGCTCCTAAACTTGTGTTTAGGAGCTCTTGGTGGCTTTTTTTTGGAGAATTATTTTTATTGTTTTGAAAAACACATATTGTATACAAACCAACAGTAAGCCGTCCCCCCAAAAAAAAGAAAAAAGAAAAGAAGTGATACACAAAAAAGAAAAAGTGCATCACATTAAGGGCCCTTTCACACGTGCGGACCGTTCAGATCCGCCTGTCAGTTTTTTCAGGCAGACCTGAACGGTCGCTCCATACATCTCTATGGATAGACGGATGTCAGCGGTGACATGTCAGCTGACATTCGATCCGCCCCGATCCAATCCGCTCCGCTAAATCCAGATGGATGGAAACCCTATTTCCCATCCGTCTGGCAGATCGGATGAAAACGGACAGGTGGTCCATTTTCATCCGATCCCCCCATAGAGGAGAACGGAGATCTGACAGGTCTGTTTCTGCACAGTGTGCAGAGACGGACTTGTCATCTGCCGGCTCAGTGGGATCAACGGATCGATCCCTGCTGAGCAAGCGGATAGCTGAATATGGATCTGCACATGTGAAAGGGGCCTAAGACATAAGTATGAACATTGCTTGTGAAGCTTGTCAACCCAACCCACACCATTCCCTCATCCCCCCCCCCCCCATTACATATTCAACCTAAAAATAGGGATCCATGCAAAATAAACGGCCACACAGGAGAGATCCAGGAGATACAGTATGAGATATGAAACCCACCATATATTTAGCGCAGAAGGACTATTCACCCGCTCCTTCAGAGGCAATGAGGTGCATATCGTAACAGCTCATATGACAGAAAAGATAACTAGGGTGAAAATTAATCTGTTACAGTGAGAGGTGAAGCACCCACCCATCCCCCCCTAGACCTTATCAAATTTAGCTCCCCCCTGTTCAAATATGAGGCTTTGTAAAAGGGTAGAGTCTTATTCACTGAAGCCTTCCAGGACTCTACAGACGGGGTAGTGCTCTTCCAAGACAAAACTATGCGTTTTCTAGCATGAAAAAATAATAAACTAAGCGAGGTCCGTATAGCCGTAGAAGGGGCCAAATCATCTAGAAAACCCCAGCATACAATGTCTTATAGAGGGATTTAAAGAGATAGTGGTCACCTCCTGCACACACATCAAAATATCCCTCCAATAATTTTGTATACCTGGACAATCCCAGAAGATATGCATAGAGTCAGCCCCCCTTGCAGAACAACGCCAGCAAGAAGAGGTGACTGAGCAAAAAATTCTTGCTATCTTTGTTGGGCTCATGTATATACGATGCAGAAATTTGTAGTGTATCAACTGGTCACGGGCTGAAATTAAGCCTGGTAAAGGATGCATCCCAGATATCCTCCCAGTCTTCCAAATCAGGGACTACCAACTCCCACTTAGATTTCTACACAGTTAAAAGTCAATTAGTCTCAGAGAAGAGGAATTTGTAGATGGTAGATAAGGGTTTTTTAATGTCATCATCCCTCAACGACGGCAGACTCAGAGAAAGAAGCTCTGACATGTTTAAATTGCACTTGTTATGCATGCCTTAACTGTATATAGTGAAAAAAAATGGGTGCTTGGCAAATGGTAGAGAGATTTCAGTTTGTCAAATGTTTTCAGTTGCCCTTTTGGGGAAATATCACCAAGCTTTTTAATCCTAAATTTCGTCCAGGGTACTGGATGCTCTTGGCGTTTTTTTGCCAAAGCTAAACTCAACTCCTTAAAAGCCTATAGGCTTTTAGCAGAGTTTAGGAGCCTCATATGGGTGAACTTCAACCTCCCTCTCCTGAATGCAGAAGAATTGCGCTCATGATAGGAGGATTTTGACCGCTGGCCGTGGGAAGACGCAAAATGCCGCAAAATCACAGCACATTTTTGCCACGTTTTGCATTTTCCCATGGCCATGGTAAATGAAGGCCAGTGTACATGAAGCCTAAAACAGATTCAAGTGTATTTGAATGATCTTTTGTTTGATCAATGCTACATGACACTCAAGATTATTAAGATCCATAGATCAAAACTAACCTTACAAGATAAGTATCATTTAAGAATTAATAACCTGTATTTCTATGAAGTTTCAGAATAATCAGTAGTCAGTCGCTGCATTTTGCATAAATACATTTTAACCGCTTTGTGTTGCACATTTCCCCAAGTTTTGTCTCTTAAAAATGCTGCAAACAGACAAAAAATGCCTGTTGATCGGCCAGAAATCTAGTGAGCGCTGAACTCCCTTTTTGAGCTGACAATGCAATGGGGTTGATTTACTAAAGGTAAATGGAAGTGCAGTTGCTCCAGAGCTTAGTAAATGAGATAAATCTTCACTTTGCAAAGAATACCCAATCACATGCAAGGAAAAGTAAAAAAAAACACAGAATTTTTGCTTGCGCATGATTGGATGTTGGAAGTCAGCAAAGCTTCTGCTCATTTACTAAGCTCTGGAGCAACTGCAATTCTCTGCAAAATGCACAGTCTATTTACCTTTAGTAAATCTACCCCCATGCCTCTACTCAGAGCTGACCCGCCCTATATGCTCACTACGCAAGCTGCGTAGGGCCCCACTGCTGTGGGGCGGCCCCCAAGGGCGGAGCGGCTCTGCTCAGTGTTGACAACCGCCCGTAAATCGTTATGGGCCCCGGTGCCCGTAAAAAGCCCGACCGGGCTCGGAAAAGCTTGTACGCACTCAGCGGGGCGGCGCATGCGCAGTAATGTAATTGCGCCGCCCGGCGCCATTTTTGAATAGATCAAGACGAGAGAGACCACACCGGCCGACTCTTGTCCTGCAGTGCACTCGTCGGCGGAGGAGCCGAGCAGGGGTGACGCCTGACGGTGAAGAGGAGGAGGAGGAGTGTGAAACTGGGGGGATATTGTTGTAAAAAAGGGGACACTGAGAGAAGAGGACATTACTGGGAGCCGGGAGGCTGAAGCCATGCCAATGCCATGCGGGGAATAAAGAGAGACTGATGTGCTCTGTGACTGCCCACAATCTTATTACTTCTCCAGTCCACATCATCAGTGTGCTGTGTCCTCCTCCTGTGCCCCTTTCACCTCTCCACAGGTCAAGGCAGCCTTGATCTGTGGAGAGGTGAAAGGGGCACAGGAGGAGGACACAGCACACTGATGATGTGGACTGGAAAAGTAATATGATGGTGGGCAGAGGAGAAGGCTACTGGGGGCGAGGAGGACACTATCATGTCTGCAGCCTCTGTCCACTTCCTGTAGTATGTCCGCAGCCTCTGTCCACTTCCTGCAGTATGTCCGCAGCCTCTGTCCACCTCCTGTAGTATGTTCGCAGCCTCTGTCCACCTCCTGTAGTATGTCTGCAGCCTCTGTCCACTTCCTGTAGTATGTCCGCAGCCTCTGTCCACTTCCTGCAGTATGTCCGCAGCCTCTGTCCACCTCCTGTAGTATGTTCGCAGCCTCTGTCCACCTCCTGTAGTATTCCGCAGCCTCTGTCCACCTCCTGTAGTATGTCCGCAGCCTCTGTCCACCTCCTGTAGTATGTCCGCAACCTCTGTCCACCTCCTGTAGTATGTCTGCAGCCTCTGTCCACCTCCTGTAGTATGTCCGCAACCTCTGTCTACCTCCTTTATCACGTCCGCAGCCTCTGTCCACCTCCTGTATCGTGTCTGCAACCTCTGTCCACCTCCTGTATCATGTACGCAGCCTCTGTCCACCTCCCGTATCATGTATGCAGCCTCTGTCCACCTCCTGTATCATATCCGCAGCCTCTGTCCACCTCCTGTATCGTGTACGCAGCCTCTGTCCACCTCCTGTATCATGTCTGCAGCCTCTGTCCACCTCCTGTATCATGTAAGCAGCCTCTGTCCACCTCCTGTATCATGTATCATCTCTCTGGGGACCCTGATGTAGGGGGAGACTCTCTGAGGACACTGATTTAAGGGGGGCTTTCTGTAAATTGTTTACATAGCTCATGGCATCATGGGTCAGGTAGAGGGCTCCTTAGCAGAATTTTGCATAGGGCCCCAGGGAGGTCAGGATTGGCACTGCCTCTACTGCACTAAATTGCCATTCCTGCCCAGGTTTGCCCTGCTGGACTACAGAAAGCCTCCCCCTCTCTTCATCACCATAACATATTATTTAAATATTTAAAATTATACAATTTAAAAAAAACATTGACCTCAAACCATTACACTTTTCTTTAAGCTACTAAAAACAAACTGAAAGATGATTTTTGATTGGTTTATTATGGCTTATTACACTTTTCACATTTCACTTTCAAATTTGCCCAACTGAATAAGCCGATATGTCAAGTAAAAAGTTTATTTCCTGAAATTGAAATTTAATGCCATAGTTAAGCCTATACAGGACTTTGCCAGATAAACCTACCGTAATCACAGACATCTGTTTCTAAGTGCAGCTACTCATTTGCATATAATTACCTACAATCATCAGTTTTTAACCAACTGCATTATGAGACCTTCAAAGGAGACATTTGAGGCTGTTTTCAGACAAAATGTCTCATTGAAATCAGTGAAATACAAGAAGCTAAAATTATGACTAATCAACCCGAGGCTCCAGAGGTCACTAGAAAGGACATTTCTGACTGCTACGATGTGGTTTAGGTGAGTAAGAAAAAAGAGATTTTTAATAGTCAGAAATATCTCATAAAGTAAAAATAAAACACATTCACTGACACCAATAAATTAGCTTTTTTTAGATCATTTTTTATGTAGTAAAACACAAGGGTCACTCCCTTGCATCCTACTGGGTTGCCAGCTCATCCTTTTGAAGCAAGCCTGTACTAAAATTAAACATTAATGGTAGCGCCGGGGGGGGGGGGGGGGGTTTTGGGGGGGGGACCGGAGCGCCCCTTATACACAGAGTTGGTGTACATTCTCAGTGACAGTCACACATTTTTAAAATGCATGACACTATCATTCTGAGGTCATGTGTGCACACACACGCAGCCATAGTGCTCTATGTGTGGTTTGCTTGAGCTGACAAAATTAGTTTTTAAAAACAATACAATATACCAGTTAAGAGTATAACATTTTACAGATGATGGCTGGAAAAATATTATTTCCCAAGGTATACTTATTAAAAGAATGTAATTTTTTATTATTATAGATTTTATAATATTTTATTATTGTTTATTTTTAATTCTTTTATATAATTGCTATATTGTTTTAAAATATTTTGGTATGGGGGGGCTCAGGGTGTCCAGGGCAGTATCTTTTTAGCCCCCTTAATTGCATCATGGACAGGAGTTTTATTCCTTCACCACTCTATCCCCCCCAAAAAAAAAGATTTGGCTATAGATACACTTTAAAACTAACACTAAGCCCCACACATTCAAATATCAAATGTCTTAATGTAATTCCACAGTAGATATTTTCTAAAATAAAAAAAGAATTCCCCACTCTCAAATACAGGAAAATTAAATGCATGATTGGCAGGATCCAAGAAAAAAGAAGGAGTGAGAAACTCAACATTTTCAAGTTGTAACTGGAGTAATTTTCTATAGGAACATTTAGAAAACTTGTAACATGAGTAGCTCTCAACTTCTTACAGTCATGCTGGGAAAGTGAGGTAATCACACCATGTCTGGGACCATTGTGCAAAGGATTAGACTCTTGCTCTCTACACAAAGCAAAAAATCTAATAGCTAGAAATAGTTTATGTGTATACCAGGAAGACCTTGCTTATGACAGTTTATTGTGACAGATGGTCCTACACCAAAATGGCTTCTAGAATCCAGTGGCGGTGCGTCCATTAGGCCAAATGGGCGCCGACCCCTCTGTTACGCCAGCCCCTATATGACTAATTGATAGATTCATGCATTGCATGAATCTATCCATGGCTGCCGCTGCCACCTCCTATTCAGGCATTTGGCCCCTTTTCAGACGCCTGAATTACAGCGGCCGGGGTGTTTTTTTGTTTTTTTTCTAAGCACCTGATAAGAGCCATAGGCTCTAATAGGCTTCAAAAAAGGTGGATTTGGAGCGCAGAGCATTGCGCTCAGAACCCACTCGGTGTGTTAGAAAAGCAAATGAATATTTGCTTTTTTAACATTGAACTGCCTCTCCGCCAATCAGGAAGCGAGGGTCTAATACCTGTCACCTGATTGGCTGAAAGCAGAGGTGATCCTATTGGACACCTAGCAGAACAGAAGAAGAGACGCAGGGAAGCATGGGGGACAGCATGGAGGACCAGCTTCTTGTCCCACACAGCTCGCCGCCGTCACCCGCTGCCTGACACGCCACCAAGATGGGGTAAGTGCCGGGCAGACAGCGGATGGGCGGGGGTCACAGTGGCTGCATATGAAGGGGCACAAGTGGCTGCATACGATGGGGCACAAGTGGCTGCATATGATGGGGCACAAGTGGCTGCATATGATGGGCACAAGTGGCTGCATATGATGGGCACAGGTGGCTGCATATGATGAGCACAATGGCTGCATATGATGGGCACAAGTGGCTGCATATGATGGGCACAATGACTGCATTTGAAGGCACAGTGAGGCTGCAATTGATGGTTTTATTTTTCAGTATTTTTCGGTTTGTTTGCGCCCCCCCAAAAAATGTTGAGCACCAGCCGCCACTGTTCTAGACTCCATTGGAATTGATTTACCAAAGATTAATATGCTGTTTACTGTGCAACAGAAGTTGCACTCTGCAAGGAAAATTTCCCTAGAGCTTAGTGAATCTGGTGAAGCTTTACTTTGCAAAGAATACCCGATCACGTGCAAGGAAAATAAAAATCAATGCATGATAGAAGCCAACAGAACTTCACCTGATTCACTGAACTATGGGGACAAGTCCCTTTCAGAGTGCAGCTGCACTTGCCAAGTGAACATTCAATTTGCCTTTAGTATATCAGCTCCACCAATAAGCTTTTATGGGATGAATCACTTCAAAGGGTAGGGCTAGTCTGGAGCTTGGTCTTCTGGTACTCCTTGGTACAGTAAATGGCTGAATGTACTCCTTTCCATTTGACACGGGTGGGCATGACAAGCCATGTGACACTAAGAGACAGAATCCTGTTGACTCTTGCAGGGCTAGGAACAGTAAAATTATCTGGAAAGAAATCTGTTGGAGTGAAACTTCTCTTCTAAGAATAAGCATTATCAGATGACAAGGACTGAACGTAGCAAGTTAAAAGAGAGATTTTATAGTTTGGTTGACAGGAACTGAAAACAAGGGGCATTTTTAGGGAACACAGTTTCCAGCAACAAAACCTACATATGCCTTTAGAAGTCATTTGGCAATTGGCTGGTTGAAATTAATTGACAAGTATTTTTTTAGCACTTGAGACTTCTCCTTCTCATCATTGGCAACCCCCTTGACAACAGATCTGACCTTTCCTATGAATGCTTCAAGTTGGCAGGTATACTGGCCCAGCAGATGCTGCACATCCATACTGAGCCGTGGGCGATAGAAATGTAACTAGAGAGTCACTGATGCAGCTGGCAAATATTGGCATGTTCCATCCTGCCCAAAAAATACACAGTACCTATTGGTCAGGGAAATCTGAGGCTGCAATCAATGGGGTTGGTTGACTAAAAGTAAATAGGCTGTTCAGTTTGCAAATTACGTTTCAGTTTGCAAGGGGATTTGCCACAAGTTTAGTAAATGAGGTGAAACTTCATCTTGTATAGAATAACCAGTCACTTGCAAGGAACAAAAAAAAAAATTTTTTGCTTGCACATTAATGGTTAATGGAAGTCAGTAGAGCTTCACTCCATTTACAAAGCTTTGGGGCAAATTTCCTTTGCTTTTAGTAAAGCAGTCTATTTGCCTTTAGTAAATCAACCATAGCTTAGCAATCCTCAGCGGGTTAGGTCTAAAGCGCACTCTGTATCTAGGTAATGGAGTAAGGAAGGGTCAGATGTCCCTTTAGGCCTTTACTGCTACCTTTGTCTCCATTGGCGGTGTGAGGATAAATCTCCAAATTGGAACAGAGGTAGGAATAAAATCTTGAAGTGGACCTAATCATTCTCCTTCTCTTTTATTGCTGTCTGTATATCTATTAAAGAAACACTGCTTACTTCCTACTTTGATGACTACAGTGGACGTGAAGAGAAGTCCAGAAATTCAACCACAAACTTTCCCCTCTGCTGGGCACACAGCACAGCAGTAGTATAAGCTTGACAGCCTAGCTTCCCTTCTCTATCCAAAATAAAAAATATGCTTTGGCTTGACTTCCATTGTATTCCAGTTTGTATAAAATGTATTTTCATTTCCTTCTAGAACCTGGTTATGTTCTTGAGTGCGGTGGTGGACTGGTTAATACCCGACATTCCCAAGGACATTAGCGAGCAAATCAAGAGAGAGAAGAGTCTGATTGTCAACGTCTTCCTCAAAGAGGAACACAAAAAACTCCAACTCTTGGAGAACTTCATTATGCACGACAAACAGCGAGCAAAGACAGAAAACAGGGGACGGCGGAGCCGAGCAGCGAGCTTCTGCCAGTTTAGCCGCAGCCAACGAGGCAGCTTCACATCGTTCAGCTCACACCACACAGACGTGTGACACCTTTTAACCCTGCTAGATATACAGCAAAGAAAATACTTATACAATCAAAGTGTATAATATTGAAACTGGAGATGGAAGAACGTGTGAAATGACAGAATGGGATGAAGGCAGAATTTTTTAAAAAAAAAGTTAATTTTACCGCAAACGTCTCCAAAAATTATCTGAAGCAGGCTTTGTAATCTATAACGAATAGTCTGATGCTCAGTACGGCACAGACAGGCTTAAGTACAACTTGGTACAAAATAATTCCTGCTGCTCGTAATATGCATGTGGCTACCAGAACCGAATACAGGACAAGGAGTAGGAGCAAAATAAAGCCACAACTTTTTGTTTTTCATGTTTGAATTTTTTTTTTAAATAGATTTAGCCAAGCTCATACATTTTTCATGAGCAATGACTTTAAATGTGACAACTCTTAAACACTGCGCGTTACAGAGAATCCTGCTGCTGTGCTTTAAAATAAGACAGTGTAAGCATATCAATATACATCAGATTCATACAATTGCTAGACTGCACATTGTACTCAAAAGCATATTTTTATTTTTTAATGGATTAAAATGTAAAAAAAAAAAGTATATCTTTTAATGAAGCTGCTCAACTTAAACACAAAAACAAACAAAAGGAATGTATATCTTTAAATTAAATTGCTTTACTGGGAATGTGTATATTTGCAATAAACTAACTTCCTCTGCTACCGTTGTGCTCTCCAGATGACATGCAATCCGTGCCCTCCTTATTGTGCGTGTATAGCTGGGTGCTCTTGAAAACTTTTTGAATGTATAGCGAGAAGAACCACAATCTCAGGGCTAATTTTATATTGTTTGTTCTTGAAGACGATGTATCAAAGATGTTTTTGATACCTGGACATTAAAACACAGATAAATGATCCAACCTCTAATTGTAACCATCGCATTTTGTCTCTGATGCTGATTAAAGAAAGGAATGAATGTATGATCAGAGGTGATAATAAACCTTTTCTTTCTTGAATGGTGGTTTAGATGTATCTTTTCTTTAAAGGACAGCTTTTACTGGTGGGGGAGAAATCGTAAGTTACGGTAAATCTGAATTCGAGGCAGATATGAAAGACGCAACCCAATGAAGCCCTGTGTTACGTTTATTAAACTGAGAAGTTTTCTCTCAGTTCTCGACAGTTCTCAGAGGAAAATGATCTCCTCTTCATCCTGTTTATGAATCTGACAACTGGAGATTAAAAAGTGAAACCAAAGTTTAAAAGAACATGTAATGACATGTATAGACACATGATAACTAAGTAAATATCTATCTATCTATCTATCTATCTATCTATCTATCTATCTATCTATCTATCTATCTATCTATCTATCTATCTATCTATCTATCTATCTATCTATCTATCTATCTATCTATCTATCTATCTATCTATCTATCTATCTCTGTATATGTACAGTGCCTTGACAAAGTATTCATGCCCCTTGAAATTTTCCACATTTTGTCATGTTACAACCAAAAACGTAAATGTATTTTATTGAAATTTTATGTGATAGACCAATACAAAGTGGCACAATTGTGAAGTGGAAGAAAAATGATAAATGGTTTTCAAATTTTTTTACAAATAAATATGTGAAAAGTGTGGCGTGCATTTGTATTCAACCCCTTGAGTCAATACTTTGTAGAACCATCTTTCGCTGCAAATACAGCTGCAAGTCTTTTTGGGTATGTCTCTACCAGCTTTGCACATCTAGAGAGTTCTTCTTTGCAATAAAGCTCAAGCTCTGTCAGATTGGATGGGAAGCGTCTGTGAACAGCAATTTTCAAGTCTTGCCACACATTCTCAATTGGATTCAGGTCCGGACTTTGACTGCACTATTCTAACACATGAATATGCTTTAATCAAAACCATTCCATTGTAGCTCTGGCTGCATGTTTAGGGTCATTGTCCTGTTGGAAGGTGAACCTCTGCCCCAGTCTCAGGTCTTTGGCAGACTCTAACAGGTTTTCTTCTGAGATTGCCCCGTATTTGGCTCCACCCTTCTTCCTATCAACTCTGACCAGGTTCCCTGTCCCTGCTGAAGAAAAGCATCCCCACAACATGATGCTGCCACCACCATGTTTCACTGTAGAGATGGTGTGTTCGGGGTGATGTACAGTGTTAGTTTTCCGCCACACAGCATTTTGCTTTTAGGCCAAAACATCTCGCAAACTGCAAAAGGGACTTCTTATGGCTTTCTTTCAACAATTTCTTGCTTCTTTTTATGGAAGATAAAGGCCAGATTTGTGGAGTGCATGACTAATACGACCAGAGTTACCATGGGCCTTTTGGTTCTCTAAATAATGCTCTCCTTGCCCAGCCTGTTAGTTCAGGTGGAGGGCCATGTCATGGTAGGTTTGCAGTTGTGCCATACTCTTTCCATTTAAGGATGATGGATTGAACAGTGCTCCATGAGATGTTCAAAGCTTGGGATATTTTTTTATAACCTATCCCTGCTTTAAACATCTCCACAACTTTATCCCTAACCTGTCTGGTGTTTTTCTTGGCCTTCATAATGCCGTTTGTTCACTAGGGTTCTCTAACAAACCTCTGAGGCCTTCACAGAACAGTTGTATTTATACTGAGATTAAATTACACACAGGTGGACTCTATTTACTAATTAGGTGACTTCTGAAGGCAAGTGGTTCCACTGGATTTTAGTTAGGGGTATCAGATGCACGCCACACTTTTCAGATCTTTATTTGTAAAAAAATGATGAAAACCATTTATCATTTTCCTTCCACCTCACAATTATGTGCCACTTTGTGTTGGTCTATCACATAAAATCCCAATACATTTACATTTTTGATTGTAACATGTGGAAAATTTCAAAAGGTATGAATACTTTTTCAAGGCACCGTGTGTATATATATATATATATATATATATATATATATATATATATATATATATATATATCGTCTTTCCCTAAAAATAAGACCTACTGTGATTTTCGTGGAGAGCTGCAATATAAGCCCTACCCTGAAAATAAGCCCTAGTTTAAAGTGTTTGTAAATGCTAGAATCCACTCTCCTACAGTAGTATATAATGTAAAAGGTGTGTGTTTCTGTAATATAATTGTATCAAATACCTTTGGTACATCGCCGCTCGGCGCTCAGCTTATCTCTTCTCCTCTTCTCCTGGCTGTCAGCAGGGGATCTCAGCCCCCCACCCTGCAGTGCTCAGAGAGGGGAAGAAAGCTCGGGGCGGGCCATGGAAGCGCCGAGCGGCGCTTAGCTGATCTCCGCTGCTCTCCTCTTCTCCTGGGTGTCAGTGGGGGATCTCGGCCCCCCTCCCTCTGCAGATGTTCAGGTGATCTACGCTGCTCTCCTCTTCAATGGCGCTATAAGAAGGTATTTGCACAATTATATTACAGCAACACTATATATAATGCTGTAATAGTGAGGATTACTATTAATAGTGAGGGGGAGAGAAGACAGCACATTGCATGACAAGCGCTACCCCGAAAATAAGCCCTAGTGTGTTTTTGATTGCCAAAATTATTATAAGACCCAGGCTTATTTTCAGATATCTATCTATCTATCTATCTATCTATCTATCTATCTATCTATCTATCTATCTATCTATCTATCTATCTATCTATCTATCTATCTATCTATCTATCTATCTATCTATCTATCTATCTAACTATCTATCTATGAATGAATGATTTGTAAAGCGCTGCAAATGCGAACTGAATCGCCTCAAGGTGCTAATGCGTTTGTGTTGTCAGCTTCTTAGAAGAGGTAAGTCTTGAGTTTTTTCCTGAAGGCCTGATGGTTTTCTTCCATGCGGATGTGAGTCAGAAGAGAGTTCCATAGCCGAGGTCCCTGGACTGTGAATCTTCGTTCTCCCCTTGCTTTGTAGCGGTATTTGGGAACGAGGAGGAGGTTTTGGCTAGATGATCGCAGATTGCGATTGGGTGTGTAGTGTTTTATTTTCTCTCGGAGGTATTGAGGGGCGTTACCTGGTATGCATTTGTGGGTGAGGCAGAGGGTCTTGAATGTGATCCGATTCTTTACCGTTAGCCAATGTAGGCTCCTCAGGGATGGGGAGATGGACTCCCAGGGTATTTTTCCTGTTAGCAGTCTTGCCGCCGCGTTTTGAATGGCCTGTAGGCGCGCAAGCTGATATTGGGGTAATCCTATGTAGAGGGAGTTTGCTTAGTCGAGACGGGAATTGATGATTGTTCCAACTACTGCTGCTTTGTCCTCTTCTGGGATGAAGGGGATGAGTCTGCGTAGCAGGCGGAGGAGATGGTGAGATCCACTAACTACTGATCCTATTTGTGCATCCATTGTCATTTCTGAGTCAAAGATAACTCCAAAACTTTTGGCTTTGGTGCTCGGAGAGATGGTTTGTCCAAAGATGGCGGGAGGTGTCCATGGAGTCTTGGTTTTGGGATTTTGGTTAGTGTGTAGGTAGAGAAGTTCTGTTTTTGACCCGTTGAGTTTGAGGGAACTAATGGTCATCCAGTCTGATTTTTTGATGATTTTGAGGAGAGGGCGGATGTAGATGTTGAATAGCACTGGCGACAAGGGTGAACCCTGAGGGACTCCACAGGAGATTGCCTGGGTTTCCGCAGCGAATGCTCCTAGTTTCACTGTCTGAGAGCGATTCTCTAAGAAGGATGCAAACCATTTTAGACTAGAATCTGTGGCTCCTGCTACTTCTGTGAGGCGGACAAGTAGAGTATTGTGGTCCACTGTGTCAAATGCTGCACTGAGGTCTAACAGTACTAGGAGACATGATTCTCCGTCATCTGTTGCTTCTAGGGCATCGTCCCATATTTTTAGAAGTGCAGTTTCTGTGCCATGGCCTGGGCGGAAACCTGATTGTAGAGTGTCCAGAACTTGATGCGTGTCCAGGTGGCGTTGTAGCTGTTGTACTACCGCTTTCTCCATAATCTTGGAGATGGTGTTAAGGCTTGTTATCGGTCTGCGGTGGTTAGGGTCTTTAAGGTCGAGATTGGATTTCTTTAGCAGGGGGTTGACGGTGCCTTGCTTGAGGGTGGTTGGCACAATCCCTTCTTTGAACGACTGATTTATGAGGTGTGTTAAAGTGGGAGCCAGGATGTCGGAGCATTCTTTCAGGAGTTTCGCGGGAATGATGTCATTTGGTGATGTGCTGTCTCGAAGGCTTCTCATAATGTTTTTAGTCGTGTCAGTGGTGATTGGGGACAAGAAGAAGTCCGGCGGTTGTGTGCTGTTCGCATCCATGTCCTCTTTTTGCTTTGGTTGGGTAAGGTTGGTTGCTTTTTTCTGTTGAATTGATTTCCGAATGTTGTCGATTTTGTCGATGAAGAAATTAGATAACTCATTGCAGAATTCTTGATTATCGTTTGCTGGGGGCTCTAAGCAGCATGGGTTCATTGATTGGGCGACTATTTTGAAAAGTTCCCGCGGCCGGTTTACGGCAGTTGAGATGGTGTTCGAGAAATGTTCTTTTTTGGCTGTGAAGATTGCTTTGTGGTATTTCACGGTGAGTATTTTGTAGTTTGTATGGTTTTCCTTGGTAGGATTTCTTCTCTATGCTCTTTCAACTCTTCCGCGTTCTTGCTTGAGTAGGGTGAGAGTGCCATTAAACCACCTCAAGTTTTTTTTGCGGATGAGTGTTCTGCGTTTTGGCGCTACTGAGTCTGCTGTTTGTAGTAATGCCTTGTTTAGGGAGTTGAATGTTTGTTCCCTTGAGAGGTTTAAGTTTAGCGATTGTATTTTGTTTGATAATGTGGTTTTGAAGAGTTCAGAGTGCAGTTTCTTCTGGGATCTGTTCCAGTGTGTTGTTGTTGAATGTTTCTGTTTTTGGAGGGTGGAGTTAGTGGTGATTTTAAATTTGATGGCGTGGTGGTCCGTCCATGGTAGTGGTATGTTGTCGAATATGTTGATGTCTATATTCTGTTTGAAGATGAGGTCTAGAGTATGTCCTGAACCGTGCGTGGGAGTATTTATCAGCTGTTGAAGACCTAATTCTTCCAGTTATCTATCTATCTATCTATCTATCTATCTATCTATCTATCTATCTATCTATCTATCTATCTATCTATCTATCTATCTATCTATCTATCTATCTATCTATCTATCTACATATCTATATACATCAACATGCACATATATATATATATATATATATATATATATATATATATATATATATATAGTTTATAATAATTTTTAGCCCACGGTGCTGTTATATAGGAAGAAAAACGTCTTCTTCCTCTAATTGCATCAGCTTCTCTCTCAGATTCTCCAGCTCTGAGCTCGAGAATTTGGGACAGAGATGTTTTAGTGTAACGGCCAGTGAGATCTTCAGATCTCACTTTTATAAACTGACCGTTTGTGACAGAACGGTTGTGTACTGTGATGAGAAACCAAGAACATGTTCACTGCTTCTCATCTCAGCTTCATAAACAGATACATACGAGAGATCACCCGTGATCCCGAGGAACACGGCTTTTCTCTGTTTCATAAACGGACACCTTAATACATCAGTAAGAGTATTATTTGTAATACAACAAGTATAAGAGAAATATGAGCATGAGCTCAGCTGAAATATCAGCATCATATCCATAGGTATGCACAGCCCATTGCATTAGGGTGTGCACCTCAAAGCTCAAACACAAATGCATGTGTGTGCATGTGTATACATACGGAAGGTGTCAGTAGGGCAATAGACGGTGTCAGTAGGGCAGTGGACGGAGTCAGTAGTTTTTATTTTTATTATTTATTATTTTTTACAGTTTTATTCTTTTTCTTTTACTATTTTTTTTAGAAGCCCCATTAGGGGGCCTTGGTGAAATGTCAGGGGTCTAAATGGGGAATCTGCGCCACATGGGGTGATTAGGGTGTGCCCAGGCACACCTGGCACACCCTGTGCGCACGCCTATGATCATATTCCAATTAGGAATACAAAAAAGGAGAAAAAGGTGGGACTTTAAGGCCCCTTTTACACATGTATGTCAGTTTTGACGGACTCTGCTTGCTCAGCAGGGATCGATCCATTGATCCCCGCTGAGCCAGCGGATGACAAGTCCGTCTCTGCTCACTGTGCAGGAAAGGATCTGTCAGAGCCCCGCTCTGCTCTATGGGGGATTGGATGAAAACGGACTGCCTGTCCGTTTTCATCTGATCCGCCCGGCGGATGGAAAATAGGGTTTTCATCCGTCTGCATTTAGCGGATCGAAGCATATCGGATGTCAGCCGACATGTCACCGCTGACATCCGTCGCTCCATAGAGGTACATGGGGCATCCATTCAGGTCCGTCTGAAAAACTGACAGGCGGACCTTAATGGTCCGCATGTGTGAAAGGTGCCTAAAGGTGTTAAAACCGCTCCTCAGAGTAAATGCCAGTACACATATAATCATTAACCGCTTGCCGCCCGCCCACCGTCAAATGACGAAGGGACTGTGTGACTCTTGTTCTGGGTGGATGTCTTATGACGGTGACAGTCAGCTCTGCCCGAGTTGGTGCCCCTGGAAGACCTCATTTATGACAAAACATGTCAGGCAGCTACGCGCTGACGTCTTAACGCCCCACGTGACTCTGGAAGTGCGGGTGTTGAATTTTTGTTTTTTCCTGGCAAACGTGTTTTATGCTGTATGTATATCCAGCAGTGGATTTAAGAAATAAAAGAAGTTTTAACATTAATACACTATTGGAGCCCTTATTCTTTTATACGCTCTGTGCCATTTGGAGGACTGATATTTCTAGGAGGAAAGTTGGACGGTAGCCAGACATCGAGGAAGACTGCCCCAGAATGTCAGCGAATTCTTGAGACAGGACGTATCCTCAGACCCCGCTGAGGGCTATATCTGCAGGTGCATTTGACCTCGCTGCTACAGAAGTTCCACTCCTTCCGGTAAGAGTCCCCACTTATTGACTGATTATCACACAGAGATCTCCAGTTTCCTTGGTGGTGGTGAAAGTCCTGGAACATTTCATCTTGCTGGATCTTTCTTATTTGTGAACATTGTTGCACTTTATATTATCTTCATCTTTCAGAGACGTTCACATTGCACTTTATACAGTATTGCATTCATCTTTCAGAGACGTTTACATTTGTAGCAATCAATTTTTTCATACACGCGTGCAATTGATTTTTCACATATATTCACTTATTATGGCTTCACACTTTTTGATTGTCATTTCTTGATTCATATTCATTTGAGTGTTTTTTTAATAAACGTGACCTTTTTTTTTTTATTATCTTCTGTTTGCATGATTATATCTCATGTTTTTGTGTTGCTGCTATTTGCACATTTTGATCTATTAGCACGGTATACCACTTCCATTTAATAATACATATAGGAAAATCACAATAGGAAAGGATGACTTACACCTATGCATTTCGCCTAGTTGGCTTCTTCAAGGGCTCAAAGGGGTGCAGTTAGAGTTACTAGAAAAATTTGAAAATACATATATATATAATATAATATACAGCCAACACAAGTTAATCATTTTATATTTTAAACATGGTTATATTATTTCAAGTTTTGTTGCCAAAATGACTTAAAGTAATGCCGCGTACACACGATCAGAATTTCCGACCACAAATGTTCGATGTGAGCTTGTTGTCGGAAGTTCCAAGCATGTGTAGGCTCCATCGGACATTTTGTGTCGGAATTTCCGACAACAGATGCTTGTGAGCTGGATCTCAAATTTTCTGACAACAAAATCCTTTGTCGTAACTTCCGAGCATGTGTAGACAATTCCGACGCACAAAATGCCATGCATGCTCTGAATCAAGTAGAAGACGGAAGCACTCAGTCTGGTAAAACTAGCGTTCGTAATGGAGATAGCACATTCCTCATGCTGCAATTTTTTAAATCTTTTAATGCAGCTCATTCTATTCTTCTTTATAATGCTAGAATAATGAAATTGTTTTGCTGCTGATATTCACACACAGTTCTGACAAACTGATTTCTTTATTATTTCTCATGATCTCCTGAATAATCTTTATTTTTTTTTCCGCCAGATCTCCAGAATAATGTTTCTATTTTTTTTTATAGTGATCTCCTTTTTTTCTTAATCAAGATCTCCTGATTTTTTTTTTTTTATGTAATGTTATTTTTCTAGTGATCTCCATAATATTTTTTGTCGTTTTGTGAGTCAAGTTACCACAACACCATTATTATCTTATATTTTTAAACCTCAAGGAGATTGGTTGGTGTCCCTTGGTAATTTGACATTTTATTTTTGAAATGCAACTGCCTACTCACAAACAAACTGTCCTTTTTGAACTAAAACACGTAGCCAAGTATTTGTGATAAAACTAGACATTTATTAGGGGTCATAACATCCCCCGCCTCCTTTGACGCCTGGGGGGGGCGAATGCGCCGTCACTGCGCGTCAACGTCATGCACTCCACGCTGTAAGTGCAGCGTCCCTGGCGCCGTCATGTTTTTGCTGTCGGTTGTCCCCAATCATGAGCAACGGGGGAGCTATCTAGGTGCCGGTTGGCCGGAGATACTTTTCCGACTAACGGCGCCCCTCCCCCGATTCTGTGCTACACGGCGTGACAGTGGTGGGCAGCCCCCTGCGGTGAGGCATATATGGGCATCTTTCCGGCAGTCCTGGAACTCGAGGCTCCCTGCACATTCGACCAGACACAGCTTGGAATCTCCTTCCCTTTAGTTGGTTCCTCGTCTACACAAGCTATACTTGCCCTCTTGCGCAATTATGATTTTATCCAACCTTGCTAAGTAAGTATGCACTTCAGTGTTGTTGGCGGTTTTATCTTACCCCTGTTTATGTTTTTAATGATTATCGATCATTTACATATAATTTCCATTCTAGATCATCAAGTGCATGCTCCTGATGAGTGGCGCATCAGCCCCGAAACGCGTAGAGCTACCTGATGTCGTGTTTCCACCTATCCATATCCAGATTTTTAAGCTACTATACAATCTCTACCTCTACAGGTCCAGTGAGGCCGTAGGTTCTGCAGGCATTACCTCGCAATTATGATTTTATCCAACCTTGCTTTTGTTGAACTTTGGAATTTTGATATGATCTTACTTGAGACATTATTGCCCTTAACATGCCCATTTTTTACCTTTGACACCAGTGGTTACATTATGAGACATTTTTGTTATCATCATGGTTACCGTTGTTACTGTGCTTATCAATCACCCTGATATTAACATTATATGTATTGTTAATCTGTCTGTTTTACCTTTGACATCAGTGGTTACATTTTGAGACACTTTTGTTATCATCATGGTTACTGTTACTGTGCTTATCAATTACCCTGATATTAACATTATATGTGTGTCTACAATTTTACATGACTAAAATTCTTTTTGTTCAGCTAAATTACTCTCTCGCTACCATGTGCTTCATACAAAGTCCCACTCTCCTTGCTCCCCTCCTCTTGATCCAATAGGGATGGAATTACATGACCTTACCGGGTTTTGGCTTCCCCAAAGTCCCTAAAATCCCCCTCTCTTTTTTATTCAACAGAATTAGGGATGGAAGCACATGGCAATGCCCTATCCGTTTACCTTTATTACAACCCTTGCATCTAATGGCCTAATGCTTTGCCTCCCCTGTTTTTATTTGCTTTATCTCATTATTACTAGTATTTTTGTTATTTATCATATCTTTATACCAATCCAATTTGACATAACAATTTCAGAGCGCTGGTTTCTGGTGTATGTGGTGTGGCTGCTATGACGTCTGGTCTTCTCTCCTCGTCCGGGGCCGTGACGTGCATTACGGGCCTCTGCCCATCCCCCGCCTGCTTTGACGCCTTGGGGGGAGGATGCGCTGTCACTGTGCGTCAACGTCACGCATTCCATGCTGTATGTCCCTGGCGCCATCACGTTTTTGCTGTAGGTTGTCCACACTCGTGAGCAACGGGGGAGCTATCTAGGTGCCGGTTGGCCGGAGATGCTTTTCCGACTAACGGCGCCCCTCCTCCAAATCTATGCTACACGGCGTGACGGTGGTGGGTGGCCCCCCCACAGTATGGCATATATAGGCATCTCTCTGGGCGGTCCTGGCACTCGAGGCTTCCTGCACATAGCTTGGAGTCTCCTTCCCTTTAGTTGGTTCCTCGTCTACACGAAGTATACTTGCCCTCTTGCACTCTCCTTCACTGGTAATTTAATTCCCCATTTCACCACCTGCTTCACCATGGTTCTCTGTCACTATTTCCCCTGGCAGCCTCCGGCCACCTGCTTTTCACCCTAGTATTATCCATCCTCACCAGCACGGGCCCCTTCCCCACACCCTCACTGTCAGCCACCTTATGTGACTCTTAAGCTTAATTTCAATTAACCTTCACTCACCCACAGATATGCCTCATGTCCTATGCCCGCCCTGATGGGTCATCCCCGTCGGGCTGTCCACCACGGCTCCCGGTTGGAGGTGTGCCCGGATGTTTTTTGACGCCTCGCCGCCGCACCATTAACTAGTGAACCTCAATTAGTAAGTACGCACTTCAGTGTTGTTGGGGGTTTTCCCATACCCCTGTTTATGTTTTTAATGATTGTCGATCATTTACATATAATTTCTATTCTAAATCATCACGTGCATGCTCCTGATGAGTGGCGTATCAGCCACGAAATGCATAGAGCTACCTGATGCCATGTTTCCACCTATCCATATCCAGATTTTTAAGCTACTACAATCTCTACCTCTACAGGTCTAGTGAGGCCGTAGGTCCTGCAGGCATTATCTCGCTATTATGATTTTATCCAACCTTGCTTTTGTTGAACTTTGGAATTTTGATATGATCTTACTTGAGACATTTTTGCCATTAACATGCCCATTTTTTACCTTTGACACCAGTGGTTACATTATGAGACATTTTTGTTATCATCATGGTTACCGTTGTTACTGTGCTTATCAATCACCCTGATATTAACATTATATGTATGTCTACAATTTTACATGAATAAAATTCCTTTTGTTCAGCTTAATTACTCTATCGCTACCATGGGCTTCATATAAAGTCCCACTCTCCTTGCTCCCCTCCTCTTGATAAAATAAAGAGGAAGGCAAAGCTGGATAAACTGTTGAATTTGGCAAAGCCTTTGTACCCCAGGGCAGACCTAAATTATTTGACAGGCCAAATTAGTAGCCCGAGGAGTCAATTTAATAGGCTGCACAATCCGGTCCAGGACTCCGAAAGATCGGGAGCAGCAGCAGATAACATATATGTCCCCAGGCTGTGGTCTTACAACAGCCTGCGTCTTTTGCCAGACCAGACCGAACCCAGGCCATCACACTCTTGTCTTTCTTCCATGCTTCCTTCCAGGCTGTGGCTGTGGTGTTGGAGTTGTGGCAGGAGGTGGAGGAGGAGGTCCAACTCACATACGTGACTTTTTTTGTGAGTTCGCCCATCACCCCCTTATTTAGGGCCTGATACATGACTTCCTCACAAATGAGGCATTGGCCCACCTCGATTTCCTGCATTTTGCTGGCTGCCATGCAGGCATAGGCCTCTTGAAGATTGGGGGTGGTTCTGAGGGCTGCAGTAGCCTGCTGAAGAAAGCACTGACTCCTCAACGTTACTCCCCTTCCTGGGCCTTTGTGTTGGAAGGCGGAGGGGAGGAACCTGCTATTCGGTCAGGCTACTGGGCACGGCCACCTATTGGCTGCACTTTCTACAGCCACCTCCTGGCTGCCACTTTCCACGGCCTCCTCCTGGCTGAGACTTTCCACGCCCTCCTCCTGGCTGAGACTTTCTTGTGTATGAAAATGGGTTATAGTTTTAGTTTTTTGGTCATCAATCACACACAATTTTGAGCTCATGCTTATCCTTCTGACCCCAGCATTTGTCATTCTTGTGCCAATCATTTTTGGCTGCTACTGTCTATTGATATGTAAACCACTTTGTTAAATCAGAAATTAGTGATCAATAATAACATCTAGTTAACATCATTAATTTTTGACATGAAATATGTTGAACAATGCTATACCTGGCTCAAGCTGGGCTCCTCCATCCTCCACTTCTTCCTGGGTGGAAGGCCCAGGTTGGACATCTGAAGCCTCATCTAAGGTGGAAGGAAGAGTGGAAGGAAGAGTGGAAGGAAGGGTTGAGAGTGATGGCCTGATTTCAGTCTGGTCTGACAAAAACCGCAGTCCATCGTAGTACCACAGCCTGGGGACATAAACGTCATCTGCTGTTGCTCCTGATCTCATGGAATCCTGGACCTTTTTGCGCTCCCTATTATATGTGCTCCTCAGGCCACCAATTTTGCACTTCAAATAGGGGATGGTTGCCGTGGGAATCACTGGCTTCACCAATTTCAGCAATTGATCCTGCGCTGCCTTCCTCTTTAATTTATTATTATAAAAAGTGTGTTTCACCTGCCACAGACAGGGCAGCTCCCTGTATTTATCAATGAAGTTGGGGAGGAAGTCATGATTGTTGATTCTATCCATTTTATCTGCAAGACACAACACAAGACAAATCCTAATGTCAGGCTAAACTCTCCTAATCTTGTCCCAATATAGGCCTCAATCTATAAGCAGTATAGGCCAATGATGCCCCAAGTTAAAATTGTACCTTTGTTAGCACGATCGGCGCTTGTGCTACTCCATCCTCCGCTCACAGATTGTACGTACGATGCATGCGTGTTACGCTTTACATACACTGTGCATGCGTGAAACTACGCCCGCCCCTGACCTTCATTCTAGTATTCTAGTATATTCCCCTTCTCTTTTGGTGCAGTGGGAGAGCACATGGCGGAGACAGAGCAGGTGCATGCAGAGGAGAGCAGCAATGACAAGGAAAGCCCGAAGCCACAAACGTCACGATCCAGGAGATTTAGGGCCTCAAATATGTCCTTTGGTGAGATGGTGGTCATCTTGAAGAGGGCCGACTATGATGGGAAATATGGACCGTACAGAAACCCAAATGTGAGAAAGGCCAAAATCATGAGTCATGTTGTGAAAAGTCTGCAGAAGAATTTTGGGGTACGGCAATCCAAGGATCAGCTGAGGAAACAATGGTCAGACCTGAAATTGAGGGAGCAGGATCAGTACAGAAGAATCAAGAGAGTGCTGAAAAAAAGTAAGTATTTTGTCATGTGTTCCTATTATTATTATTACTTTAGTGCTGCTCCATGTGCTTTTTTTTACTGTTGTACAGTTTAAAATGGCGTTTAAAATGGCAAGTTTCAGGTCCGTGGGCACAGTAATTGTTCGTAGTAAACATTGTTCGTTCGCTCACTAATACGATGTTTTTGGGAAATGCAGGTTAACTACATTTGTTCAGGCCTATTTGTTTTGTTTGTATTAAAAGAAGTTTGTTGTCTAGATGGGTTTGTAACTAGAATGAAATGCAAACTTGATTCAGTTTAAGGAGAGGACACTCAGCAGCTGTTTAAACATCTGGATGCAGGAGTACTAGTGTGGGACACCAGAACACCTTTTTTAGGGTGTCCCACACAGGTGCAACAGTGGATACTAGGGGTGTCTCCATGTGGGAAACTTTACAAAAAAGGTAAGTAGCTTGAAGAAGGGGAAAAAATCATGTCTTCAGCTTGGAACTCTGCCAAAACAGACAATTGTACGACACTTCAAGCAATGTTTCATATTCATCTTTCTTGCCTCAAATATCTCTGTGCTAAGTATACCTTTTTTTATTCACATAGGGGAGAAAAGACTCGGGACATCAGAGGACACCAGGGACCCCCAACCTCCTAAAGACGGGGAAGTCACCACACCACAACCTGAGGATGTGGAGGGAGGAGAGGTTCATGACATGGTTGAAATAATGACCACAACAGGTGAGTGTCTGAGACCACAGCTTCAGGTAATAGATGTATGCCTGCATATTTATAATACATGATATGTTTTATTCTTTTTAGGTGATGTGGATGTTGTGGAAGAAGAAACTCATTTCATAAGTGCAAGTGCACATGTCCTCATCGGGGAGATCATGGTGTGCAATCGTGTTTTAGAAAAAATAAAGGAAAACATCAACAAAAAATGAGGAACGTCATTGATGTTTTAGGCAGAATCTAACACACAAAAATTGTACTGTTTTGTTGAGGACTTTTTTTAATTTAATTCAAGTTTTAAAGAATTTTGAAGAATCACACAATGTGTCAACATGTGCTATCTGCCATCTCGGGATATCAAGGTACGTATTTTGGGGGTGCAACCCCTTCCTCGCAACTCAAGTAGGTGAGAGGAAAGGGTTGCACCCCCGAAACACGTCCATTGATCCCCCATGATGGGATCAGGAGGGAAATCCATATTTTCACTCCCAATTTGTGTGCATCTTCAAAATTTGGCTTTTACAGGGGTGACATCAGCCCATCTGATGAAGGCAAGATCAACACAGTTTTAACATACTAGTGTCTGATATTGTCTTCACTTTTTCAAAGTTAAACTTTGTAAGTTCCTGAGTTGTGTATGTTATGGTTTTAAACATGCCTGTTTAACCAAAAAAAGGATATTTATAATGTCAAACATAAAAATGTTATACACCAAAGATGTTGGTTTGTTCAAAAACCCTTTTCTAACGCACATGTGAATGTGCACAGAGTAAAAATTTTTATACTCAACAATGTGTGGCTTCTTCTTTCAATGCTCAATACCAGTTTTTGGAGTAAGTTTGTGTTTACAGTGATAATGGGGGTTATTTACTAAAGGCAAATCCACTTTGCATTACAAGTGCACTTTCAGTGCACTTGTAGTGCAAAGTGGATTTGCCTTTAGTAAATAACCCAAACAGTGCTCTAAAATTGGCCCCAACCAGGCCATTTTATGGACTCCAAACAATTAATTTGTAGTGCTGAAAAAGGATGATTATTTTTATCATTAATGCATTACATACATTAACAACAGACCCACAACATAATAGTTAGCTGAAGAAGAGATTGTCACCTTGTGAATCAAATAAATCACATTTGCACTTTTGAAGAAAATGTCCAAAAAGGAAAGCCCATTGGAGAACCTATAAGACAGCTAAAAGAAACACAAGCAGGAAATCAAATGAAATATTAGTTAATTTTAAAATAAAAATGTATTTTAAAAATGTTTTATACATTTGCTAACATAACAATTGCCCCCCTACCCGCAAAGTACTCCAGATATTTTTGTCTGACTTCGCAGGTGCTTTGGGGGGGCAGGCCAAAATGGCCAGCTTCGAGTGCCGGCAGGATTGCTTGATCTGGAAATCCCAACTGAGGCCACATAGTTCGTAGCATTTTTTCGTAGGAAATTGTGCAAAATGCAGCAGGCAAGCACTATTTGGCTCTTTTTATATTCTGCCATGTGTTTGGGTGTTAGAAATAGACGGAACTGGCTGGCCATTATGCCGAAAGCATTCTCCCCCACTCTTCTGGCTCTGGCCAGCCGGTAATTAAAAACCCTCTGGTCCAGGGTGAGGGTCCTCTTTGGAAATGGCCTCATGAGTTGGTCACCTAGCCCAAACGCTTCATCAGCGATGAACACAAACAGAAGACCAGCCACGTTGTCTTCCGCAGGTGGCAAGCCCAAGCCACCATTCTGGAGCCGTCTGTAAAACTCCATCTGGGCGATGACTCCACCATCCGACATCCTTACATTCTTCCCCACAATCACATACAGGAACTCGTATGTTGCCAACACCACCGCCAACATCACTATACTATTAAACCCCTTGTAATTATAATAGTATGACCCCGTGTTTGGGGGGTAGGACGATGTGGACGTGTTTAACATCGATTGCTCCTCCGCAGTTGGGAAAGTCCCACCGCTGGGCAAAGTGGGATGCCACAGTCTGCCATTCCTGTGGGGTTGAAGGAAACTGTGGAGTCAAACAAGAAAAGAAAAATTAGGACTTTTGCACATAAACATTAGACAGATTAGACACAAACATTCTTGACCAACATAAGTATAACATTTATTTTAAGGAGTATTTAAAGACATAAGTATAAGATCCACTTATCAGATTCCTCCTCCCCTCTGATGGCCCAGTGTAAAAATTTTATGGTGGGGGTGGGGGAGATGTTTTGGAAAGGTAACCCTCTCCACTTCATTGAGAGCTGAATGCATAAATAATGTGTGTTACTTTGGCCAGCCCCTCCTTACTTACACTATTGGCAGCCCACTGGACAGGTAAGAAGTGTCATAATACAAAAATATTAATACACACTGTCCAAACTGAAGCACAATTTTACATTCTACAATTACCTATTAAGATAATAGGAGAACAAAACTTTAAACAGTACCATTTGAAAGTATTCAGGCAGGCCCTTGAACTACATGCTTTGGTGAATTCATCCATAAATCTGACCACAAAAGAGATAGGTATAGTATGTATGGGTTTGGCAAAGTCAGCAGATAGAGGATTGGTATTGGTTGACTTAGCGGTTGGGAGGGAGGGAGGGTTCCAAATGAGTTTGGGCCCCCCAAAAAAAGCCTCTTGTACTATGGATGAATTTAAGGACAGAAATAACATTTGTACACATTTTAGGGGGTGCTTAGCGTAAAGCGCTACAATGGAGCTGACAAAATACATGTGACTAGGCTAGGTGTGTATGAGCCCAGGATAGCATACTGGGGAGATTAGTGAAGGCAAATATGCATGAAGGACAAAAAAGGAGCATTAAAAGCTTCCAGCATGCATGAGGACAAAGCGGACATTCACAGCATATTACAATCATGGTATTTAGGGAATGATGAAATAAATACATTAGCAAACATTAAATACATATAATGTGATGTTAAAGGATAAAACTCACCTTAATATAGTCCTTCTACACGACCTGTATTTGTACGACCGTGTGTATGCAAGACAAGTTTGAGCCAACATCTGTCGGAAAAAAATCCACGGTTTAGAAATTCCGATCGCGTGTACGCGGCATTCATGTATGTTTGTTTCAAAAGAGTCCAAAGGGTGCACATATACTTTCTTCCAACACAACCACACAAAAGATAAATATCTGGTGGTTCAAAGAAACAGATGGATATACAGTCCGCCCTGGGAATGTGAACCTAGCCCCAGACAAGGGTGGGGGAGGGGAGAAAGGTGATGGCGTGCTGAGCTTTCAAAAATCACAGGGATATATAAGGAGCCCTAACTAAAAGGAGAAAAAATATATACTTTACCAACCTTATTAATACATGCCTCATAATTATATGAA
This sequence comes from Lithobates clamitans, assembly GCA_037952925.1. Taxonomy (NCBI): domain Eukaryota; kingdom Metazoa; phylum Chordata; class Amphibia; order Anura; family Ranidae; genus Lithobates; species Lithobates clamitans. Next base: position 936,271 of record JBBGZY010001477.1, read on the forward strand.
TGTACCGTATTCTATATACATAGAGAAGAAACTCTTTCTTCGAGGGTGCCTTGGTTTGAATACAATTTGTGGAAGTATGTCATGTTTTTAAGGGAGCAATTGCATCCCCAATTCTGTCTTTTGACATTATATTTGTAATAAAAATCTTTTTTAATGATTATATAATGTATGTACCAGCATTTACTCAGAAAGGAGGTTTCAACATCTTTAAAGTCCCACCTTTTTCTCCTTCTTTTTAGAATACAAAAAAATATATGTACCTGAATTTGACTTGGTATCAGCTCTTACAATAGACAGCAAAGCTGAGACTGGGAGTCTGCATGAAAATGTGTTGACAAAGAACATGCAGATAGGAGAATAGGGCAGAGTGATTAAAATAATGACCTTATTAGACTGCTGTTGCTTTTTTGCTCTAACAGTAAAGCAACTCATACATGTGTGTGGCGATTTTCAATCAATTTACACTTTTGAGCCACCAGGAAATGCAACTATGACAGAAAGTAATAGTTAGAAAATAATCACTTGTGAGTTTAATCAACCGCCAGAGTTTAGTTCATTGTAAATGTACAGCTTCAGATTATTTTAAGATCGCATTGAAATAAAATCAGAACTGGAAAGAACTAAAGCAATTTTGTTGAAAACGATTTGATTATTTTCATCCTGTTTGATTGAGGCAATTTTGATCCTTTCAATCAGCATCAACACAACCATTTCTTGTCTTTGACAGTTTTGCAATTTCAAAATGGAATTAAAAGTTTGAACACTCTATTAAATTGCTATGATTATGACCAGCTTAAGTAGTGTCATCCACCTGGCTATGTTGAGTACTAGGTAGATGACTCCTGGAATAGATGGAGAGAAACACAAATCCTATGTGTCCAGCTCCCCATATGTATGTTATTCAGTGTATTTAGCTGTTTGTCTGGAATTCAGTTTTAAACTGTACTTCTAAATTCTGTTGATTTTTTTTGGTTAATTCAAAATTGAACGCTAGAAAAAAAAAATTGTAAATTTGAAATAAGTTAGGAAGGAAAAAACTCTCTGAGGATCTAAAAAAAAAAACGAATTGTTGCTCTACATAAAGATGGCCTAGGCTATAGGAAGATTGCTAAGACCCTGAAACTGAGATGCAGCATGGTGGCCAAGACCATACAGCAGTTTAACAGGACAGGTTCCACTCAGAACAGGCCTCGCCATGGTCGACCAAAAAAGTTGGGGGCACGTGCTCAGCGTCATATCCAGAGGTTGTCTTTGGGAAATAGACGTGTGAGTGCTGCTAGCATCGCTGCAGAGGTTGAAGGGGTGGGGGGTCAGCCTGTCAGTGCTCAGACCATACGCTGCATACTGCATCACATTGGTCTGCATTGCTGTCGTCCCAGAAGGAAGCCTCTTCTAAATATGATGCATAAGAAAGCCCGCAAACAGTTTGCTGAAGACAAGAAGATGAAGGACATGGATTACTGGAACCATGTCCTGTGGTCTGATGAGACCAAGATAAACTTATTTGGTTCAGATGGTGTCAAGCGTGTGTGGCAGAAACCAGTTGAGGAGTACAAAGACAAGTGTGTCTTGCCTACAGTCAAGCATGGTGGTGGGAGTGTCATGGTCTGGGGCTGCATGAGTGCTGCCGGCACTGGGGAGCTACAGTTCATTGAGGGAACCATGAATGCCAACATGTACTGTGACATACTGAAGCAGAGCATGATCCCCTCCCTTTAGAGACTGGGCAACAGGGCAGTATTCCAACATGATAACAACCCCAAACACACCTCCAAGACGACCACTGCCTTGCTAAAGAAGCTGAGGGTAAAGGTGATGGACTGGCCAAGCATGTGTCCAGACCTAAACCCTATTGAGCATCTCTGGGGCATCCTTAAACGGAAGGTGGAGGAGCGCAAGGTCTCTAACATCCACCAGCTCCGTGATGTCGTCATGGAGGAGTGGAAGAGGACTCCAGTGGCAAACTATGATGCTCTGGTGAATTCCATGCCTAAGAGGGTTAAGGCAGTGAAAATAATGGTGGCCACACAAAATATTGACACTTTGGGCCCAATTTGGACATTTTCACTTAGGGATGTATTAACTTTTGTTGCCAGCGGTTTAGACATTAACCGGTTACCGACCACCGCATGTACTTATACGTCGACAGAATGACACAGCTGCACAAATGGGCGTACCTGTACGTCCCTTTGAATAGGCCGCCGTGCCATCACGTGCGTGCCACCGGTGGCGCGCGCACCCGCCGCGAGCTCCGTGAGTAGGATCGCGGGTCCCGCAGACTCGATGTCCGCGGGGATACCCGTGATCATCTCACAGAGAGGAAGAAGAATGGGGAAATGCTATTGTAAACAAGCATTTCCCCGTTCTGCCTAGTGACACTGTCACTGATCACAGCTCCCTGTAATCGTGAGCGGTGATCAGTGATGTGTCACACGTAACCCCTCCCCCCCACAGTTATAATCACTCCCTAGGACACACTTAACCCCTACAGCGCCACCTAGTGTTAACCCCTTCACTGGCAGTCACATTTACACAGTAATCAATGCATTTTTAATCGCACTGATCGCTGTATAAATGTGAATGGTCCCAAAAATGTGTCAAAATTGTCAGATGTGTCCGCCATAATGTTGCAGTCACGATAAAAATCACTGATCGCCGCCATTACCAGTAAAAAAAAAAAATATTGATAAAAATGCCATAAAACTATTCCGTATTTTGTAGACGCTATAACTTTTGCGCAAACCAATCAATAAACATCATTACGATTTTTTTACCAATAATATGTAGAAGAATACGTATCGGCCTAAACTGAGGGAAAAAAAGTTTTTTATATATATATTTTTTGTTTATAGTGCAAAAAATAAAAACCGCAGAGGTCAAGGTCGACGCAGTGCCGAATCTCAAAAAGTGCTCTGGTGTTTGGCCAGCCAAATGGTGCGGGGCTGAAGTGGTTAATGGCTGTGTCTTGAGTTATTTAGGGGACAGCAAATATACACTGTTATACAAACTGTACACTCACTACTTTACCTTGTAGAAAAGTGTAATTTCTTCAGTGTTGTCACATGAAAAGATAGAATAAAATATTACAAAAATGTGAGGGGTGTACTCACTTTTGTGAGATACTGTATATATTAATACACCACCTGAATTGTAATAGAAACAGTACACCACGGAATGCATTGTAGATATAGGCTACACTGAATGCAGAGTATATATATTATATATAAATATATATATATATATTTTAATACGCTGCCTGCACTGACTGAATATAGAGTAAACACTGAATATATATTCTATGCTAAGTTCCGAATATATATATATATATATATATATATATATATATATATATACACACAGTCAGGTCCATAAATATTGGGACAATAGTTCACAATTCTAATCTTTTTGGCTCTATACACCACCACAGCGGATTTGAAATGAAACAAACAAGATGTGCTTTAACTGCAGACTTAGCTTTAATTTGAGGGTATTTACAACCAAATCAGGTGAACGTTGTAGGAATTACAACAGTTTGTATATGTGCCTCCCACTTTTTAAGGGACCAAAAGTAATGGGACAGAGTAACAATCATCTATCAAACTTTCAGTTTTTAATACTTGGTTTCAAATCCTTTGCAGTCAATTACAGCCTGAAGTCTGGAACGCATAGACATCACCAGACGCTGGGTTTCATCCAAGGTGATGCTCTGCCAGGCCTCTACTGCAACTGTCTTCAGTTCCTGCTTGTTCTTGGGGCATTTTCTTTGAAATGCATGCTCAATTGGATTCAGGACAGGTGACTGACTTGACCATTGCATAACATTCCTTTTCTTTCAAGAGTTAAAAAACTCTTTGGTTGCTTTCGCAGTATGCTTTGGGTCATTGTCCATCTGCACTGTGAAGCGCCGTCCAATGAGTTCTGAAGCATTTTGCTGAATATGAGCAGATAATATTGCCTGAAACACTTCAGAATTCATCCTGCTGCTTTTGTCAGCAATCACATTATCAATAAATACAAGAGAACCAGTTCCATTGGCATACATGCCCACTCCATGATGCTACCACCACTATGCTTCACTGATGAGGTGGTATGCTTTGGATCATTAGCAGTTCCTTTCCTTCTCCATACTCTTCTCTTCCCATCACTCTGGTACAAGGTGATCTTGGTCTCATCTGTCCATAGGATGTTGTTCTAAAACTGTGAAGGCTTTTTTAGATGTTGTTTGGCAAACTCGAATCTGGCCTTTCTGTTTTTGAGGCTCACCAATGGTTTACATCTTGTGGTGAACCCTCTGTATTCACTCTGGTAAAGTCTTCTCTTGATTGTTGACTTTAACACACATCCACCTACCTCCTGGAGAGTGTTCTTGATCTGGCCAACTGTTGTGAAGGTTGTTTTCTTCACCAGGGAAAGAATTCTTCGGTCATCCACCACAGTTGTTTTCTGTGGTCTTCCAGGTCTTTTGGTGTTGCTGAGCTCACCGGTGCGTTCTTTCTTTTTAAGCATGTTCCAAACAGTTGATTTGGCCAGACCTAATGTTTTTGCTATCTCTCTGATGGGTTTGTTTTGTTTTTTCAGCCTAATGATGGCTTGCTTTACTGATAGTGACAGCTCTTTGGATCTCATATTGAGAGTTGACAGCAACAGATTCCAAATGCAAATAGCACACTTGAAATGAACTCTGGACCTTTTATCTGCTCCTTGTAAATGGGATAATGAGGGAATAACACACACTTGGCCATGGAACAGCTGAGCAGCAAATTGTCCTATTACTTTTGGTCCCTCAAAAAGTGTGAGGCACATATATAAACTGTTGTAATTCCTATACCGTTCACCTGATTTGTATGTAAATACCCTCAAATTAAAGGTGAAAGTCTGCAGTTAAAGCACATCTTGTTCGTTTCATTTCAAACACATTGTGGTGGTGTATAAAGCTAAAAAGATTAGAATTGTATCGATGTCCCAATATTTATGGACCTGACCGTATATATCAAATACACTGCCACTAACTGAATAAACTGCCTGCTTAATCTAACTCAAGCTATCTCTCTGTCCCACCAACAACACTACACACGGCCGCTATGTAAGCAGCCTTATATAGTGTGGGGCGTGGACTTAGTCCCCTTGAGCCCCCTGAGCCATAATTTGGCCAATTATGGCTCTCTCAGCAGAGCGCGCTGTGATTGGCCAAAGCATGCAGGTCAGGTGCATGCTTTGGCCGATCATCATACAGCAATGAACTGCAATCTCGTAGTGCATTATGGGGCGTTCCGCTGCGCTCTAATTTCCTGCATAACGCCCCATAATGTTCGCTATTTGGTGAAAGGGCGAACACCTGGTGTTCGAGTCAAACTTATGTTCAACCCAAACATCAAACTCATCCATATTCCTGTGTGGAGAACTTCTTCACTTCCTAACATGTCATTGGAAGAGGAAGAAACAGAGCATGCCTTTCTAACAGGGAGATATGGCAAAAACAATACTTTTTGATAGAGTGGGAAAAGGTTAGTGGTTCTCTTTAAATAATCACCGTCTTTGTTCCTCACTTCTTGCCTCAGTGATAAGGTTCTTCAGGAGAGAGGCACTGTATCTAAAACGTAACCAACGTTTTCTGGTTTTAGTTCCTGAACACTCTTTTCTATGATCCTAGTCCTTGCTTCAGGCCACCTAAACTACGATATCTTGAGAACCGAAACCTCAACTTTATATCTGATTGTTAGAGGCAGAATACATTTTGATTTGTTGGTTGTCCAAAAAGGCTGCAGTTTTCCTTAAAGTGTAAGTCAGGGCAAAATAATAAAATATCCTAGAGTTGAGCTTTAAAATGAAAAGACTATTTTAAATAAAATAATACTTTATGGATGTCTTTAAGCTATAGCTTTGGTCTCCAGGTATGAAATTTCAGGCACTGTTCAAAAATTTTTGTCCAACCCTGTGCCCACCTTCTCTATACCATTGTGATGACTGATGGTACTGCTTACATAATGAAGCTCCTATGACATAATTGGAGCTGAAATTATGTTCCTGGTTTAGAGCTACTGTGGTGTGACATGTCAAGAAATGGGAAAGACAAAAACTGGTCTGATTTCCTTGAACCTTTCCGCGAGGGCTTGAATGCATGGGTACCTCATAAAAAGCAGTTATTCGTAATATAAAATGAGGCAGGTTTTAACAGAAGTAGGGCTTAGTGGTGTTTTCTTTAGAGACCCTGTCATTTCTCTGAGAAAAAAAAATAATGTAACTTCATTGCAATAGAAGAAGTATTGTACTCACCTCTCTTGCAGCCTGTATCTCCTATCTTCCCACCATTTCAGCGCTGCAGCCTCCATAAGATTTCTTAGCATTTATTATTTCCAGGATGTCGAATGCCTTTGTCCCCTTGCTGCACACTTTGATTCCACCCCCCCAACATCACTGGCTTAGGGGCAGGAGGATGAAACCAGGGCTCATGGTGGGGGGACACAGATATCTGACAGTTTGAAAAGTGCTCAAAGTCAAAGAGCTTTTACAAAGGCTGCAGTGCTGAAATGGGGTAAAGGTAGAAGACATGAGCCACCAAAGAGGCAGGTATGTGAGATCTTCTTTGTAGGGTACTTGTGCTACGATTTTATTTAGAAACTGAAGGGTCTCTTTTAGAAAACCTTAGATGGATCGATTCCAGGGATATTAAGCAAGCCTTCCAGCATATTGGCAATGAGATAAATGTGAGGCATGCAGTTTGATATGAAATGAATTATACAATATCAAGCTGTTTCTAACAGACATTTTGCACCAATCTGAAGGAGCCTGAAAACATTAATTGGAATTCCCCTTTGCAGCTGCAAGCTCAAAATGACCCCTAGGGCTCGGGCATGTGCTGTACTACAGCCAAAAGTGTAATATATGCTGGCAGCCTATGTAGGAGGTTGGTAAATTGTCCAAGGTCAAACACATTTTATACTCCAGGAGGTCCAATAAATTTTCCTAAGCATGTTGATGCTCCTATGCAATTAGAGGAGTTGGAATCTATGTAGGTGTTTATAAAAAAAAAAACAAACATGTGATTTTCAAGTTAGCTCCATGCCGTATCAATATCTGTCTTTACCAGTTTGAAAGAAGCATCATGTCAATAGTTTGAGTTGCTGAAGCACCCTGCTCCATCCACTACCTGAAATAGTGACCATACAGGTAGGGCTATGCCCACTAGTGAAAGACCATTTCATGCCATATTCTACATACACATGTATGCAATTATCATTTAAACATACACGTTTATGTGAATAGCAGGCATGCCATGATCCTCTATTTCCTTAAGGGAACATTAGACTATTGATAAAAAAAGTTGTAATGTTTTGCCAAGATCATTGCTCTTCCAGTGTTCTGTTCAGTTACCAGAAACAAAGAGAAATACCCTGGAGCTTGTTACTCAGATCCATTCCTCCCAAGTGACACCACTGGTGCTTGGGGATTGACCACTTAGTCCCCCAGTACTGTCACTCGGGAGACAGAGAAGGAGTTGTCATCTCTACTTATCAGCCAAACATGGACAAGGCACAAGGCAAAGGTTCACTCTAAAGAAAACTGATGAATAAAGAGTTAAGTAAGCTACTTTGCTGACCTTTATCTCAAACCAATATTTTCTGAGACTCTGACTCAAAATAAATATGCAAAAACTGAATTCATGGTAAAGACTATGGGGTTATTTACTAAAGCTGGAGAGTGCTGGTACAACTGTGAAACCAATAGAAACCATTCAGCTTCCATGTTTTATTGCCAAAGCTTAATTAAACAAGCTGAAGTTAGACGCTGATTGGCTACCATGCACAGCTGCACTAGATTCTTAGTGCTCCAGTTTTATTAAATCCCCATATGCATCTGTTCAGCTTACTCATTCCAGGACAGAAAATATAGTAGCTGAAGAGCATGATTGCCAGCAAATCGGCATTATGTGGAAGTTTAGGAATGGCAGCTTACACATCTCTCTCATAACAAGTTACCTTTAACAATGGAGGCAAGGCCGCTGAATCTCTTTCCAGGGTATTTAATACTTTAGAACCTTAATGTGGGAAGTTTCTCTTTATGCCCCCCTGCCTGCAACCACAGGTCCCAGAAGGCTGCAGGACCATTCACAAAGTGCAGTGCAGGAGGCAGCTGACTTTAAACTGGAAAAGTTTCCGCAGCCAATGCTCTTCCCCCAATGTCTGTATGTGCAAATACGCTTGCATGAGCGTATTACAGCAAAACTGACACTGGGGGACATCTGACAATATACACTAATAAAAATTTCCACAACATCCCCTCCTATTTGTCATATGCTCCCATGTGTCCCTTGATGAATCTTGCTCTTTTTATACCTGCAAATGAATCTGTCCTTGCAGTCCATTTGAGTACACAGCTTGACTTGACAGCTAGACTCTTGTTTTTCAAGAGTGATGACTTAGAGGAGGACATGAAAGCCGTTTGGTCTGGCATCCTCTGTGTCTTGTATGTGGGTTGGGCATCGGGGCGTCTCATCTCAGCGACAAAGATGTGGTCGTCTGCTCGGGCTCTGTTCACTCGTCCAATCAGGCAACAGTAGCACCTCATCACGGCATATAGAAGGAATAGAAACAAAAACAACATGAGTATATATACCTCTACATCCTTCAACCATGATCTGCTGAAAAATAAAAAAATCCCCAAAGGTTCTCAGACCCTTAAAAGGATTCCAACCTTCACTAGCTATAGCTCTGGCTTTGCAGGCATCTAACCTTATCCATATGGGCCTGAGCTTTGTCACTAGTATCCCTGATCCAGGTACAACAATCTTCACCTATGAATTCACAGAAACCCCCTTGGATGCCAAGAGATAATCAGGGGCCATCTTTTAATAGAAGGGTCTTGATCTGCCGTTGTTCCTGTGGGATCTTCCTTCTAGCTTCAACAGTTACACTGAACATCTCATCCACACTGAATGAGAAATTGTTCAATCGTTTCATAAGCTCAAGCCCCCACCCTGTGCAAGCAGGAAACCATGCACACACCTGGTCAGGGTTGGTGAACAATTCCCTTCTAGCTGTTCCTGCCATTCTTACCTTCTCTCGCACCATCAGATCCTCACGATCGGCTGCAACATAAGATGCTGGAACGAGTTTCACCCGGACACATGAACCTCTTGCATTGGGGGAATTACCTTATAAGCTGTAGACCCACATAAATACCAAACTAAAGTTGAACCGCACTTGTGGGCTACCTAGTTGACCTGATACCCAAACTGGCAAGAACCAGAGCTATTGTTAAAACTATAACTAATTTTGCCCTCGAGAAATGTAAGTTCTATTGACAAGTGTCTGTTTGGAGTTTTTTTACCAGTTTGTCAAAACTCCTCATACCAATATGAACACCATATATAGCATGTACCACTGTCATTGCTGGTGTACTAAAGCTCTGTGGCGATTCAGAGTAGATCCAGCAATTGGTTCTGTTCGTTTTCTTAGCTAGTTGGAGAATACACCAAGCTAAAAATATAAATAAACAAAAATACTCCTCATCCCTTGGTGTAGTTGAGCAGCTTCTTGCAGTGGCTAGCATAGATCCAGTTGTCTCGTTCCTCAAGCTTCTTTACAATGACCCAGTCACCTGGTTGGAAAGAAAGTAAATTGTTATTGTGTCAGGGTCCAGGAGGGACTCGTGAACCCTGTGGTGGACCTTTTAAGTTCACGTTACAGTGACTGCACCTACCCCATCAGCTGAGAATGTAGGCGACAGCTGCTGAGGAAAGTACAACTTTGTTTTCGATTGACCTCCAAACAAACCTCATATGGCGATAACCCAGACATGTAGGAACTGAATGACTGTGGTCACTGCATAACATGTGCGTGGCTTATCATCTAGGGTGTAATACCTGGAACCATTAATATAAACGTTCTTAGCATCTGGGATGGGAGCTTCCTTCACCGGACTGCTGCTTGCTGATTCAAATTCCATAAAAGAAAGACAGTCGTGGAACATGTCATCCTACTTTGTCACAAACTTGGTCAGAATAATGCCCTGTACACACGGTCAGATTTTCCGACGGAAAATGTGTGATAGGACCTTGTTAACGGAAATTCAGACTGTGTGTAGGCTCCATCACACATTTTCCATCGGATTTTCCGACACATAAAGTTTGAGAGCAGGCTATAAAATTTTCCGACAACAAAATCCGTTGTCGGAATTTCCGATCGTGTGTACACAAATCCGACGCACAAAGTGCCACGCATGCTCAGAATAAATAAAGAGATGAAAGCTATTGGCTACTGCCCCGTTTATAGTCCCGACGTACGTGTTTTATCGTGTTAAATCAGAATGATCGGATTTTCTGACAACTTTGTGTGACCGTTTGAGCCAACATTCGTCTGAAAAAATCCTAGGATTTTGTTGTCAGAATGTCCGATCAATGTCCGACCGTGTGTACGGGGCATTAGAGTGGTTAGTATTATTAGTGTGAAAATTGTCATTCTTACCTTTATCCCCCCATTTTCTTCCTCATTACAAATAAACAATGAAACAATGAAACAGCCTATTATACTTTTACCTTCTTTTAGGCGTGTGTATTTATGCATGTGTACATCTATCTACATACACCTGCTTTCTATGTACATACACTTTCAGAAACTCCCGGGACCTGAGAAAAATGCTTATAAACAAAAGTTATTACTCTATCCTTCATCTTTAACCTGCAAAGAATGGCAAACAATTCAACATTCATGTACATTGGTAAATTGTCACTGACAATCCTCAAAAGCGACAACAAGGAAACCCTCTGTAACTCCTAGTTTCACGTACCTACAAAAATACAACAGCCGTGACACGTAGGAGGGCTGCCGTGGTGGGTTCTAACATATTCATGTTACTACATACAAACAATGAGAAGACTAATGCCCTGTACACACGGTCGGAAATGTGCGATCGGAGCTTGTTGTCGGAAATTCCGATCGTGTGTGGGCTCCATCTGACTTTTTCCATCGGATTTTCTGACACACAAAGTTTGAGAGCAGGCTATAAAATTTTCCGACAACAAAATCCGATCGCGTCAATTCCTACCGTGTGTGGACAATTCCGATGCACAAAGTGCCACATATGCTCAGACTAAATTCTGAGACGGAACTGCTCGGTCTGGTAAAATTAGCGTTCGGAATGGATATAGCACTTTCGTCATGCTGCAATGTTTTAAATTGTTTAATGCAGCGCACTCTCTTCTTCTTTATAATGCTAGAAGAATGAAGTTTTTTGCAGCTCATATTCACACAGAGTTCTCACAAACTTCTTTGTTTATTATTTCTCGTGATTTCATCAATATAATATTTTTGGTTGATATGTGTGAATGCGCTACTCCCGTAATTTACCACCACCTGCAGTGCTGTTTAACTATTACTCATAAATATTTCATGTGCATGAAATTTTAAACTTTAAATCAATAGACCATATAACCATTCAATACATATACATAAAACGAAAAGTCCTTCAAACGTGCTGCAAAATCTTGTAACCATTAACGTGACTGGCGTGCTCCTATATTGCTTCAATGTTCATATGTGACTGAGTGGGACCCTCCACCATTCAGATTGGCCACTCACCAGATACTTCACTAGGGATACGCCTTTGGTTCATTCAAGGGATAACCACTCCACCTAGGCACCACTTCTCACCGGCTAAAACATGGACTCTAATGCTCCTCATAGGAAAGCATAGGGACAAAAGGCGATCATAGCGCAATATGTTTGAACCATTTATTTTAAAATACAAAGTGTAAAATAATCACTCACATTAAAAAGTGCCCTCGAGCTGGCACGAAGCTTATCCAGCAGTTACGGACAGGTAAATGGCTATCAGCATGGTCCGACTGATGGTAATGTGCGGCCTCCACGCTCGGCTTGCGCTCCAAGCCTCGTTACCGTTCTCGTCCGGTCACGTGATGCAAAAACTCTCCCAGCAGCCTCTACGCGTTTCGCATCATCAAATGCGTCATCAGGAAGCTGCTGTTTGATTGGTGCACGCTCTATTTATACTACATATGGCCGGAAGTGTGTATTCCGCCATTTTAACTAAGGTAATATTCCCATCTGTGACTTCCTTTCCATTATCGCCATTTTGACTAAGGGCTGTTCCCTTTTTTCCTATCCTGCACTTGTATAGCTATTTCCCCTTTACATTTGCTTAGTTTATATCTAAATATTTAAACATAAATCCTGACCCATCTATATCTGCTGGAGAGGCTTTTACAATGTCTAAAACATATTACACATTTTCAAACTCTATTGTATATTTTACCCATTCCGCCCTAACCGTACATCCATATAAATATGGGACAGCAAAGAAATCCATTTTTTGTTGGAAAATTCCCCAAAAATTCCAACAAAAAATGGAAAAAAAAGTTTGTTTATATGTATATATCATCCATATAGAAGAGTTTTTAACCAGATGGAAGAAGTAAGTTCAGTATATATACTATATATTTTTCACCCTTGAGGGCTAGCATCAGTGACTTCTGTGCTTTTTATTAAGGTAGTGACTTGATGTGCTCTCCCCCCAGTGCTCCCCCACTCACCAGAAATAATCACCTCTGCAGGGGTACCGAGCGACAGAGTGGGTGCCTTAGGGTGGTTGGTGATCTCTCCGGTTGTGCTGCTCTTCCTCTGATTAATGCGATCCTTACGATTATTCCAGGGTAAGGTATGTGCTCCAAAGTAACCAGATTACTACATACCACCTTTGTCTGTTAAACTCTCCGGAAATCCAGAGACAAGAGAAACGCAAGGAGGCTTCCTTCGTGAAGTATGTCAAGTATTTATTGCACAAAAGCTAAAAACAGTCCACATTAGCAAGTCTCAATGAAGAAAAATATGAAACCGGCACCGCTGTATGCAAGGATGGGACCAGAAGCGAGCTGTAAGCGTGCAGCGGACACCTTGCGCTCCAGCCTTAACTTCCGGGTATGACGTGTGAGCGTGACTCCACCTTACGTGTTTCGTCATAGGACGTTTTCAAAGACTGGGGGGAGAGCACATCAAGTCACTACCTGAATAAAAAGCACAGAAGTCACTGATGCTAGCCCTCAAGGGTGAAAAATATATAGTATATATACTAAACTTACTTCTTCCATCTGGTTAAAAACTCTTCTATATGGATGATATATACATATAAACAAACTTTTTAGAAATGAACCATCACCAGCTTTGATATATAAGATATTGGAAACTATTTTTTGTGCATGATATTTGTGGGACTGCTATATGCATTGTACTTTATGCTCAGGGAGTGTTTTATCTTACATTTTACTCCATCAAGTTTCTTACACTTTACTTTATTTTTAGCAGGCGCTTACTGTCACAATACTTTTGAATATTGGGGTTATTCACTACCTAATTTAATATTTCACTTATAATTTGGGACTGGTCTAACAGATATTTTACTGACACTTTTAATTCATTGATGTTTTCTTACTTAATCTAAAAAAATTGTTTTGTTTTTTGGCGCCATTTTGTCCCAAAACTTTTGAACTTAGGGGTTTATTTTTATTTTTATCTATTTTTATCTATTGTATAGATTTGGTTTACTTTAGTGAGCACATGAATACACGGTAGACCATAACTTTTCACTGGGGTGTTCTTCACAATATTTTATCCAGCATCAATTAATACTTTTTGCATCATAGGTGTTTTATTTTATTACTTTATAATTTTTCCGGCCTTCTCATATTATAGGGTTTTTCTTCTTGAGACCGCAACGCGACACTTAGTGATGGAGTTCCTACATATCATAAACATTTGTACTTAATGTATAGTTTATAACATTTGTACTGCTAATCAATTAATACAGAGGGCAGCGCCATTTCTATCTCCTTATCATTTATCTGATCTTGTGTTTTATCTATCTTTTTTTTTTTTTTTACTCCAGAATATTTTTGGGTGTGTTTTGTGTGTCAAGTTACCACAACACCATTATTATCTTGTATTATTTATTAATCTCAAGGAGATTGGTGTTGGTGTCTCTTGTTAATTTCACATTGTATTTTTGAAATGTACCTGCCTCCCCACAAACAAACTGTCCTTTTTGAAGGAAAACACACATAGGCAAGTATAATTGTAAAAAAAAATCCTTTATTAAGGGCTCATAACCAAAGAGGGAGGCAACACTGGATAAACTGCAGAAATTGGCGAAGCCTTTGGCCCCCAGGGCACACATCAACTATTTTACTGCAAAATTTGTGGCCTGAGGAGTCCATATCTAAGGGAGTACAATCTGGTCCAGAAGTCCAAGAGATCATGAACAGCAGCAGATGACATGTATGTCCCCAGGCTGTGGTCATACAAGAGCCTGCATCTTTTGCCAGACCAGACTGAACCCAGGCCATCACTCTCTGGTCTTCCTTACACGCTTCCTTCCTGGCTGTGGCTCTGGTTTTGGAGGTGTGGCAGGAGGAGGAGTAGGACCTGGAGGAAGAGGAGGAGGACCATGGGAGAGCTCACACATGTGGCTTTGGCATGTGAGTTGGCCCCTCAACCCCTTATTTAGTTCTTCTAAAATGATAAACTCACATAAGAGGCGTTGGCCCTCCTCCATTTGCAGCATTTTGCATGCTGTTAGGTCAGCAAAATCCTCTTCAACATTGTGGGGTGTTCTGAGAGCCTCAGTAGCCATCCAAAATAGGCCAATTGCAGCCTCCACCAGGTTACTCCTCTTCCTGCCACTTTTTCTTTCAAGGCGGAGGGGAGGGACCTTGGTATCGGGCAGCCTACTTGGCCTGGCCACCTCCTGGCTGAGACTTTCCTATGTATGAAAAAGGGACATTGTTTTAGTTTTTGGTTAATCAATCACAATCAGAAATTAGTACTCCAAACTAACATATATTTAACATCATTAATTAAACAACCAGAAATATTTAGAAGAATGCTATACCAGGCTCAAGCTGGGCTCCTCCACATGTTGCTGCCTGGAAGGCCCAGGTTGGACGTCAGAAGCCTCAGCTGGGGGGAAAGGAAGCGTGGAAGGAAGACTGGAGAGTTCTGGCCTGGGTTCAGTCTGGCCTGCCAGAAAATGCAATCTGTCATAGTACCACAGCCTGGGGACATAAATGGCATCTGCTGCCACTGATCTCAGGGTATCCTGGACCTTCTTGCGCTCCCTTTGATAAGAGCTCCTCATGCCACCAATTAGAGCCTTCAAATAGGTGATGTCTGCCGCGGGGATCACCGGCTTCGCAAATTCAAGCAATTTATCCAGCGCTGGCTTCCTCTTTGTTTGATTCTTATAATGTGGGTGGTTTACCTGCCACAGACAGGGCAGCTCCCTGAACATATCTAGGAATATGGTGATAAAGTCCAGATCCTTCAATATATCCATTTTAATCTTGTCCCAATATAGGCCTCAATCTATAAGCAGTATAGGCCCAAGTTTAAATGTTAAACGTTTAAATGTTATCATGATCGGCGCTTCCAATACTCCTTCCTCCGCTCACAGATCGTACGTACTACGCACATGTGTTACGCTTTATATACACTGCGCATGCATAAAACTCCGCTCGTCCCTTCTCATTCAGCGCAGTGGGGAAGAGCACATGGCGGAGACATAGCAGGTGTCTGATAATTACAACAATGAGGAGGAGGAAAGCCCGGAGCCAGAAACGTCTGGATCCCTGAGGAGATGATTTAAGGCATCAAATATGTCCTTTGTTGAGATGGTGGAGATGGTCGACATACTGAAGAGGGCCGACTATGATGGGAAGTATGGACCTTACCCCAACCCCAATGTCAGAAAGGCCAAGATCATGGCGAACCTTGTCAAGAGTCTGCACAGAAATTTTGGGGTACGGCGATCCAAGGATCAACTCAGGAAACGGTGGTCGGACCTCAAATTAAGGGAGCATGATCAGTATAGAAGGATCAGGAGAGTGCTGCAAAAAAGTAAGTAGTTGTCCTGTATTCCTAGTCTTTATTTATATTTTGTTTGTGCTGCTCCATATGCTTTTCTTTACTGTTGTACAGTTTAAAATGGCAACTTTCATGTTCATGGGCACATTATTCTTTCGTAGGAAACATTGTTAGTTCGGCCTATAAAACACCATGTTTTCTCCAGATGCAGTTCAATACATTTTTTTCTGGCCTACTTCTCTTAAAATAATTTTGGTGTCTAGATGGGTATGTAACTAGAATGAAATGCAAACTAGATTCTGTGTAAGGAGAGGACACTCAGCAGCTGTTTACACATCTGGACGCTGTAGCACTAGTGTGGGACACAAGAACACCCTTTTTATTAGGAGGCCCACACAGGTGCTCCAGTGTATACTATAGGTGTGACTCCATCTGTGTAGCTTGTACAAAACAGGTGAGTATTCAAGCTTAACAAAGGAAAACAATATTTCTTCATCTTGGAACTCTGCCAAAACAGACAATTGTACCCCACTTCCAAGCAATGTTTCATATTCCTATTTCTGCCATCAAATATCTGTGTGCTAAGTAGACCTATTTTTTTTTACATAGGGGAGAAAAGACTCGGAGGACACCACTCATCAGAGGAGACCATAGACCCCCCACCTCAGGAAGAAGGGGAAATCCCACAAAGCCAAGCAGAGGAGGAGGAGGGAGACGTGGTGGAAATTTTCACCACAACAGGTGAGTGTCTGCGACCACAGGCTCAGGTAAGAGATGGATGCCGGCATATTTATAATACCTGGTGTGTTTTCGTTTCTATATTTTTAGGTGATCATGATGTTGTGGAAGAAGGTCATTTCACCAGTGAAAGTGCCCAGATCCTGATCTGGGAGATCGTGGGGTGTAATAGGGACAATGATGTTCAAAACAAAATGAACAACATCATTGATGTTTTAGGGCGAATTTAAAACCCCTCGAAATCCCAAATTATTTCAGTTTTTTTGTCCAGAAAATTTTTGGAAGTTTTTTAAACATATTCTCGAAAAGCCAAATTTTGAAGATGCACACAGTGTGTCAACATGTGCTATCTGCCATCACGGGAGATCAATGTATGCGTTTTGGTGGTTCAACCCCTTCCTCAATAATAAAGTAGCTGAGAGGAATGGGTTGCACCCACAAAACACATCCCTTGATTCCCCATGATGGCAGCTAGCACATGTTGACATTTAGCAATTTGTGTGCATCTTCAAAATTTGTCTTTTCCAGGGGTGACATCTGAACGCAATATCAAACACAGTTTATAAATACTCATGTCTGATATTGCCTTCAATTTCGAAAAAAAGTTGAACCTTGTAAGTTCCAGATTTGTGTATTTCTTGTTGGTTTTAAACATGCCTGTTTTACCTTAAAAGGACATTTCTACTTTTATTAATGTGACCTAAAAATTTGTTATACAACAAACATGTTGGTTTGTTTTAAAAAACTTTTATAAATGTACATGTGATTGTGCTTGTATTAAAAAGATTGATGATCAACAATGTGTGGCTTCTTCTTTCAATGCTCATAAACATTTTTTGTGGTAAAATTGATGTTTTCAGTGACAATGGGGGTTATTTCCTAAGGGCAAATCCACTTTGCACTACAAGTGCAGTTTCAGTGCAGTCTCAACTTGTAGTGCAAAGTGTCTTTGCCTTTAGTAAATAACACCCAACAGTGCTTTCTAATTTGACACAATCACGCCATTTTCAGGACTCCCCAAATTTCAGTCATGGTCAGCTAAAAGAAACACAAGCAGTAAATGTAAGCAAATATTTGTTCAGTTCAATATCTCAGACATTGTCTGGCATATTGATGGCCCCCCTACCCGCAAAGTATTCCATGTATCTTAGACGGACCTCGCGTTCACTCAGGGGGCAAGCCAGCACGGCCAGCTTCAAGTGCCATCAGGGTTGGTTCATTTAGATTAATTCCGGCTTCAGGCCCAACTGAGCCAGCATAGTTCACAGAATTTCTCCTTAAAACGTTGTGGAGAACACAGCAAGGCAGGATGATGTGATTGAGTTCATACTCCGCCATGTGTATCGGTGTAAGAAATAGGCGGAACCAGCTGGCCATTATTCCAAACGTGTTCTCCACCATTCTTCTGGCTCTGGACAGCCGGTAATTAAAAACCCTCTGGTCTGGGGTGAGGGTCCTAATAGGGAATGGCCGCATAAGATGGTCCCCCAGCGCAAACGTTTCATCCGGAACGAAGACGAATGGGAGTCCTTCCGCATTGTCTTCTGGAGGTGGCAAGTCCAAGCTACCATTCTGGAGACGCCTGTAGAACTCCATGTGGGCGATGACTCCACCATCTGACATCCGGCCATTCTTCCCCACGTCCACATACAGGAACTCTTAAGTAGCCAACAGCACCGCCAAGATCACAATACTATTGAACCTCTTGTAGTTGTAATAGTATGACCCAGAGTTGGGTGGTGGGATGATGTGGACGTGTTTCCCATCAATTGCACCTCCGCAGTTAGGAAAGTCCCACCGCTGGGCAAAGTAGGATGCCACAGTCTGCCATTCCTGTGGGTTGGAAGGAAACTGTGTAATCATTTTGCAGATAAACATGGAAAGCAGATTAGACACAAACATTCTTGGCCAACATCAGCATTACATTTTTTTAGGGCGTATTTAAAGACAAAGGTATAAGGTCCACCTATCAGATCCCCCCCCCCTCTCATAGGCCATTTAAATAAATTTATGGGGCGGAGATGTTTTGGCCAGGTAACCCTCTCCACTTCATTGAGAGATGAATGCCTAAATAATGTGTGTTACTTTGGCCAGCCCCTCCTTACTTACACTATTGGCAGCCCACTGGACAGGTAAGAAGTGTCATAATACAAAGATATAAATACACACTGTACACATTTTAGCACATTTTTACATTCTGCTATTACCTATCAAGATAATAATAGGATACAAAAACTTTGAACATCACCATTTGAAAGTATTCAGGCAGGCCCTTGCACCACATGCTTTGGGGAATTCATCCATAAATCTGACCACAAAAGAGGTGGGTATATAGTGTGTATGGGTTTGGCAAAGTCAGCACATAGAGGATTGAGGATAGATAGAGGATTGGTATCAGGTGAGTTAGCAGTTGGGGGGAGGGAGGGTTCCAAGTGATTTTGGGACCCCAAAAAAAGCCTCTGGCACTCTGCCAGAATTTAAAGCACACATCACAATTTTCAACATTTTAGGGGGTATTTAGGGTAAAGCACTACTATGGAGCTGACAAAATACATTGTTAAGTGACTACACCAGGAGAATATAGGCCCAGGAGAGCATGCTGGGGAGGTAAGTGAAGGTAAATATGTATGAAGGACAAAAAAAAAAATACATAATAATCCAGCATGCATGAGGACAAAGGGGACATTCACAGCATATTACAATCATGGTAATTAGGGAATGAGGAAAGAAATACAATATATTATCAAACATTAAATACAATAAAATGTGATGTAAAAGGATAAAAATCTTACCTTCATATACTGCTTCTGCAGGATAATGACCCCCAGAGCCCGGGGGGAGATGCCTGTCAAGAACTTGAGGTCCTGCAGGCTTCTCCCCGTCGCCAAGTACCGCAGGGTGGTGATGAGCCTCTGCTCCGGAGTGATGGCTTGCCACATGCAGGTATCCTGCCTGCTGATATAGGGAGTCAGCAAAGCCAACAAACGGTGAAATACGGGGTTCGTCATCTGGAGAAAGTTCCTGAAATCATCAGGATTATTCTCATGGATCTCACGGAGCAAAGGCATGTGACAGAACTGGTCACGCTGGAGCAACCAATTCTTGGTCCATGAACTCCTCCCCATCCTGTTCATAGACTGGGCTTGTGTCAAAGTAAGGACCCCAACACCAAGCCCCTGTACAGCATGAACTCTACGATGAGTATGTATACGCAACATGGCTAGAAAACGGTTGGCTGGTCAGAACGAAGTAACAGAACGCACTGAAGAACAGCAAGGCCTGTGAAGAGCGACCTGAAAATCAGTAACGAACAAACAAGAACACAATGATAAATCAATGGTAATTCGCTGCACGCACTGAAGACCAGATACAAACCCACAAGCACAAACTGAACAGCAGAAATACGATCTGAAAACCACAAGTCTGAAAAAGCGCAAATCGTCTCTCACCAAACTTTTACTAACACGAGATTAGCAAAAGGAGCCCAAAGGGTGCCACACTTGGTACTGAACTGCCCTTTTATAGTCTCGTCGTACGTGGTGTACATGACCGCGTTCTTGGCGTTCGGAAATTCAGACAACTTTGTGCGACCGTGTGTATGCAAAACAAGTTTCAGTTATCTTCCGTCGAAAAAAAAACATGGATTTTGTTGTCGGAATGTCCGATCAATGTCCGACCGTGTGTACAGGGCATAAGACATGAGACAAAAATTTAGATACAAATGTGAGGGAGATATTTCATAGTTTCCAAAACAAAAATAAAAACAAAACAACCAGACAGAATACTGCCTTCACTCTTTTAGCAATAGAAAAAAATACAATGGGAAAAACATGAGAGCATCTTGAAAACCTTGCATGGACCAGCCATATAAAGTTGAAAAACAGGCGGGAGAATTTTCAACCACACAAACGTGTACTACACATCCATCAGCCCACTCATCATTACAGATTTCTGAAGCCACAGCTGAGCTATATCTAAGGTGTTTGCTGCCCAGAGCCTGGGTCTAAACTCGGTTATGAATTTCTCCCACCTTCAGGCGTCAAATGTCCCCTCCAGAGGGATACCCCAAGTAGTATCCTTGGACTACCTATATCATTCCTTAAGGGGTTTAATGGCCTTTGCCCCAAAACTAGACTTTATGTACCGTGTAGCCTTCTGACTGTGGGAAGCCTTGCATTCCTTCCCTTGCATGGACTGCCCATTACGATTCCAATCGGCTTATCGTCTTACCCCTGCGTCCAGAGAAACCCTTGCACCCATTTAGGAGAGCACCACCGGGTGCCTTCTTCTACGGTGGATTGACGGACTACAACCACTGTCTGGTCCAGTCCCCCAACTAGAATTCCTAACCGAGGAGTTATTTAACTCTATAGCTTGTTGTCTCAACACTTTTGGCACAGAACTACAGAGTACCACTCTTTTACACTGCAATACCCATAATAACAACCAACTATTAACTATGCCAAATGATTGGTCAATAACCACAGATCACCCCTGAATTATGTCTCTACCCCTAACAGTGTATGCATACACAAGCGTTTCCGCTGTACGACCGTATACTGCGTCACCAGATTAAACTGCACAGCACACTAATGCCCGCTTTCTCTACAGAACAATGTGGCTTCTCTCTGTACCTAGATGTTACAACAATAATGTGAATGCCTCCCGTTTACTCTATACCCAAAACTGTATTACAGTATAAAACTTCAGAAAACAACTGGAATTTAATTTAAAAACCAAAGTGATTTCCATCGTCCTTCCAAACACAAGTCCCTTTGTCCGCATGCTTTTTTCAAAACACCCCAAACTCCTCCCACCAACTTTCTGTTGATACATCACATCCTGCAAAGAACTTCCTGTTGCCTGTTCTCTGCTAATCTCTAAAAACCCATCTGTGATGGGAGGGCCCGTGGAACTCAGAATCCCTTGGAAAGTAGGGGATGCCCTTGTTTCAGCTCCCCATACACCTCTTATGGCTAAGTCACCCTGTGCTATCTTGGCACAGGGTGAGTGAGAAAATATATCTTGGACTACTTAAAATGGGACAGTAATATTTGTCCACAATTTCTCCCAGGATGTATGTAGAGACTATTCTTGATTTGATTGATTCTGAACTCAACATGTTAGTTAATTGAGAGAACTGATCACATTGTCCTCTATACAATGTAGGAGGCGGGCCGACTCCTATTGGAGCTTCTGCTATTGTGAGAAAATGTCCTGTGGTTGTACTTATGATAATTAATTCTGTTACTGTGTGATGCTCGGTGACCACAAGTCTGGGCAAAAGGTCATGTCTCAGTCACCTAGGCTGTATAAAGGATTAGTTAATTAGCTCATGTTTATTTGTTACAGGTGTATTGTTAGAGTAATATGAGCAGGAGGAGGGAACCTCCTCTAACGTTGTATAAAGTCTTGTATTCTGGTTCTAATAAAAAATAGTCCATGTTAGCAGTGAAACAAGTGTCACCTTGTTTTATGCTTGGGAGCGGTTGGAATATCTGATATCTGTATCCAGACTACAAGGAAGCGGTATACTGACGGAAACACTCAAGTGGAGTGTGGGACATTCCGTGACATTCATCTAACTGGTTTATATACATATCAATGGACAGGAAGTGGGAGGGGGAGGGAAAGCCTGGAAAAGCTATGGCTACCCCCTCCGGACTTTATAACATCATATAGGAAACTTCAACATGCCTAAAAACCCTTTGTCCAGGAAAGGGTGGAATAAACCCCCATATTGCAAATGGGAGGGAATCCCCCTCGACTCCCATATCCCCTGGGCAGTCATATCACTGAAAGTTATGCAAAAAGATGACCCAACCTCACTAAACGCTGAAACCTGGCCCAAAAGCAGAGCAATTCCACAAAATGGCATTTGCAACAAACAAAAATCAGGCCACGACAAAATGGTGGAAGAAATCCAGACTACAGCAGAATAGCCGACGAAAGTCAGACAACGACAAAATGGTAGCATTAACACATGAAATGCAGTCGCTGATTCCGCCAAAACCAGCACAAACCGAGATTTCTTCACTAGAAAACCAAAATTTCTCCCCACAAAAACTGACTACATAATTGAGACACCTAATGAACACTTAACCATAGACAAACACTTTAGGCTACATCAACTAGGACCCATAGGAGGCTTAAAACACAGGCTCTCCAACCCAACAACACATCCGAACATGCCAAAGTTACATAAAACACAAAATAACACGGCTCAAACATACTCTCCTGTTGAATACTTCACTCTAAAAGTTGGAAGGTCAAGAGATACATAGGACCAAGACAATGCTGTTGCATGCGCAATCTTTTCATCTCAAAACAAAAGAACTGCCCCCATGCTATTGCCTAGAATCCTGTAAAACATGTCCCAACAATGCATGGCTGCCCTTCCCCCCTCAGCTACATGGCCACTTGAATATGCAGCAGCCATTTGTTTATTTTTTTTAAAACAACTTCCAACCAAACCTTTTCTAAACGACATCAAAGTTCACTGAACCACACGGTATCACGTTGAGCTTAGCAAAATCCTGCCAAAGAATGCTCTACTGCTTTTATTTATACTGTAAACATGAATAACAAAGGGAGGTGGTGGCTTCAGAATCAGCCAGACACTTGTATATTTCATATATGTATTTCATGTATTTCAAAAGAACCAATCACACACATGTATATATTCAAATGAAATTCCAGTAGTGACGTGTGCAGAGCCATGCGGCAAGCGTTTTGTGAGACACAAAGTGTCTCACAATTTGAACACTACTTACATGGCTCTGAACATGATCATGTGCACATTCCGAATACTACGCGAGCCGTACTCTATCATGGCTCAGTGGGCCATAATTTTGCATGGTTATGCTATGGTTCCCATGTACGCAGATTTGCATGCTTGGAGTGTTAATGCAGTCGCCATGAGGTGGCCAGTCTCCTGGTGTGGCATACATGAACATCCCTAAAAGAGCAAACAGATCTACCGTGTCCACGGGAAGGTTTCCGCAGCCAATGGTTTTCCACCAACGTCTGTATGTGTGAATACGCTTCCATGAGCGTATTACAGCAAAACTGACACTGGGGGACATCTGAAAACATACATTAATAAAAATTTCCACAACAATTGCCACTATGGAACAAGAAATGTATCAGGACTAATGAACACCCCCACCATCATCTCCAAAACATTGGGAAGTGTTCTGTAGTCGACAGGGAGATCTCTTCAAAGCTAATAACAAAGCAGATACAAGATACAAGGCAGCACTGGATTTCTGACAGGGCTAACAGGTATTTGTTTTCATTTATCAAACATAACAATACACTTTTGTCTTCTAATGACGGGGACAGCTCCCCCCACCCTCCTTTCTGCCAGGAGAACACACTGGGGTTGATTTACTAAAACTGGTGCACATGGTAGCCAATCAGCTTCAGCTTGTTTAATTAAGCTTTGGCAATAAAGGTGTCCGTTTATGAAGCAGTGAAATCTATTCACTGCTTCATTCTCCGGCATTCACAGTGAAGATTTTTCTCCTCTGTGTGCAGTTTATGAAGCAGTGTAGATCACTTCACCTTTGGAGGAGTGAAGTGATCTACAAATGCTTCAAACAGTGGAGAAAGGCCCCTGATACTGGAATCTCGTGAGACTTTACGAGATTATAGTACCAGATGTCAGTTTATCAAGCAGTGATAAATTATCACCGCTCAACGGCGTGGATTAATGTCAATAAAATAATGTGTCCCCCTACATTATACACATATGTATACACACACACACACTATATATACATGTATATACACACACATGATATATATATACATATACACATTATATGTATATATGTATAAATATGTATACACATAAATATGACATGGGGACATGCTTACAGTGTTGGGGGGTCTGAACGAGGCATAAGGAAGTTAAAAAACTTCCTCCTTCCCCCTCAGATCCCCCCAGATTTCCTCTTCACACCCCGATTCACCACCTCTGAGCTGGTGAACCTGGGAGTGTGAATTTTGACACAGATCGCCAGTGAAGCGGTGAGATCACCGCTTCATAAACTGGCCATTACTGTCATTCAATGAGGATTCTCCGTGTGTAGAGATAATCGGCGGGAGAACAAGTTCAAACATGTTCTCCCCCAATTATCACTGTTTCATAAACTGTTTATGGACTGTGATCAGCGGTGATCCTCGGGATCACCGCTGATCACTGCTTCATAAACGGACACCAAAACCTGGAAGCTGATTGTTTTTTATGCAGAGCTGCACCAGATTTTGCATGCACTAGCCATAGTAAATAACACTTAATGCCTCGGCAGAAGAGATTCCCCGGTCAGCACTGTCAGTATGTCATCAGTATGACACTGTCATCTATGGCCAGCCTTTGCCAGTGGAGCTGTATCCTTCTGAATCACAATCAGAACCATTGGTGTGGCTTGGCCAATCAGGGTGAGGTTTTGGCACACACTCATGGGGTTTATGTTCACACCAATTATTGACTGCACGGATAAAGCATAATTTCCCTCATTAGTATAAAAGTGATAACGTTCCCTTAGATAACGTGAAGCATAAAATAAATAAATAAACTTTTTCCTAGAAATTGCAAACTTTAAAATGCTTAAGAGGTCACCAGAGACGTTTCAATGAAAGCTTTCACCCATGGTGAGTGTTTCTGTTATTACAAAACCCTAAATGCTGCAAAGACTTTGGCAGAAACGAAGTTCCCACCCTGAGAGTGGAACTAATGTAGATTAGTTGCTCATTGTTGGATGGAAGCCTTTTATGGAAAACTGCAATATTAAGTAGAAGAAAACAAGATAATTGTGTTTTACACTAGGGAAAGTCCATCAGAGTAAATATTTCACATTTAACATTTTATTCTTGTATTTCCTATAAAATCTTTAATATTACAGTGGAACAATTAGGATTTTTATGATTAGTAAAATATGGCCATTCCTCAAATTGTGCTCAAATGGAGCAGGTGGGCTGACAGAATGATTAGCAGAAAATTGAATGGGAAATTGGTTGCAGAAAGGTGGTTGTATCAGACAGAAAGGTGTAGAAGAAAGTAGTATATAGTATATAGTATATAGAATAAATGATACAAGTGGACAACAGACCTAAAGCAGGTGGAATGAAAGGAATCTAAAGGAGCTTACCCGTATGGCCTCACGGACTATGCCCATATGACAGTGTTCAGGCCTGCCAATTGGCCACTGGCTTAAACACTGTCACATTTTAGATCACATGCTCACCCATACCTAAAAGCCATGTCCTGCTAGAGCAACAGATCAAAGACTCTGATGGAGCAGGGAGGCGGCAACGATGCACAGATGGCTAATGGGAGGGGAATATTTCTGGAAGCACTGCTACTTTGCTCTGAATAGACAAAATGACAGCATCTTTTTAACCTCCCTAGCGGTATTCCCGAGTGTGGCTCGGGGTGAATTTTCATTACCAAAAGCGGTAACCCCGAGCCACACTTACCTTGTCCCCAGGATCCTGTGATGTCCTCCCGCTGTGTCCTCCGCCGAATCCTCCGCCCAATGTGTTACTGTTCTGGGCTCCGTTCCCTGCGAGCGTCGCAACGCATGGGGACGGAGCCCGGCAGTAAATTAAAAAAATGCAAAACACATAATACACTGTAATCTGTAAGATTACATTACTGTTTAAAATCATTTCACTTCCCTTTTGTCCCCTAGTGCTTTGTCCAGTGCCCTGCCTGCACTTTTATAATATATATACTGTTCTTTCTGCCTGGAAACTTGAGAATGTTCATGGCATTCAAAAAGTGTTCCTTTACATCAAAAGCAGTTTTAGACAAGCTAGAAAACAGCGATAGTAAATTAGAATCACTTGCAGAATTGAGTGATAGTGATTTCATGGGGAAATTTGTCATCAGACACTGAAAGCGATGACAGCGACAATTCTGTGTTTTTGATTTAATTACATTATTGAATACATTTTATTATTCTATTATTATTTTTTCTAATTATTTATAGCTATTTATTATATTATATCTTATGATTTCGTGTTTCATACTTTATCATACCCGGGATGTCTACTAGACTCTTATTTGGACAGATTTAGGTGAGCTATTCCTAAGAATTACAGGCCTACAATATAAGACACCACATTTCTATGTAAAACATTGTACCACTTTGAGATTCAAAAATCTGACATAATCATACAAGGGAGGTTAAAGTGAACCTGTCAGCCACTATAAAAACTCTAAAAATGAAAAGCTATGCCTAAAAGCAAATACTACATGATGCCTGCTATTACATTTGTTCCTCTGTGTAGGTGTAAGCCCTGCTAACTGTGATCCCCTATCTAATGTGGGAGCCTCTAAGTGGCCACAATACCGTGTTATCATGATGCATGCAGTGTGCTGATTCTCAGAGGGTAGCCTTGTCAGCCAACCCTATGCATTTTCAGAATGGAAGGTGTGAATGGCAGAGACCGAAGCAGCTCTCCAAAAGCAAAGGGAGTGCTTTACTAAAGGCAAATATACTATGCACTGCAAGTGCAGCTGCT
This sequence comes from Lithobates clamitans, assembly GCA_037952925.1. NCBI lineage: Eukaryota > Metazoa > Chordata > Amphibia > Anura > Ranidae > Lithobates > Lithobates clamitans. Next base: position 963,411 of record JBBGZY010001477.1, read on the forward strand.
CTAGATCTGAGGGGAAGCTCTTAAATGAGCGGTAGCTCTGCTGATTTTTATCATCCAAACATGTGCAAGGAAAATGCTGTTTTTTTTAGTTTTTTTCTTGCATGTGGTTGGGTCTTCTATGCAAAGTGAAGCTTTACCTCATTTACTAAGCTCTGGAGCAAGTGCACTTGCAGTGCACATTGTCTTTAGTAAATTAAACCCAATATCTTTTATTATTTAAATGTGCCTAAAGCTGCACATAAAAAATTGGTTGATAAGACCAGTGTTTCTCAATCTTTTTTTCCAGTCAAGACACCCCTTAAAATTCTGCACCTCTTGCGGCACCCCATTACAAAATGTAAAAAATTAAACTAATAGTTTTACATAATGCATCAGCATCCCCAAATGTAGGACACCCAACATTAGAGGTGATTTATTCTTACAAAGCATATATACTTTTGAACACTGGTACTGACTAATTTTCCAGTGATTCTATTTGCTCTCAGTTTCTCTCTTTAGGGCTCTATTCGTACCTGAGAGTTCCAGAATCGCGGGCAGAATCGGGCGATTCTGTCCACGATTCCAGAATCCTAGGAAGAAGTTATTTCTTAATTGCATTATTTCTTAATGGTATCTCAAACGCGGAGCTATTTTGCCGTGGCAGTCACATGAAAAATTGCACTGCAATTGCAGCAAAATCGCAATGCATGAAGCTTGTTGCTCAAAAAGGCGCAGGAGCTTCTTTTGGGCAACAGCGTCGTGCCTTGCGGTTTGCCGTGATTGCAGTGCGATTTATAGCACAACAACCGTGGCAAAATTGCATCGCGATTGGGGTGCTATTATGAAGTAAAGGCATCGCAAACGCATCCCGCATTTTGCCGCAAATCTGGAATCAAGGGCAGAATCATCCGATTCTGCCCATGATTCCGGAACGCCTAGGTGTGAATGGAGCCTTACTTTCTCTCCCTCACTCAGCTAATTTGACCCCATTGCTGACAGAGGGAGGCAGGGAAGTGTCAAACAAGGATGCAGGTACTTGATTATCAACCAAAGGGCCTCCTTAACAACCAATGACATCATCGGTTATTAGGATGCCAATGGCTGGCCTGCATAGTGCCTAAGGTTCCAATGCCACACAATAAAATCCTATGGCTTTGTGTAACAAAAAGGCAGGCTTGATTTACTTGATGGCTTGTTGACAAATTTTGGACAATATGGGGCAATTTTTAGGCACTTTGACAAGGCACTCCTGAAGAACCCAGAGGGCATCATGCTTAATAAAGGCTGCATTAGACCATAATACCTATGACCACTATTGTAAACAGCACCACACATTTCTAATGTACAAAAGGACTCCCCCGCCTTACGTGTATGCAGCACAATGGTTTATTAAAATGTGTTACACAAGCCCAGTTAATGATAAATTCTCCATAACTAATGTAGACCGGGGAGGGAGCACAACTATACAGTAATTCATGTGCATGCACTGGTAATTATGCAGATAGCACACTACAAAAGAACTGATAATGTAAAAAGCATAATCTTAATTGTTTCCCTGGGCTATACAAGGTGTGTTACATTTTCCATTGTTCTTTAGAAGAGGTTGTTACATAAAACAGTAGCTGGAAGCTACGAATGATGGCTGATCACAATATTGATGAAGACAAATTGTCATCAATTAAAGGCCAAAGAAAATAAAATGTTGGATGGAATCCAGTTTGAAAATATTTAAATAAACTCCTGCTTAGCTCTGAGGCTACAACAATTGGATATGATGGCTGGAGTGCCCAAATTATCTAATGAACCGCAGGTAATAAATGCTGTCTGTATTTTCTGTCAGATTTTAAAAGCTGCCAGTGTCCCCATAGAGGAGATTGTTCACTTCTTCTGCTCTGTCTCAGAGATCAAAGTGTCAGTGAAATGTGAGACCTTAAAGTGAGGGTAGCCATCAATTTTGGGGTAAGGGCAGCTGTCTACAGGCCAAAGGGCCTGAAAGTGTTCAAAGGATGAGCATGCCACAAACAAACCAAAGTCACAGTAGTTTTCAACATGTTTCGGAAGCTCTTCATTCTTAATTGTGGAGAGCAATTCATTGGGCCAGGTTAAATTGCTAATGAGGATTTCTCGGGGTGCATAGGCAGGCTTGCTTGCGTCCCTGGCATTAGTTAGCGAGTCTGTTCATGCACGCTCAGGGCTGTTAGACTGCAACCCGAGCAAACCTGTCCATGCTGACAACTGCTAGGCCACAACCCAAACAAGCCTGTCCATGAATGCTGATGGCTGTAAGATTGGAGACCCAAGTGAGCCTGTTCATGAATCTTGATGGCTGTTAGATTGGCAACGCGAGTAGGCAACGCAAGTAAGCCCACTATTGTGCACTGATAGCTGTTAGACTGGTTACCTGAATGAGTCCATTCATGCATGCTGTCAGCTGTTAGATCAGTGACCTGAGCAGGCCCCTCAATGCGTGCTCAGGCTGTTAGACCAGTGACCTGAGTCTATCCATGCACGCTGAAGACTGTTAAGCCACAACCCGAGAAAACCTGTATATGCATGCTGCAGAATGGTTTGTTGTGATGAATAGAACTAAAACAATGTCACTTGTGACACCTCATTGAAGTTCTAACAGAAAAAGTAAATGCAATGCACTGGGATAGGCACATCAGCACTGTTCCTCCCAGTGCAAACCAGCGGCAATAGTCCTATTCCTAATATACAGATGATCATAGAAGGTACACTCACAATGCTAATTACATACTTACTTAAAATGTATTGTCAAGCACTGGCTGGTAGAACTGTCACCTTGGTTTCTACATCGTGGCCAGGGCTGTGAAGAAAAACTAATTAGTTTTTTTCAGAAAGTCCTGTGTGGATCTGGGAGCCCAGAGGCTTTGTAGAACTTTGTAGAAGCATCCTTTCCTAGGTCCACATCTTAACTGGTAGCCAGACCTCATGATTGGTCTCAGCTGTCCACTGCCCTTTATCTTTGCAATGGGAGCCTGCTTTTGTGTGAAAAGACTGAGGGCTAGTTTACACCACAAAAATGCATTCCGGATACGTTCCGGGTGAGTTTACAGTTCACACCACACGCAGTCCAGTGCATTTTTGATACGGTTTACCGTATTCCAGTACAGTTCTGTGCAGAAAAAACAATGCGGCATGTTATTTTTTTTTATTTGCACCAGAAACTTACTGGAACTGACTGCACTAGTATGAACTAGGGCCATTGGAATACATGGAAAACACTGTGCATGCATTTTTCATGCAGAAAAATAACGCACTGGACTGCATCTGGTGTGAATTAGCACTGAGTGTTGACAAAACATTAAAAGGGACTGCCTGATTTTTTGGGGGGGAAACTCTTTAGAAGATACCCTGTTAGTCAGTAGGGATGAGCTACCAGTTTTAACCAAATTTTTCTTATTCAGTGGTTTGGCTAAATTGGTGTTTAGTTGAGTTGAACCTCTGTCAGCAGTGGGAAGTGAAACACTGTGTGATAGGCTGCACTAGTGTTTTGTAAAGGGGCAGAATTATTTATTTATCTCAAATGTATGACCTTTTAAATGCACAACAGTAATTTTCTTGCTTTGTTAGCTAGGGCTTGGCATTGCATGTCATTTCTAAGTCTGTGAGCTACAGGCACCCCCAGGATCCTTTCCTTTAATGATTCTCCCAGGGAAACCCCTTCTAAAGTGCAGTGGTGTAACTAGAACCTTCAGGGCCCTGGTGCGAGAAACCGTGAAGGGCCCCCCTGAACCCCGGCTGGGGCCCTTCACTCTGGTGGCGGAATGGCAGGGTTCTTTGTGACCCCGGTAGTTCCGCCACTGGTATCAGTAGTTTTTTTATTTTTTGTTATTTTATTTGTTAACTCTTTTTTAAAAATTTTTAACATTTTTTTGGTGCTTTGGTGAGATTTTAGGGGTCTAAACAGACCTCTGATGTTTCACCTTTGAGACGAAGAAAGGAGATTGAGGTTACAGCCCTCAATCTCCATCTCTGCAGCCTCAGCTGCACTGAATGAATGCATAGGAATAGCTCTGTACAGAGCGTGCCCTCCATTCACAAACTAAAACATAGTAAACACAATTTTAGTTATGAATGGACAGAGTCAGTGATCAGTATGGATCACTAACTCTCCATTCAGAAAAGGAAAGGGCCGGTAAATCACACATTTACCTCATTCTTCTCAGTACCCCATCCTGACAGATCCCTTGCAGCAGACGGAAGGAGAGGGGAGGGGGAACACAGCAAAGTTGCGTGGGACGAGGGGGGGGGGCAGGAAAGAGCTCAAGGAGGCTGGAGAGCACATGGGGGCAGCAGAAAAAGCTACATAGGAGGAGCGGCGGGGCGGCTGCATATAAAAGGTACCAATCTCTCTCCATTTTCCTCCTGCCGCTAAATTACCCACTTCTCCTCCTCTACCTTCTGCAGGCATTCAGCGGCAGGAGGAAAATGGAGAGATCGTTTCCTCTATATGCAGCCACCCCCACCATTCCTCCTATCCAGACGTACAGGGGGGCCGCATGGACCAACAGCATGCGAGCTGGGTCACAATTGCAACCCCTACAACCCCTGTAGGTACAACCCTGCTAAAGTACATTTTGCATGTGTACTTTTTAACACCCAAGTTCTTAACTTTACATTTCTCAATTCAAAACCCCATCTGCTATGTAGCTGCCCAAACCCATATTTAATCAAGGTCTTCCTGTGATAATGCTATATCCTGTGCTGAAGTTATTTCCCTGCTAATTTGGTATCATCAGTGTGACAGACCTAGCCGGGAGAGAGACTTTTGGAGGGGACTGAATGCTAGCCTCTTGCCGATCGATCGTGGGCCCTGGCATTTGGGGGAACGGTGCTCTTTGTGAGCTGTATGCCTGGGGACCCTTGAGGTGGTATTACTGTGGATTCGGGTCCTGGTCCCCCAGGACACACAGACTCTGGGGACCCTGGATTTGCCATATTAGAAATAGTGGCTGATTCATAATGCTGGGACAAATACTGTTGGGAGGCGCTGGTGTCAATTCCAGCCACCTGTCTGTCTGTTGCCTGCTAGAATGTGTATTGTAAATAAGTCTCTAGTATGAGATCTAAGAGTTGTTAGATCCCCATTGTTGTTTGTGTTAATTAACTCTGCTATTGTGATAATGTTGATTGGGTTTTCTGAGCTACAAGACAGCCAGTCTGGCCTAAAGGTCATGTCTGAGTCATCTAGGCTGTCTAAAGGGATTAGTTGATTAGCCCGTGTTAATTAGGTTTCTGGTCACAGGTGTATGTTCAGAGTAATATGAGCCGGAGGTACGCACCTCCTCTTTTATTGTATAAAAGAGCCTGTATTTTTCAATAAAAGAGATTCCTGCTTGAACTTACATACAGCCTGCCTGGTGTTTGTTCTGAGCTACACAACTGGATTAGAACGGCACATTGCTGTAGTTCTAGACCCGGAGCATCGGATGACTGAACCATCAGATGTTGCGATCTGCAGTCTGATTCTATAGCTGCAGAGGAGTGTCGGGAGAGTGGAACCGAGCGAGCAAGGGGCTCGTTACATTGGTTGGCAGCCGTGGGATTTGCTCTTCAGTTACTGGGACACTCCAAACCAGCCTGCAGGAGAGCCACGCTGAAAGACTTACTTGAGAGCCGTGGAGGGAATGGTGGGATCGTTCTTCCCTACCGTGAACACATCCAAACCATCACCTGGATCCAAGGTCCAGATAGCAGGAGAGGAGAGGTACAGATACCAGCCACCAGGGAAGAGGAATTCAGAAGGAGGTTGCGAGAGATGCAGATACAGCACAGAGGACCAGTATGAGAGCAGGTCCTGCTAGGATGGTTTGATTCTATCCGCTGCGAACTCTGGAAGGAAACGTTAGCCCGTGAGCAGCGACACCAGGGAAAAGTTCTCCCCTCCATCCATGTAAGGTACTGGTCGCAGTATGAAGTGCGAATGCTGTTATTGGGGGAACAGCCGAACCAGGAGTGGACAGCTGAGTTAAGCAGGCTGATCCGGGCAGAAATGCGGTTGGACGAGAGCTACAGAGCCCTCCAGTGGTATGTAGCCCAAGTGTGCCCATGGACAGCGGATGACAGCCCCACGGAAGGCTTTGACTACGATGGCCTGGGATTGTTGTACTGGAGGCTGTCCGAGGACCCTGACTTTGGGAGCAATTGGGAGTGGCGTTTGGAGGAAATAATGGAGCAAAGAGAGCGAAGACTGAAAGTCTCGAAAGTGCACTGGGCACAGGAAGATTTGGAGTTTCTGGCTGTTCAGGAATGGGAGCTTGAGATGGCCTACAGACAGCTGCTAGACTCCGCTCAGCAGCAGGGTGGGGCTCCCTTTGCCTGGGACTATCAGGAAATACCAGTTGACAACTCTGAAATCCTGGCTGAAAAGTTGACAATGTGTCAGAGTAAGAGTGTGCTTTGCCAACCTGCCCCCGCAGCTATGGAGGCGGATGCAGCAAGTGCTGACTGACCTTGATGAACCTGTTTCTGCATTGGATGATCTTGGATGGAGGAATGTGCCTGTCCAGCAGAATGCCAGAGAATCGGCAGTGGAAAATCTGGAAATCGCTATCCCCAAAGCTGAAGTGCTGACAACGGGGCAGAGCTCTGCTAACCTCTGCCCAGCACTAAAAGCATCTTCTGGGTTCCACGGAGAGGAGATGGTGAAACTTTATCCCCAGACACCAGTTACAGAGACAGGGGATTTGATAGACTTTTATGCTGAGGAAGAACAACCTGGTGAGCCTCCAGCAGAAGAAGAGCTGTTATTAGGGCCAAACTTCACTGTGCTCTGCCCAGCACCAACAGAAGTATCTGTGAAGTTACAACGTACTTCTCCAGCTGAAGCGCTGGAAACCGGACAGAGGGTCCAAGATCTCTGCCCTACACCTGCGGCGGTTCCGGAGGCTCAGGGTGAGAAGTAGGTGGTCACTTTCCAGCAGCAGATCAGTATACAGGGGGAGAAGGGAGAGGAGGTGTTCGTCATCCCTCCCCAACAGTTGGCCAGGGTGGAGGAAGTGGTCTTTCCTCCCCAGCAAAGATCCGTGCACCTGGGAGACAGTACTCCAGACATATCGTCCCAACATCCAGATGAGGGAATGGAAAAGGCGGCTCACCTCCCCAATGGCAGCTACACAGTTTGTGAGTGGAGGAAGCCAGCCTCCTGCCCCAACAGTTAGCCGGAGCAGATGATGTGGTGTTTCCAGCAGAAGGGCTGGCAACAGGGCCGAATACTGCTGGACTCTACCCTCAACTAACAGAGGATGGATTTCCTGTGAAGGTGGATGGAACTTCAGTCTCCACCTGTATACCCCAGGGATGCTGGGCAGTCGGCCCAGATCCCCAACAGCATGACGGAGTGAGCCCAGACACCCTGTCTTCTCTCCAGCGGCAGAAAGGACTCCAGGGAGAAGGGCCAGTCCAGGCCTCTCCCCAGCGGCAGATATGTTCTCTGAGAGAGGCAGAGGTTGGCTGGGTGAGTAATGCTTTGTTTGGAACAATTTGTTTGGGGTACTGTGTGGGTACAGGCTTTAGAGGACTGGAACTACTGACAAACTTCGGAATCAATCCGTCTGGGGTCTCCTCCTGTGTTAGTCTCCTGCCAAAAGGGGAGAAATGTGACAGACCTTGCCGGGAGAGAGACTTTTGGAGGGGACTGAATGCTAGCCTCTTGCCGATCGATTGTGGGCCCTGGCATTTGGGGGAACGGTGCTCTTTGTGAGCTGTATGCCTGGGGACCCTTGAGGTGGTATTACTGTGGATTCGGGTCCTGGTCCCCCAGGACACACAGACTCTGGGGACCCTGGATTTGCCATGTTAGAAATAGTGGCTGATTCATAATGCTGGGACAAATACTGTTGGGAGGTGCTGGTGTCAATTCCAGCCACCTGTCTGTCTGTTGCCTGCTAGAATGTGTATTGTAAATAAGTCTCTAGTATGGGATCTAAGAGTCATTAGACCCCCATTGTTGTTTGTGTTAATTAACTCTGCTATTGTGATAATGTTAATTGGGTTTTCTGAGCTACAAGACGGCCAGCCTGGCCTAAAGGTCATGTCTGAGTCATCTAGGCTGTCTAAAGGGATTAGTTAATTAGCCCATGTTAATTAGGTTTCTGGTCACAGGTGTATGTTCAGAGTAATATGAGTCGGAGGTACGCACCTCCTCTTTTATTGTATAAAAGAGCCTGTATTTTTCAATAAAAGAGATTCCTGGTTGAACTTACATACAGCCTGCCTGGTGTTTGTTCTGAGCTACACAACTGGATTAGAACGGCACATAGCTGTAGTTCTAGTCCCGGAGCATCGGATGACCGAACCATCAGATGTTGCGATCTGCAGTCTGATTCTATAGCTGGAGGAGTGTCGGGAGAGTGGAACCGAGCGAGCAAGGGGCTCATTACAATCAGCAGGCACTGAAATTGGGCTCTCAATCTCTATATCGATAATAAACAAATTAAACAGCATTGGACCCAAGACAGAACCACATTACTCAAAAGTTTAGACCATTACAAAAACTAGTAATTTATCTAGATCCATTCATGAAACCAGTTTCCTATCCATGTACATACAATTTTCAATCAACTCCAACAGACTTTACTTATATTGGATTAAACATTTATGAGACACAATATCAAATGCTTTAGCAAAATCTCGATAAACTGCATCCACTGGGCTTCCACCGTCCAATTTATTATTTACTTCCGCATAGAACAATAACCAGTTGGTCTGACAACAACAGTCTTTCATAAATCCATGCTGTTTGTCACTTATGGTACTTTTATGGCAGACAAATTTTTGAATAGAGTCCCATACCAATACTTCAAATATCTCACGTACTATTGGTTTTAGACTGACTGGTCTGTAGTTTCCTGGTATACATATTGATAATTTTTGGTAAATTGGTAACACATTTTTTGTCAATCAGTTAGTACCATTCCAGTGAGCAAGGTGTGTTTAAAAATTTGAAATAGAGGTTTGGCTATAACTGAGCTAAATTCCCCAATGACCCGTATCTGTAAGCCATCTGTACCTGGCTATTTGTTCACATTAAAGTTGATGTAAACCCTCACATATACCCAGTGAAGTGAACAGCGTCAGATCACACACAGAGATGAAACAAATCTACCTACAGAAGTTTTACATGTATATCTGCTGTCTTCAGCTTTCTATATTCTTTAGAAAATTAATGTAACAGAACATCCCCCACACTCCGCTTGAGTGCTTCCGTCATATACCACTCCCTCCGGTCTAAATATAGACATCAGACATTACAGCCGTTTGCAACCAAGAACTAGGCAGTACTCGTTTTGGCTGCTAAACTGGAACATGAACCAATGGATCTAGCTATAGTAACCCCAAGAACCAGGCAACACAAGTTTTGGAGTACACCAGAAATAGAACTGTTTATTAGAAGAATGCAGACTTTTATACAATTAAGAAGGGTGTTCCCCCCTTCTGATCATATTACCCCAACAATACAAACTGTAACCAGAAACACAAATTAACACAAGCTAATTAACTAATCATTTAACCAGCCTAGGTGACTCAGAGATTTGACCTTTCAGGTCAGCCTTGCCATCTTCTAGCTCAGAAGACTCAATCTACATTATCATAAGTATAAACACAGGACACCTTCTCACAATAGCAAGAGCCCACCATTAGCAGACTATCCTTCTCCTACATTGTATAGAGGCCAACGTGATCAGCTCTTTCAATTAAAGTGGTTGTAAACTCCCCCCGACGACTTTGTCCCATGTAAATCAGCATAAAAAACCCTAATGAACACTGCTTGTAGATATCTCCTTACTTGCTTAGTTTTGTTGTATTCCTTTTTGTTCTTTAGAATGACTTCACTGAGCATGCCCAGATCTCCTCTGATTTACGGCACACTCTGTGTACTTGTCTGTCTATTATCAGATCTTCCTAAGGCACAACACTGACATCCCACGAGACTGCATAATCACTCAGCGCTTCCTACTACACCCCATGTGACCATGTGACATCACATGGAGTGTAAACTTGGACAACGGACAGCATTACTGCAGCCTTATCAGCTGAAGCTGATAAGACTGACACAGGCAAACAACAGATAATAGGCACAAGTAAATACTATGAAATACTATGAGCAGTGAAGCAGGGTTGCCATAGAAACGTTGGATTGAGAAGGAGGCTTGGTTAACAGTACAGGAAGTGCTCAATGTAAGGGCGGAAATACACTCTACTGTGGACTTAGAAAACAATACTTAAGATGGAGCTGCCTTAACCCTTGGAAACAAGTTTTTTAAAGTTTCTTTAAACAGTAAGTAATATGCGATTTGGGCTGGACTATAGTGGCTATAGTAGTTTGATAATTACTTATTATAATGGACTAAATGAAAAGCAGCAGCAGAGTGGGAGGGTTTACTTCCTCTTTAACATGTAAAGTTCAGAATCAAATAAACCAGGAATAGTCTTTGTATATTTCCTGGGAGATATCGTGGATAAAATTTACTGTCTCATTTGCTTGGCCAACCTGTGCCCCTAATAGGCACAGGGTGACTTAGACATTAGAGGGACATGGGGGCTTAAACAAAGGTTTCCCAGTTCTCTCCAAAAGCCCCTGTCCCGGCTAGGTCTGTCACAGTGAACATTGTGTTAGAATTTTTACTTCCTCTTTCAGCAGTGGGAGGGGAGTCTTGGCATACACTTTGTGACAACTGATTGGAGGAAAGGCACACACAGAGGAAGAAAGATACTTGTAGAGCTGTGCTGTGAATAGACAAGATATCTGCTAATCTACTTATAGCAGCCTCCTTGACACAAATTTTCAGCTGCTTTTATCTCCTGTGATGAAGAATTTTTAAAAGTTATCTTGTTGATAACAGAGGAACGAAGCAGCAGAAAGACACGGTACTCAGGGCTTTGGAGAGAGATAAGAAAACACTACAGATATATGTGCCCAGGTCAAATCGGTCCATTTTAAGTGTCTCTAGTCTGTTTTGCAACTAGTTTTCTGTCAGACATAGAGGTACCTTCAGTGAAACATTATCACTATTACTGATATGACTATCAAACTATCAAAAAATGATTTACTTTATTCCATCTGCCTTTTCCTTGTCATTTGTGACCAAATCACCATGTCTATCTGTTATGGGGCCTATCAGTTTATTCATAAACTTTTTAATAATTATATATTTGAAAAATATATTTGATTTGATTTACTTGCTGTAGCAATGTGGGTTTTTTTCGTACTCTATTTTAGGCAACCTGAATGTTCCCTATGCATTTCTTGTTGTAAATCTGGAATGCCAATGGTGTGCCTTCTACTTTGTATGTTTTAGAGGCCTGCTTTTTTCTCATGTGTTTTTTCTACGCTAGAATTTAGGTTCCCAGTAAGAAATGCATTCAGATTTTTCATGTTTTGTACAAAGTAATAAAAAAATAAGATACAAATTAAAAACTACTGACACTGGCCACTGCCCTACTGACACCAACCTCTGCCCTATTGACACCATCTTTTTCGGAGGGGGGGGGGGGGGGTCTTTGCCCCGAGTGAAAGAATGACTAGCTTTGCCACTGTTGTGTAGTACTATGTGCAGCAGTTGTTGTCTTTGTACTCTCTTTTCTGATAGGGTACACCAAGAGACATTAAATTTATATTTAAGCAGAAAAAAAAAATTAGCAGCAAAGCAAAAAACAGTACCTATTGTTGTTAAAGGTAAAAAAAGGCAGCATGTGTTCAGGTATTTATTACTGGAAATCTGTTCATAGGCAGCAGTGTAAGAATTAGAGTACATATTGTATTAAGCCCCATCTGACATGTTGTAGGCAGTTGCATCAAGTGAAGAAAAGGCAATGGACTCAAAACTCAAAGGAAGCAAAAAAAAAAATAAATGAATAAAATAACTATGGGGATAATAGATCAGAAATGCCACCATGACTAATACAGGCGAAGACAACTGGCCGGCAGACAGATTTATGTACTGGAAAGAAATTCATTCGATTGCTGTAATTAATGCAGATATTTTATGTATGAATTGTGCAGATAATCATCAAGGAGAACTTGGAGATGATGTAAAGAGACAGATAAAAGGGCATTGTGTTTCAATGTCGCATACTGGGTTCTTATAAAAATGTTAAATAACTCTGAGCATTTTAGATTGGTGTCAGGAAGTCCCCATGTGAACTTTGCTTTTTTTTTGGAGACATATAGAACGCTTATTATAAAAGAGGTTTCAACTTAAAGTGAACCTTGCTATACGAATGCAGGATGAAGCAAGTGATTCACTTAAATGCTGTCCCTCCCACCATGCTGCCTTTGTGCCTCTATTGCTCCATTCTCCCGCAGGAGGGGAGACAAAGAAATGGGAAAATGAGTGTCAGGAACCATGAATCAGACAGAGACAGAGAATGCAGTAAAAATCACACTATTTAATATAGTGGTAAAAATGTTACAAATGGTAAACATAGTCAAAACATAGCCAGGGTTCGGTAACCAAATCAGGTAGTCAGAACAAGCCAGGAAATCAGGGAGCCAGAGATCAGCATATTCAGAGCAGCATACAGGATCAGCAACCAGAAGGGACGTCAGCCAGGCAAGTCTTCAACAGGAAACCAGCATAGAGTCTCTAGATATGTTGACCAAGGCTAAAGCACAGGAGAGCTAATCGAGGCAGCTTAAATAGCCAGCAGGGCTTGTTAACAAGCAGGATATGATCACCAGGTGAGTCACTGTGGAATGATGAGTACTGGCAGTTAACCGACAGCTGAGCAGCCTGAGTTCTTAGAAGGGAGGGCTGAGCCCAGCCTTGACAGTACCCCCTCCTCAATGACCCCTCACCTTAGGAGGGCCACCAGGTTTGAGGGGAAAATGTCTATGAAAAGCATGTAGGAAGACAGGGGCATGTACGTCTGAGGATGAGAGCCAAAAAGTGCTCCTCCGGACCTTACCCTTTCCAATGAACCAGATCTTGTATGCGCCAATTTTAGTGAGGGAACATGGAGTCGGAGGTTGCGAGATGACAGCCAAACCCTCTCCCCAACTTGGCAGGAAGGCGCAGGTAGGCGTCTGCGGTCTGCATAGAGACTGTACCTATCATTGGGACATTGCAAAGACTCTTGGACCTGTACCCAAGTGGAACAAAGACCTTGTAGATGCTCCTCTAATGCAGGAATGCTCTGAGGAACAAATGAGTCAGGCAACATGGATGGTTGGAAACCATAATTTACCATAAATGGGGACAATCAGGAAGCAGAATTAACGGCTGTTGTGAGCAAACTCTGCCCAGGGTAAGAGGTCTGACCAGTTGTTATGATGGTCAGAAATATAGCAACATAGAAACTGCTCCAAGGACTGGTTGGCTCAGTCTGCATCCCTATTAGACTGCGGGTGATACGCAGAAGAGAAGGAAAGCTGAATTCCCAACTGTACACAAGTGGCTGGCCATAACCTGGATACAAACTGACTACCCCTGTCCGAGATGATAACCTTGGGTAGCTCATGTAATTGAAAGATATCCTGAGCAAAAATGGATGCCAGTTCTTTGGATGTAGGCAACTTCTTAAGTGGAATGCAATGTGACATTTTTGAGAACCGGTCAACCACCATAAGGATAACAGTGTTGCCCTGGGATTTGGGTAACTCCACAATAAAATCCATAGATAGGTGGGTCCAAGGCCTCTCTCCATTGGGTATGGGCTGTAGGAGGCCCACTTGAAGCTGTCGTGGTGTCTTACTCTTAGCACACACGGAACAGGCAGCTACGAAGGCGGTTACATCAGCACGGAGACTAGGCCACCAGAATTGTTGGGAAATAGCCCAAATAAGTTGATTCTTCCCAGGGTGGCCAGCAGCTTTGGGAGAATGGTAAGTCTGGAGCACAGCGGTGCGAAGACTCTAAGGGACAAAACAGCGGTCAGAAAGTTTCTCAGGAGGAAAATGAATCTGAGCGGCAAGAATTCTGTCATCCTAAGGTGAAGTGAGACTGGTACGAACCGTAGCCAGAATACGATCAGGAGGTATCACAGGAACAGGAACCGACTACATTTTGGAAGCAGAGGAAAACTGTCACGACAATGCATCAGCCCTTACATTCTTAGTACCGGGTAAGAATGAGACTATATACGGTAATTGAAGCTTGACAAGAAAAGAGCCCATCGCACCCTTCTGGAATAGAAGCCACAGATAAGAATGTGAGATTCTTATGCTCAGTCAGAATGAGAACCGGAACAGTGGTACCTTCGAGGAGATGCCTCTATTCTTTAAGGGCTAAAATGATCGCTAATAACTCTCTGTCCTCAATTTCGTAATTGCACTCAGCAGGTGACATTTTCTTGGAAAAGTAGCCACAAGGATGCATAGCGCTCTCAGAGGTAGGATGTTGAGACAGAAGCGCGCCAACACCAGTCTCAGAAGCATCAACTTCAAAGAAAAAAGGTAATGTAGGATCAGGATGTGCCAACACAGGAGCAGAAACCAAGGCAGCCTTGATACTCTCAAAGGCCTTAACAGACTCTGGAGACCAACTATGTAGGTTACCGTCCTTTCTGGTCATATCAGTCAGGGGCTTGACCAGAGGCGAGAAGTTACGAATAAACTTCCGATAATAGTTGGCAAAGCCCAGGAAACGCTGCAGAGGACGTAAACTCACAGGTTGGGGTCACTGTAGGACTGTTGAAAGTTTCTCTGGGTCCATCGATAAACCAGCAGTGGAAATGACATAACCCAGGAATTTAACCTGTTCACGATGGAACTCGCACTTCTCCAATTTACAATAGAGATTGTTCTCTCTTAGTTTCTGAAGCACACGACAGACATCTGTGTGGTGGCTGTCCAGGGACTTGGAAAATATGAGGATATCGTCGAGATAAACCACCACACATAACTGAAACAAATCTTGGAGGACATCGTTAATAAATTCCTGGAAAACTGCCGGGGCGTTTCAAAGGCCAAAAGGCATTACGAGGTACTCATAATGACCTGTTCTGGTATTAAACACAGTTTTCCATTCGTTGCCCTCCTTGATCCTCACCAGATTGTATGCCCCTCTCAAATCAAGCTTCATGAAAACCGTTGCTCCCTTTAGGCAGTCAAATAACTCAGTTTACGTAAACGGGTGACCCCGCCCCCTCTGACACCACAAGAAACCATAGGGAGGTGGTTTCAGAGGGGGCGGGGTCACCGGGTGGCCCTCAGTTATATAAGAACTGTCACAAGCACAGAAGCGTCACACAGCGGGATCCTCCCATTGAGGCGGATCGTTCGGAGGACGAAGCGGGGGGAGAAGAAGCCTGAGGAAGAAGCAGGGGACCAGAGGAAAAAGCAGAGGAAGATGGAGGAAGAAGCGGGGGAAGAAAAAGATGGAGGAAAAAGGAGAAAACTGAAGGAAGACCAGAAGATGGAGGAAGAAGCAGGGGAAAGAAGAAGACATTATTAATAAAGGAATTGTCAAAAACCGTTTATTGTCTTTTTTACCATTTTGACACTTTTTTTGTGAAATGGTAGGGGTACTTGTACCCCATTACCAACTCACACGGGGGAGCAGCATCCTGGGGTCCCCTTGTTTAAGGGGGCTTCCAGATTCTGATAAGCCCCCCACCCGCATACCCCCACAACCACCGGGCAAGGGTTGTGGGGATGAGGCCCTTGTCCCCATCAACATGGGGACAAGGTGCTTTGGGGGGCTACCCCAAAGCACCCTTCCCATGTTGAGGGCATGTGGCCTGGTACGGTTCAGGAAGGGGGGTGCTCTCTCATCCCCTCCTGTCTTCCTGCGGCCTGCTAGGTTGCGTGCTCGGATAAGGGTCTGGTATGGATTTTGAGGGGGACCCCAACGCCATTTTTTTTTCATTTTGGCACAGGGTTCCCCTTAAAATCCATACCAGACCTGAAGGGCCTGGTATGGATTTTAGGGGGACCCCCACGCAATTTTTAAAAAAAATTTGGTTTGGGGTTCCCCTTATTATTCATACCAGACCCAAAGGGCCTGGTAATGGACTGGGGGGGATCCTATGCTCTTTTTTTCACAGATTTTTATCTATATTGTCGAAACCCGACAATTCATTACAGCCGCGATCAGTTTTAAATTACATTTTTCCTTTAGAAATGTCATTTTGCTTTGGTACTGTTCTAAACACTGGAAAAATGCGTCACTTTACAGGCATACTATAGACACCCCCCAGGAACGATATTTAAAGGAATATTTAATTTTTATTGTTTCACTTTAAGCATTAAAAAAATCACTGCTCCCGAAAAAAATGTTTTTTCATTGATACATGTCCCCTGGGGCAGGACCCAGGTCCCCAAACACTTTTTATGACAATAACTTGCATATAAGCCTTTACAATGAACACTTTTGTTTTTTCATGTTAATGTCCCATAGACTTGAACGGTGTTCCGGCGGCTTTCGAATTTGCCCCGAACACCGCATATTGTTTGGTGTTCGCAGAACATCCGAACAACCAAAGTTCGTCCCGAACTTATGCTCGGGTTGAACCGTTCGCCCATCCCTATTAACAACGCCACCTAAGGTCTTAAGGTCTGTCCCCTACAGGACCTCAGGTGCAAGCATTTCCCCAGACGGGTAGTACAAGACTTCAAAAAGTGACCTGCCTGGCCACAATAAGGGCACAATCACTACCTCCTCCTAAAGGCCCTCTCATCTGTAGAGAGACGTGTGAAGCCCAACTGCATGGGTTCTACCTCACTGGCAGACTCAGTTACCAGGAGGTATAGGAGGTGAGGGAGGCAAGGGTGGGACTACAAACCTCGGAGCCAAACATACAGGAGACTTCTGCAAGCGCTCCTTAAAGGAAGGTCTCTCTCGAAGTCTGGAGTCAATAAGAATGGCAAAAGTGATCAACTTCTCCAGCTCAGTGGGTATGTCTTGGGCTGCTATTTCATCTTTGATGTTATCCGAGAGACCATGAGAAAAAGCAGCCATGAGGGCCTCCTTGTTCCAAGCAACCTCTGCTGCCAGAGTATGGAATTCAATGGAGTAATCAGCAACAGTTCTCAGACTCTGTTTGATGGACGTGAGGCTCTTGGCAGCAGAAGTGGAGTGTGGGGGAACGTCAAATACCCTTTTAAAGGAAGTCACAAACTCTGGGTAACTCAGGACAACAGGTTTTTGCGTCTCCCATAGAGGGTTTGTCCAGGCCAAGGCTCTCTCAGAAAGCAAAGAGCTCACAAAGCCTACTTTACTTCTGTTCGTGGGAAACACCTGGGGCAGCATCTCATTCTGGTTGAGAAACCCTGTGCATTGAACTGGATCGCCCCCGAATCGCTGGGGAAGTGGAGCGGAACCAGCCATATCTCTTATAGACGTAATACTCAAGGTGGGTGCCTGCACAGAGACCAGAGCAGCAGCAGGGACGGCCTGTGACACAGGTTGTACCGGAGCAGCCACAGTGGGAGGGTCCAGGTGAGCAGTGCAAACACACGCATGTCTGAGCTAAGATGGATGGATTCCAGGAAATAAATACTACATAAATCATCTGCCCTTACTCAAGATGGCCACGGCCAGAAATGCTAGAGGGTGTTTTTACAAAACAATTTCTCAGCAAAATAAAGCACAGAGACATGGATGGACGGGGGAGTTTGCTTTAAATATTGAAAATTAATTGAATAGTTTTTTTAGCTTGTGTTGCTCAGTGTAGTTCTGCTTTAAGCTGGTTTTTACCTCAAATGTTGTCTCTGGAATTCCCTCATACCTTTTGATACCCATGTTATTTCCCTGTTTTTGTGCAGTCTCCAGAAAAAGCCTTCAGAAAAAGTGGAAACTTCTTTTGTATTACTACGGGGGCCCCCCAACCCCTAGCCACAAGCAAACAAAGGACTTCCAATTAAAATGTTAATCCCCTTTAAAACAAATACATTTCTGTCTTTTTAAAAAGAGCACATTGTTTTATTTCGTCTTCTGTAAACATATTATTTTTTGTACAACTACCATGGGCTAATTTGTGAAAAAAATACCATCTGGGGAGCATTTTGCTTCTAGAAAAATTAAATGTTTTCCAGAAAGCCATAAATAGCATTACTAGTTGGAAGTAGAAGAGAAGAGAATAAATACTCTTTCATCATTGTTAATAGATCAATAAAATCAAGACAATAACATTGCATTAATCATGGTAAAACATGGATTTGTTTTGAGTGGAAAATATGAAAATATCTCTTGTTACGTTCATCAGCTTCAGGTGATTTACAAAGAACACAAAAATCAGCACAATTAGAATCTAAAGTAATAGAATAATACATCAAGTTTGACATTTCACTACTGCAGGTTAAAAGACACACCTTGGTCCCCTCACTGCCTCTAGACTGTGAATGGACAATGAAGAAGCAGCAGGTCACTTCCCTCTGCTCTCTCCTCCTATCAGTATGTTCCTTATTAGTATATGTCCATAAAGCAGTGTCTGATTGGCTCCCTCCCTCTTTCAGCTCCACTGCTGATATAAAGAAGATCCCAAGAAGATTCCAAAAAGAAACATTCGGTGTCAAATGTACGCAAATGAAACCCCTGTTTTAACGCATAGTGTTAAATAGGATAATTCGGTTGGTTGCAGGCTGGTCAGTAAGTTGAGCTTGGAATTTCTTTGGTTTTGTTTTGCATGTTTACCCGCTGTACCTCAGATTCCAGTGTTTATGTGCAGCCTGAAGGCACAAGTGTATTATCTAGGCCATGCTGTCAGCAACCTGTAAAAGTCTATGAGAGGCTGAAAATGCGGCCGTTGGACGCTGTAAGGAATGGTACTAATGTTTACGGTCATATGCGCCCAGGGACAAATAGCCATATTTCTTCTTTTGTGGGCATTTAATCCCTAGCACATACAGCCCTCAGACATCCCAAGTCTCCCGCGAGGTGCGGGAGTCTCCCGCATTTGGCAGATCCTGGGCAGTAGTGGAATATCATGCGTGTGTCCCCCTCCATTCTCCTCCGGCCCGCTGTCCTTCTCCGCCCCCCTCTGTTCTCCTCCAGCCCGCTGTCCTTCTCCGCCCCCCCTCCATTCTCCTCCGGCCCGTTGTCCTTCTCCACCCCCCTCTGTTCTCCTCTGGCCCGCTGTCCTTCTCTGCCCCCTCCGTCCTCCTCCGCCCGCTGTCCTTCTCCACCCCCCTCCGTTCTCTTCCGGCCCACTGCCCTTCTCCGCCCCCTCATTCTCCTCTGGCCCACTGTCCTTCTCCACCCCCCCATTCTCCTCTGACCCCCTCCGTTCCTTCTCCACCCCCTCAATTCTGCTCCAGCCTGCTGTCCTTCTCTGCCCCCCTCCGTTCTCTTCCGGCTCACAGTCCTTTTCCTTCCCCCTCCGTTGTCCTCCGGCCCGCTGTCCTTTTCCGCCCCCTGTTCTCCTCCGGCCTGCAGTCCTTTTCCGCCCCCCCCGTTCTCCTCTGGCCCGCTGTCCTTCTTCGCCCCCCCTCTGTTCTCCTCTGGCCCGCTGTCCTTCTCCGCCCCCCCTCTCCGCTCTCCTCCGGCCCGCTGTCCTTCTCCTCTGCCCCCCCCTTGTCCCACCACAGTTGGCTCCCTCCTCTCCCGCTGGCTGCGGGGGATGTGTCAGGATGGAGAGCAGAGGAAGGAACCGGTAAATATGTAATTTACCGACCCATTCCTGTTATGAATTGGACACAGTGAGCTATTGCTCCTGTGATAACTGAGCAGAGTATCTGCTTCAGTTAATGAATGGACAGGAGACTGTTTCCTGTCCATTCATCTTCAGTGCTGAGAAAGAGTCTAGGGAATCTGTGTCATTACTCCCTTTCTCTGTCTCAAAGGGGAGATGTTAGAGGTCTGTTTAGGCCCCTGATATCTCACCAAAGCCCCCCCAACAGGGCTGATAAGAAAAAAAAAACAATAAATATTAAAAAATGTAATTGTAAAAAAAAATTAAATAAATAAATAAAAATACTGACATCAGTCCCGCCTGCCCTACCAACACTGTCCACTGCCCCAACACTCTCCACTCAAAAAGCAATGTGAAAAAAATTAAAAACAAATAAATTTGTAAAAAAATGTAAAAAAAAAAAACTACTGACAGCGTCTTCCCATGACACATTGGTCATTGTCGTTCTTCTGTTGTATTTTTTGGCTGGTCCCTATCTACCATCTACAGCCACTTTAGCGCATAGTGTTTCTGTAGCGGTCAGTCATCCTGGCAGTTTTTTGGTCTCTCCTCTTTGTTTAAGAGATATAGGTAAGCAGTGACATTCTGACAAAAAGGACGCAGCTATATTTAAATTATCACCTTGTCTGTTTTTTCTTGTTTGTTACCATTTTATATTATACTTAAATCATCTGTTTTCTGATAGAAGGCTCTGTACGCTGCACACGACCAGCATCCACTGAGGAAGCCCGTCTTATGGGCGAAACATGTTGGGAATCCATTATTGCTGTATTGTTGCATATATGAATGTACTAGCCAACACTGTATCTCCACTTCCTTTGTACCTGGTTTTAAACTTATAAATTCTTTTTTTGTTCATCAAAATAAAATATTTTTTTATATTATATTTGATATTGTGCTCTAATTACTTGCACCGTTAAAATCCCATTTTTTCCATCCTTGTTTGTAAAAAATAATAGATAAAATAATTAAAACAAAAAAACACTGACACCGTCCACTGCTCTCCTGACCTTACCCCCTCCCCCACCCCCAACCATTGTGAAAAACAAAAAATACAAAAAAAAAAAATTGTAAAAGTGAATAAAAAACTAAAATTGTAAAAAAATAAAAAAAATTCTGATACTGTCCATTGCTTTACTGGCGCTGTCCACTGCCCTACTGACACTATCCAATGGCCCCCAAAAAGCATTTTGAAAAAAATGAAAAAAAAAAAATACTAAAAAATTAAATTGTAAAAAAAATAAAAATAAAGAACTACTGACACCATCCACTGCCCTACTGACAACATCCTGCACATACTACCCACCACTGTAGACTCCACACTCCTCGTGCACATTATACCCACCTACATACACTCTGCACTCCTCTCCTGTACATACTACCCACCGCCAGACACTCCATGCTGTACATTCCCTATTTAACATTACTATGCAAGCCATGTCAGACTTTTAAGCCCTTTAAGCCACTCCCAATATGAAGCGCAATTTAAGCCAGGCCCACATTTCACCCCAGGTAGGGGGGGGGGACTTGGGGATGGGAGGGCGGGGGGGGGGGGGGGTTGGTGCAGAGCATCACCTCCCTGAAATTAGTTTTTGCAGGTTGGGATGTCTGAGCCCTAAATGTTAGTATCACTTGGCCCACCATCCAGCCCTGCCTGCACAAAAGTGCTGTGAACTGTGGCACAGGGGCTAAATAACCAGTGTGCATAAGGCCTAAAAAACATTGTTAATTTTATTGCGTTTAGTCTTAATCATGGTATAATTATATGCAGGAAAAAATCTTCAATTTATTTTCCAAAGCCTGAAGAAGGTAATACTTTTCCGGCAATTTTAAACACAAACCGTTAAGTGGACATAAACCCTTTACACATTAATAGAGAACAGCATTGCTGCCACAACATTAAAACATTATCCTGTTACATACAATCTCAGCATCTATAATCAAATTTAGCCATGGTTGCAAACCATCTGTGTCTAGGCTGATTGCATTTAACATAGAACAAAATGGAGTGTGGTGAGGCTTGTTTGATCATGTAAAACACTTCAGTACCGTGACTCTATGGTTGCCTTCCAACCCCCATAAACAATGCAACAGGTTGTCCCAAACAGAGGGGGACCAAAAAAGAAAAGCGGGGCTCAGGGGAAGGCACACTCAGTATGTAGTCAATATAAAATATATATTTATTGGTACAAAATGGATATACATGGAGATATGTGCACAAGCATGATCACAAAAAATATGATGATACTGCCCTTATAAAATTGATCAAGAGACTGTTTTGATCAAATACAAACCAAACACAGACTAGGGAAACATAAAACATGTATGGGTAGACAAAAACAAGACAAATGCGTCCGGACGTCTTGGCTATTGATGTCTACACAAACCACCTGGGGAAATTGGGCAGCAATTGCTGAATACGGTTTGTGGTGCAGGCATCAATACCCCCGGGGGGAGGACGGCTCAAGAATGGGGGGGTATGGGGTGGTGAAGGGAGGGCAAAGGGAAGTGGAGGGGTGGACAGGGGGAAGGGAGGGGGGAGGGGGGATGAAAGGGGGGGGGATGGGGAACCTGGAGGGAGGTAATCGGCCGTAGGGTAGGATGCTGGTATGAGGTCTGTGGTCAGACTTCAATGTGTCCTGGTTAGGAAATAGGTGTTGGTCATATGGTACAGCTGTGGGATCACTGTTCCCAGGTTCCGGAGTAATAGGTTGCAGCGTGTACAGTCCCCAGTGCGGGTAGACTCTATGCAGGAAATGCTATGGTAAAGTCAGTTGGTGACAGGTATAGGTAAAGAAACATGGAATATAGCCAAGTACATTACCACTTCCGGGTCTCGTTCTGAACTACTGAGGTACTTCCGGATGGCGGTGGCTCCAATGTTGTGAACAAACCTCCCTGTCACCATGTACACTTCCGTGTCCTGACCTGGGTAGTTATCCGTGATTCGCGGTATGTTGCTGGTATGCCGCTATTTTATGGCTGTGACCATACACGCAGGTACACCTATCGTCCTACATACGGCTGCTCCAGACTTTGGAGCGGGATACTCCCTCGATGTGTGAGCCGGCTAGCCCCCACGGGGGATGACAGCGGGCGTGACGTCCGGGCGCTGTGACGTCGACGCGTTTCACAGGACAAATGTGCGTAGCTTCATCTGGACGTATGGTTGACGTGCAGGGGCTCCTTCTTATTCACGTCCCTTCCTCATGCACGCCCACCTAATAAATTAAAGTGAAGGAGTGTCTTTTCATCTGTGTATTGTCCAGATCATCCTTCTTTGTTTGTCTGATTGCATTTAACCACTTGTTTGAGCAGTTCTATGCCACGCCATTGATTTTTTCCAAATAAACAGCAGTGGTCCTTATCCCTTAGACCTGGTTCACACCTATGCATTTTTTAGTGCATTTTCAGTTTTGCAGAAACACACTACAGTCTATTTAACATGGTTTCCTATGGGTGTAGTTTACATCTGTGCATTTTATGGAAAGGGCCAGGGACTTTTTTCTGGTTTTTGGTTCCATTGACTTCAATTAATCAAAAGAGTTTATTGAAAAACGCAAAATGCACCTGCAATATGTAAACTGCAACCTACATAGGAGAGTCCCATTTTTGAGTTAATTATCTCACCTCTGCTGTGTCCTAGACTTTTTCCTGGAATAGGAGCCATGGTCTCTCTAAGCTGCTTGCTGCAAATATGCCAGTTCAATGTTGCTGATAGTGACAATTTGTACTGCCCTGGACCTCCCTCTCCACCTCCCACGTGAAGTGTCATCTGTGCACTCGGGAGTGAGGCGGGGCAGCTTTCCAGGCTGGCACCGGCTTTAGATCGCAAGTTACGAGTTCTACAGAGCATCCAGAACCAGTGAAAGTGCAGTCAAGTGCTACTTCTGTCTCTCCCCCCCCCCCCCCCAGGTGCAGCGTGTCACCTGTATTTCTTCTCTCTAGGGACCCACACATTGCTGGCCACCAGCAGGACTTTCTCTCAGATCAGCAGCTTCTCCCTGGGGAGAAAGAGGTGGAGGGTGGGGCAGGGTGGGGTGTGGCAGACTTCTCCCCCAGGTACAGGTAGCTGCTCTGACTGATCCAGATACTGAAGATGGGACAGAAGGAGGAGCAAAGATGGCAGCCCAGTGGGTCCTCCATCTACAGCCATGTGGTAAGTGGCTGATGGGAGCAGATTTCTCCTTCAGGAATTCCCTCTATCTTTGCTGCTCCAGGACCCTACCTTGGCTCCTAACACTGCACACAAATGGCTAAGGAGCTGCTCCCTGCCCTGTCTATACATACTGCTTACTAGGGATGGGCCGAGCACCCCCGGTTCGGTTCGCACCAGAACACCGCGAACAAGCAAAAAGTTCTAGCGAACATGCAAACTCTATTAAAGTCTATGGGACACACTCATTTTAAAGGCTTATATGTAAGTTATTGCCATAAAAAGTGTATAGGGACCTGGGTACTGCCCCAGGGGACATGTATCAAAGCAAAAAAAAGTTTTTAAAACAATAGTTTTTTCAGGAGCAGTGATTTTAATAATGCTTAAAGTGAAAAAAATAAAAATGAAATATTCCTTTAAATGTCGTGCATGGGGATCCCCTTAGTCTGCCTGTAAATTGGCACATCTGTGTGATGTGTAGAACACGCCGCAGCAATAATGACATTTCTAAAGGAAAAAAATGTAATTTAAACTTACTTGCAGCTGTAATGTATTGCTGTATTGTTGGTGTAGGGTCCCCTCCCACAGTCAATACCAAACCCTTCCGGTCTGGTATGGCTATTAATGGAAACTCCACGCCAAAGAACAAAAAAATTGGCGTGGGGTTCCCCCCAAAATCTTTTACCAGACCCTTATTCAAGCATGCAGCCTGGAGGTCAGGACGAGCGAGCCCCCCCCCCCCTCCTAAACTATACCAAGCCATATGCCCTCAACATGGGGGGTGAGTGCTTTGGAGCAGGGGCTGTGGTTGTCGGAGGTCTGCAGGCGGGGGGCTTATAGGAATCTGGAAGCCCCTTTACCAAAGGGACCCCCAGATCACGCCCCCATGTGAATGGGTATCGGGTACCTATTCACCAAAACAAAAAGTCAAAAAATAAAAACCACAACAGACAATTTTTGTCAATTCCTTTTGACAATGTCTTTTCGCTTTGCCAGCCCTTATATAGGCAAGGGCGGGGCCACCCGCTGATGTAACCGGATGACCCCCACCCCCTCTGACATCACAATGTGTCACATTACATCAGAAGGGGACAGGGTCACTTGGTTACATCACTGGGTGGCTCCGCACTTGCCTATATAACAGCTATATGACAGCTGTCAAAGCCAAGATTCAGCAGTCGCCGGAAAACCTCCCATCGAGGCGGAGCTTTTTATGAAAATAAATAAAAAGAAAACAAGAAAACAAATTAAATTAGAGAGAGAGAGAGGGGGTGAGAGACGGGTTGAGAAAGAAAAAGGAGTAATAGAGAGAGAGGGCTGAAAGAGAGGGGATGAGAGGGAGGGGGAGGAGAGAGAGAGGGGATGAACGGGAGAGAGAGGGGGGTGAGAGTGAGGGGGTGAGAAAAAGGGGAATAGAGAGAGGCTGAAAGAGAGAGAGGGTGAGAGAGAGGGTGGTAGGAGAGAGGGGGGTAAGGGAATGAGAGTGAAAAAGGAGGGTGAAGGCGGTGAGAGAGAGAGAAAGGGGTCAAAGAGAGGGGGTGAGAGAGAGAGAGGGGGTGAAAGATAGAGAGCGAGAGAGAGGGTAAGAGAGAGTGAGGGGATTAGTCTGTGGGGGGCACAGCATAGTATATTAAATGGGGGGGTAATAGCACAGTACATTACATGGGTGGCACAGCAGAGTATGTGACAGCAAAGTATGTTACATGGGGGGCGGGGCGGGGGGGCAAAGCACAGTACATTACATGATGGGCACAGCACATTACATGGTGGATACATGGATACAGCACATTACAGGGTGGGCAAAGCACAGCACATTACATGGATACAGCACAACACATGACAATGGGCACTGCACAGTACCTTCAATGGTGAGCATGGCACAGCACATTGCATGGTGGGCACAGCACATTACACGGTTTGCACTGCACAATACAGCACATTACATGGTGGGCACAGCACATTATATGGTGGGCACAGCATATGACATGGTTGTACTGCACAACACAGCACATTACATGGTGGGCACAACACAGTACCTTACATGGTGGATACATGGATACAGCACATTTTATGGTGATCACAACACATGACAATGGGCACTGCACAGTACCTTCAATGGTGAGCATGGCACAGCACATTACATGGTGGGCACAGCACATTACACGGTTGGCACTGCACAATACAGCGTGGGCACAGCACATTATATGGTGGGCACAGCATATGACATGGTTGTACTGCACAACACAGCACATTACATGGTTGGCACAACACAGCACCTTACATGGTGGATACATGGATACAGCACATTACATGGTGGGCAAAGCACAGCACATTACATGGTGGGCACAACACATGGCAGTGGGCACTGCACAGCACATTCAAAGGTAAGCATGGCACAGCACATTATATGGTGGGCATAGCACATGGCATGGTTGGTACTGCACAACACAGCACATGCATATGGTGGGCACGGCACCATATATGGTAGGCACAACACGTGACATGGCGGGCACAGCTGAGCACATTACATGGTGGGCACTGCACATTACAAGTGGGCATTGCACAGCGCACTATATGGTAGGCACTGCATTGTGCAGCGCATGACATGGTGGACAGTGGGCACAACACAGCACATTACATGGTGGGCACTGCACAGCAATTTACATGGTGGGCACTGCACATGACATGGTGGGCACTGTATGGCACAGCACATGACATGGTGGGCACTGCACATTACATAGTGGGCACTGAAAGGCACAGGACATGACATGGTGGACACTGCACATTACATGGCGGGCACTGCATGGCACATCATATGACATGGTGGGCACTATACATTACATGGTAGGCACTGCATGGCACAGCAAATGACATGGTGGGCACTGCAAGGCACAGCATGGTAGGCACTGCACATTACATGATGGGCACTGCAAGTTACATTTCATGGTGGCACAGCACAACATAGTGGGCACTGCATGGCACAGCACATGCCATTATGGGCACTGACTATTACATGTGGGCACTGCAAGGCACATTGCATGGTGGGCACTGCTAGGCACAGCCAACATTGTGGGCTCTGCATGGCACATTACATTGCGGACACTGCAAGGCACAGCACATGACATGGTGGGCACTGCACATTAAGTGGGCACTGCACATGACATAGTGGGCACGTTGTGGCACTGTGCATAACATAGTGGGCACTGCACATAACATAGTGGGCACTTCATGGCACAGCACATGAAATAGTGGGCACAGCACATGACATAGTAGGCACTTCATGTAGCCCCTCCCAAGGGGGCTGCTGATGGGGACTCTGATGCGAAGGGGGCTGCTGGTGGGGACTCTGATATGAAGGGGCTGCTGATGGGGACTCTCTGATGGGGTCTCTCTGATGTGAAGGGGGCTGCTGATTGGGACTCTCTGTGAAGGGAGCTGCTGATTGGGACTCTCTGATGTAAGGGGGACGCTGTTGGGGACACTCAAAATTAAAGTGGGCCGGTCATGATGAAGTCCAGGGCCGAAATTTTGTCCCTGTCCATACCTGGCTGCTACATGTCATACACTCCATAGCTCAGCACATGCCATTATGGGCACTGACTATTACATGTGGGCACTGCAAGGCACATTGCATGGTGGGCACTGCTAGGCACAGCCAACATTGTGGGCTCTGCATGGCACATTACATTGCGGACACTGCAAGGCACAGCACATGACATGGTGGGCACTGCACATTAAGTGGGCACTGCACATGACATAGTGGGCACGTTGTGGCACTGTGCATAACATAGTGGGCACTGCACATAACATAGTGGGCACTTCATGGCACAGCACATGAAATAGTGGGCACAGCACATGACATAGTAGGCACTTCATGTAGCCCCTCCCAAGGGGGCTGCTGATGGGGACTCTGATGCGAAGGGGGCTGCTGGTGGGGACTCTGATATGAAGGGGCTGCTGATGGGGACTCTCTGATGGGGTCTCTCTGATGTGAAGGGGGCTGCTGATTGGGACTCTCTGTGAAGGGAGCTGCTGATTGGGACTCTCTGATGTAAGGGGGACGCTGTTGGGGACACTCAAAATTAAAGTAGGCCGGTCATGATGAAGTCCAGGGCCGAAATTTTGTCCCTGTCCATACCTGGCTGCTACATGTCATACACTCCATAGCTCAGCACAACCATTTCTTACTGCCCTGCACTGCATACTTTTTTGTTTAATTTTGTATTTATTTAGCCCCATAACTACAGCTCTCTTCTATATTCTTAAAGTATGGCATTAGGTTAACAATATGCCTCTTGTATAACTATGCCCATTTTAAACAAATGCCCCTCCCCGAATTAACCTCCCTGGCGGTAATCCCGAGTCTTGCTCGGGGTGAAATTTCAGAACCAAAAGCGGTAACCCCGAGCCAGACTCGGGATCGCATCGCAGGATCCAGGAAAAGCTTACTACCTTGTCCCCTGGATCCTGCGATGTCTCCCCGCTGTGATCTGCGAGCCGCCGCGTCTCGCTCGCTTCACAGTGCCGAGCTCCGTTCCCTGCGAGCGTTGCAACGCACAGGGACGGAGCTCGGCGGCAAATTAAAAAAGTAAAAAACACAGTATAGATACAGTATACTGTAATCTTACAGATTACAGTACTGTATCAAATAATTACACATCCCCTTTGTCCCTAGTGGTCTGTCCAGTGCCCTGCATGCAGTTATATATTATAAAAACTGTTCTTCCTGCCAGGAAACTGGAAATTGTCCATAGCAACCAAAAAATATCCGTTTACATCTAAAGTGCTTTTAAACCAGCTAGAAAACAGCGATAATAAATTTGAATCACTCGCAGAATTGAGCGATAGTGATTTGTGGGGAGATCCGTCATCAAACACTGAAAGTAATGACAGCGACAATTCTGCAACTGAGCAAATGTCAGTGTTTTTGATTTGATTACATTATTGAATATTTTGTATTATTATTATATTATTATTTCTTATAATTATTTATAGTTATTTATTATATTATAATTTATGATTTCGTTTTTCAAACTTTATCATACCCAGGATGTCTACTAGACTCTGGTTTGGACAGATTTAACTGAATTATTCCTAAGAAATACAGGCCTATAATATAAAATGCCAAATTTCCATGCAAAATATTGTACCGCTTTCAGCACCTAAAATCTGAAATAATCATACTGACAGGGAGGTTAAAGTACATTCTCCGCCTATAATGGCTTGCTGGACACAAAGCGAATAAAGGTGCCCCTGGAATTTTTTTGTTTAAATCTTGGCAACTATGATACTGTTTCTTGGTTTTATTAGGATTTATAAAGATGTTTTATTATTTGGAGTTGTTTGTGGGGACATACGTGAACCTCCTTTGAACTTCAAACACATAGTGGATGCATCTCAATGGAAGAAAAGGGTGTGACAAGGGGCACTTTCCAAATGCAATCCTCACAGTGTTTAGTGAGAGCACAGTGGGCTCCCTTCCACTCAGGGCCCATGTGCACTACGTGCAACATTGGGTACATACCAGTGTCTAAACAAATATCAGCTAAACTGTGGCATATAAAAAGTAAAATTGAATTTTCTCTTTGGTTTTTGGACCTGTCTAACTTCTGTTAGCATTGGTGAATGCATGAATCATATAACATGGATCAAGAGCATCAGTAATTGTTTGCATGGAGGAATTGTACTACGCATGCACAGATCTTGTTGCATGTGCTCAGAAAAGTCACAACTATGGAAGACTCTATATGCAGTTGCATGGAATACAGATCCAAATGTATACAGTCATGGCCGAAATTGTTGGCACCCCAGAAATTTTTCCAGAAAATCAAGTATTTCTCACAGAAAAGTATTGCAGTAACACATGTTTTGCTATACACTTGTTTATTCCCTTTGTGTGTATTGGAACAAAACAAAAAAAGGGAGGGAAAAAAGCAAATTGGACAAAATGTTACACAAAATTCCAAAAATGGGCTGGTCAAAATTCTTGGCACCCTTAACTTAATATTTGGTTGCACACCCTTTGGAAAAAATAACTGAAATCAGTCGCTTCCTATAACCATCAATAAGCTTCTTACACCTCTCACCCGGAATTTTGGACCATTCTTCCTTTGCAAACTGCTCCAGGTCTCTCTTATTGGAAGGGCGTCTTTTCCCAACAGCAATTTTAAGATCTCTCCACAGGTGTTCAATGGGATTTAGATCTGGACTCATCGCTGGGCACTTTAGAACTCTCCAGCGCTTTGTTGCCATCCATTTCTGGGTGCTTTTTGACGTATGTTTGGGGTCATTGTCCTGCTGGAAGACCCAAGATCTCGGACGCAAACCCAGCTGACACTGGGCCCTACAGTGCGACCCAAAATCCTTTGGCAATCCTCAGATTTCATGATGCCTTGCACACATTCAAGGCACCCAGTGCCAGAGGCAGCAAAACGACCCCAAAACATCATTGAACCTCCACCATATTTCACTGTAGGTACTGTGTTCTTTTCTTTGTAGGCCTCATTCCGTTTTCGGTAAACAGTAGAATGATGTGCTTTACCAAAAAGCTCTATCTTGGTCTCATCTGTCCAAAAGACGTTTTCCCAGAAGGATTTTGGCTTACTCAAGTACATTTTGGCAAACTGTAGTCTTTCTTTTTTATGTCTCTGTGTCAGCTGTGGGGTCCTCCTGGGTCTCCTGCCATAGCGGTTCATTTCATTTACGACGGAGAAGATCGGGCCACCGCTAGCAAAAGAGCAGAAGATAGCGGAGGAGCCCGGCAGAAGATACCGGAGAGCGGGAGAAGAACCGGAGAGCGTGGAGAAGAGGCCGGAGAGCGCAGAGAAGAAGGAAGAGACCCCCGAAGTCAGAAGACCCCCGGAGCTGGCTAATAAATTACTTTAAAAACCTGTCTAGTGTGTTTTTTTATTGACACTTTTTTTCCTAGGTGAATGGGTAGGGGTCATTCACATAGGGTGGGGGGCTCCCGGATTCCGATAAGCCCCCCGCCCGCAGACCTCGACAACCAATGGCCAGGGTTGTCGGGAAGAAGCCCTTGTCTTCATCAACATGGGAACAAGGTGCTTTGGGGTGGGGAGCCGCAGGGCGCCCCCTGCCTCAAAGCACCCACCCCCCCATGTTGAGGGCATGCAGTCTGGTACGGTTCAGGAGGGGGGTGCTCGCTCGTCCCCACCCCCTTTCCCGACCGGCCGGGTTGCATGCTCGGATAAGGGTCAGGTATGGATTCTGGGGGGACCCCCACGCAGTTTTTTCGTCACCGCCCGGGGCATGTTGGGGCGGGGTCACCGGATGACATCACCCGGTGACCACGCCCCATGCCTATAAGTGTCATTGCTCACCGCGCACACGGCATTACAGCGGGAGAGAGTGTCGTGTTAACATCGGAAGAAGACCGGAGGGAAGAAGACGACACAGAAGACTGGGCCAACGCTAGCAAAAGAGCCGGCAAAAGAGCAGAAGATAGCGGAGGAGCCCAGCAGAAGGCACCGGAGAGCAGGGGAAGAACTGGAGAGCGCGGAGAAGAGGCCGGAAAACGCAGAGAAGTCAGAAGAGACCCCCGAAGTCGGAAGAAGACCCCCGGAGCTGCCTAATAAATTACTTTAAAAACCTAGATAGTGTGTTTTTTTATTGACACTTTTTTTCCTAGGGGAATGGGTAGGGGTACGATGTACCCCATACTCATTCACATAGGGTGGGAGGCCGGGATCTTGGGGCCCCCTCAACCACCGGCCAGGGTTGTCGGGAAGAGGCCCTTGTCCTCATCAACATGGGGACAAGGTGCTTTGGGGTGGGGGGCCGCAGGGCACCCCCCTGCCCAAAGCACCCACCCCCATGTTGAGGGCATGCGGCGTGGTACGGTTCAGGAGGGGGGTGCTCGCTAGTCCCCACCCCTTTTCCTGACCAGCCGGGCTGCGTGCTTGGATAAGGGTCTGGTATGGGTTTTGGGGGGACCCCCACGCCGTTTTTTCAGTGTAGGGGGTTCCCCTTAAAATCCATATCAGACCGAAGGGCCTGGTATGCTCTTGGAGGGGGAACCCATGCCGGTTTTTATTTAAAATTTGGCGCGGAGTTCCCTCTCAAGATCATCAGAGCACAGGTCGCATGCCAAAGTCGGATAATGCAAGACTGCGATCCGACTTTGATCCGACCTAAATGATAGTCAATGGGATGAAGTAGGATCAAAGTTGGACCAAAGTAGTACAGGGAGCATTTTCAAAGTCGGACCAACTTGTGTCGGACCAGTTAAGATGGCTCCCATAGGAAAAGATTGATTTTCACACGTCATGAGACATGAGCTCCCAATGTCGGAGCATTTGTCGCACCAGTTGGAACCCGGCCTAAAGGAGCATCACATGCTTGAAAAAATCTTATTTATCGACAATTTTGAAAGAGTGCCAAGAATTTTGACCAGCCCATTTTTGGAATTTTGTGTGACATTATGTCCAATTTGCTGTGAGAAATACTTGATTTTCTGGAAAAATTTCTGGGGTGCCAACAATTTCGACCATGACGGTATGTAAATATCTGTACATACACAGACCTTGTCATAGAACAGCAAAGCTTACAGGACTTTTTCATAAGGCTTTTACATGGTGCATGCACATTTCATTGCTTAGCATGCTGGCCACTTTTTTTTTTTTTTTTAGTGCTGTCCCGTATCCTGTGCTCTTCATTCTTATTTTAAATAGTGTTGACAGGAAGTGTGCTAGGTCTACAGAACACCTGTCTCTTTTTTATGGAGAAGAGGAAAGAGGTAGGTGTTCTGTAGTCCCAAAACATTTCCTTCATTGAGTGACAATGTTGTTTCTAAAGCCCCGCACACACGATCGGATTTTCCGACAGGGAATTGTTCGATGACAGGCTGTTGGCGGAAAATCCGACCGTGTGTATGCTCCATCGGACAGTTGTTGTTGGATTTTCCATGGACAAATGTTGAATAGCAGGTTTTAAAATTATCCATGGACAAATGTCTGTTGTGGGATTTTTTCGTGTGTACACATGTCCGTCGGACAAAAGTCCAAAGTACAAACATGCATGCTCGGAAGCAAGGACAAGCCAGAAGCGGTCAGTCTTGTAAACTAGCGCTCGTAATGGAGAATTGACATTCTTGATGTGGCAAATCTCCAAATGCAGCACACATTCTCTTCTTCTTTAATAGGATAATAATGAAGGCCTCTTGAACCCTTCGGGAAAGAGAGCCCTGACTGATGGGGGCATGGCCAGGGAGGAGTTAAGGTGACTATTGGGGTCACTCGGGATTGGTGCAGGACGGGACAGGGGTTGGGCCTGAGCTCAAGAGTTTGGCACCCCAGGGGATTCTGGGCCTTTTCGGATGGAAGCATGGAAGAACTCGGACCTGACCCTGCAGCTCCAACCATGGACACGGATCGCCTCCTGGCTAAGGTCCGTGAGCTGGCTCTCCAGGGTCAGGCTGACTGGCTCTTTGCCCTCCTGTCCCCTGGGGCGCCTTCCCCTGCCCCTTCCCCTGATCCCCCTCCGGAGATTGTTAGGCATAGGGCCCGCAGACATGCCCACCCGCATTCCCGTCTGAGCCCCAGTCCCTCCTCGGCCTCTTACTGTCCCCCTCTTCCTTCTCCCCCCCTTGCCTTCCCTGCACAGATGGTTTAAAGGGCTTCCCCGGCGCGTAAGCGGGGTTCGGCCGCCCATTCCTAGCCCCCCCGGCGGTCCCCCTCTCCTAGCTATAGGGCTGCTTCGCGGCCTCCCCCCCGGTGCCCGCGCTCGCGTAGCCCTCGTACGGTGCCCCCCCCTCCTTCCTCCCCTGCCCAGAGTTTAGCACGAGGCCGGGCTGGAGCCGGATCGCTCTCTGGCTCGGCTTCGTGCGGCGCGGTACCTGCTTCCGCCCCCGCGGCCGGCAGGGGGGGGGGCGGCGGGTGAGCGATCGCTCCGTTCCTCTGCCCGGCTGTCTTCCAGGAGATTGCGAGGTAGAGGTCGGATCCGTTCGCCCGTGCCTGTCGCTTCCATCACAGCCGCTGCGTCAGGTCCCATGGATGATGGATCCGCCGGGGGCTTGGAGCAGGATTGGCTCCCCCTGGCGGCCAGTTCACTCCCTGCACCAGGCTGGGCGGGAGTTTCAGATGTGATTTTTTGTATGTCCCCACAGTGCCAGTGTGTGCAGCACCCCTCAGCACCCGGATGGGCGGGGGGGTCATTTTTTGCCGGGCAGCCCAGCTAATACTTCTAGGCAGGTGCAGTCTCCCCCTGCGCCCTTCTGGGCGGGGGCTCAGCCGGCCCCCGGGCCATCCTCCATTGACGGCTCCCAGACTAGGACTCCCCCTGCGCCTGGACGGGCGGGGGACCGGTTCCATCCCCCCGGCTTGTCCCTCCAATGTCGCATCCCGGGCAGGGTATGCCCCCTCTGCACCCGGAAGGGCGGGTGAGGGTCTGTCCGCACTTGCGGGCACCCCTCCTCCTCCACTCCGTACCCACCGCCGTCCTCCAGCGCCCAGCAGGGCGGAGGATGATCGGGTGTCCTTGACCTCCATCCCATCGCTGGGGCTTGCCCCCCCTATGCGCCTGGCCAGGCCGGAGGACGTCTGCTGCAGTTACCCGTTCCCGTCTCCCTGCGCCCGGCAGGGCGGGAGAATCTGGCTCCAGACCCGGGCTGGCGGCAGCTCCCACCGCGGCTCAGCCAGCCAGAACCAGTAGATGTTCATGTACTTGCTCAGCCGCTGCCCTCGGCCAGGGGGACTCCTCGCCCCTGGATCTCTCCGTTGGTCGGGACAGTCCTGTGGAACACGGCCCCGTTGGTCTTCACGGTGTTGGCTGCCTCAGTCTACAGCCTTCCAGAGTCGTTTCGGAAACCGATTCCCCGGTTGGTCGCCCATCATCGGCGATGCTTCCGCGGATCAGTGAGTATGACTGTGAACTGATTTGGGGTAGGTCAGCTGATGCTTCCGTATCGGGCCCTGAAGACCACATAGCGTCGGTCGTCAAATCGGTTCTTTCCAGTATGGGTGTTTCGGGCGTGGCGCCCAATCCCACCCCCCTCCCGGTGGTTCCTTGTGGGCGGTCGCGCCCACTGGTACCCACCTACCAGAGGAGACGAAGGAAAAGATTTGGCGACACGAATTCATTGATTTCCTCGCCCTCGTGCCGCCGGATAGGGAGACGATCGATAAATCTCGTCAGGTTGATGTATTGTCGCAGGGCGAAAAACCTAAACAGCTTCCTAGGACTTTTGGGAACTGGCTGCAGGGGTTCTGCGCCTATGCAGGAGTGCTCTGCGAGCGGTTCCCGGAGTTGGCGACTTCGTTTTTCTGTTATTTAGATCTCATTTGGGGTGCGTACAAGGTTTATGGGGGTCAGTGTTGGTTCCAATATGGCACCCAGTTTCGCCAAAAAATGGCGGCATGGAAGGCGCTTCGCTTCGACTGTCAGGATGGTAGCCTGTGGTTGTTGCTTATGTGCCCCCACAGGCCATCGTCCTTTCAGTCCGCGGTCGGCGCTCCTCAATCCGGAGCTTAGGCCGCTTCAAAAAAGGGTATCTGCTGGCTTTTCAATGAAAGTCACTGTAAATGGTACTCCGCCTGTCGCTTCCGGCACGAGTGCTCCAGCTGTGGGGGTGCACACCCCGCCAGCCGTTGTTTTAGGAAGGGAAGACAGCCGCTTCCCAGAGCAGGAGCCAAGACTGACCTTCCTAAGCCGGAGGACGCTGGTGAACGTCTTAGAGATGCTTCCCTGGCTAACTGGTACCCCCTTCATAGGAAGGCCCTGATCCTGAAGGATGGCCTGGATCGCGGTTTCTGGATCCCCTTTTCCCCGTCGGACGGCCCGACTATGTCCCCAAATTTAAAATCGGCTGCAGAATTCGAGTCCGTCGTGGCCGAGAAGCTACAGAAGGAGTTGGAACTGGGGCGCATGGCAGGCCCCTTTGATCTCCCCCCTTTCCACAACCTGAGGGTGTCCCCACTCGGTGTGGTCCCAAAAAAGGCGAGTGGTAAATTCCGTCTCATTCATCACTTATCCTACCTTCTGGCTCCTCAGTTAACGACGACATTGATCGGGAGGAATCCAGGGTCCACTACGCGTCTTTGATAAGGCACTTCACCTCGCTAGGACAGCAGGGCGGTCTGCTCTTTTGCCAAAAGCGGATATTGAGTCCGCTTTTCGTCTTCTTCTGGTCCACCCGGACTGTTTCCATCTCCTGGGTTGCTACTTTCAGGGAAGCTATTTCTTCGTCATGTGCCTTCCCATTGGTTGCGCCATTTTGTGCTATTTCTTTGAGTTATTTAGCAGCTTCCTTGAGTGGGTAGTCACCCAGGAGGCTGGGTTTCAGTCCCTTCTGCACTACTTGGATGATTTCCTTTTCGTGGGTCCTGCGGACAGTGGGCAGTGCAAACGCCTTATCTCTGTTTTTCAGGATACTTGCCGGCTTTTTGCCGTCCCACTGTCCGCTGACAAAACCGAGGGTCCCGTAATCTTACTGGCTTTTCTGGGGATTGAGATTGACACAGTGGCTATGGTTTTTCGTCTGCCGAGTGATAAGCTGACCAGGCTTCTCTCCTTGGTTCGTTTGGCAAAAGGGGCAAAGAAACTGCAGTTGAAGCAGCTACAATCGTTGCTGGGTCACTTGGTATTTGCCTGTAGGGTCATACGTATGGGGAGAGCCTTTTGCAGACGCCTGTCCTGGGCCACGAAGGGCGTTACGGCCCCTCACCACTACGTCCGGATCACCAAGCCCATGCGGGCCGACTTGGGGATTTGGCTAACCTTTTTGCAGTCTTACAACGGACAGTCTTGTTGGTTGCGGGAAGAGGTACCGAACCCACAGCTGGAGTTATACACTGATGCTGCAGGCTCCTGTGGTTTTGGTGCTTTCTTTCGCGGGGAGTGGTCTGCTGAATGTTGGCCGGCCTCATGGGCCTGCATGGACTTGTTGCGCAACCTCACCTTTTTGGAGCTTTTTCCGATCATCATAGCCATGGAGCTCTGGGGTGAATGGTTGCGCAATCATCAGGTAATCTTCTGGTCAGACAATATGAGCGTAGTGCAGGTAGTGAACAAGCAGTCGGCCAGTTCCCCTCCAGTCGTTTCGCTGTTGCATTTTTTAGTCCTGAAATGTTTGCATTTTAACATTTATATTAAGGCGAAACATGTTCCGGGAGTTTCTAACGATATTGCTGATGCTCTTTCCCACCAACAGTTTCTTCGTTTTAGTTCCCTGGCTCCGTCGGCTTCGCTTGAGGGCCTCCCCTGTCTGGCCCACTTATGGAACCTCGTTTCTGGGGATTGCTAGAGCTTCTTCGGTCATCCCTTTCTTCGCGGACGTGGGCGTCGTATTGTCGGGTCTGGCACGAGTGGTCCCAAGCGTCGGGCGGTGAGTTTTCCACTTCTTCCCCAGATGATAGACGTTTGGCTTTATTCGCCTACCTTGTTCAATTACAGGAAAAGGGTGTCTCGGGTTCGACCGTTTCTTCTGCCATGTCGGCCCTGTCCTTCTGGTTCCAACTCTTTGGGTGGGAGGACGTTACCAAAGCTTTTCCGGTCCGGCGGGTGTTGCGGGGTTGGAAACGTATCACATATCTTCCCGATTCTAGGCGCCCGATTTCTCTCCAGATCCTCTCGGGAATTCTGTCCTTGTTGCCGGAGGTATGCTCATCTGAGTTTGAGACCCTTCTTTTCCGGGTGGCTTTTTCGTGGGCGTTTTTTGGGGCTTTTCGCATCGGTGAATTAGTTTCTAAATCCAGGTCGTCTCCGGGGGGTATTCGGTCAGACGACTTTTTTTTGGCGGAGCGTCACGGTTTTGTTGCGCACATCCAAGACCGACAGCTTCGGTAGGGGCCGCCGAGTAGTGATGCACCACTGCGGCGGCCCATTTTGCCCGGTGTCACTGGCCTTCCCTTTTGTTTCCGCGCGCCCCCTGTCCCCCACGTTTTCCGTCCACGCTGACTTCTCCTCTATGAGTCGGTTTCAATTTTTAAGGGTTTTTCGCCTTTGCCTCGAGGCTTTAGGCCTACCTGCGGGTGATTTCTCGACCCATTTGTTTCGAATAGGCGCTGCAACCGCCGTTTCTGGTTTGGGGTTTTCTGATACGGAACTTCAGCGACTGGGGAGATGGGAATCATCTAGTTTTTCACTGTATGTCCGCCCACATCTTTTGTGTTAATTTTCAGGTCCCCCCCCCCCGGCTCAAATATGGATACTGGGTGATTTGTTCGTCTTCTGGGCCACTCGCCGTGTGGAGATCCGAAACTACGGTAGAAACCTGGGCTTCTCATCCAACGTGGCAAGAGTTCGCTGGCTTGGGCTGCGCGGGTTGCGTGGTCTCAGGTCTTGACGGAATGTTGACCATGTGTCAGGTCACATTATCCTGGTTGTTCACGCTGGTGGGAACGATGTTGGCTACACGCGGTCTGTGGATCTCATTTCTGCAATTAAAAGCGATATTGCTCAGTGTTTCACGTTATTCACCAGTATGACGTTCGTCTGGTCTGAAATTGTTCCTCGCTCAATATGGGCGCGAGATGTCCCTGGCCCCTGCCTGGAAAATTTTCGTCGGAAAGTTAATGCTCAAGTGTCCAAGTTCGTCCGTCGGATCGGGGGTTTGTGGTCCGTCACAGAGATCTAGAAGGGGACAACACTGATTTGCTGAGGAGGGATGGCGTCCATCTCAATGAGATTGGTTTGGACATCTTTAATCTGGGCCTTCAGAGGGGTGTGGAACAAGCGCTAGTTGCGGTGGGGCGCCCGTCAGTAGCTTACTGACTGGCGGGTGGCGGTTTTGGTGACCTTGCCAGCAAACATGGATTAATAGTTATGCCCTTGATGGTAATTGGGAGATATACGGCCGGTCCGGCACTTATGGTATGGACAGGCCCCTCCTTCATCTCCCTTTTACATTTGGAATTGTGTGCTCACAGTGCAACTGTGACTGGCATGGTTAAATTGTTAATGTTATGTTTTGAGTTAATAAAAGCTGTGGCCTTGCCCTTTCCAACATTAATGGTTGTAAGTGGTCTTTATTGGATGGGAAGAAGGGGTAAGGCGTTATAAGTTGCTATGGTAATTGATGGTATGGGACCTGGGCTTATTGCACCTCAGCAGTCATGAAGGCCTCTTGAACCCTTCCGGAAAGAGAGCCCTGACTGATGGGAGCATGGCCAGGGAGGAGTTAAGGTGACAATTGGGGTCACTCGGGATTGGTGCAGGACGGGACAGGGGTTGGGCCTGAGCTCAAGAGTTTGGCACCCCAGGGGATTCTGGGCCTTTTCGGATGGAAGCATGGAAGAGCTGCCCACCCTCCCGCCCTATTTCTGGTTGGTATGTCACAGCGTGCTGCAGTTTTGGTGACCTTGCCAGCAAACATGGATTTATAGTTATGCCCTTGATGGTAATTGGGAGATAGACGGCCGGTACTTCACTTATGGTAAGGACAGGCCCCTCCTTCATCTCCCTTTTACATTTGGAATTGTGTGCTCACAGTGCAACTGTGACTGGCACGGTTAAATTGTTAATGTTATGTTTTGCGTTAATAAAAGCTGTGGCCTTGCCCTTTCCAACATTAATGGTTGTAAGTGGTCTTTATTGGATGGGAAGAAGGGGTAAGGCGTTATAAGTTGCTATGGTAATTGCTGGTATGGGACCTGGGCTTATTGCACCTCAGCAGTCATGAAGCTGCTTTGCTGGTATTACTGATGGAATTATTGCAAACAAATTTTCAAAGGTTTTTTTTTTCTAGTGATATCAAGAATAATATTATGCTTTTTATTTTTTTATTTGGGCAAGTTAACACAACACTGTTATCCCGTAGTTTTTAAGATCAAAGATACAACTTTTACATTGTATTTTTTTAAATGTAACTGCCTACTCCCAAAATATCATTTGAAGTAAAACACATAGCCAAGTATTATTCTACACAATTTTTTTATTGTGCATTAAAAAAAGATAACAGATAAAATTAGACATGCTATCTGCCAATAGAACTTAACCAAAAAGTGCATTCTATGCATCCAAAAATATAGAAAATATACAAAATCAAATCATTATTCAACAAAAAAAATAATGTCAAAGCAATAACTCCAAGGCCAATAATAAATAACACATTACCTCCTCCGATTCCGCAACATGTCTGGCTGTTCAGAAACAAACTGAAACTGCTGTTTCTAGTGATTAGGAACAGCGATCTAACTCCTCCCCAGACAGTAATGCCGCGTACATACAATCGGACCTTACAACATACTTGGTCCGGTGTACCGGATTTCATCGGACAATTCGATCGTGTGTGGGCTCCAGCGGACTTTGTTTTATCAAAAGTTTGATGGACTTAGATTTGAAACATGTTTCAAATCTATCCGACGGACTCGAGTCCGGTCGAAAAGTCCGCTCCTCTGTATGCTAGTCCGACGGACAAAAACCGAGGCTAGGGCAGCTATTGGCTACTGGCTATGAACTTCCTTGTTTTAGTCCGGTCGTACGTCATCACGTACGAATCCATCGGACTCTGGTTGATCGTGTGTAGGCAAGTCCGTTCATTTGGAAAGTCCGTCGTAAAGTCCGTTGAAAAGTCCGCCGGGTAAAGTATGCCGTAAAGTCCGCTCGTGTGTACGCGGCATTAGAAACACCTCCCCAGGGAACACTTAACCCCTTCATCGCCCCCTAGTGTTAATCCCTTCCCTGCCAGTGACATTTATACAGTAATCTGTATTTTTAGCACTGATTGCTGTATAAATGTCACTGGTCCCCAAAAAAAGTGTCAAAAGTGTCCGATCTGTCCACCGCAATGTCGCAGTCCCGCTAAAAATCGCTGATCACCACCATGACTAGTAAAAAAAAAAAAAATTCATAATAAATATGCCATAAATATACCCCCTATTTTACAATAAATGTATACTTTCTTATAAGAATGAAGTATTAACATTTAACAGCGCTTATAATGAATGTTCATTCATACTAATGATATATCAAGTGCTATACTGTTAGGGAAATAATTCACCGTCTCAGACCGTCCTCGGGCATCAAGGTAATATTTATTGCATATGCAAGAGAAATGAATTGCATTACATGTTCATGCTGTCATCATCATTTCTGAAGAGAATACTGTGGTACATGTCTTTTTTATAAGCCCTGGACACCCCCCTTTCCTGTCTTAAAACATGCCCAGTCTCATGTATTTTCAACTTTATTCTGGACGCAACAGGAAAGGTGGAAGTGTCTGTTACAGACTTTATCTTCATCTAACAATGGTTACAGGATACTGACTTGAAAACTCCCCAAGTCAACACAAAAATACAGGATATATGCAAAACTGCAGATCTAAGCATTTTATATTACTGAGTCTATATATTGCTGACTCCATATTATCTATAGTTTATTTCTAGGCCATGATAAACAAAATGGCGTCTTTCATAACTGACATTTAAAGTATAATTTCTCTAACATATACCTATCCATTGCCCGACATTAAACTCGTGGTACAGAAATAATGTTCAAAGTCAATCAACCTGGAAGGAAAATATGAACCAATGATGAAATATTGATCCTTATACAGATTCAGCAATAATATGGGTGCAAAAAAAAATTTTTTTTTTTCAGAGGGCGTGGCCACGCATCGCGAGAAAACAGTTGGAATCCATCGTTTTTATATTCCCTTGTCTATATTTTTTGTATATTTTTTTGTAGATTTTAATATTAAATATTAGTTCTTTTATTGCAGGCCCATTTGAGTACTTTTCATGGGATCCAGATAGAGATCCCCTGAAAACTGCTCGTCATGCTGGAAAATAGTTTATTAACAATATAAATAGACTGTTATATCTATATTAGTATGTGGAATACCACCCATTGCTTATCGGTAGTATAAGAGACGTGGCTATTGAGACAATACTATAATATTGGATGGTTGTTTTTACAGAGATCTCACGCAGCATGGGCACCTACCATTAGTACATGTTGGAACAGCGAGAAGTAGGTTTTTTATTATTGTTTTTATCATGGATCTTAATCAAGATGTTAACATACATGGTATTGACTGCATATATTCATGCAATATACAAGGTAAATAAGGGTTCAAAGAAGTCTAGCTAATCGGTGTGGACAGAGAATGAACCATTTTGGATGGATGGGACACTGTGCTTCAGCTCCTGGCCGTCAATAAAGGGACGGGAATGTAATCGATGATGCTCGTGATGACGACCCACATTGAGCCCGCCTATGTTGCTTTATAAAGCATAGAGTCGCGTTGCGTGGCCACGCCCTCTGAAGACGTAATGACGAAACGTGTCAGGGCGTGACCACGCCACCCTACACACCAAACGTCATCACGGGACTCATCGACGTGGGCGGTACACAGGCACTCCAACCAGCGGTGAGCAGACGTGATTGTTGTGACAGGCTGATTGTAACTTTTAACACTGTAAGCACATTTTGGGACATTTTTATGAAATAAACAATATTACACTATGAAGAGCCTCCCCTATTGTTTTACATGGTACAAAGGTGCTAAGTGAATGCCCGGAGCATGACGGAGTGTGATTAGCTGCAGTTGTAGAGCGGATCTTCACAGTGAAGGAGACTACAGGCTTTACTAATCCACACTTTTGGTAAGCATATATGCAAAAGGGGCTGACCACGAGGTGATATGGTGAAGGTCTATCATCCTAAGGACAGTATACTGGATTCATATTAGAAGCCGTCTCCAGCTATTGTCATCTCACACATGCATGGGACTTATCACTTTCTGATGTGTGTGGATATATTCAACACGCTGCACATCTAGTCTGATCTATGGCACCTGGAACTGTTTATCATTCATTTAATTTCTAATTTTTTTTTTTTTTAATTTAATTTAATTTTTATTTTTTTTGCACCCATACTTATTCTGAATCTGTATAAGGATCAATATTTCATCATTGCTTCATATTTTCCTTCCAGGTTGATTGACTTTGATAACATTATTTCTGTACCACGAGTTTAATGTTGAGCAATGGATGGGTATAGCACTTAATGATATATCATTAGTATGAAGGAACATTCATTATAAGCGCTGTTAATACTTCCTTCTTATAAGAAAGTATACATTTATTGTAACATAGTTTTTTGGGTTTACAACAGCAGCTAAAAGTGTGTCAAACATTCTTTTTCCATTTGAGCGCTAGGATCAGAGTGTTTCTTCATCTTTGATATTTTTTATTGTTTTCATATCCCCTAT
Organism: Lithobates clamitans; assembly: GCA_037952925.1. Lineage (NCBI taxonomy): Eukaryota > Metazoa > Chordata > Amphibia > Anura > Ranidae > Lithobates > Lithobates clamitans. Next base: position 1,006,310 of record JBBGZY010001477.1, read on the forward strand.
TTTGTAGACGCCATAACTTTTGCGCAAACCAATCAATATACGCTTATTGCGTTTTTTTTTTTTTACCACAAATATGTAGAAGAATACATATTGGCCTAAACTAATGAATAAATTTGTTTATATCCTTTTTTTTGGGATATTTATTATAGCAAAAAGTAAAAAATATTTTTTTTTTTTTCAAAATTGTTGGTCTTTTTTTGTTTATAACGCAAAAAAAACCAAAAAAACGCAGAGATGATCAAATACCACCAAAAGAAAGCTCTATTTGTGGGGAAAAAAGGACATAAATTTTGTTTGGGTACAACTTCGCACGACGGCGCAGTTGTTAAAGCGACACAGTGCTGTATCGCAAAAAATGGCCTGGTCATTAAGGGGACAAATCCTTCCGGTCCTTAACTAGTTAATGAATACAGGCTGAATTATTGTGTGTCTTTTATATCTGCCTGGAGTTAAGCTTCAATAGTTGCCTGGAGTTTAGATTTAAGGATAAAAGTTTAGTTTCTTGCCCAGTAGTTTTCTTTATACCAGACAATCATTCACAGAATACCTATGTATTCTTTGACAACAGATTGATTTAAGGAAATGATGGTGTTGTAAGATTGCACTCCATACATCAGTCACCCTCATACTGACACCTCCCATCCCCCCCATAGCTCATATCTCCCACACCTTCCCCAGCGCACTCCCCTCTATGCCAGACATTTTGGCACATCCTACAGGCTTGTTTGATCTATGTAAATCTTTCAGAAAGCCTGGATCAGTGAAATGCCAATGTAGGTGTCTATATCAGCGGAACATATTTAGCTGATGATGGACTAGAAGGAGACGTTGACTCAGAGGGAAAGTTCAGGCAAAAAATAAAATAAATAACTGAGTAAATAATCGAGAGTAAACAGTATCGCTGTTTGTTTCTGCAACACACTGTAAAATCAGCTTTGAAAATTCAGCGGTCGAATCCTGAAGCGAATGAGTGCATATCGCTCATTGGCAAGCGGTTACGAAATTTGGAAAGAGAAAAAAGAAAAGGTAAATTAAAGAATAATTGCACTTTTTATAAAAATAAAACTGACTCACTATATACTTTCTGTTTTTGAGGCGCCTTCTCTAACGTGTCTAGATAGTAAAATAACCTGTGGATGTGCAGGTGGGTGCGATCTGCTTCACTGCATGAGTTAGCCTAATAAAGAAGACCCCACCACCTACCTTCAATTAGCATATATTGTGTAGCAGGCAGCAGTTCTGCTCTTTATTCCATTGTAGTCTTGCTTCGGTAATACACTTGGCCCCCTGGGGTCCTCTATTTCGGGGCTCCCAAGGGTTTCCAGCATTTCCCCTGTAAGAGGGCCACCCTAATGCCCCATACACACGGTCGGACTTTGTTCGGACATTCCGACAACAAAATCCTGGGATTTTTTCCGACGGATGTTGGCTCAAACTTGTTTTGCCTACACACGGTCGCACAAAGTTGTTGGAATTTCCGATCGACAACCACGCGGTCACGTACACCACGTACGACGAGACTAGAAAAGGCCGGTTCAGAACTAAGCGCGGCACCCTTTGGGCTCCTTTTGCTAATCTCGTGTTAGTAAAAGTTTGGTGAGAGACGATTCGCGCTTTTTCAGACTCGTGGCTTTCAGATCGTTTTCTGCCGTTCAGTTTGTGCTTGTGGGTTTGTATCTGCTCTTCAGTGCGTGCAAGCAAGTTCCACGTGACTTTAAGTAGTCATTGTATTCTTGTTCATTCGTTACTGGTTTTCAGGTCGCTCTTCACAGGCCTTGCTGTTCTTCAGTGCGTTCTGTTACTTCGTTCTGAGCAGCCGACCGTTTTCTAGCCATGTTTCGTATGCGTACTCCTCGTAGAGTTCGTGCTGTGCGGGGGCTTGGTGTTGGGGTCCTGACCTTGACACAAGTCCAGTCCATGAACAGGGTGAGGAGGAGTTCATGGACCAAGAATTGGTTGCTTCAGCGTGACCAGTTCTGTCATATGCCTTTGCGCCGTGAGATCCGTGAGAATAATCCTGATGATTTCAGGAACTTTCTCAGGATGACGGACCCCGTGTTTCACCATTTGTTGGCTTCGCTGACCCCCTATATTAGCAGGCAGGATACCTGCATGAGGCAAGCCATCATCCTGGAGCAGAGGTTTGTCGCTACCTTGCGGTATTTGGCCACAGGGAGAAGTCTGCAGGACTTAAAGTTCTCGACAGACATCTCCCCCCAGGCTCTGGGGATCATTATCCCAGAGACCTGTTCTGCCATCGTACAGGTCCTGCAGAAGGAGTATATGAAGGTAAGATTTTTATCCTTTTATATCACATGTTATTGTATTGAATGTTTCATAATGTATTGTATTTCTTCCCTCATTCCCTAATTACCATGATTGTAATATGCTGTGAATGTCCCCTTTGTCCTCATGCATGCTGGGTTTTTATGTAATTATTATTTTATGTCCTTCATACATATTTGCCCTTCAATAACCTCTCCAGCATGGTGTCTCCTGCCCCTATATTCACCTCATGTAGTCACTTAACAATGTATTTTATCAGCTCCATAGTAGTGCTTTACCCCAAACACCCCCTAAAATGTTTGGAAATGTTATTTTTGATTTAAATTCAGGCAGAGTGCCAGAGGCTTTTTGTTGTGGTGTCCCCAAATTTTTTGTAACCCTCCCTCCCCCAACTGCTAAGTCAGCTGATCCCAATTCTCTATCCTCAATCATCTATCTGCTGACTTTGCCAAACCCATACACACTACACCCACCTCTTTTGTGCTCAGATTTATGGATGAATTCCCCAAAGCATGTAGTGCAAGGGCCTGCCTGTATACTTTCCAATGGTACTGTTTAAAGTTTTTGTATCCTATTATTATCTTGATAGGTAATAGCAGAATGTTTAAATGTGCTCAAATGTGTACAGTGTGTATTTATATCTTTGTATTATGACACTTCTTACCTGTCCAGTGGTCTGCCAATATTGTAACTAGGGAGGGGCTGTTCCAAGTAATACCCTGTATTTAGGCATTCATCTCTCAATGAAGTGAAGAGGGTTACCTGTCCAAGAGTTCACCCCCCTATAATGTTAGAAATGGCCCATGAGAGGGGGGGAGGGGGAATATGATAGGTGTACCTTATACTTTGTTGTTGTTAAATTCCCCTTAGTAAATGCTATCTGGAGGTTGCCCCATAATGTTTGTGTATAATCTGCTTGCCATGTATCTTTGAAAAAATAGTAATGTTTATTGTTTTTTCCTCAACAGTTTCCTTCAACGCCAAAGGAATGGCAGACTATGGCCTCCCACTTGCCCAGCGGTGGGACTTTCCTAACTGCGGAGGGGAAATTGATGGGAAACACGTCCACATTGTCCCACCACCCAACTCGGGGTCGTACTATTATAATCACAAGGGGTTTAATAGTATAGTGATGTTGGCGGTGGTGTCGGCTAATTACGAGTTCTTGTATGTGGACGTGGGGAAGAATGGCCGGATGTCCGACGGTGGAGTGATCGCCCAGACGGAGTTCTACAGGCGTCTCCAGAATGGCAGCTTGGACTTGCCACCTCCAGAGGACAATGTTGAAGGTCTCCCATTTGTGTTTGTTGCTGATGAAGCATTTGCGCTGGGGGACCACCTGATGCGGCCATTCCCGATGAGGACCCTCACCCCGGAACAGAGGGTTTTTATTACCGGCTGGCCAGAGCCCGAAGAGTGGTGGAGAACACATTTGAAATCCTGGCCAGCCGGTTCCGATTATTTCTGACACCCATCCATATGGCGGAGTATAAACTGAACTATATAATACTTGCCTGCTGTGTTCTCCATAATTTTTTAAGAAAACATTCAGCCAACTATGCTGGCTCAGTTGGGCCTGAGGCCGGAATCCCAAATCCATCAACACTGACGGCGCTTGAAAGTGGCCGTCCTGGCTTGCCCTCCCTGAATGCCCGTGATGTCCGGTTATGATACCCGGAGTTCTTTGCGGGTAGGGGGGCTATCAATATGCCAGACAATCTGTGACACCTTTTTCAAATAAAAAACAACCAAAAGAAATTCTTGGTGGACATTTACTGCTTGTGTTTGTTTTAGCTGACCCTGACAGAAATGTGTTGAGTGCAGAAAATGTCGTGATTGGGTAACCTTATAAAAAACAGTGTTGGCTGGTACTTCCTAAATGCAAAAACACATTTCACTACAAGTGCACTTGCAACTGCACTGAACCTGCACTTGTAGTGCAAAGTGTATTTGCCCTTAGGAAATAACCCCCATTTTTGCATAAAACAGCAATTACATCACCCCAAAAGTGTTGTAGTGTTGAGACAATAATCCACACATTCTTGAGTAAGGCACTTTTTTATACCTGCACAATTACATGTGCATTTACCAAAGGTTTTTAAAACAAACCAACATGTTTGTTGTATAACAATGTTTGCAGTAGCATTATCAAAAATCTAAATATCCATTTCAGATAAAACAGGCCTGTGTAAAACCAACAAGAAAGCCAAAAAACTTGAACTTACAAAGTTCACATATGGTAAAACCTGAAGGCTATATCAGACATCAGTATTTAGGAACTGGGTTTGATATAGCGTTCAGATGGGGGGAAATCACCCCTGGAAAAGCCAAATTTGGAAGATGCACACCAATTTAAGAATGTCAACATGTGCTATCTGCCATCAGGGGGGATCAAGGGACGTGTTTTGGGGGAGCAAGCCCTTCCTCAACGCTACTTTATAATTGAGGAAGGGGTTGCACCCCCAAAACGCGTCCATTGATCTCCCGTGATGGCAGATAGCACATGTTGGCACACTGTGTGCATCCTCCAAATTTGGCTTTTCTAAACATTGAAAAAATTTTGGTAAGATTGGACCACGATAAAACAGGTGATTTTGTGGGGTTTAAATTCGCCCCAAAACATCAATGATGTTATTATTTTTTTTAATAACATCACTGATTTGTTGCTGGATGTTTTGCAATTGGAGATTACACCCCATGATCTCCCCGATCAGTATCTGGGCACTTTCAGATGTAAAGCATTCTCTCTCCCTCACATCACGATCACCTAAAAAGAGATAAAGAACAAAAAAAAAGGTCTCAAAAATCTGCCACCATCCATCTCTTTTACCTGAGCCTGTGGTTGCAGACACTCACCTGTTGTGGTGCCAATCTCCACCACATCTTCTTCTTCCTCCTGCTCTTCTTCTTGGGTTGGTATTTCCCCTTCTTCCAGAGGGGGGGGGTCTCTGGTCTCCTGGGATGAGGGGTGTCCTGCGAGTCTTTTCTCCCCTATGTAAAACAAAAATGGTATAATTAGCACACAGATATTTGATGGCAGAACTAGAAATAGGAAACATTGCTTGGAAGTGGGGTACAATTGTCTATTTTAGCCAAGTTCCAAGATGTATATTTTTTATTGCCCTTTGTCAAGCTGCAATACTTTACCTGTTTGGTACAAGCTTCACAGATGTAGCCCCCCTATAGTATACACTGGAGCATCAGTGTGCCCCCCTAATAAAAATGGTGTTCTTGTGTCCCACACTAGTGCTCCAGTGTCCAGATGTGAAAACAGCTGCTCAGTGTCCTCTCCTTACACACAATCTAGTTTGCATTTCATTCTAGTAACAAACCCATCTACACAAACAAATATTTGGCATCCAAGTAGGCCCCCAAAAATGTGTGAAAATGCATATGGCCTAAACAATGGTGTTCTAGAGGCCGAACGAAAAATGTTTGATACGAACGAATAATAGGCCCATGAACATTAAAGTTGACCTTTTTAAACGTTACAATTAATAAAAGCATATGGAGCAGAACGAACGTAATAAAGACAGAAAGAATAGGAACACAGCACAACTACTTACTTTTTTGCAGCACTCTCCGGATCTTTCGGTACTGCTCTGGCTCTCTCAACTTCAGGTCCGACCACCGCTTCCTGAGCTGATCTTTAGATCTTTGTACCCCGAAATTCCTCTCAAGACTCCTGACCACTTTCGCCATGATTTTGGCCTTTCGAATGTTGGGGTTGGGGTAAGGCCCATATTTTCTGTCATAGTCGGACTTCCTCATGATGTCGACCATCTCCAACATCTCCCCAAACGACATATTTGTGGCCTTAAAACGTCTCCTTCTGGATCGGGACGTGCCTGGATCCGGGCTTTCCTCCTCCTCCTCCTCGTTGCTAGAATTAGCACGCACCTGCTGTAACTCCGCCATCATGCTCTTCCCCCACTGCGCCGAACGAAAAGGGGTGGGGAATACACTAGAAAGAACGTCAGGGGCGGGCGGAGTTACACGCATGCGCAGTGTGTATAAAGCGTAACACGCGTGCATATTACGTACGATCTGTGAGCAGAGGAAGGAGCATTGGACGCGCCGATCGTAAGAACGAAGGTAAGAGACAAACTTGTGCCTATACTGCTTCTAGATTGAGGCCTATATTGTAACAAGATTAGGAGAGTTTTGTCTGACATTAGGCTTTGTCTTGTGTTGTGTCTTGCAGTGAACATGGATATCTTAATGAAAGACAATGACTTCATGTCAGTATTCATAGATATGCTAAGTGCTAAGTGAGCTGCCATGTCTGTGGGAGATTAAACACCCACATTACAAGAACCAAGCAAAGAGGAAGGCAGCACTGGAGCAATTGTGTGAAATTGTGAAGCAGGTGATCCCCACGGCAGACATCACTTATTTAAAGATTTTCATTGGTGGCCTGAGGAGCACATATCTGAGGGAGCACAAGTCCTGGATTCACAGAGATCCGGAGCAGCAGATGACATCTATGTCCCCAGGATGTTGTACTACGACAGGCTGCACTTTCTGTCAGGCCAGACTGAACCCAGGCCATCCCTCTCCAGTCTTCCTTCCACGCTTCCTTCCCCCCTGGCTGAGGCTTCTGACGCCCAACCTGGGCCTTCCAGGCGATATGTGGAGGAGCCCAGATTGAGCCAGGTATAGCATTCCTCTAAATATTTCTGCTTGTACAATCAATGATGTTACCTAGATGTTAGTTGGGAGTACTAATTTAGGATTGTGATTGATGATGCAAAAACTAAAACCATGTCCCTTTTTCATACACAGGGAAGTCTCAGCCAGGAGGTGGCCGGGCCGAGCCGGCTGGCTGATATCAAGGTCCCTCCACCCCCCCTGAAAATAGAAAGTGGCAGTAGGAGGAGTACCCTAGAGGAGGCTGCTATAGCATTCTTTTGGAGGGCTACAGAGGTCCTGGGAGCACCCCACATCATGCAGGAGAACATTGCTGCCTTCATAGCCTATAAAATGCAGAGGATGGAGGAGGGCCAAAAAGCCATGTGTGAGGCCCTCATATCGGAGGCTCTGGAGAAAGGTATGAGGGGCCAAATTACACCTCACACACATCTTTGGGATGGTCCTCCTCCTCCTCCTGCAGGTCCTCCTCCTCCCTCTCCTCCAGGTCCCCCCAGTCCTCCTCCAGGTCCCCCCAGTCCTCCTCCTCCTCCAGGTCCTACTCCTCCTCCTGCCACATCTCCAACTGCACAGCCACAGCCCGGAAGGAAGCGTGGAAGGAAGACCAGACAGTGATTGCCCTTGGTCCAGTCTGGTCGGCCAAAAGATGCAGCCTCTTGTGGTACCACAGCCTGGGGACACAGATGTCATCTGCTGCTATCCGAGTCTCTGTGAATCCCGGACCAGACTGCCCTCCCTTAGATATGGACTCCTCAGGCCACCAATTTTGATGTTGAAGAATTGATGTCTGCCGTGGGGGTCCCAGGCTTCGCTAATTTCTCCTGTTGATCCAGTGTTGCCTTCCTCTTTGTTTGGTTCTGATCCCTTAATAAAGGATTTTTGTTTTGAATTAAACTCTCCTATGTGTTTTACTTCAAAAATGACAGTTGGTTTGTGAGGATTCAGGTACATTTCAAATATACAATGTGAAATGAACAAGGGACACCAACAACAATCTCCTTGAGATTAAATAATAAAAGATATCAATGGTGTTGGGGTAACTTGACACACAAAACACACCCAAAAATATTCTGGAGTAAAAATAAAAATAACATTGAACAAAGATCAGCCTTGGAAAAAATCCAAACATTAAAGAAAAAAAAAGGCTTAAAATCCAAAAAAAAAAAAAATTAAAAAAATATAAAACTGTCAGATGTGACAACTAATAACAATATATTCAGGGAATCCCACTAAAAAAACACGAATAAAAGTTTGTGAGAAGTGTGTGTGAATATGAGCAGCAAAACTACTTAATTCTTGTCACATTATAAAGAAGAAGAGAGTGCGCTATATTAAACCATTTTTAACATTGCAGCGTGACGAAAGTGCTGTATCCATTGCGAACGCTAAGTTTACCAGAACGAGCTGTCCCGTGTCGGATTTTCTTCTGAGCATGCGTGGCACTTTGTGCGTCGGAACAGGCCACACACGGTCGGAATTGACGCGATCGGATTTTGTTGTCGGAAAATTTTATCTCCTGCTCTCCAACTTTGTGTGTCGGAAAATCCGATGGAAAATGTCCGATGGCGCCCACACACGGTCGGAATTTCCGACAGCACGCTCCGATCGGACATTGTCCATCGGAAAATCCGACCGTGTGTACAGGGCATAAGAACAACCCAACTTGGTGTGACCAGGACCCTGGGACCCTCTTTCCACCTGCAACTGCCTTACTAGCAACAGACCCTGCTGGGACCCCTGTGCATGGGGCTGTTTCCGAGAGAAATCCCCTTGTAGGCTATAACAAGCAAGCAGTACAGACACAGATATGCTTTTATAAGGTTTACTCAAATCAGTTATTCATTTACAGTGATTCAGCCTCCCATGGGGGAAGGAGGGGTAGGGACAGTGGCGCATGGCTTTAGTTCATGGCCACTGTTCACAGCAAGTTGATAACTTCTAGAGATACATGATGAGAGACCCATTTCCTAGAGTAAGTGTGGCCCAGAGGCCCAGAGTCCCAGCATCCCTCCAAGGAGGGTGCAAGTAGTCCCATATACCCATGTCATCCAGCTTCCCCCTAAGGGGAAGCTACACAAGGATGGGCTCTAAAGTCTAGCCTACATGTTGCTCTGATCCTGACCCACAGACAGAGGATCCACAAACACTGGTCTTTTCCACCTGTAGGGGCATTCTCCTTCCTGCCAACTTCTATATATCTGCACATATCCTGACAGGGGCAAGCTTACTATGTCACTGAGTCGGGTCTGAAAGCTGAGGCTTCCAATGTTAGAGAAGGGGGAATCCAAACTGAGGAACTACACCAGATATCTTTCCCTACACATATGCTGCATACTATTTGAATTACTATGGAGGAGCACTGTGGGACACAAACAACACGCTGGCCCTGTACAACATGAGTGGTTGAAAAAGCCAGTTCTGCTTCTAAAAGGCAGGTGCAGAAATACCATTCATGCTGACTTTACAGCCACACAAGGGCCCATTGGTTGCCCATTTAAATAATAAACAGTAAATAGGAGAACAAGAACCTTCGCTAAGTGGAAGAGTGGGACTGATAATAAAATTGGCAGTGCCTCCATCAAGGACAGGGCCTCTGGGAATAAAGGGGATTCCCTTCCTGGGAAATTAACCAGTAATATAATCAAAGTAATTAGAAGCAGGAGAACTACTACAACAAGCATATAACATTACCCATAAGCATATAGATGCGCACCAATATAGAAATAATATGAGCTTTATATAAGAAAAGATTAATAACAGTACATACTTTCAATATACAAATAGATATTATCAGCAAAGGGCTCAATATGAGTTTTGGTGGAATTGTGCACATATAACCGGGTACATATGCATATATGTTGCAAGTGCCCCTGAGAGTGATGCAGCGTCTGTCTTTGTGTCTTTGTGTCTCTGACCTTCTCTCTCTTTACTTCCTCCTTCCAGGATTTTTTTCCTACAACCCTTGAGTCAGGAAGTCACGTACATAATTTTTCACAGTGTGATACTAGCAGCTTACAGTAGAGGGCAGTGGATATCTATCTATCTATCTATCTATCTATCTATCTATCTATCTATCTATCTATCTATCTATCTATCTATCTATCTATCTATCTATCTATCTATCTATCTATCTATCTATCTACTTGGGCAGTAGTAAAATGAGGAGGGCCCAAATACTGTTCTTGCACATGCTCAAAAATACAAAATTGGGCTGCATGTTTTAGTATATGGTCAGTTTTATCCTAAATTATTTTTTTCTAATATTCTGTTATTTCGTTCAATACCAACATAGGGCTGAAAACATTACTACTTGAAAAAAATGAGTGACAAGGTTTGCTAATTAAATGCCCAGGGGGAAACAAAGGAAATGGTACTGGTCAATGAGGCAGAAGTTTTAGCGACAAAGCCAGGTGTTGAGACATCTGCCTGTCCTCGAATGACCCTTTATAATCTTCCTCCTATGTCTGTCTATAGATGGAAAGACACTGAGTGGAAGTGTGGTTGCATCTTGCATCCATACAAAAGTGAATATTTGACTTTCACAGGCAAAGAGATTGCCAACATGCTTCTAGCAATGAGCAAAGAGATTGACAAATTCAACCAGTAAATATTTTTTTCTTTTTGAGCGGTCTAAATGTATATATGCAGGGATGTCCAGTACAGAGACTTTTTATGTCTTATTATACAATTTTCTTCGGCCCACCTTACTACACTTGGGTCATGTATTTTATATATGTCAATTTCAGTTAATGATTTTATTGGTTTCTGTATATTTTGAAATCTGAATTTTGTGAAATAAAGTATTTTTGTATTTTTACATTCGCTATCTTATCTCTTTACCTTTGCTTTCTCTGGCACCGTAATAATCCCTCGTCCTCCCCTTTTTGATCAATCACGAATACCCTCTGGGATGAGGTGCTGTATCCACATTAACCTATCTAGCCATATTTCCATTTTTTGGTTATTTATTTCACGCTTTAAGACTACCCTTTGGGGAAGGAATTGTGTAATTCTACACAGATCTGCCCAGAAAAATTTAGAGCTGTTGGAGACGTGATTTGACTGATTTGGGAAAGGTTTTGCTTCTCCTTACTTGCTTCTTAACTCAATTATGAATATAGACCCGTACTACACCCCCCAACACAAATCTATTATGCATAGCATGTATAAAAAAAGATCTGCCTACATACCTTTTTTTAATCTGCTCCGATGCAATCATATGATCTAGCAGCTCTGTCTCCCCTGTCTTAAAGAGCTGCTGCTGCAGGGGAGAGGAGGGGCGCCAACAATGGACCGGCAATGGAAGCCGATGGCTGATGTCCAAGGGAACCAATTATTGAGTGCTCCCTTACAAAAGGAAGCTGGTTCTGCTTCATGAAGAGACCAGTGATGAAATGAGTTGAGGTGGGACTTTTGATGACAAAATTTACAGTCTGTGGAATGTACGCTGGCTACTGGGCAGTCATTCCAGATGCTGGATGGACACTGCACCACAGTGTGTTAATTTCTTTTCTTTTATATTGAGCAGTTTTAAATAAAGATAGTGCGCAATAATACTTTTATTGGTCAGTGTCTTCCATAATTTTTAATGTATTTGATTAGATACACCTGTGTCCTGTGCCTCTTTCGGATGGCCCTTTTGGAGAAGAAGAATGCCATACTTAGAGCTCCGACAGACCTACTTATTGAATATAAGGGGTCAACCAAATCCAGTGAGTGGGCACATTTAAAGGGGCACTCTGGAGCATAATTTGGTTTTGAAGGTGGTGAAGAGTCAGCATCTTATGGACCAGATGGAACAGAATGGACATTGCATTCACGTTCTGACAGCATTTAATAGACTCTTGGTGGAACAGATAGGACATTTTATTTATGTTCTTGATATATCATATTTCAGTCACAAATCTTATGCGTATTGGAGCTATTAATTTTTGGGGGGATGTTTCACATTTCGATCACAATAATGATGAATGAGTACGTACACTTCAATGTTTTACTAACGTTTTACATTTACAAAGTAAGCATTGTAGATAATTCCACACACATACCCGGTTTAGCAATACAAAACCAACAAGAAGTCCTTGCAGTCCAATTATGGAGTATCTAGATAACTCATGACCTTTACTTAGAGATGTAAGGTGGAATCAAACTTATTAGGTAGGACCTCCAGTGATATTACATTCCTAAGAGCTATGATACAGTATATGCTAATCTGAATTGTGGTACTACTTAACATGGCTAGTAACTTAGGACTTGGGATGGCCCAACAAGCGCTTTAAATAACTGATGTATGATAATGTAGCCAGGTGCTGGGTTACAGCAATATTGAGAAGGAGAACTTGGGGTTGATTTACTAAAACTGCAGAGTGCAAAAGCTGGTCCAGCTCTATATAGAAACCAATCAGCTTTCAGGTTTTTATGTCAAAGCTTAATTGAACAAGCTGAAGTTAGAAGCTGAATTGCTATCATGCATAGTTGCACCAGATTTTGCACTCTGGCTTTAGTAAATCAAACCCTTTGCCTTTTATTCTTCTCTCCCTCTACTGAGATACGGATGTTATGCTGCACCATTCTCCTCCAGCCAGCAGGGGAGAGCTGAAGCCAAGCAAGCCTATAAACTTATATGCAGAGTGCTGGGAATCCTAGGAGCTGTAGTTTGAGACCAAAGAAAAGGAATATGCTGTTGCGCTGACTAGAACCCAAATGTCATTTAACGGGGCACATAAGAGGGCCAGGAGAGTGGTAGGGATTAGGTCTCGAGATCCTAATGCACATATAAAAACAAAAACAAGAGGGCACCTCCATCTAAGTATAGTGATTTATTAAATTGAAAAAAAGACAATAAAAATACACTCACTAGTTAAAAGTGGATCAAGGTTTGACATTAACCCATATAGACCTACATAGAATCCCTATGAGGCTACAGGCATGTGGCTAGCTGAAACAGAGTTCTTGATGGAAGTACAGCTTTCAGGCTTCAGACTGGAACATAAGCAACAGCAGCTTCCAGAAGTAGCAAGATGGCTGCTGTTCCAAACAGCACCTCTCTCGGGTGGGTGATGATGACAGGAAGTAAGGGGGATGGCTACATGTTTCAGGGCAGACAGGAGCGTCCCTTTATCAAACCATAGGAAACTTCTATGGTTTGTTGTAGTTTGGGATGGCAGCCATATAATGGGATGAATAGACTCCTTACACTACAGATCCTAATAAGCACTGTGCAGTAGGAGGAGTGGAGAGATGATTTTGATTAAACTGCTCTGGAAAATTCTTCCTCTTGGCACCGAGGGAGTTAGAAGGAGAACACCTCTATCTGGATATTAGCCTGCCAGTGAGGCTTTTGGAAAGAGACCGAGAGGCCCCCCCTTCTAGAGCGAGAGGTCATCACAGCATCCTGGTGACTGGTGAAAAGGATATTTGCCCCTTGATGATACTGCTAGCAGGGACTGAGCTACTGAGAACAGGCCACCAAGTGTACCCAATCCATATTGACCCCATACTGCACTCTATACCTGTCAGAAACCATGAACCAGACCGAGACAGAAGTACAGAAAAATCACACTTGTTTTTTAATAAAAAGGTAAACAGAATAAGCGTAGTCAAAGCATAGCCAGAGTCCAGTAACTGGATCGGGTAGTCAGCCAAGCCAGAGTTCAGTAACCAGATTGGGTAATCAGCCAAGCCAGAGTTCAGTAACCAGATGGGGTAATCAGCCAGGCCAGAATTCAGAGATCCAAGTGGAGGAACAGCAAGCAGGATCAGGAGCCAGAAGGGATGTCAGCAAAGCCAGTCTTTAAACTTGAACGCCAGGAGATGGTTTCTTGTTATGTGACCAAGGCAAAGGCAGGAATGAAGTGAGCTGGAAATCTTTAAGTAGGTGGGACTGACAAGCAGATCCACAACAGCTGGTTAACTGTGGAGAGAGATGAGAGCTGGCAATTAGCTGACAGCTGAGCCGCCAGCTCAGAGAAGGAAGGGCTGAGCCAGCCCTGACAATACCACACCTATTCCAAACCTAGACTCCTACCCCCTCTGCTACTATCCTGCTTTTCTTTTGGGCAGTGTATACTCAGTCAGTATAGGAGTAGCATCGCCACCCTCAATGCACTCTGGCAGAATAGTTCCAGAACTGAGTAGATTACATTTTAATACTGCTCACTGCCTGAACTTGAGGTGGCCTTGCTACTGTTTATGCTGACCTTGACACCAAATGTCATCTTCTACCTAGTTGTTACTGGTTATCACTTTGTATGCTAAATTGTTTTATTACCATTTTTAATCCATTTTAAGCTTACCTTCCATTTTATGCATTACCTTCAGTGATTTCCTGTGATATTGTATGTTTGTACACTCAACCTGGTGTGTTAGAGGAGCTGAGGCTGTTTGGAAAAGGTTGAGGCAAAGAACACAGAAATGAAGGAAAACCCCCATGGGACGTTTTAGGCAGAATTTGAGATACAAGTATATAAAAAAAACAGTTTCATAGCTTTATTACAAATATGATAAAAAAGACCAATCGGTCAATACAGAAATGTCATACTTAGAACAATCATAACATAAAGTGCATTGTTGTACAATATAAGAATACAGTACAGGTACCCTACTAAATTTAGGAAACTCCAAAAGAGGACTGCCAGCTAGAACCTCCTTCGGTGTTTCTTAGACCTAGCAGGTTTCCTGTATTCTTAAACAATTGCACAACAATGCACTTTATGTTATGTTTGTTCTAAGTATGCCACTTTTGTATTGACCAATTGGTCTTTTTATCATATTTGTAATTAACAATATAAACCTGTTTTTTTTTATATACTGTATTTGTATCTTTAATTCTGCCTAAAAAGTCCCATAGCAGATTTCCTTCATTGTTATATTGACACTTGACACAACATTGACATGTTGGTGGAATATTGGATTTGAACATACTACTTTGCTTTACTTTTTAAAGGCAAAGAACAGGGTATCCATCCTAATCAGATGGTCCTACGGGGGTAGCGCTGCAATAATGTATCATATCTGCATTACGTGTAAAGAAAGAAAGGAAAAGAAAAGCATATTAGGGAAGGGATATAGAGTAGTAATGGAAAAACTATGGGTCCAATGGAGCCATAGGATACGGAGTGGCAATTGAATGTACATGCACTTTCACAGGGGGGATTACTGTGTTTTGGTTTTTTTTAATCATTTCCCCTCCTTGTGTTACACTGTGTTGTTCACTACCAGGAAAGTGAAGTGACATGCCCAGTGCTACCAGGTATAAGGAAACATGTGAGTACCCCCCCCCCCCCCCCCATCCTTATAACAGCACTGGTGCTTAATAATTAGGCGCTCAAGCATGCAATGTGTGTAGTGGAGTCCTAAGCCCTTAGTAAGATTGAAATAAAATTTAGTTTACACATGGCTTTTTCCATTGATGGCATCGTCCTGCTTGTTACTTTAAACATCTCACAGGTTCACTTTAAAGCTGAATTCCAGTCTAGCAGCCTGTGATTGAGAAGTGAAAGGAAAAGCAGCACTCTGCCATCTCCTTCTATCAGCATGCTCTTTGAACTTCAGCGTGCCTGATTGGCTCCTTGTGACCCTCCTCCCTCCCCCTCTCTATGGTTTACTGTACAGTAGTCTGCAAAACGTCGATACCAAGTCAAATTCAGGTACATACACTGCTTGCATTATAAAAAATATATATATTTAAGGGTGTATTAGTAAATACAGGCAATGCAATCGGCATTTGTAAAAATAATACATACTTCATTCAAAGAAGACTACAACTCTGACATGTGTGACCAGAGAAACATGTGTGGGTTTTTTAGGACTAAAATGCATAGTTGGTAAAGTCAAAGCATATGTTAAGCATGATTGTGTCTTAATATTCTTGTTGTTGAATCACAAATGCTGCTGCCAAACTATAAGCAGCCATAGGCTGAGAGATGTAATTACTCTTTCCTAGCTGTTCCTTTCCATATGGGGGATTAGGAAATCAAACACAAGTGATTTGAGTGCTTAACCATTAATGTATATTAAAGCAGAAACACTTGTGTCACTAAAACCAATGATTCCTCTTCCCCCAAGCTCATTGCTAGGAATAGTATGAGTGGTGTAAGAAGAAGGGTCACACTTCTTGAAACAATAGCAACTGTAGTGGAGTGCTCATGTAATCATCATGCTTTAAAACAGGTGCCAGCCCATTTAACTCTTTTTCCCACAATTACATTAGCAGCCAGGTGAGAGCCCCTCCACTGTCAGAACCAGCGTGCAGGCAGCTAAACCTGCAGGTAGTCACTCCCCCTCTCTCCCTCTCTTTCTCCCCTCTCCCCCTCTCTCTCCCCCTCTCCCCCCCTCTCCCCCTCTCTCTCTCCCCCCTCTCCTCTATATCCCTCCCCCCTCTTTCGCCTACCCTCTTTCTCCCGCCTCTCCTCCCCCTCCCTCTCTCTCTCTCACCCCCCTCCCTCTCTCTACCCTCCCCCTCTCCCCCCTCTCCCCCTCTGCCTCTCTCTCTCCATCCCCCTCTCTCTCCCCTCTCTCTTTCTCCCTTTCCCATCTCCCCCTCTCTTTCTCTCCTCTTTCTCCCCGCTCTTCTCTCCCCCCACCTCTTTCACCCCCTCCCTCCCTGCCAGTTGATGGTCATTGAACATCCTCCTACCTATGAAGGTACTGGGCATTACACATAAACTCGCAGACATGGACTGGGACAGGGGGACACAGGAGGGAGGGACTGCAGTCACCCCCCCTCTCTCTCCCCCTCTCTCTCTCACCCCCCTCTCTCCCCCTCTCCTCCTTCTCCCCCCTCCTCTCTCCCCCCACCTCTTTCACCCCCCCTCTTTCATCCCTCTCCCCGCCACTCCCCTGCAGCACAGGCATCTATAGCTGGAGCACCCACCACTGCAGCGCTGCTGTCGATGCATTTTACATCACTGAGCCGGGATCGGAGCTTAGCTGGCCAGTGGCGATGAAGAGGAAGGGGGGAGATTTTGTGGTGATGATGTTTTTGGGCATGTCTCTTTGCAGGAGGGGGCATATCTCTTTGCAGTAGGGGGCCTGTCTCTTTGCAGGAGGGGGCATGTCTCTTTTCTGGAGGGGCATGTCTCTGTACTGGAAGGGGCATGTCTCTTTGCTGAATATATGGGAATATAAACAATATGGTAGAAAAACCTGCGCTAATGAGCAAGACAAAATAAGAAAATAAAATAAGAAATAAGAAATTGCTTGAAAATGCAATGTGCAGCTGCAACAAAGTACTTCAAATATCAAATAAAGTGTAAAAACCACAAATTTAGTTTATATGAATATATGGGAATGTCTCTGCTGGATTGGGCTGTCTCTTTACTATTTGGGAATGTCTCTTTGCTTTATGGAAATTTCTGTTTTTTTGGGGGGGCAGCATTTAATTCTTGGACCCAGGCAGCACAATGTCTTGGGCCAGCCCTGGCAGCGCACAATGCGCATGCGCAGTGCACACATGGCTGTGAAGCCGCAAGCTGTCACAGCTGGGCGCCCATACTTGCAATGTCGGAGGGGGGGAGGAGTGAGCCTTTGGGCAGCCACATCACTGGACCGTGGGACAGGTGAGTGTTTATTAACCGGTTCCCGACCGGCGCACGCCGATGTACGTTGGCAGAATGGCATGGCTGGCCAAATGGGCGTACACGTCCCTTTAAATTTGCCGCTATGCCATTGCGTGTGCGCCACTGGCGGCCAGGAGCTCTGTGAGTCGGGTCGTGGGTCCAGCGGAGGAAGAATGGGGAGATGCTAATGTAAACAAGCATCTCCACGTTCTGCCTAGTGACAGTGTCACTGATCTCTGCTCCCTGTGATCGGGAGCAGAGATCAGTGACGTGTCACACGTAGCCACGCCCTCCCACAGTTAGAAACACTCCCCAGAACATACTTAACCCTTACACTGCCCCCTAGTGGTTAACCCCTTCACTGCCAGTGTCATTTACACAGGAATCAGTGCATTTGTATAGCACTGATTGCTGTATAAATGACAATGGTCCCAAAAATGTGTCAAAAATGTCTGATGTGTCCGCCATAATGTCGCAGTCATGATAAAAATTGCTTATCGCCGCCATTGCTAGTAAATAAAAAAATAATTAATAAAAATGCCATAAAACTATGACTGCTTGTTCTTGGGGCATTTTCCCTTCAGTTTTGTCTTCAGCAAAGGAAATGCATGCTCAATCGGATTCAGGTCAGGTGATTGACTTGGCCATTGCATAACATTTCACTTCTTTCCCTTAAAAAACTCTTTGGTTGCTTTCGCAGTATGCTTCGGGTCATTGTCCATCTGCACTGTGAAACGCCGTCCAATGAGTTCTGAAGCATTTTGCTGAATATGAGCAGATAATATTGCCCGAAACACTTCAGAATTCATCCTGCTGCTTTTGTCAGCTGTCACATCATCAATAAATACAAGAGAACCAGTTCCCACGCCATGACACTACCACCACCATGCTTCACTGATGAGGTGGTATGCTTTGGATCATAAGCAGTTCCTTTCCTTCTCCATACTCTTCTCTTCCCATCACTATGGTACAAGTTGATCTTGGTCTCATCTGTCCATAGGATGTTGTTCCAGAACTGTGAAGGTTTTTTTAGATGTTGTTTGGCAAACTCTAATCTGGCCTTCCTGTTTTTAAGGCTCACCAATATTTTACAACTTGTGGTGAACCCTCTGTATTCACTCTGGTGAAGTCTTCTCTTGATTGTTGACTTTGACACACATACACCTACCTCCTGGAGAGTGTTCTTGATCTGGCCAACTGTTGTGAAGGGTGTTTTCTTCACCAGGGAAAGAATTCTTCGGTCATCCTCAACAGTTGTTTTCCGTGGTCTTCCGGGTCTTTTGGTGTTGCTGAGCTCACTGGTACGTTCTTTCTTTTTAAGGAATCTGTTCCAAACAGTTGATTTGGCCACACTCATGTTTTTGCTATTTCTCTGATGGGTTTGTTTTGTTTTTTCAGCATGATGGCTTGCGTCACTGATACTGACAGCTCTATGGATCTCATATTGAGAGTTGACAGCAACAGATTCCAAATGCAAATAGCACACTTGAAATGAACTCTGGACCTTTTATCTGCTCCTTGTAAATGGGACAATGAGGGAATAACACACACCTGGCCATGGAACAGCTGAGCAGCCAATTGTCCCATTACTTTTGGTCCCTTACAAAGTGGGAGGCACATATACAAAAGTTGTAATACCTACACCGTTCACCTGATTTGGATGTAAATACCCTTCAATTAAAGCTGAAAGTCTGCATTTAAAGTACATCTTGTTCGTTTCATTTCAAATCCATTGCGGTGGTGTATAGAGCCAAAAAGATTAGAATTGTGTCGATGTCCCAATATTTATGGACCTGACTGTGTATATATATATATATATATATATATATATATATATATATTCAAACTTTGGGTGGGTTACTGTCTTTTCTTTTTCCTTACTGTTAGACTGGAATAGTGTCAAAGTGGACTCCCTGTTCTCCACCGATATCCATTAACATAGACGAAGGGACACCTTCTCCAATGCAAATACGTTTTACTTAATCTTCAAACGATCAAAATCATCATGTACATCAATTGCAGCTACTGTATACAGTTGTCTCACACAAAGCCATACAGCCTGAGGAAGAGCAGGGATGCTTGTGAAGATTCAGTAAAACGTATTTGCATTGGAGAAGGTGTCCCTTCATCTATGTTTATATATATATATCTTAGATGTTAAAGCCCCACTCTCTGCTCCTTTTTTTTTCTGAAAAGGTTCTTCAGGGGTTTAAAGAAAATGCAACTCAGGCCTCTCACCGAATAAAGTGCAACACTGCTATGAACATAGGTGCAATATAACTAATGAAACCAAAAATGGTCCTGTGTGCTAGAAATAAAATATAATTATTCTTAATATTGCTTATATATAAACCTTGCATATGGGTAAAAACTTTGATACATTTACCAATAATGTCTCAAAATAAATTAATTACAAATAAAAGTCTACAATAACATATTGCACAAACTCTCAATAAATAAATCAGTCCAACTCCTGTGGTCATGAAGTATAAAGTGCTCAGTGATGTAAATAAACATTATTTTAAAATTATGTGCGATTTTTTTTTCATGTTACCATTCAGGCATTAAAAATAAATAAAAGAAAAATTTATTGTCTATTTCAAATTCAATACATCAACTACTGACAGCTCTGGAATACTTAATACCCTCATAATATGGGCAATATAAAGCAATAAAGCATTGAGTCTTTTATCAATTTCCACCATTCCAGTCAAGATTAAATCGAGATTTATACCCTTATTTAAGTTTTTAAATTATTCTAAGAACTCTGGTTGAAAGGAGGTTTAGCGGAGCAGGTCTCGCCAGGACTTAATTCAAACCATAGTGCTTTTCTGACATATTTATTATAATATAATGTAACTCTTGTTTGTCTACAGTAGTCATTTTCTGGTTGCAGGAATGAGATGTACTTCTGCATGGCAAGCGAGTGCATTTATTTTCCTCTAGATTGTTTACCTTGTTTGACATGCTTTTCAAACACATAGTAACTTTGCAGAAGTTCATCCATCAAAAAACGTATAACAGAACCTGCACGCCATACATGTTTCCCCAGAGCATGCTGTCTTGCTAAAACTCAGCTACTTCCATTATTGCACTGTTGTCTTTTTTTGGTTTTGTTTTCTGTTTGTTTTAAAAAACAAACAAGATAAATAAAAATCAGTATGTTGTTTTGAAATGTGACGCTTCTAAATTAACTGGCTATTGAATGAGGCTAGGACAGAGCTGTTTTGTTAGGCTTATTCTATTGTACAAAGAAATAGGAAAATGCAACACTTCTTCGTATTAACCACTTGCCTATTGGGCACTTTTACCCCCTTTCCACCCAGGCCCATTTTCAGCTTTTAGCACTGTTGCAGTTTGAATGACAATTGCGCGATCATGCAACACTGTACCCAAACAAAATTTGTATAACCTTTTTCACACAAATAGAGCTTTCTTTTGGTGGCATTTAATCACCACTGGGGTTTTTATTTTTTGCTAAATAAATGAATAAAGACCAAAAATTTTGAAAAAAGGAAAAAACGTTTTCATAGTTTGTTTAAAATGTTGAACACGGGTAATTTTTCTCCTTCACTAATGTGCACTGATGAGGCCGCACTGATGGACATTGATGGGCACTGATAAGCTGCACTGATGGTCACTGATGAGGCGACACTGATGGGCATTGATGGGTACTGATAAGCTACACTGATGTACACTGATGAGGCTGTACTGATGGGCACTGTTAAGGCAGGAGTGATGGGAATTGATGGGCACTAATAGGTTGCACTGATGAGGCAGCACTGGTTGACACTAATGAGGAGGCACTGGTGGGCACTGATGAGGCTGCACTGATAGGTGGCACTGCTGATAGGTGGCACTGATGGGCAGTGATAGGCGGCACTGATAGGCACTGGCAGGCGGCAATGGCAGGTGACACCGATGAGGAGGCACTGATAAGCACTGATTGGCAGCACTGGGGGGTACTGATGGGACTGCACTGATAATCATGTTCCTTTTTAGAGAAGCCGGTTATCGGGCATCCTCTCACATAGGATTTTGTGTGAAACATAGGGCCAACCCATTCACTTGCAAACACACAGGAAGAAGATAAGGAGGATTGTGTCAGCATGGATGTAGAGGATAACACTCAGCAGCAGTCTTCAAGGGATGGTTTTCAGTCCCCAGAAACCCAAGTAGTTGTACATGGCTGGGAGGAGGTACTTACAGATCATGTGATCCTTAGTGAACCAGAGGACTCAGAATCGAATGCCTCTGCAAACTTATGCTGCATGGCCTCCCTGATTCTGCGAAGCCTGCGAAAGGACCCTAGGATTTGTGGTATCAAGGAGAGGGATCATTACTGGCTGGTAAGCCTTCTTGATCCATGTTAGAAGGGTAAGGTTGCAGAACTCATCCTGCCTTCGCAGAGGGAGCAGAGGATGAAACATCTTCAGGAGGCCTTGAAGAAAGGTTTGTGCAATGCACATCCAGACCCTGGGAGGTTACAATTTCCTGGTGCTGGACAACGTGTTGCTGAGGCTTCATTCAGTCAGAGGATGAACGGTGGGGAAGGTGGCCGGCTGACCAATGCCTTTGAACAATTTTTCAGTCCTCAATGCCAAGGTATGATCAAGCAACCATCGCCAACATCTGCTTTACATGGCGCAGAAATATCTAGGGGCAAGAGCTGACTTGGAGACCTTTCCAACAGAGCATCCACTGGGTTACTGAGTCTTGAGGATGGCCCACTGGCCAGAACTAGCTCAAAATACAATTGAGCTACTGGCCTGTCCTGCATCCAGAGTGCTTTTTGAATGCACATTCAGTGCTGCTGGAGGGTTTGTAAAGGATCTAAGAGTGCGTCTGTCCACAGACTCCGTTGATAAGCTCACATTCATAAAAATGAATCAGTCTTGGATCAGCAGCTATCAAGCACCTGATGCTGATGTAACTGATTGAATTTGCTATGGATGTGGGATATCTTGAAGATTGCCTATGCTGACTATTCCTCCTTGATGATGCTAGCTTCCAACAATATTTTTGGTTTAGGGCACCACCACCCAAGGCCCAATTTTTCTGCCCCTGGTTAACAGGGGCATGTAATTACAATTTTTAATATAATATTTCAACACAGGGCCTGTTTCTGCGCCCAACAAGAGTATCTGTGAGGGTTTACAGTGTGGTGGCACCACCACCCCCACCCAAGGCCCAATTTTTCTGCCCCTGTTTAACAGGGGCATGTATTTACAATTTTTGATATATTTCAACGCAGGACCCGTTCCTGCGCCCAACAAGAGTATCTGTGAGGGGTTACAGTGTTGTGGCACCACCACTACCCAAGGCCCAATTTTCTGAAGAGTATATAGGGCAGGCCGTATAGTATTTATACTGCTGTTCAGAGTATATAGTACCTGGGGGCCTGGGGGACCCCCACGCCATTTTAAAAAAAAATTTGGGTGCAGAGTTCCCTTTAATATTTATACCAAACACATTTTTTGCCTGTTCGCATGTTCTGCTGTGAACCAAACTGGGGGGGGGGGGGGTGTTTGGCTCATCCCTATTCACAAGCGTTTTTTGACTAGTGGTCCACCTGTTGGGGTAAGGGTCAGTGTGAACTTCTCCTCCTGGTGACGGATCATTCCAGCACCCTTTTGTGTAGACCTGCACTTACTGGACTTTATATGATGATGAGATTTCATATTCTTTAAACACTTGGACTATTAAGAGTGTATAAGCGCTGCACTTATGCTATATTATTATTGTTTTCTACGCCAGGAGAATTGTGCTAGCAGCTTTGCCATACTATTTGTGATATCTTATGATTTTATTGAGCGCAGTGATTTGTGTTTTTCTATGTCCAAGGAACTTGCGACCCCAATCTTTCCCTTCTTGTCTGGAACCTTTCCCTGCCACTAATACTGTCCCTGACTGACAGGAGACCTGTCCCCACACTACCCATACACAAATGCAAACCGAAACCTGGGGAGCAGGAATTTAAAAGACTGTGCTGACCCAAGACGGCCACCAAGGGTCACCTGAATGCGGTGTAGTCAGCCAGAACACTTCCTCCAGGAACCAGGAAACCACGGAGAAACCAGTTTCCCATAACTTCCTCTCCAAGCTGTGATGCCACTCTGTTCGGGCACTTACCTTTTACTGAAGACCTTAGGCCACTCAGATGGTGCACAGAATCTTTTCCCAATTTGAAGGATCTCCCTGTGGGCTGTCCTTAATGATGCAGAGAATGGCACTGATGACGTCAGTGTATCTCTCTGCATCATTACAAGTGCAGCGTGCCATGGTGATGCGCCCGTAAGGGGGTACCCTACACTCACAGTATGACCTCAGTCTTTGGGGTTGAAAGACACTGCAAGACTGACTGAGGACATCTAGTGGCAGGAGAATTACTGTGTGTGTGTGGGAGGGGGGGGATAAGGGGGTGAGGCAGCATATGTACCACAGTGCTGAAACAGAGGGAACATAATAGACATGGGCCACTGGACAGGTGCTTATAAAATTTCTATTGCAGGGAACTGTCATTTTGGCTTTTTTAGAGAGGCCAGCACTGGAGGTATTTGCTAAGTGCATGCACATGCATGCTCTGCAGAACTGTTTGTGCATGTTTATGACATCATTATTCAGTAGAAGAGTCATGCAGTGATTTGTGATCAGCCTTATGATACATTTACTACAAGCTGAAGCAGTCCCTGATCCCTGTATAAGGACTCTCCAGAGATATGCTTACCACTCTATAAGAATCAATGGCATTGTGCATAGATCTGACCTGTGAATTACTATAAATTTAACAGATAGGGGGCCATAGGTAACATTGGAATTTGGTGACTTTGAATTATCTTTCAATGAATGAACAGATATGATGTTTCCTCAGTTCTACATGTCATATAGATAATTACTAGATATGTTATGAAGCAGAGAAGACTCTGTCTGGCTAGCCCCTTTGGTGTAATGTTTCACAAATCTTTGCTGTAGTTTGTCTGCAATGTACAGATACAGCCCCAGGAAGAAAGCTTGCAGAGGCACATCAAGAATGCTGGACCATGCTTACATCAACATTATTCCAATCCCCCATCAACAGAAAATATTTTCAGGAATCCTGTGTTATTAGACAGGTATGGGGCATCTGGTGCCTTCCTAGCAGCTGGGAAATCCCAATACTACCGTGCAAACTCTGAGATGTTTCCTACTTTTGAATTCTGCAGAATTTACAATGTGGATATAATATTGTATTTCCAATGTTTAGAATGAACTGCTATATTACACAGGGCTTTGGAGAGTACTTTGAGCTGCTTACATCAGTCCCCTGTTACATTAGTCCCCTGACGTACAAAACACACACCTGCACACGCACATACATGCACATATACACAAACACATTTATCTCTTTAGGACCAGTTGATTTACTAAAGGCACGTAGATCTTGCACTTTGCAACTCTGCAACTGCAGTTGCTCCAGAGTTTAGTAAATTAGGGGAAGCTCTGATGACTAATGCTGTTTTTTTATTTTCCTTGTATGTGATTGGGTATTCTTTGCAAAGTGAAGCTTCACCTCATTTTGAAAGCTCTGGAGCAACTGAACTTGTAAAGTACACAATCTATTTGCTTTTAGTAAATCACCCCTAATTAATCTATCAATTAATTTTTGGTTTGAGCAAGGAACCGTTCCTTCTGGACAGCCAGCCATGCAGACCAATTTGATGCAGCGTGCAGCGTTTGGTCTGAGCACTGACAGGCTGACCCCCCACCCCTTCAACCTCTGCAGCAATGCTGGCAGCACTCATACATTTATTTGTCTAAGACACCCTCTGGATATGACGCTGAGCATGTGCATTCAACTTCTTTGGTCGACCATGGTGAGGCCTGTTCTGAGTGAAACCTGTCCTTTTAAACCGCTATATGGTCTTGGCCACCATGCTACAGCTCAGTTTCAGGGTCTTGGCAATCCTCCTATAGCCTAGGCCATTTTTATGTCGAGCAACAATTCAACAATTCAATGAGACTCGGGTGATCACAGATCGGAGTAAGGGGTCAATCCCAACCCCTTACCATTTGATCGGCTGTCAGCCAATGACACAGATGATCGGTAATTGTTTTTTTTTTCTTCTTACGCTGACAGCGCGAGGAGAAAAAAAAGCCAATCACCGGCTTCTGTTGAAGGGACATCGGCCCCAAGCAGGGAGAGGCGAAGCCGTCTCATATGTGCCCACAGTGCCCACAGTGCCCACCAATCAGTGCTCACCAGTACATCAGTGCCACCTATCAATGCCCACCAGTAGTGCCAATCAGTGCCACCTAGCAGTGCTGCCTATCAGTGTCGCCTACCAGTGCCGATCAGTGCCCATCACTGCCACCTATCAGTGCCCATCAGTGCCACCTATCAGTGCCACCTATTAGTGACCTTCAGTGCCACCTATCAAAGCCCTTCAGTGCCGCCCATCAGTGCCACCCATAAGTGTCACATCTCAGTGCCCACCAGCGCCACCTCATCAGTGCCCACCAGTGCCGCCTATTAGTGCCCATCAGTGCCGCCTTATCAGTGCCCATCAGTGTCACCTTATCAGTGCCCATCAATGCAGCCTATTGGTGCCCATCAGTGCAGCCTATCAGTGCCCATCAGTGCAGCCTATCAGTGCCCATCAGTGTAGCCTTATCAGTGTACATCAATGAAGGAGAAAAGTTACCTGTTTGCAAAATGTATTAACAAAATAAAAAACGGTTTTGTTTTTCTTTTTAAAAAAATCGGTTCTTTTAAATTTTTTTACCAAAGAATAAAAAACCCAAAAGGTGATCAAATACCACCAAAAGAAAGCTCTATTTGTGGGAAAAAAATGATAAAAATGTAATTTGGGTACAGTGTTGTATGACCGCGCAATTGTCGAGTGACATCGCTAAAAGCTGAAAATTGGTCTGGGCTGGAGGGGGGTTTAGGTGCTCAGTAAGCAAGTGGTTAATAACATACCATTGCTGTGTGTGTGCAACAATAATCCACAACTAAACCCAAACTATAGCTCCACATTAAAATGTGTCCTCACTTGAAAAACATTATAGGCACCCTCTAAGGGTTATTGCCATGAGAAGGGTTTTTCCGCTTTTATGATGAGAGTGGAAAACCCCCAGACTTGCATCAACCATGCATGTTACAGCCCGTTTTTATTATCTAATATGTGTGTAATTGACCGTAACAACAAACAGGGCACCCCAGGATTATCAGCTTGAGTCACAGAGGTTATCATGTATCAAGGTAAAAATATACTACTTACTATGTACATAGCTGCTGGCTTACTAATCAAGACAGAGCTATGCTGAATGGTGTAGATGGTTTGCATGCTAGCCACATTTATTGGCAGCAAGTTAGGAGGAGTGAGGGAACATCTAGAATAGATGAATATAGACAAACATAAATAGCAGTGCTGGTACTATACATAAGTCTGTGTGACCGTACAACAAGTAATTCTGAAGCTAGCCACAGATGTGAGATGTTAATTGCCCAAATTTGAGCATTTTGAGTGGGTTTCGATGCCTATCTTAGACCTGGCCTTCTAGTTAGCCTATAGTGACGAGCAAATTGTTTTGAAAAACAGGAAAATATAAGTAACTGCAATATATATCTGTTATTCTTTTCAGATTAGACTTCCTTTTGTTCAATAGGAACAGCCCAGTAAGCACTCTTATTGGATAGGGATAAGATAGGTAGGCAAGGTTGAGTTTCGGGGGGGGGCAAAGCTCAGATCTAAAGGCTTGGAAATCTAGCCCTTGGTAACAAAGGGAATCTGAGGTCTTTTGTATTATTAAAGTAGTAAACTCCCCTTGGTGACTTGTACCTACAGGCAAGCTTAGAATTTAGCTGTAGGTACAATGATTAATATCTCCCAAACGTGCACTGTTTAGGAGATGTTCACAGGTTCTGCAGCCGGTGACGTCACAAGTGCACTTCACACTGGATTGAAGGCAAGCTGAATGCGCCCTCAATCCAGAGCACTGGGCCGTGATGATGATTCCTGTGCGCATTGGTGTGAAGTGAAGTTATCGCAGTTCAGTTCGAATATTCAAATGGCCATAGGCTACAAACCCGGAAGAAAGATCGGGTGGAGATGGAAGCCCGGGCAGCAGTAAGAGCTCGCCGCTGGAAGCATCCGTTTGCCAGGTAAGTCTGTCATAATGTGCTAGTATGTTTTGCATACTAGCACATTATGCCATTAAATTGCAGGCAGAGGGGGTTCTGTTTTTTTAAGACTTCACTATCATTTTATTGTTCACTGGGCTGAAAAGGGTTACAAGGATATCACAGAAGGGTTACAAATATATCTCTAAATAGTTTAGCCTCCACCAATCCACTGTCAAGTAAACTGTGAACAACACCACTGTTACCCACCCAGGTAGTTGTTGACTTACAACAATAACACCATGAGCAATGCTCAGTGTAACATTCTGGGAGATGTTAATGAACTAACATCTAAGGAATTAAGGAGCTCTATTACATTGATGAATATCAGTATTCAGAACACTACTAAAGACTTGCTAAAGACCACATGGATAAGTCAGAAAGACATTAGAAGAATGTTGAACAAGACTAAAATAGAACTTTTTGGCTTGAATAAAAAGCGTTCTATTTGGTGAAAGCAAAACACTACATGAGAAACTTATCCTATCTGTGAAAAATGGTGGTGGCAGTATCATGGTTTAAGCCCATTGTTGCCTCTGGCTCTTAGACAGAAAATATTTTTAAGAGTTAAAGTGAACATGTTACTACCACGAGCTGTATTTTGTTGGGCAATCCTTTAATAAAATGTTTTATGTTAAAAAAAAAAAAAAAAAGTGAACATTTGATTTGCCCGTTCTAGACAAAGTAACAGCTTAAAGTGGTATTAACCAAAAAGCAAAAATGTATTATTTTGCAGCTTACCATTTCTTAGACGTGATGGCTGCATTCATTTTCTTTTTTGGGCATGCTTTCTTCTAAAGAAAGCGGTGTGTCTGGACGATGTAGTTGGCCATGACCTAAGCGTTTCATCAGCAGTATCGTCTTCGGGGGATTGGCCATACGGCGGTATCCCCTGAAGGGGTGGCCACGTATATATGAATCCATTCAACTTGAGGTTTACGTCAGAGGAGCACCAAGTTAGGATCAATTATTTGGACCTTACACTAATCAATTGAGAACCAAACAGTAACAATGTGTCCCACACCATCAGGGGCGTCCCCACGGGGACAATATATCCATGCTAAATGGAACTGCCCAGATCTGGCAGACTTTGATAAAGAAGCTGCTGTGTTGGAACAGAGGATTTATGATTGGGGCTACAGCAGAACATGCGTCAAATAGGCCCGTCTCCATGCCAGAGGTCTAAATAGACGCGACCTTCTGGTCAACCAACCTCCCAAGCGAGACAGAGTTGCTAACTTGCCTGCCTTCTTATAACAATACAGTTCACAATTCCAAGACATTAAACGCATAATATCAAAAAATATTCCTATTCTATATAATGATGATTCTTATAGGGAGGTTTTGAGTCATCAGGGGGGAAAGTGGCCAGAAGAGCACGTACAATAGAAAACATGGTGTCCCCCAGCATTTATGTTTCCAATCCACCATTACGTGCATGGCTCACTACCACAGGCATGTATAGATGTGGAGCACCAATGCCGCGTACACAAGAGCGGACTTTTCGACCGGACTGGTCCGACGGTCTATCCGACGGACTTTTGGCGCACTTCCAACGGACTTTCCGAACAAACGGACTTGCCTACACACGATCACACCAAAGTCTGACGGATTCGTACATGATGACGTACGACCGGACTAAAATAAGGAAGTTGATGGCCAGTAGCCAATAGCTGCCCTAGCGTCAATTTTCGTCCGTCGGACTAGCATACAGACGAGCGGACTTTTCGACCGGAAGCGAGTCTATCGGAAAGATTTGAAGCATGTTCCAAATCGAAAAAGTCCACTGCCGGCGTTACTATCATTCGGAAGACCCCTGGTTCTTGTACACAGCACGGATTATGCCACAGGATTCGGGAACGTCATCCAGACTTATTGATACCACGCTTTCAATTCTTTCACTACATGTGAGTTGATCTTATGTTGTCTATTAATTGTTTTTACATAAAAACAACTGCACCCAGAGGCTCCTCTCCACTTGTGTATTTTTCCAGCCGAGATTCAAACCATTAATGGGCAGGCTGACTGTACCAAGTTGATCGATTGATCAACTTTGGTAAAACCAGCCTGCTATCTCAAGAGACTGCTATAGCCGCTAGCGATAATCACTGTCTTCTCCCGGCAGGGACGTTCCCCCCCCTGCGCCCAGAGAAGACAATTGGTTGGCAGGAGGAATTCCCCCGTCAGCACTGTCTGTGTTGAAAGGGGAATCATGCAAATGGCTGCAGGAAAGAAATTTGCACCATCTATGGCCTGCCTTAGGTAGAAGGTGTTTAAAGTCAAGGTAATTAATGAACAATGGACCATTTAGAGCCGGTTCACACTGAGGCAGCACGACTTGCAGCGTGACTGCCTCAGGTGACCTGCACACGACAGCAGTGGCGACTTGCAAAACGACTTCTATATAGAAGTCAATGCAAGTCGCCTCAAGTCGCCCCCAAAGTAATAGAGGAACCTTTTTCTAAGTTAGAGCGACTTGAGTCGCTCCTATTAGAACGGTTCCATAGTACAGAACGGAACGCGACTTGTCAGGTGGCTAAGTCGCCTGACAAGTCGTCCCAGTGTGAACCAGCTCTTACGTTTACATTTTGCCTGGAGTTGAACTTTGATAGTATGTAATAACAAAAGCATGCTACCATGATAGTTTTAATAGCAGAACAAAACAAACATAAATTGTGTCATTATATTATGGTAATGATTTAATAATAAACACCGACAAAACAGTTATCTAGACAAAGGCTTGTTACTTTGGTTTCTGGAAAGTGAAATCCAAACCTTAACTGTAATAAAGAGTTCTCATTAATGGGTGTTTGTGATGATGACAGTTAAGTGTATTTTCCAAAACAGTAACATGACTGCCTAGACGCAGAACTGAGCCGGGGGAAGTCCATGGAGCAGCTCAGCGGAGTTGGGAGGAAGGGGGGGACGGGGACGCACAGTACCTGTTGCGATTTTAGCATAATTCCTTCGGCTTCTATGAGTTATATCCGCAGGGCTTCTTTGCTACATAGGTTTGAAAGGCTCATAAACTTTTATAGCAGTTTCCCTAATTCGCTCCTTCTCAGGAAAAAGTGTATGCTGACTTTGTTCCAGTTAAATGTTACTTCACCAAAGAAACAAAACAAACAAAGATGAGCGAGCAAAACAAACTAATATCACAAGATATCAAACCATGACGGCTTAAAACATCTCCCCCTCTTCTATATAAAATAGAGGGCTGTGGTTCTGCAGTCCTCTGACATAGCTGGGAACAATCTAACTGATAACAGTACAGCACAGGCGGAGAGCACTGGATGTTTTTGTCATTTGTTTTTGTTTTTTTTTCATCATGATGATTTTTGGAAGGATTAACAGGTATTTTTTTTATTACACTTATCAATCAGATATATCAAAACACTTCCAATGGTAAAAAATAACAAAACAAAAGGGAGCAAATGAGAGTAGTTCATTTTCAGGGTTCAGATACACTTTTTTATATTTATATTTTGCATGTTTGCTGTACCAAACTTATTTTAGTGTATTGTATTTACAGATTTGTAGTTATCCCCCCTTAATTTTTTTTTATTGCAATAAATGTGATAAAAAAAACTTAAAATGCTACTAAACCCAGGACTCTGCATTCATTATATCTGGTCTCCCATAGTACACAGAACATGGAAATGCAATTATTTTAGTAAATGGAAACTGCTGAATACCTTTTCTCATCAGCAGTATATAGCAGTCTTGTGACTTCGATCAGTGTCTGATTAAAGCTTGTAGGAGGAGTTTTCATTCTACTCTGACTGTCCTGTGAGGCTGCATGACTCCTGACCCTCTGTCTGCACAGTGTTGATTGGCCCTGAGCCGACCAAATGCACCATCCCAAGAAAAAAAAACACTCTCTGGCAATACACACCAAACTGAGCATGTGCAGAGTGCCCTCCAGGCTCTGTTCTATCAGGAGATGGATTGGGAAGAGTAAAATAAGGGGAGGATCAGAGAAGACAGGATCAAACAGCCTTTTTACACAATGCAGGGGATTAACCCCTTAGGTTCCACAATGAG
The DNA here is from genome assembly GCA_037952925.1 of Lithobates clamitans. Lineage (NCBI taxonomy): Eukaryota > Metazoa > Chordata > Amphibia > Anura > Ranidae > Lithobates > Lithobates clamitans. The sequence goes on from JBBGZY010001477.1 coordinate 1,038,011, forward strand.
TGTAACAAGCATGCTTTACTGCATATACAGACTGATTTTACTGTTGTGGGTTTAGTAAGACTGGGTTCACATATGTGCAGTTGCCGGTTCATACCTGGGGTCTGGTGCGTGTCTGTTTACTGGTTCAGGTGTGAATCAGGTCTGAATTTTTTCGTGCATTCGCACCTGAATCGGAACCCAACATGCACAGGACCCTTGTGTGAGCCGGCTCCAATTCGCATATGTGCGAACCCAGCCTAACACTTTCAATTAAAAAAACAAAAAACTATTTGGGAGATCATAGATTTTCTTTCACTGCCTGTCCTGTAGACCCAATAAGAAGTAAGACAAAATGGAGGGAAATCCCCCTTTAAACAGTTGTCACCAGGAAACGTGTCCCCATTGAAAGATTTCCCTCTCTGTTTTCTATTAATTTCCCTGAGATTTCAGCGAAAATAGGGAAGTTTCATAGAGATTTCACAATTTTGGTAAACTGGATTGCTGGCAATGGGAAAGGTGACATTAAAGCAGAGTTCCACCCAAAAGTGGGACCTCAGCTTATCTGCTTCCTACCCCCTTCCGGTGCCACATTTGGCACTTTTCAGGGGGAGGGAGGAACAGGTACCTGTTTTTGACAGGTACCCTTCCCCACTTCCGGGAGACAGCGCCGCGGCTCTGTCCCTCGGAGGTTCGGCCCCCTTCCTCTGCCACTGGGCCAGTCAGAAAGCGCACTGAGTTTCACGTATGCTCAGTAGGGAACCAGCTGTGAAGACAAAAGGCTTCACTGCTGGTTTGCCTTACCATGTATTGTGTTGGCAGCACCTGAGAGCCGATCAGACATTCGGCTGGGGTGCCGACATCACAAGAACCCTAGACAGGTAAGTGTCCTAATATTAAAACGCTTTTAATTTTTTCGTGGGGGGGAGGGAAACTCCGCTTTAAGGTGGTTTTGGTGGTTTTAAGGGCACAGTGTACTTTAAATGGCTTCTAGTTCTGATTTGAGTGAACTATAACAGCAATGTGTTAAAGTGAAGTTCCAACCAAAAATAGTAACCCCTTGACATGCCACATTTAACGTGTCATTTTTTTTTGGGGGGGGGGGTGGGCAGGTACCCTGTTTTTGTCGGCACCCAGCTCCCACTTCCTCCCCTGGCGGCGCGGCCCCGGAAGGAAGATCACCGCTCCCCCTCCCTCTCTGCAGTCTTCTGGGACACGTCCCAGAAGATTGCCCGGCCATTCGCAGCACGGCACACGCATGCGCAGTGCGCACCCGGCTGTAAAGTCACAGCCAGGCACCCACAGTTAGAATGCTGCCACCGTGGAGAGGAGGGGGAGAGGAGCGGGGCTTCCTGCACCTGTATCGCTGGACAGTGAGACAGGTGAGTGTCTGATTATTAAAGTGGTGTTCCACCCAAAAATGGAACTTCCACTTTCTGGATTCCTCCCCCCCTCCGGTGTCACATTTGGTACTTTTCAGGGGGAGGAGGGAGCAGATACCTGTCTAATACAGGTATTTGCTCCCACTTCCTGGCATAGATCACCGCGGCACTTGCGGTGACCTATGCCACTTCCGGCGCCTACCCCGTCCTCCCCCGCTGTATTCTGGGAGACACACAGGTCCCAGAACACAGCAGGGACCTGAGAGGATGCGCAGCGCGACTTGCGCATGCGCAGTAGGGAACCAGGAAGTGAAGCCGCATGGCTTTACTTCCTTGTTCCCTTACCGAGGATGGCGGTGGCAGCAGCCGAGAGCCGAAGGACGGATCGGCTTCAGCTGCTGACATTGCGGGCTCCCTGGACAGGTAAGTGTCCATATATTAAAAGTCAGCAGCTGCAGTATTTGTAGCTGCTGGCTTTTAATATTTTTTTTTTCAGTGGACCTCCGCTTTAAAAGTTAGCAGCTACACTTTTTGTAGCTGCTGACTTTTAAATGGGTGGAAGTCAAGAGGCTCAGTTTTGTGTATCTATGTCCTGGAAACTCCCCTTTGTATAGCACAGTCCCCCAATTGAGGTTTCTCAAAAAGTAGGGACAGGAAGTACCTCTCTGTAACCAGCTAACTCGCTGGTAATTAATAAGCAGAAACTACTTACAAATACAGACAGTAGAGGGCAGCAGATCCCTCCATAAGTTATCTCTGATGAAGAGGGTATAGTCTTCAAAATGCGTTAACAGTGCATCTGCTGTGAATTGATGTCCAGGTCCTTGCATTGAACATTGATGTTTTCATCCTGAGCTGAATTTGGCACTGCAGTGTTTTATAGGCCTGCAACTATGAGTCAGTTGTGTCAGATCCAAAGTTTTCCAAAGGTTTGCCCAATGTATTCATGAAGGGAGCTCTGTATCTGGAGGACCACCCACTGCTGGGAGTGAACTGAAGAGGACCCAGTGGGACATGATCAGCCTGGTAACATCAGAAAAAAAGCACAAAACATAGTGCAGGAAATTTCAGAGGGGAGGAGGATTGATCTGCTCACGAGGGACTGAACGGAGGGTTCAGTCCCTGTGTGCACATTAATGTATGCACTTTTTGTGCATTGATGCATTTTGTTTTAGGGCAGCCTATTCTCTTTGAAAGGGTCCTTTCAATACGCCCTAATGCATGTGAAACTTATCTGCACTATTTTTGCACTACACCACAGCACCCAGATCATTCACATGTGTGCATCATAGTGGGCTGGTACAGGTGAGTTTGTTCTCATCTGCATTGGGATGCACTGCCATGATCATATGCAGCACTTTGTAGTTGAGTAAACAGTTCGGCCCGAGAATGAGTTTTTGGCCGAACATTGGCTGTTCGCACGTTTGACACACACCCAAATTATCGTGAGTTTGACTGTTTGTTCAGCCCGCCGAATGGCCACAATGCACTGCGCCGCCGCACAGTGCAGAGAGAAAGAAAAGGGCTCTCTTCAGTGCTGCTAGCGAGTTATTATGTTATAGTGGGCTATTGTGCTTCTATTGTCAGTGTAGAATATCAGTTTATGTGAATCTAGTGATAGATCAGTGTGAGTGTAGTGTGACCATTCATTTTTACTTAAGTGTCAGTTCAATTTGTCAGGGCAGGTTTCCTGCAGTATATATCAGTAAATGACTGCACGTTCAAGGCAGTATATATCCGCGTGTTACTGCACGTTTAAGGCAGTATATATCTGCGTGCAGGGGCGTAACTAGAAATAGCAGGGCCCCATAGCAAAATGTTGTATGGGGCCCCCCTGCAAACAGCCGCCCCCCCCCACAGCTGCCCTAGTGTCAATGCAGAGTGAGCTGTGCCACATACAGTGTGACCTGTGCACAATGCAGCGTGACCTGTGCCCAATACAGCGTGATCTGTGCCCCATACAGCATGACATGTGCCCCATGCAGCGTGACCTGTGCCCCATGCAGCGTGACCTGTGCCCCATACAGCGGTACCTGTGCCCCATACAGCGGTACCTGTGCCCCATACAGCGTGACCTGTGCCCAATACAGCGTGACCTGTGCCCCATACAGTGTGACCTGTGCCCCATACAACGTGACCTGTGCCCAATGCAGCATGACCTGTGCCCCATGCAGCGTGACCTGTACCCCATGCAACATGACCTGTGCCCAATGCAGCGTGACCTGTGCCCCATACAGCGTGACCTGTGCCCCATACAGCCTGGTCTGCCTGTGCCCCATACAGCATGACCTGTGCCCCATACAGCATGACCTGTGCCCCATAAGGTGTGACCTGTGCCCCATATAGCGTGACCTGTGCCCCATACAGCCTGGTCTGCCTGTGCCCCATACAGCCTCACCTATGCAGAGGAAGAGGCAAGCCACCCGGATCAGCAGAGAGCGGGATTGCCCGCTGTAATAGCTTTCATTTGAATTTCCCGTCTTCCCGGGGCTCATCGTCACATAGCCCCACCTCTTGGCCCGACGCCTTTGATGACGTCACATGTCCCGCATTGGATCAGCGTTCTGTCTATCAAAGGTGCCGGGCCCAGAGGTGGAGCTATGTGACGTATTACATCAGGAAATTCAGCTCTCTGCTGATATGGACAGCTCGCCTCTTTCTCTCCTCTCTCTTCCCCTGGCTGGGAGACTGTGCCGGCGGTGCTCTCATCCTCACTGGGCCCCACTCGGCTGCGGGCCCCATAGCGCCCGCATGGGTCGCTATGGCGGTAGTTACACCCCTGTCTGCGTCTTACTGCACGCTTAACGCAGTATATATCAGTGCGTTACTGTATGTTTAACGCAGCATATATCAGTGCATTACTGCACGTTTAACGCAGTATATATCAGTGCATTACTGAACGTTTAACGCAGTATATATCAGTGTGTTACTGCACGTTTAACGCAGTATATATTAGTGCGTTACTGTGCGTTTAACGCAGTATATTTCAGTGCGTTACTGCACTTTTAACACAGTATATATCAGTGCATTAATGTACATTTAACGCAGTATATATCAGTGCGTTACTGCGCGTTTTAAGCAGTATATATCAGTGCGTTACTGTACTTTTAACACAGTACATATCAGTGCGTTACTGTACGTTTAACGGAGTATATATCGGTGCGTTACTGCACGTTTAATGCAGTATATATCAGCCAGATATGTGTACAGCGGAAAAAATTTGTTTTTGGTTCATTTTGATTAGTTGTTTCTGTTTAATCGTTTTGCTACATTTCGTATATCAATATCTTTCGTTTTCGTAATTCGTCTTCGTTATTCGTCTGCGTTATTTCGTATAATATTTTCTAAATGAATTTGAATTTACGGATTTTTTTCGACTATAAGATTTCGTTCAAAGTGATATTCTAATAATTTCTTGTCCATTTTTAATGCAGGATCTGAAATTACTGACAAAATGAAGTTTTTCAAATATAAGGCAATTTATTAATTAATTTTACAATATCACACTATTACTGTAAAATAGTAATATATTGGGCAGAGCAGGCCACCACACTAGTGTTTAGTGTAGTCAGTGAAGTCAAGTTCAGATTCCACTGTCCACACACTATGCTCTTTTCGAATTTGAATCACTGTGTAATTCAATACTTTACCATATAGTTATTATAGTTCGAATATATAAAATTCTAATAGGATTTAACGAATACTGAATTTTTCAATTCGAATCCAGCAGCCGAACTGTATAATTTAGATTGTTAATGCATTATTGCATTTTTGCTGCAACTTAGTCTGACGCTGACAAAAGCATTTCACATTCAAACCTAAGATATTTTATTTATTTCAGGTATTTGTATAGCGCCGTCAATTTACGCAACGCTTTTACATATATATTGTACATTCACATCAGTCATTTTATTATTATTATTATTATTATTCAGGATTTCTATAGCGCCAACAGTTTGTGCAGCGCTTAACAAAAAGAAGGCAGACACTACAGTTACATTACAATTTGATACAAGAGGAATCAGAGGGCCCTGCTCACTAGAGCTTACAATCTAGTTAATGCAAGCTATAAACGAACCTGCCTCTTGAAGAGTGCTACTGTTGTAGAGTAAGGCCTCTGAGCAGACCTGTCTGTGGTGGCAGTGTGTGTTGCAGACGCTTATTCTAAAATTAAAATTGATATTGCTAAAATCATGAAGAGTCTAAACGGGTGGTGGTGGCAGTTAAAGGGTTAATTGCATAATTAGCCCAGTGACAATTGCTCTCAGGCTTCTGGCACCTAGATTGTGGTTCCGCAAGCTAGAAAATCTTTGTGCTGGGCGCAGCTGAGAGTGGCATTGCTACATAAGTGACAGCGTGGTGTGAGTTTGGTTGGTCCTTTGTCGTGAGTTAGCGAGGAGGGCGGGGATCTGACACTCGCGTTCGTCACATATTGGCTTTTCTTTTCTAAGTAGTTTTGAAAAATAAATTATAGACATATTTTGGTCCCCACTACCATAATGCAACGCTTATTATCCCCTGGTCCTTGCACAATGCACATTATATAAGGCCTTGTGTGTTAGCCCATTTTTTGAAAGAGGAGAGGAGTTGATGACTTGAGACACAGAGCAGAGATCAGAAAGGATAGAGTACAGAGTTAGAAAGACTGAGTGTACAGACTTGTTCTTGTTTTGGTTAGATTGTTTGTGTCCATTTTTTCTTTCAGGATGTTTGTTGTGCAGAAGGTTGTTGTGTGTGAGGGTGAGCATGTTCTTATTGTGCATGAAAGAGGTGATCCTGCTGGTGTTTCTGCATCTAAATGTGAGCCTATAGGTGAATTGGTTGGAGAATCAGAGCGTCATTTTTTAGATATTCAAGGTGGTGCTGGTGCTGCGCTGGATGGTGTTGTTGGTGTTGATTGTGGTGATTAGGATGATGATGATGATGTTGATGATGATGTTGTTGTGCATGGTGGATGATGATACGTGGCGAGGAGGAGGAAAGGACTAGTAGTTTTAAGAGTAGGACTACTGTTAGTACTATTAGTAAACGAAGAAGGGGTGAAGATGACAGTTCGAGCACAATTTCTCCATCAGGTTAAGAATCTGACTGTGAGTCCAATTCTCAACCTTGTGCAGCAGAACAACATGGTAGGACTAGTGGCAGTCATCATCATCATACAACTCCCTCAAAGAAACATTACAAAAGGGGGCCGAGTTTCTCTTTTAATAAAAATGTAGCCCTTGTGGCAGCAGTCATAAAAGAGAAGGGCATCCTGCTCATAAAAACTTGTACCCAATATCAAAAGAACGCTGCCTGGGTGCGGGTCAGCTTTGCTGTGCATGCTGTTGGAGGGGTTGAGCGCACCACAAAGTGTATTCATCATCGGTAAGTTAATATATTCTCTATCTCTCTTGTTCTCTCTCTCGCTCACTCTCTATCTCTTGTCCTCGCTCTCTCTCACTCACTCTCTATCTCTTGTTCTCTCTCTCTCTCTCTCTCTCTCTCTCTCTCTCTCTCTCTCTCTCTCTCTCCCCATGGCGTCTCCAGCTTTCATATTTAGGGGGGCACATGGGGGGACAGGGACAAAGGGGTGGGCAACTATAAAATTCAATTATATATATATTAATATACTATATATATATTACTACAATCCCACAACGGGCCCTTTCACATGTTCTGCAGTGAGCTCCCTTCCTACTGTATTGGGGCCCCCCAGGGTGGCAGAAAACAAGAGATATATGTCACCAGCATACCAAGAAAATATAAGGGTCCAAAGCAGTGGGAGAACTATCAGGGTTGCAAAGGTTGTCTTGCCACCGGGCCCTGGTGTTCTGCCACTGTGGGGTTCCCCAGCCTCCTCTTGCTGTCCTGCCCCTGCTATTGACAGCGCTGGTCTGGCATCTCTTGGAATTTACAGGCTGGTTCTCCTGTCCTAAGGACGGGAGAAATCAGTCTGTTTTTTCAGCAACTGAGAGTCCTGGTGGAGTCCTTCCTGCAACTCGCTCTTCTCCCTACCAATGAGGATGCAGGGGAAGGAGCAGATCGGGCGGCCGTGGTTGCGTGAACGCTCGCATTATGCAATGTCAGCGAGCAGAGGGAGGGGGGAGGAATCATCCACAGGAGCTGACTGGGGACGCTCTCCCTCTCAATAGAGACTGTGTTACTCCAGTGGCGGCCCGAGTAAGATGTGGCGCATCCGCTATGACTGCAAACAAAAAGACATTGCCTTTTTGTAAGAAAAAAACATTTTTTGGGGGGGGGGCACATGGTGGGGCACAGCATAATGTTGGGGGGTCAGGGCCCCCTCTGGCCCCCCTAGGGACGCCATTGCTCTCTCTCTCTCACACTCTCTATCTCTTATTCTCTCTCTCTCTCTCTCTCTCTCTCTCTCTCTCTCTCTCACTCTCTATCTCTTGTTCTCTCTCTCTTCTCTCTCTCTCCCTCTCTCTCTCTCTCTCTCTCTCACCAACCTCTCCCCTCCCCCTAACCACCAGTAAATTTGTCAAATGTACACCCTTTTTACTAAGATATAGGGCTACCTTTTTTTGTAAATCCTCCTCTATGTTTTTCACTTTAATGCATTCTATGCATTAGGGAGAAAACATATTCTTGTGCAGATGCCCGCCAGAGCCCCCCTTTCACTTACCTGAAGATGATCGTTCCAGCGACGGGAACAAGCACACCAGCTCCAGCCCCTCGGGTCCTCATTGTATAGACTTATAGCAGCAGGAGCCAGTGGCTCCTGCTGCTATCAATCAAATCCAATGACGCTTGAGCTGTGGGGCGAGGCTGAGTCCTGCTGTCTGTGTCAATAAATGCAGCAGGACTTATCCCGCACGAGTGCCCCCATGGTAAGCAGTTCTCTGAGGGGTCATTCCAGAAGAAGAGAAGCCACGAGCACTGCTTGGGGACCCTAGCAGAGTAGGATCAGGGCCACTCTGCAAAACCAACTGCACAGAGGAGGTCATTTTGTGTAAATATATAACATATGTCCTTTGCTCCTTGCATATATATGAGTACTACTAATTGTTTACTTTTTTTTAATTTATTTTTTATCCCTTCACATTCACACATGCATGACATGCATGCACTGCCTGCCCAGGCCTTGACCCACTTATGTTATTTCTCCAGTCCACTCACTTGAAGTTTTACCATAGTAATCAAAAATGATCAGCTTTTTTTATTTTTCATTTCCATTTATATGAGATGTTTGAGTATTCTCCTAGTCTATGGCCACCCTTCCCTGGGACCAGGGCTCAGCCTCACAGAAATTTTCCCAATCACTCCTATGCGCAATGCATTTTCGTTTCAATGTTTTTATTGAAAATTTTGCAATACAAGTATATCAAGAACAAAATATACCACTTAATACTCCTCGATGACCAAGGCAGTCAAAAGAGGGCTATACATAGTAGAAACAACATAGCACTTACACAGAAGATGTATCAAGTTAGAGCAAAGTACCTGGCTAGTTTACTGTCTTAGAAAAGAACTGTTAAAGTCCGTGAGAAGAACGGGCAACCTGAGAAGAAATTTAAGCTAGAGGCTCCCCCCAGGAAGGCCCCGAGATCATCACTCCACCCCCATGGGAGCACACTGTGGAGTGCGAGAGCTTCAGGGATCCCACCAAAGGGGGCGTCTCCCCACCTCCTGTCAGATCCTCCGGGAAAGCGCTCGCACTGGAAAGGAACCCAGGCGCAGCAGCTCCCCCGAACGGATCCGACAGACACATCGTCCAGGGTAGTAACCTAAGGGTAACTGGCTGCCATTTAGGCTGGTACTTTAGGTGAGTAGTTTAGGACAACCTAAAAGAGCCAACGAGGAGGTTTTGGCCTAGAAAGACCGTTATTAGCCATTAGCTGGTATAAAAGAGATGAGGTTGGAGCAGGAAAAGAAAGAGTAGAGATGAAAGAAGAAGAGGAGAAAGGGAGCCAAAGGTAAAGCGAGGGAGGGAGGAGGGGTGGGGTCGAAGGAGAGAGGTGGTAATCTTGCCGGACTCTCCCCTACGTTAGCAGATGACCTGGGTAAAGTGAAATACCGACATACCGAGCCCAAGGTTCCCAAATCCCTTCAAAGCGTGGGACTGTGTCACGCAGTTTAGCGACTATTTGTTCCTGTGACATTATCCAAGAGATCTTCCGTTTGGTGGCCGATATGGACACCGAAGGAGTTTTCCAGGCTTTTGCTAGAGTAACTTTGGCTCCCAAGCACATAAAGAATATAAGTTGTTGTGTGTTTTTAGAAGTGTTGGGTATTTTGCAGTTAAATAGAATGTATGTGGGGTCCTGTGGAACCACTGCCCCAGATACTTTCCTTATGATATGGAGGAATTTGTTCCAGAAGCTCCGTATGCGGGGGCAGGTCCACCAGATGTGATGCATCGTGCCAACATGACCGCAACCTCTGTAGCATAGGGGGGAAGAGTCTGGAAATATCCTGGCAAGCCTGGCCGGGACGTAGTACCATTTAGTAAAGAGTTTAATGTTAGCTTCAATTAAGGCTATGTTTAAGATACCTTTTGATGATCTGCTGAAGGCTTGGAACCACTTCGCAGGGTCCCACTGGATGTCCAGGTCTGATTCCCAGGATCGAGCGTAAGCCGGGGTGTCCGTCCTATCCGCCAGGGACGCATAGATAATGGATATCCCACCCCTTTGGGGGGCAGATGAAGAACACCATAGCTCATACATCGTGGCCTTAGGAGTGTTCGTCCTATCAGTACAAAGTGAGTGGAGAAAGTGGCGTATTTGTGAGAGTCGAAACTTTTCCGAGGTAGGCATTTCCAGAGAGCTCAAACAATGGCCTAATGAAATAGGGCCATTGGGGGTAAGGAAGTGTCCTATTCGGAAAAGGCCCTTATTCAGCCACCAATGAAATGCATGAATGTTCATCCCAGGGGGAAAGTCAGGATTGTGAAATAGGTGTGTGAGAGGTCTTAAGGGGGAAATCAAGTTGGCGTGGGTATGCAATTGATCGCAGAGGGCTAGGGAGTGAGATAAAGTGGGGGCTAAGATGGCCGGTCTGTGTTTGGGAGGTCTCCATGTTAAGAAGTCGAGAGTGAAATGTGGTACCGCTTGTCTCTCAATGGAGATCCAATCTGGTCTGCAGGATTTAGTGTAAATGGCTGAGAATTGTGCTAACTGTGCTGCCTGGTAATATAGCCACAAGTTTGGTAGTCCCAGGCCCCCTTGAGACCGAAGTCTGAATAATATTTCTTTAGCAAAGCGATGGCCCCTGTCCCCCCAGACAAACTTAATCACCCCGGACTGAAATTTGGTCAAGACTGATTTTTTAATCGGTATTGGAAGTGATCTGAACAGGTATAATAGGCGTGGCAGGAGAGTCATTTTGACTGCGTTGAGTCTACCTAACCATGACAGGCCCTCCCCCGACCATTTCCGTAGGTCCTGCTCCAGGGAACGGAACATGGGGGGGTAGTTAGCGGCATATAGGTCTCCAATGTTTTTCGTCAGTTTGACACCCAAATAGGGGATGGAGTGGCTAGCCCATGTGAAGGGAAAGTGTGGTCGTATTTGGTCTATGAGAGGTACTGGTACCGAAATATTTAGGGCCACCGTTTTGGTCACATTCACCTGAAGACCAGAGATGAGACCGAAGTCTCTCAAAAGTCTGAGGACATTAGGGGTGGATGTGAGAGGAGCAGTGAGGAACAAGAGCATGTCGTCAGCAAATAGGGCGCATTTGTGAACGTCAGGACCACACTTCACTCCCTGGATATTCTCGTTCGATCTGATGGCTATCGCCAGTGTCTCGATTGCTATAGCGAAAATCAAGGGTGAGAGGGGACAGCCCTGTCTAGTTCCCCTACGAATATTGAAGGGTTCCGAGTAATGGCCCATTAGTCGCACCTGTGCTGATGGTGAAGAATATAACGCGTTAATAATCGTGCGGAAACCGTCGCCAAACCCCCAGCGTTCTAGAATGTCAAAAATGTAGGGCCACGACACGGAGTCGAAGGCCTTCTGCAGGTCCAGCGACAGCAAGAAGCCTTCTTGTGCGGGGCCTCCGTCCCACCGGGACTGCAGAAGGGAAATCAGGTCAATAGCCCTGCGAACCTGGTCCGGTCCCTGTCTCCCCGGGATGAAGCCCACTTGGTCCCTATGTATATAATGAGCAATAAAGTTAGACATCCTGTTTGCCAGGATTTTAGTCATTATTTTGAGATCGTTATTGATTAACGAAATAGGGCGGTAGTTGCCCACCTCGCCTGGGTCCCTACCCTGTTTAGGTATAACCGAGATAAAAGCCGAGTTTAAGTCGCTAGGGATAGGGGCTCCATCCCGGAGGGAGTTGAAGAACCGAGCCATGTAAGGAGCCAGACGAGGGCCAAACTTCTTGTAATAACATACCGAAAAACCGTCTGGACCCGGGGCAGAGTTTATTTTCAAGGATTTAATCGTTTCCAAGATTTCTTCGGAGGAGAAGGGGGCGTCTAGCAGGTCGCGGTGTGTTTGCTGTAGTTGGGGTAGGTTAATGTCTTGGAGAAAACGCTCTCTGGCCGTGGAATGAGTGTGGGGTACTGTCTCATAGAGCTGTGAGTAATAATCGTGGAATGATTTCATAATGATGGTGGGGTTTTGCGTTAGATTACCCGACGAGGCACGAATCTTGGGAAATACCAAGGTACGAATCCTCGGGCTAAGCTTAGTAGCTAGCTTAGCGCCAATCCTATCCGATTGGTAATAAAAACGCGCGCCGGACCACCGTAAGTGTTTCTCCGCGGAAGTAGTGAGCGAGAGATTGAGTTTCACTCTAGCAGAGTCAAGTTTGGCCAGGTTATCCGGAGTAGGGTGTTGTTTGTGGGCTTTACTCAGCAAGCGAAAATCCGCAGTGAGGCGCGAGACCTCCTCCCTGCTTTCTTTTTTAAGTTGTGAGGATAGTTGTAGAATCCTGCCCCTCAACACCGCCTTGTGTGCTGCCCAAAGACATCCCGGGGAGACTGATCCCGTGTCATTCTCACTGAAGTAGTCGGAAAGAGCTTTGTCTAGAAGCGTGCAATGGGTAGGGTTGCTTAGAAGAGTTTCATTAAGGCGCCATTGGAAGGGGCCCTTCACCCCCGACCCACCCCTGAGTGACATAGACATTATCGAGTGGTCGGACAGTGGAGTGTCATAAATTTTAGAGGCGGTCACTCTCGGTATTACGTGTGGTGGGACAAATATGTGGTCAATCCTAGAGAAGGTGTGGTGGGGGACCGAGTAGTGCGTGTAATCTCTAGTTTGGGGGTTCATTTCTCTCCAGATATCAATCAGGCCAAAAGATCGGACTATTTGCGCCACCCGAAGGCTACGTTTGGGAGGCCGTTTTGATTTGGGCCGCAGGGGGTTTGATTTGTCAGAGGAATAGTCAAATGGGGTATTGGAGTCACCCCCCAAAATTACTGTGCCCACGAAATGCGGTTTGAGTACCTTTAGCGTGGTGTCAAAAAAGGTGTCTTGGTGTGTGTTGGGCGTGTAGTATGAGACAAACGTGTAAGCCTCACCATTAATCATACCGGAGACTAGTATGTAACGTCCATCTGGATCTTTGATAGTGTTTGTATGTACGAATTGGGTTCTGTTGGAGAAGCAGACTGCCACGCCTCTCGTTTTGTTGTCCGCATTAGCCAGGTGGAAGTTCATGAAGCTTTTGTGAAGGAATTTGGGCTGATAGGAGGTGGGAAAATGAGTTTCCTGAAGCAGAACTACGTCAGCCTTCAGAGTGTGAAGCTGTTGCAGTATTTTGCGTCTCTTCACAGGGGAGTTAAGGCCTTGTACGTTGTGGGATAGGATCTTAAGTGTCCCAATCAGTGTTGTGGAGTCAGTCATGGGGAGGCGAGGTGTGTGGTGCTAAGTGTTTGTGATTCATACCTGATGTCCCAAATGTCCCTGGCAGATAGGAGACATCCCCAGCAGCAAGACGGGCTCGACCTGTGGTACCGCAGACGGGAGATCCAGTGGGAACCTGTAGGTGAGGAGGAGGGGGGAGGAGAGGGGGAGGGAAGGAGAAAGGAGAGGAAAGTAAAGAAAAGAGGTAGAAAGGAGTGAAAAAGAGAACCATTAGATATCGTGACCAAAAGTTTTTACCCATAACCCAACGGTCCAGCGAGGGGCCCTTCCCTGGCTGGACCGACACCCAGAACAAAGAAAAAATTCTGCGACCCAAGGGTCGAGAGAGTCTGGGTCCGATAGGTGAATGAACAAGGGTTCAGCTATCGGAGCCAGAGAGAGGCGCACTACGACCAATCCGGTCAACGCCGCCTCTGATTAAAATCATGTCAGTACATAAACAATGCAATGCAAGCCCTGCTATCATCTGGTATTAGTGAGCAAAAAGCTTCGGATATTGTGGAAGGGAAAGAGAAATAGGTAAACAAAAAAAAAAAAAAAAAAAGGAAAACATTATGAGAAACGGAACAGAACAACCTATTCCCCGGAAAATCTGGACCCATGGGGATCCGAAAGGAAGTCCTGGGGATAACTCAGAAGAGGAAAGTCACCAAAAAGCTGACATCAAGTTTGTCGTCAGCGTCGACCCCGGGGAGGATCAAGAGCGGAGACTGCTGATGCTGCGGGCCCACTCATGGGGGGAAGGACTCTTTCGGTCGCTTGGAGAACTGTTTCTGCCACACCGGCGAGACTGGGCTGGTGGGGGATGTTCTCTTGACTGACGATGCTCCTCGAGATGCAGAAGACTGTGGGACGTCCTGAGTGATCAGACCCAGATGAAGAAGCAGACGTTCCCCTTCTTGAAACGTAGAAAAATTGTATGGTTTGTTGCGGTAAGAGAAGTTTAATCTCAGCGGGAAGGACCATCTGTAGGTGATCTCTTTGTCCGCCAGAACTTGTAGGAGCGGTTTCAGGGCTCTTCTTTTTTGAACGGTATATGGAGATATATCAGCGAAGATTTGGACCTGATGACCTTGGAACATCAGTTTCTCTGCTGACCTGGAGAGCTTCATCACTTCTTCCTTGACTGCATAGAAATGCGGTTTCACGATGATGTCTCGTGGCAGACCGTCTGAGCGAGGTGGTTGTAGCGCCCTGTGGGCTCTGTCAAGCTCCAAGCGATGAGCCGGAATATTGGGGATTAAACTTTTGATGAAGTCCTGAACTGCCGTGTGGGTGTCTTTAATAGATTCGGGGAGCCCCCTGAGGCGAAAATTGTAACGTCTCGACCTGTTCTCGAGGTCATCAATTTTGGAGGTGGCGGATTCCAGTTGATCCTGGAGATCCTGGATTCTGGCAGTGTTTTGGTTAAGTCGCAGTATGGCCTGGTCAGATTTATGTTCGATCGCTTCGATCCTGGCACCAATCTGCTGCAGATCTGCATGTATGGAGGCAGTGATCTGTGTGGCTGTGTGGGATAGGCCTCTAGATAACATCTGGGAGAAAGCAGCTATCATGGAGGGGAAATCAGTGGGGGAGGGAGAGAGATCTCTGGCCTGAAAGTCCCAGGAGTCAGGACTGTGAGGTGAATCCAGCTGGGGGGTGAGGGCTGCCCCTCCAAATGTCCTCCTTAACAAAGAGTCAGTGGATGCTGGAGAGGGGAACCCCGTGAGGATACTCACTGTGGCATCCGAAGTTTGTGAGGATGGTGGGGCCCCTTCATCCTGATCAGCTATAGATTCTGACAGGCTGTGCTGGCTGTGTGAGGAGACGGCCGCCATTTTGGGATGACCAGGCCGCTCCAGGGATCCGTTCATGGCGTCCGTGAGATTCCGCCTGGAGGAAGAAAGGGACATCCAGGTGTTGCTGGAGGTGTCCCCCAGCTGCTGGGATAGAAGCCGGGCCGGAACGAGGGCTTGCACCGCTGCTATAGGCGGCGTTAGATCCGACTGGCGCGGAGCTCCCGGGCTAAGCGGCCATCTTGGACGCTGCCGCGCATGCGCCCCCCGCGCAATGCATTTTCATATAATTTTTCTTGTCTGCATCATTCAACTTAAGTTTTAATTAATCTTATATATAAAAAAGGAAAATAAGTAATCAATAAAGAATGCATAATAAAAAAAAATATTTCTCAAGGATTTGTTATAACAATTTCAAAATACTGTCACATTAACAATAATTTCAGTTTCCCAAAATTATGATAACTTGAAATAAACGATGGCAAAATAATAATCCATATTAATTTTTTAAAGATTTTATGATTGCAAGGCTTCTGTCACAAGAAAGCTCAAGCAGTGTCATGCAAAAGAGGATTCCAGAAAAGGCAGGTGCCATAATGTCATCAAAGTTAAACTCAACAAGTGGCAGAAACTAGTGCAAGAAAATTTTTTCACACGAAAGTCATCATCCTCAAAATGTGGAGTCCAGGAGGCTGAAGTGGACAGTCCCATGAAGCACCAGAGAGCTGGTGAGTGAAACAAAGAAAAAAATCATATCATCATTGCAATAATAAATAAATAAATATTTTATATGCATGCATGCATTATATTAATTTTCTCTGTTTCATTTTGTCAAGTTCCATCGTCTCAAGCTCCAAATTGTGCAAGTGCAACCCCGTGGCCTAGGCACATGGACATTCTGGTGACTAACCACAAAATGTATCAATATTGTGCAATGTCTATTGTCTAACATTTATTTTACATCGTTCTTTCTTCATAACAACTTATACCTTTTTACATTTATTTTCATTTTAAATAGCAAACATCTCATACTATGGTTTATTTTAAAAAAATTAATTGCGCATACTATATAAATTATAAAAAACTTCACAGGTGTCCTTTAGCACTCTTTTTAAGTTGTTCATCTCATCTGCCACATACTGTACCCCCACAGCAAGCAGCTTGCTTTAAGGGCAACAAAGAAGTGACGTTCCGAGTCTTGACTTGAGCCGTGGCTGTGTGTTTTCATACACAAGGAGCCGCACCTTTGCCATGCCCTCTACATCTACCAATATAGCCCCACTGGCTGTGATTGAAATCGGTGTTAGCTAATGGCTACCACTCCTGCCAAAAAGGCAATCTTGTTTCTGAGCTCCTGGAGACCCAATGCTATTGTGTATAGCTGTAGCCATAGGTGTAGCATGTAACAATTATTAATATTTTTTCTGTCACATTATGAATAATACCGTCATTACTATTCAAACTTTTTAGTTCCTAAACATTTTTCGATATAACATGATTCATTTTCCCATGAACAAAGGCGGGTTGATAAAAGTTGTTGTTTCAAAGGTGTGGTTTAATTTAACAATATTCGTTTTGTTCATAAATTGCATATATACAATTTATTATTATAAAAATGTCTTATTCTGGATAAAAATTTTACCTTTCCTTTTGTAATAAAAAATATATAGTTAGAGTACATGTTTAATTTTAATTTCATCAATATATGTACAAAATTACCTTTATATCTTTTAGAAAGCCATAGGTCTTCTTCAGCCGTGGCAGGGTTAACTCATAGGCTCGTTCCTACGCAGCGTCATTCTAAATTCTTAAACAAAAAATATATCAGGCTCGGGTAATAAAAACATATTTTAGACACTGCGCTAAATGTAGCCAAGCTATATATTCTTATCAATGTATAACATTTATACACACAGAAAATCAATATATCTTATCTTTCCCTAAGAATTCTAATTTAATGAATCTACTAGTGTAGTTGAACAATTACTACTTATTGTTCACTGTTATTTCTGATTATTTATTACCTGTCTGCCCTACATCTATTCTTTAACACTAACACTAACTTTTTTTATCAGGTTAGCAGCATGCATGCCAACCCAATTATACTAGAAACCTACACTTTTAAATGTGTTCTTTATTCCTTGATACCCAACATGTCACGCTTCAAAATTGCGCCCGCTCGTGGAACGACAAACTTTTACCCTTAAAAAAGCTCCATAGGCGACGTTTAAAAAATTCTACAGTAAAAAACAATATAGTTGTGACAGCACTGTAAAAGTGAAATAAACAATTATGGTGATAAACACTGATATTGCAATAATATGAAAAAAGTCCAAAAACATAAAATGAATGAATCCACGTTGTGCAAAATAAATAAATAAATAAATAAATAAATAAATAAAAAAACAAAACAAGCTTGTGTGATATCTTCAGACAACCTCCATGAACGGAGTGCTCCCACCACCTCATGTGTGGCTTAAACTGGAGGAATCTCCTCCAGACTGGATTTCTCTAGATGAAGCCACGTGGGAGGTGGTGAAACTAGTAGAGGTGGAGCCTGGAGGTGGACTACTACTACTGAGTGAGACTGTCATGTCATTTTTAATGCTTTTAAAATTTCATTATATGTGAGTTCAATGCTAGCTGGGGTGGAGTGGTTTCATTTTTAACCCCTCGGATACTGCAGCATAGGAGGCACTTTCTCTCGTTTTTTGATGTTTTGCTGAACTTACCGGTAGTCATTGTGGATTTAAAGTTTGAAGCAGCACAGTAGAAGGAGTACCTACCTGCTTTTGATTACTTTCATCTTTTGAGCCACCAAGATTCTCTAACGATCCCTGGGAGGGAATGTTTGCACAGGGTGCAAGGTGTGTTTGACCCCTTGCAGGGTCGTTTAAAGGAGGTGAGCGAGCATTGCATGAGGTGGTGGGAGCACTCCGTTCATGGAGGTTGTCTGAAGATATCACACAAGCTTGTTATTGTTTTTTGTTTTTTTATTTCTTGCCCAACGTGGATTCATTCATTTTATGTTTTTGTACTTTTTTCATATTATTGCAATATCAGTGTTTATCACCATAATTGTTTATTTCACTTTTACAGCTCTGTCACAACTATATTGTTTTTTAGTTATCACTATTTTATGTTTTTCTAAGTTTCACATTTCACACCATATTAGCTCGCAACTATCTCAATTTTCATTTGCACTAAACAATTCTACAGGTTGCATGTTCTGAGTTACAGAGGAGGTCTAGGGCTAGAATTATTGCTCACGCTCTACCGATTGTGGCAATACCTCACATGTGTGGTTTGAACACCGTTTTCATATGCGGGCGCTACTCACATATGCGTTCGCTTCTGCACGCGAGCTCGTTGGGACGGGGCACGCTCAAAATGTTTTTTTTCTTATTTATTTTACCTTTTATTTTTTATTTTTACACTGTTTTTTTTTTTTTTTAATTGTTTCACTTATATTCCTATTATAAGCAATGTAAACATCCCTTGTAATAGAAAAAAAGCATGACAGGACCTCTTAAATATGAGATCTGGGGTCAAAAAGACCTGAGATCTCATATTTACACTAAAATGCAATAAAAAAAAAAAAAATTTTGTCATTTAAAAAAATACTATTAAAAAATGGCCCTTTAAAAGCTATGGGCGGAAGTAACGTTTTGATGTCGCTTCCGCCCTGCAATGATATGGAGACGGGTGGGGCCATCTTCCCCTCACTCATCTCCATACCCAGCAAGGGTGAAGATCCGATCGCCTCCGCCGCTGCCAACGGCTCCGGTAAGCGGCGGAGGGCACAGGAGCGCAGCGGGAGGGGGGGCCATCTCCCGCCACCGATAAAGATGATCTTGCGGTGAATCCGCCGAAGGGACCAATTTTATCTGAAACCGGACCGCTCACTGAAGAAGAGGATACTGGGGGTTATGGCAGCTAGCTGCTGCCATAACAACGATATTCCTCTTCAAAGTACTGACATATAACGACGGTGGGCGGTCCAGAAGTAGTTAATAGAGATTTACAGCTCGCATATACTATAGCATCTACTTAGTGTAATTCAATGTAAGTTGATTTGCATTGGTGCTGGCTTGCTTGATTATTTTATTTACTCTCAAACTTAGTCTTTAGTCAGACATAGTTCACATAAAAATTAAAAAATATATATTTTTTAATACCAAGATTGTGGGTGAGATTCATAAAGCTGTTGCAATGTGAATGTATTGTAGAGCAGCTTTTGTGAATCTGAATCTAGCAAAATTATGATAGATATAGACAGTCACACAGAGAACAACACAGCATCATAGGTGTGCGCACAGGGTGTGCCAGGTGTGCGCACAGGGTGTGCCCGGTGTGCGCACAGGGTGTGCCCGGTGTGCCTGGGCACACCCTAATCACCTAGTGCACATTAGCATTATCGTTCTGTGTGGTGGTGGGGAGATGAGAAAGATCTTCTTCTTACCTGCTCTTCCATAAGATAAGTGCTTACGCACTTCTCTTTCACTGTGCCAGCAGGGAGATTAAACTACCAGGGCCATATACATGTAGACTCACACACATGCATGTGTGTTTGAGCTTTGGGGTGCACACCCTAATGCTATAGACTGCGCACACCTATGCACAGCATGCTAGCTACGCATTAACAGTCAGATACGCATTACACATCTATACAATTTCCCTTCTCTAAAAATGTTACATCTAACAGCAATACATTTCTTTTCTAACGTTCTTATAGATTACATACTTTATGTACACTAAAGTAAACGTACCGTTCGCCTGCTTTATTTTTTTCCAGATGCTACTATTGAATCCTCGGCATCACTCAAAGTAGCAGTAACAGCTTCTACCTGCAACGAGCATCAGACATCAGAATTGAATGGCAGTAAGTACCTATGAACGAAAGCCTCATGAGTATCTATATAATCCAAGGTTGATGTCCATTGTCCAATGCATATTCTTTTCAGTAAAATATGGTTACTGTTGTTTTGTACAGTATTAATTTTATATTCACAAAGTACTAATTAAAAAATTGATATGCAGTCGGTAATTGTCAATACAAATCTCAATAAATGGATACACAACTAAGTGTAACCTCATTATTGTGTCTTTACGTGAACCTGAAGACATGTTCCTGTTTAAAACTTTATTTAAGAAGAGAAAGTTAACTACTCAAAAATGTGTCTTATATTATGACTCTTCTAAAAAAAAGGGGGATTACGAATCCGATTAACCATGGCTCAGTGGAAGTACAAGTACATAAAGCATCAAGTGTCCTGTAAATCTCCAACAACATGATGACACAACACAACATTGTAATGTAATGAGCAATAGTTGTTATTTACTACAAAACCCCAAAAAATAATACCATGATAAAAAAATCTTAATTATATTTATTTTTAAAAAAACAAAGTGTAATACTCTTTCCATTGTCCATTTGAGAAGAAACAAATCAAGAACTAACTAAGTGCTCTTTGCTATCATGCTACGTCATTGTGTATACATAATGCTTTTCACATCTAATTACAAAACATATAAAAAAATACAAAGATCACATGATGTTCATTTTCCCGGTGAGCAACTAAAACAAAAACAAATTTCCTGGTCGTCCTCCCGTCAGCACACTATGGGTTAACTGTTCCTCATTAAACCTCAGGACCACCTTCTTCAAGCGTTATAAATCCCTGTCCTCCCCTCCCCCTCGTGTTCTTTTTTCATTGGTCGCCAGACCACCGGACTGAATTCCAGCTTATACCCCCCTACCGAACCTTTCTCCCTCAGGTTGAGGGGGTTGGAGGGTCCAGAATGATGGAGGTAAAGCCTCTTATGACACTGGACGCCTTGTGCCAGGCTGTGGGCATTTGTTGTCTAAAGGACACACTTAAAACTGTGGCGAGCTGAAGAGGATTTTTTACCTGCATCTTCCCCTCTGGAGCCTTGGTTGCCGTCAAATGACCTAATGGGGGGGCGGGGCTTAGCGGGAGCGGCCGTGCGTTGCTGGGAAAACCAGCACACCATAAAGCCGGACACCACAGCGGTGGCAGGCGCTGATCGCTGTGTGTTGCAGAGGATTCCGGTAGGTGATTCACGGTCCTTATCTCCAAACTTTTTTTGTCTTTTCTTCTTTAAATGACTTATGTGCTTCTTACACTCTCTGCTTGCTCTTCCTTTCCAGCCAGGTTTGGCTGAATTGGTTGCTGTTACTATCACCGGCCTCTCTGTCAGCCTACACTTCTCAGCTTGTTTTGCTGCAGGTAAGATGGCCGACGATTTAAAGGGATAGGACAAAAAAATTTTTTTTTAAGGGAGAGGGAGAGGATAGTTACAAGGATGCGTCTATTGTTTAACCTATTGTTCTCTCGTTCATCCGTAGCCATGCGCTCACCACAGCAGGCACGAAGATCTGCGGAAAGGTAGGTGGGGTCTACAGGGGACAAAATACTGCAAAAGAGTGCCGCACATGCAAGTAACGTGTTGCTTAATCTTTTTTAGGAGCAAGAGGCCTAAAAAACGACATTCTCGGAATGAAAAGTCCCACCACCGTTCTAGGTCCCCTTCCAAACCGAGGGATCGATCTCCTAGTGGTCCAAGCTGTAGCAGACCCTCAGCGGTAGAACCACGACAATCAGGGAGACCGGCAGAGGGCTTATGCTGGGCTTGCGCAGCACCAGCTATTGCCGGGAAACTTCTATGTGCCAAATGCATTAGAGATGTGGCCACGGATAAGGAAGCAGAAACCCAGAGGGTTAAGGATTATATACAAGAAGCAGTGACCGAAAGTATGCAGCTAGCCTCCAGCGCATTCTGCTCTAAAGAGGAGCCTACACCAGGCACCTCCACAGATCAAAAGCAAAGATTGTCAAGGATATGTGTGACCTTATCAGATTCCTCATCAGAGACAGAGGACATGCCTGAGCATTTGTTCGACTAGCATCTGATTGAGCCATATGTTACGGCCATAAAGGAGGCCATAGAATGGGATCAGGACTCAAAACCTCCAGAGAAGGTTAAGAGATTTTTTCCTAATTTATAGAAACAGGGGCCATCTTTCCCATTTATGGAAGAAATCCGGGAATTGATGGAGGATGAATGAGAGAAGCCAGAGAGAAGGGCGAGAACCCAAAATCGCTTTAATAAACTCTATCCCTTTAACCCATCAGATGCGTCTTTTTGGGAATCGGCACCAGGGATAGATGCAGCCCTACAATGCCTTGCAAGGCATGTCTCCCTCCCCGATGGAAGATTCCACAACATTTAAAGATCCGATGGATAGAAAAACAGACGCTGATCTTAAAAGAATTTATGCTGTTGCAGGAGCAGCCTGTCGCCCATCCATAGCCCTAACATCAATATCAAGAGCCCTAAAGGTCTGGGTTTTGAATGTGGAAACGGCACTGCGGGCTGGAGTGGAAGCAGCCAAAGTTATTGACGCACTGGAGGAACTCAACCTGACTGCAGCCTTTTTGGCTGAATCTTCGATTGATCTGGTAAGATTAATGGCGAGAGATTAACCACAAAGAGGGCGTTATGGCTCAGACATTGGACCGCAGATATGGCATCTAAACAGGCGCTATGCAATCTTCCATACAATGGTAAGATGTTGTTCGGAAAGACCCTGGAGGAGGCAATCAAGCGGGTCACAGGTGGAAAGTCAGGCCTGTTACCTCGGACCTCTAAGAAAAGACAGCAACCTTTTCGGTCGGGTCGGTTTGATTCCAAAAGGGGCCGCGAGGCCAGGTCATATAGACCAGGCCGGGAATACAACAGACCGCAATGGAGGGGTACACAGAGCTCTTTTTTGCACAAGGTGAAGTCAACTGCAGGACAGGCAGCGAAAAAGTCTGAAAAGTCTATTTGACAGTCATTCTGTCCAAACCCTCCAGGTTGGCAAGATACTGGAGGGAATGGGCAACAAATGTGAAGAACAGCTGGACCCGACAGACAGTCAAATATGGATACAAGATAAAATTTCGAAGGCAACCTCCAAGCATTTTTGTCCAAACTCATTGTCCACAGGATCTGAAGAAACGCAAGTGCCTGCAGGACTACGTTGCCGAATTATCTCAAAAACAAGCAATTATTCCAGTGCCACAGGAGTGCCAGGGGAAGGGAGTATATTCTATAATATTCCTAGTACCCAAAGCATCCGGAGAGCTCAGACCAGTGTTGGACTTGAGGTCCCTAAATCTTTTCATCATACCCAAAAGATTCAAGATGGAATTAATATATACAATAACATCCATAGTTCAACAGGGAGATTGGCTAATATCGATCGATTTGGCAGATGCCTACTTACATGTCCCAATCTACAAGCATCATCAAAAGTACCTCAGATTCACAATAGAGGAAAGACATCATCAATTCAGATGTCTGCCCTTCGGCATCAGCACAGCTCCCAGGGTTTTCTCCAAGATCCTTTTAGAGACTATAGCATTTATCCGATTGCAAAGAATAAAGATTTTTCATTATTTAGACGACATTCTTGTTGTGGCACGTTCAAGCAAACAGCTGACACTACAACGCGACAAGGTGATAGTGATCCTATCCAACTTTGGATGGCTAATAAACAGTCAGAAGAGCAATCTCATTCCTTCCCAACGGATGGAGTATTTAGGCATGGTGTTCGACACGCAGTCAGGTCAGATTCTCCTACCACATCGCAAAGTAGCCGAACTAAAAGCCTGTGTCTACAGGGTAATGGAGGCTCCGACACTGTCGGCAAGAGACTGCATGACAATGTTGGGGATGTTCACTGCAGCTATCCCTGCGTTACCTTGGGCAAGATTCCATATGAGAGCTTTTCAGATGTCCTTCCTGGGACAATGGGACGGCCGGTCACTGGACCAGAAGATCTGGGTACCGGGACGAATCCGACAGAGTCTGAACTGGTGGACCTTGACAGAAACCCTGTCACGGGCATACCTCTCAGCCCGGGAGACTGGATTGTAATTACTTCGGATGCCAGTCTCCAGGGCTGGGGGGCTCACTGCCTCGGCGAGCAGGTTCAAGGCAGGTGGAGCATGACGGAAACCAGACACTCCAATGTACTGGAGCTTCAAGCAGCATATATGGCCTTGATGGCATTCAAGGGGATGATTCAGGGAGCTCAAATCAAGCT
Source organism: Lithobates clamitans (assembly GCA_037952925.1). NCBI lineage: Eukaryota > Metazoa > Chordata > Amphibia > Anura > Ranidae > Lithobates > Lithobates clamitans. The sequence continues at coordinate 1,062,093 of JBBGZY010001477.1, forward strand.
TCAGTTGGACAATCAGACGGCCATAGCATATATCACCCGACAGGGGTGAACCAGGAGTCTGGCATTACTCCAGGTGGCAACCAAGATTCTCCACTGGGCCGAGACTCATGTGGAAGATTTAACAGCAGTGTACATTCCAAGCAGTCAAAACCAGATTGCGGACCGCTTGAGCTGGAGTTTTCCCAGCCAGGGAGAATGGGCAATCGGCAGTCGCTATATTCAACCAATTTTTGCCAAATGGGGGAAACCCAGTGTAGACCTTATGGCCACACCAGCGAATGCTCAAGTACCAGAATTCGTCACGAGGTTCAGGTGCAAAGGGGCAATAGCCCAAGACACCTTTTCAATCTCGTGGCGGTTTCCCCTAGTGTACCTGTTTCCTCCAATCCCATTAATTATGAGGACCTTACTGAAGATCGAGAAGGAAGAGGTGCATGCCATCTTAATTGTACCCTTCTTGCCCAGGAGGCCATGTTTTCCGCTACTCCTGCAGATGGCTTCAGCCCCACCAGTACATCTCCCCCTCAGGAGAGATTTGTTACAGCAGGAGCAATGGATGCACCCCAACCCGCAGAGATTGCGGCTGATGGCCTGGCTGTTGAATCAGCCCGACTGCAGGCACAGGGCCTCTCAGAGGAAGTAATAGCTACCTTACTAGGGGCAAGAAAGTCTACAACAAATACCACATATTCCAGGATCTGGAGGAGATTTGTGGACTTTGCATTACAGCATAATTTCTCCCCATTAACTCCGGGTATCACAAATATTTTGGACTTTCTACAGACAGCACTAACTATAGGCTTGGCACACAACTCGATTAAAGTCCAAGTATCAGCCCTGTCCTGCTTCACCGGACATAGATGGGCTAAGGCAGTGTTTCTCAACTCCAGTCCTCAAGGCGCCCCAACAGGTCATGTTTTCAGGATTTCCCTCAGATAAAACAGCTGTGGTAATTACTAAGGCATTAAAACTGATCAAATCACCTGTGCAAAATAAAGGAAAGCCTCAAAACATGACCTGTTGGGGCGCCTTGAGGACTGGAGTTGAGAAACACTGGGCTAAGGAACCTTTAATAAAACAATTCCTCAGAGCCGCAATAAGAGTACGGCCACCATGGAAGAACCTCTTCCCAACTTGGGACTTGGGCACGGTCCTAAAAGCACTGCTACAGCCCCCATTCAGTCCAGCGGATTGCACACTGGGGTCTCTGACAATCAAGTTGGTCTTCTTGACGGCCATTACAATGGCCAGAAGGGTATCGGAATCAGCAGCCTTATGCCCCGTACACACGATCGGACATCGATCGGACATTCCGACAACAAAATCCATAGATTTTTCCAACGGATGTTGGCTCAAACTTGTTTTGCGTACACACGGTCGCACAAAGTTGTCGGAATTTCCGATCGCCAAGAACGCGGTGACGTACACCATGTACGACGAGACTAGAAAAGGCCAGGTCAGAACCAAGCGCGGCACCCTTTGGGCTCCTTTTGCTAATCTCGTGTTAGTAAAAGTTTGGTGAGAGACGATTCACGCTTTTTCAGACTCGTGGTTTTCAGATCGTTTTCTGCTCTTCAGTTTGTGCTTGTGAGTTTGTATCTGCCCCTCAGTGCATGCAGCAAGTGACGCGTGACTCTTGTCATTCTGTTCTTGTTCATTCGTTACTGTTTTTCAGGTCGCTCTTCACAGGCCTTGCTGTTCTTCAGTGCGTTCTGTTACTTTGTTCTGAGCAGCCGACCGTTTTCTAGCCATGTTGCGTATACGTACTCCTCATAGAGTTCATGCTGTGCGGGGGCTTGGTGTTGGGGTCCTGACCTTGACACAAGTCCAGTCCATGAACAGGGTGGGGAGGAGTTCATGGACCAAGAATTGGTTGCTTCAGCGTGACCAGTTCTGTCATATGCCTTTGCTCCGTGAGATCCGTGATAATAATCCTGATGATTTCAGGAACTTTCTCCGGATGATGGACCCCGTATTTCACCGCTTGTTGGCTTTGCTGACCCCTTATATTAGCAGGCAGGATACCTGCATGAGGCAAGCCATCACTCCGGAGCAGAGGCTGGTCGCCACCCTGAGGTACTTGGCAACGGGGAGAAGCCTGCAGGACCTCAAGTTCTCGACAGGCATCTCCCCCCAGGCTCTGGGGATCATTATCCCAGAGACCTGTTCTGCCATCATCCAGGTCCTGCAGAAGGAGTATATTAAGGTAAGATTTTTATCCTTTAATATCATATTTTATTGTATTTAATGTTTACTAATATATTGTATTTCATTCCTCATTCCCTAATTACCATGATTGTAATATGCTGTGAATGTCCCCTTTGTCCTCATTCATGCTGGATATTTATGTAATTATGTTGTTGTTTTTCATACATATTTGCCTTTACTTACCTCCCCAGCAAGGTCTCCTGCCCTATATTCACCTCATGTAGTCACTTAACAATGTATTTTATCAGCTCCATAGTAGTGCTGTACCCCAAACACCCCTAAAATGTTTTGAAATGTGATTGGTGCATCAAATTCAGGCAGAGTGCCCGAGGCTTTTTTTTGGTGTCCCCAAATCATTTTGAACCCTCCCCCCAACTGCTAAGTCAGCTGATAACAATTCTCTATCTATCCTCAATCATCTATCTGCTGACTTTGCCAAACCCATACACACTATACCCATCTCTTTTGTGCTCAGATTTATGGATGAATTTCCTCAAAGCATGTAGTGCAAGGGCCTGCCTGTATACTTTCAAATGGTACTGTTTAAAGTTTTCGTATCCTATTATTATCTTGATAGGTAATAGCAGAATGTCCAAATGTGCTCAAATGTGTACAGTGTGTATTTATATCTTTGTATTATGACACTTCTTACCTGTCCAGTGGGCTGCCAATAGTGTAACTAAGGAGGGTCTGTTCAAAGTAATACACATTATATAGGCATTCATCTCTCAATGAAGTGGAGAGGGTTACCTGTCCAAGAGTTCCCCCCCCCCTATAATGTTAGAAATGGCCCATGAGAGGGGGGGGGGGGGGGGGATCTGATAGGTGTACCTTATACTTTGGTCTTTAAAAATTCCCATAAATAAATGGTATCTTGATGTTGGCCAAGAATGTTTGTGTCTAATCTGCTTTCCATGTTTATGTGCAAAAAGACTAATTTCTTTTTTTTTTTACTCCACAGCTTCCTTCCACGCCACAGGAATGGCAGACTGTGGCCTCCCACTTTGCCCAGCGGTGGGACTTTCCTAACTGCGGAGGGGCAATTGATAGGCAACATGTCCACATCATCCCACCACCCAACTCGGGGTCGTACTATTATAATTATAAGGGGTTCAATAGTATTGTGATGTTGGCGGTGGTGTCGGCTACTTATGAATTTCTGTATGTGGAAGAATGGCCGGATGTCCGATGTTGGAGTCATCACCCAGACAGAGTTCTACAGGCGTCTCCAGAATAGTAGCTTGGACTTGCCACCTCCAGAAGACAATGTGGAAGGACTCCCATTCGTCTTCGTTGCGGATGAAGCTTTTGCACTGGGGGACCATCTTATGCGGCCATTCCCGATGAGGACCCTCACCCCGGACCAGAGGGTTTTTAATTACCGGCTGGCCAGAGCCAGAAGAGTGGTGGAGAACACATTTGGAATCATGGCCAGCCGGTTCCGCCTATTTCTTACACCCATACATATGGCGGAGTACAAACTGAATCACATTATCCTGGCGTGCTGTGTTCTACACAACTTTTTACGGCAACATTCTGCCAACTATGCTAGCTCAGTTGGGCCTGAGGCCGGAATTCAAAATGAACCAACCCTGACGGGGTACGACGATCGAAATTCCGGTGCAGACTTTTGACCACTTTCGCAATGATCTTGGCCTTTCTGACATTGGGGTTGGGGTAAGGTTCATACTTCCTGTCATAGTCGGCCTTCTTCAGGATGTCCACCATCTCCAACATCTCCCGAAAGGACATATTTGATGCCTTAAATCGTCTCCTTCTGGATCCAGACATTTCAGGCTTCGGGCTTTCCTCCCCCTCCTCCTCGTTGCTATAATTAGCACGCACCTGCTGTGTCTCCGCCATGTGCTCTTCCGCCACTGCGCCGAACAAAAAGGGGCGGGGAATAGACTAGAAAGAACGTCAGGGGCAGGCGGAGTTACACGCATGCGCAGTGTGTATAAAGCGTAACACGCGTGCGTAGTACGTACGATCTGTGAGCGGAGGAAGGAGTATCGGAGGCGCCGATCGTGAGAATGAAGGTAAGATCTAAACTTGGGCCTATACTGCTTCTAGATTGAGGCCTATATTTTAACAAGATTAGGAGAGTTTTGCCTGACATTAGGGTTTGTCTCGTGTTGTGTTTTTCAGATAAAATGGATGGCTTCAATGACCACAACTTCCTCCCCCTGTTCATAGACAAGTACAGGGAGCTGCCCTGTCTGTGGCAGGTGAAACATCCACATTATAATCATAAACAAAAGAGGCAGGCAGCGCTGGAGAAACTGCTGGAGTTGGTGAAGCCGGTGGTCCCCACGGCAACCATCCCCTATTTAAAAAACAAAATTGGTGGCCTGAGGAGCACTTATCTTAGGGAGCGCAAGAACGTCACAGATTCCCAGAGATCCGGAGCTGCAGCAGATGATGTTTATGTCCCCAGGCTGTGGTACTATGAGAGACTGCGATTTCTGTCAGACCAGACTGGAGTCAGGGAATCCCTCTCAACCCTTCCTTCCACTCTTCCTTCCACCCCAGTTGAGGCTTCCGATGTCCAACCTGGGACTTCCAGCCAGGAAGAAGTGGAGGAGCCCAGATGGAGTCAGGTATAGCATTCTTCTACAGATTTCTGGTCAATAAATAAATGATGTTTACTAGATGTTATTATTGATCACTAATTGCTGATTTAAGAAAGTGTTTTACATATCAATAGACAGTAGTGGCCAAAAATAATTGGGACAAGAATGAAAAATGCTGGGCTCAGAATGATAGTCTTTTATATTTGTTAACATTCAATTTGCAACAGTCATGAGATGAAAATTGTGTATGTTTGATGAAGAAAAAACTAAAACGATGTCCCTTTTTTATACACAGGAAGACCTCAGCCAGGACGAGGCTCTGGAATGTGGCACACAGGGGGAGGCTGTGGAATGTGGCAGCCAGGAGGAGGCGGGGGTTAGTGGCAGCCAGGAGGAGGCGGGGCTAAGTGGCAGCCAGGAGAAGCCTGGGACCAGTCGGAGCCTGACCGAATCGCAGGTTCCTCCCCTCCACCTTCCATACAAAAGACCCAGGAAGGGGAGTCACGTGCAGGATTCAGCGCTCAGGCTCATTCAGGAGGCTTCTGCATCCCTCAGAGCCTTACCCACTCCTGAAGAGGCCTTTGCCTGCATGACTGCCACCAAACAGAAGGGCATGCAGGAGGCTCAACGCCTCATGTGTGAGAAACTTATTTATAAAGTCCTAACTAAGGGGGTGAGTGGCGAAATCACACCCAATACCGACGTGATTGAGTTGGACCATCCTCCTCCTCCTGCTGCCACAACTCCACCACCACAGCCACAGTGTGGAAGGAAGCGTTGAAGGAAGACCAGAGAGTGATGGCCCTGGGTTCAATCTGGTCTGACAAAAGATGCAGCCTCTTGTATGACCACAGCCTGGGGACACAGATGTCATCTTCTGCTTTCAGGATCTCTTGGACTTCTGGACCAGACTGGACCTTAGACATGCACCTTAGATATGGACTCCTCAGGCCACCAATTTTGCTTGAAAAGAATTGATGTGTGCCCTGGGGGTCAAAGGCTTCACCAATTTCTGCTGTTTCTCCAGCATTGCCTCCCTCTTTGTTTGGTTGTAAGCCCTTAATAAAGGAATTTTTGTTTCAATTATACTCGCCTATGTGTGTTTTCCTTCAAAAAAAAAAAAACAGTTTGTTGGTGAGGAGGCAGGTACATTTCAAAATACAAGGTGAAATTAACAAGGGACACCAACACCAAGCAATCTCATTGAGATTAAATAATACAAGATATCAATGGTGTTGTGGTAACTTGACACACAAAACACACACAAAAATATTCTGGAGTAAAAAGCAAAAAAAAGCAAAAAAAAAAACAGCCTTGAAAAAAATACAAACCCAAAATAAATAAATAAACAGCCTTGAAAAAATTTTTTTACAAATTAAAAACGACACAAAAAAAAATTGGTCAGATGTGACAAATCAAAGTATATTGAGGGAATCCAGCTAAATAATAAAGAAATACGTTTGTGAGAAGTGTGTGTGAATATGAGCAGCAAAACTACTTCATTCTTCTCACATTATAAAGATGAACAGAGTGGGCTGTATTAAACTAATTAAAACATTGCAGCGTGACCAAAGTGCTGTATCTATTCCGAACGCTCATTTTACCAGACCAAGCTGTTCTGTCTCGGAATTTCTTCTGAGCATGCGCGGCACTTTGTGCGTCGGAACTGGCCACACACGGTTGGAATTGACGCAATCAGATTTTGTTGTCGGAAAATTTTATAGCCTGCTCTCAAACTTTGTGTGTCGGAAAATCCGATGGAAAAAGTCCGATGGAGCCCACACATGGTCGGAATGTCCGACAACACGCTCCGATCGGACATTTTCCATCGGAAAATTCGACCGTGTGTACGGGGCATTATCCTGTGAAGAACCATTCTGCATTATTTATCCAGACAGAGTGATCCTGAGACCCTCTTCTGCTCTAGCCTCTAAGGTAGTGTCAAGTTTTCATGTAAACTAGGAATCAGTGTTACCTTGCTTTACGCAACCTCCAGAGCAGGCAAAACAGTTAGATTTGAGACCTCTGGATATGGTCAGCTTGTTATCAACATATCTTCAGAGGGCACAACAGATACGCTAATCGAATAGTTTGTTCATCCTCCCTTCGGGACCCAAGAAGGGGGAGGCCGCACCATCAGGGGTCTTATCCACCTGGATCACAAGGACCATCTCCTTGGCATACAAGCAACAGGGCTTTGTTCCTCCGCAGACTATACGGGCTCATTCTACAAGAGGGATGGCAGCTTCTTGGGCGTCCGTAGCAAAGATCCCGGTGGAAGACATATGCAGGACTTCTAGCTGGAGCTCCTGTGAGACTTTTGCTCGGCACTACAAACTAGATGTAGTCGCCGATAGCTCTTCAACGTTTGGAGCGGCAGTAGTTTCGACTCCTTTGATCAATTAATTAATTAAAAGTGTGGTTAAGCATGGAATTAGAAGAGTCTTTTTCGTTTCTTTCCCACCATATATTGACTTTGGTATATCCCATAGTGTGCTGACGGGAGGACGACCAGGAAAATGGAAAATTGTTATAAATACTCACCGTAATTTTCCGTTCCTGGTCCGTCCTCCCGTCAGCACAACTTTGCTTCCCTCTCTAAGTGGCCTGGCGCCGCTACAAAAGAACACGTGGGGGAGGGGAGGACAGGGATTTATAACGCTGGAAGAAGGGGGTCCTGAGGGTTAATGAGGAACAGTTAACCCATAGTGTGCTGACGGGAGGACGGACCAGGAAAGGAAAATTACGGTGAGTATTTATAACAATTTTCCATTTTATCTACTGTTAAAATGTATGATACAAACAGTAGGTAAGTTTAATAGTTAATACATAGTGGTTGTTACCAAAAAACATTTGCCTACAGGTAAGCCAACAATAAGGCTTACCTTTACGTACTTCTTGAATATTAATCATATCTCATAAACATGCACAGATTTGGAGATATTCAGAGTGCATGCAGCTCATGTCTTTATTGGCAAATTCACTATGAAGGTCCATCTTTGAGTCTTTTACCTTCAGACAGAGCATGTGCCGAAAGTGTGCATCACGTGCGCATGTATGGGAGTGACATTGTCGCTTCTCCGGCCACTTATATTGTAGGAGCAAGCAAAGATGAGGAAACGGTTGCTGAACATGTCAGCCCTCTGTGTTGTGAGTCGTCGTGACGATGCACCCCTATGGTTTGGCTTTGCTTTGGTGTTACCTCATTGTGACAGACTCACCCAGGACAGAGGCTATTGGAGGGGAATGAATGTGAGCCTCTTGCCAACAGATTATGGGCCCTGGATTTTAAGGGAACAATACTCTGCAAGGTGAATTAGAAACCCAGTCTGATCTGTACTAATCAGACTCAATTGTGTATATATGTATATATTGTATGTGGTCTCATTCTGTTGTGGACTCTTTGCTGTGGTCATTTGGGATGTGTGTCCCTGTAGAGGGAGGGGGGATTCCTCCAGCAGCCCCCCTGCTGATAAGACTGATTCATAATGCTGGGACAAATACTGTTAGGAGATGCTGATGTCAATTCCAGCCACCTGTCTGTCTGTTGCCTGCTAGAATGTGTATTGTAATTAAGTCTAGTATGGGATCTAAGAGTCATTAGATCCCCATTGTTGCTTGTGTTAATTAACTCTGCTATTGTGTGAAGAAGAGTTCGGTGTTGATTTGTGATAATGTTGATTGGGTTTTCTGTGCTACAAGACGGTCAGTCTGGCCTAAAGGTCATGACTGAGTCATCTAGGCTGTCTAAAGGGATTAGTTAATTAGCCCATGTTAATTAGGTTTCTGGTCACAGGTGTATGTTCAGAGTAATATGAGCAGGAGGTATGCACCTCCTCTTTTACTGTATAAAAGAGCCTGTATTCCTTTCAATAAATGAGATTCCTGGTTGAACTTACATACAGCCTGCCTGGTGTTTGTTCTGAGCTACACAACTGGATTAGAACGGCACATAGCTGTAGTTCTAGACCCGGAGCATCGGATGACGAACCATCAGATGTTGCGATCTGCAGTCTGATTCTATAGCCACAGAGGAGTGTCGGGAGAGTGGAACCGAGTGAGCAGGGGCTCGTTACATTGGTTGGCTGCGGTGGGATTTGCTCTCCAGTTACTGGGACACTCCAAACGAGCCTGCAGGAGAGCCACGCTGAAAAACTTACTTGAGAGCCGTGTAGGGAATGGTGGGATCGTGCTTCCTTGCCGTGAACACATCCAAACCATCACCTGGATCCAAGGTCCAGATAGCAGGAGAGGAGAGGTACAGATACCAGCCACCATGGAAGAGGAATTCAGAAGGAGGTTGCGAGATATGCGATACAGCACAGAGGACCAGTATCAGAGCAGGTCCTGCTAGGATGGTTTGATTCTATCCGCTGCGAACTCTGGAAGGAAGCGCTAGCCCGTGAGCAGGGAAACCAGGGAAAAGTTCTCCCCTCCATCCATGTAAGGTACTGGTCGCAGTATGAAGTGCGAATTCTGTTATTGGGGGAACAGCCGAACCAGGAGTGGACAGCTGAGTTAAGCAGGCTGATCCGGGCAGAAATGCGGTTGGACGAGAGCTACAGAGCCCTCCAGTGGTATGTAGCCCAAGTGTGCCCTTGGACAGCGGATGACAACACCATGGAAGGCTTTGACTACGATGGCCTGGGATTGTTGTACTGGAGGCTGTCCGAGGATCCTGACTTTGGGAGTGATCGGGAGTGGCGTTTGGAGGAAATAATGGAGCACAGAGAGCGAAGACTGAATGTCTCGGAAGTGCACTGGGCACAGGAAGATTTGGAGTTTTTGGCCGTTCAGGAATGGGAGCTTGAGATGGCCTACAGACAGCTGCTAGACTCTGCTCAGCAGCAGGGTGGGGCTCCCTTTGCCTGGGACTATCAGGAAATTCCAGTTGACAACTCTGAAATCCTGGCTGAAGAGTTGACAACGTGGCAGAGTAACAGTGTGCTTTGCCAACCTGCCCCCCCAGCTATGGAGGCGGAGGTCTTATGGCGGATGCAGCAAGTGCTGACTGACCTTGATGAACCTGTTTCTGCATTGGATGATCTTGGATGGAGGAATGTGCCTGTCCAGCTAAATGCCAGAGAATCGGCAGTGAAAAATCTGAAGATTGCCATCCCCAAACCTGAAGTGCTGACAACAGGGCAGAGCTCTGCTAACCTCTGCCCAGCACTGATAGCATCTTCTGGGTTCCACGGAGAGGAGATGGTGAACCTTTATCCCCAGACTCCAGTTGCAGAGACAGGGGATTTGATAGACTTTTCTGCTGAGGAAGAACAACCTGGTGAGCCTCCAGCAGAAGAAGAGCTGGTATTAGGGCCAAACTTCACTGTGCTCTACCCAGCACCAACAGCAGTATCTGTGGAGTTACAACAAACTTCTCCAGCTGAAGATCTGGCAACCGGACAGAGGATCCAAGACCTCTGCCCCACACCTGTGGCAGTTTCGGAGGCTCAGGGTGAGAAGGTGGCAATCACTTCCCAGCAGCAGATACAGGGGGAGAAGGGAGAGGAGGTGTGTGTTGTCCCTCCTTAACAGTTGGCCAGGGTGGAGGAAGCGGCCTTTCCTCCCCAGCAAAGATCCTTGCACCTGGGAGACAGTACCATAGACATGTCGTCCCAGCAGCCAGATGAGGGAATGGAACAGGAAGCAGCTGGCTCACCTCCCCAATGGCAGCTGCACAGTTTGGGAGTGGAGGAATCCAGCCTCCTGCCCCAACGGTTAGCCAGAGCAGAGGGTGTGAAGTCCACAGCAGAAGTGCTGGCAACAGGGCAGAGTGCTACCAACCTTTGCCCAGCACCGGCAACAAATGTGGAGATCCGGGGAGCCGGGGCAGTCGGCCCCTCTCTCCGGCGACAAGCTGATGTAGTGGAGCTGCTACTCCAAGCTGAGTCGCTGGCAACAGGGCAGAGCGCTACTGGCCTCTGCCTCGCACCTACAGTATCTTCTCAGCTTCAGGGAATTGGGAAAGTGGGCCCCTCTGTCCAGCAACAGGCCAAGCCATGGAATGGTAAACACCACCCAGCTGAAGCGCTGACAGCCAGACAGAGAGTCAATTACCTCTGCCCCACACCTACTGAGGTCAACTATTCCTTACAGCCACGAAAGGAGATCATGCGGGAAGACTATGTGAGTTCACTCTGCCTGACTAACACATGTCCAGACCAGGTGGAGGTCTGGGACCTTGTTAGTCAACCTTTGATGGGGGAGAAATGTGACAGACTCACCCAGGACAGAGGCTATTGGAGGGGACTGAATGTGAGCCTCTTGCCAACAGATTATGGGCCCTGGATTTTAAGGGAACAATACTCTGCAAGGTGAATTAGAAACCCAGTCTTATCTGTACTAATCAGACTCAATTGTGTATATATGTATATATTGTATGTGGTCTCATTCTGTTGTGGACTCTTTGCTGTGGTCATTTGGGATGTGTGTCCCTGTAGAGGGAGGGGGGATTCCTCCAGCAGCCCCCCTGCTGATAAGACTGATTCATAATGCTGGGACAAATACTGTTAGGAGATGCTGATGTCAATTCCAGCCACCTGTCTGTCTGTTGCCTGCTGGAATGTGTATTGTAAATAAGTCTAGTATGGGATCTAAGAGTCATTAGATCCCCATTGTTGTTTGTGTTAATTAACTCTGCTATTGTGTGAAGAAGAGTTCGGTGTTGATTTGTGATAATGTTGATTGGGTTTTCTGTGCTAGTGATAGTGTAAGTATACTAACATTTTCTTTCAGTTTTTTTTGTTTTGTTTTGTGGTGGTGGAGGTGTGGGGGGGGGGGGGTGTTCACTTTACATCTGATTGTAAGTTGTATTAAATTAAAATTTGTCTTTGATTTATGTATGCTTATCTAAGATTCAATTTTTTTAAGTTGAGTATATTATATGAGCTATGTTTATAGTGCATATAATGGTTTACAATGAATTTGCAATGTCCTCTATTTCAGATTGTGAAAACAGTTCTGTGAGAAATGAAGTTGCTTACAGTCCCGAACCCATTCCAGCATATAGCCATCAATCAAATATACAGTACAGGCCAGGAGCTCAGGCACAGCATAAGCGGAGGGCCACATGATGGGGTTTGTCCAGAGAGGCTATAGTCAGGAAAGGGTTAAGGTAATGTTGGTGACTATGGAAAAGAATTATGAGATCTTATCTCATTGTAGGAGGTTGGGGCGAGCCCTGGGTGGGAGCGTGGGTCATCTGCCCCCTCTCAACCCCCCTCTACAGATCAGCGGGAACATGCGGCCGTCACGGCAGGTGTCCTGCCCGCCGCTTGGGCGGCCCCGCGTGGGAGAGCCAGATCCCCCAGTGCAGGCCTGATGCCTGGGGCAGCCGGAACTGTCAGTGGGAGAAGCTGTGGACCTGCTGGAGGGGACGCCAGCGTTGCTAAACCTGACCGGTAGCGGTGCACCGCTTCTGCAATGCCCTCCAGGCAGAGAGCGCAGCGGGGAGGAGGAATGATTGTAAGGATGGAGCAGCAGCTGCCAATGACGTCATCACCGAGTGAAAGAGGCAGCAACAGATGCAGGGACTGCGAGCTCATGGCCATGGGCTGCCTGGGGAAGAAGTCAGATGAGAGGGGGAGCTGATTGCATCAGAAGATGGCGAGGTGGACGCTGGGGACGACACTCTGCAGGATGCGGACGATGGGCTGCATGGATCTGGACATACGGCTGTGCTGTCAGGGGTCGCAGGGCAGCCTGGTAAGTCAGCTGTTTTCCACCTGTTTCACGTCTCCTGTCTTGTCCCCTGTTCTGGGTGCTGTGTCTGGAAGCAGTCTGGTTGGTTTGCAGGATCAGTTCCTGGGGGGGTTCAGGCTATGGGGGTATCGCAGCCAGTGGTGGCATCCACAGGGAATTGCATGAACACCAGGCATTTGCTGGCATTCAGGTGCCGGCCCATTGTAACCTGGGGGATTGGCTTCCCTGGTGGCCACATGGATGCCTGCGTGGGCTCCCGCAGCAAGGGCAGGGGTAAGTCTGGCCGGGGATCGACCTTGCGTGCCCCGGGCAGGATGTCGGGGTCAAGCCGTCTACTTCTTCTGGGGGTGGGCAGCTTAGTGCGGTGAATGTTCCCATGGAGTAGCCATTGACTGCGCAAGACAAGGCGGCGAGGAAGGTAAAAAGGCGACGATGATGCCGACGGCATGTGTTTGGCGAATTCCACAAAATGTGAGGTCTACATGTGCTTTGAGGGACCGCTGGGTGCTTATTTGAAGCAGGAAGTGAGAGACCAGATTTGGAAATGTGAGTATGTGGAGATTTTCTCCCTTTTACCCCTGGAAAAATTTAATTTAGATAAGGTTAAGCTGGACGAAAGTAAAAAGGAGGAAGAAAAAAGGTGTTATAGGCTTATTCCTCTAGCATTGATCCCGCAAGCCATCCTAGCTATACGTTGGCTTCTTTAAGCGGGATAGCAGTATATATTAGTGCTTTACTGCATGTTTAACCCAGTATATATCAGTGCATTATTGTACGCTTAAGGCAGGATATATCAGTGCATTACTGCACGTTTAACATAGTATATTTGAGTGCATTACTGTAATTTTAACGCAGTATATTTGAATGCGCTTCTGCACCTTTAACGCAGTACATATCAGTGCATTACTGTATGTTTAACATACTATACATCAGTCCATTACTGCACGTTTAACGCAGTATATTTGAGTGCACTACTGCACGTTTAACGCAGTATATTTGAGTGTGTTACTGCACGTTTAACTCAGCTTATATCAGTGCATTACTGTACATTTAATGCAGTATATTTCAGTGCGTTACTGCACGTTTACCGCAGTATATATCAGTGTATTACTGTACATTTAACGCAGTATATATCAGTGCGTTTTTGCATGTTTAACGCAGTATATTTGAGTGCGTTACTGCACGTTTAACGCAGTATATATCAGTGCGTTACTGTACGTTCAACGCAGTACATTTGAGTGCATTTCTGCACGTTTAACACAGTATATATCAGTGCATTACTGTATATTTAACGCAGTATATATCAGTGCATTACCCTGCGTTTAACGCAGTATGTTTGAGTGCGTTACTGCTTATTTAACGCAGTATATATCAGTGTGTTACTGTACCATTAACGCAGTATACATCAGTGCGTTACTGCATGTTTAACACAGTATATATCAGTTTATTACTGTACGTTTAACGCAGTATATATCAGTGCGTTACTGTACGTTTAATGCAGTATATATCAGTGTGTTACTGTATGTTCAACACAGTATATTTGAGTGCATTTCTGCATGTTTAACACAGTATATATCAGTGCATTACTGTATGTTTAACGCCATATATATCAGTGCGTTACTGCAGTTTAACGCAGTATATTTGAGTATGTTACTGCTTGTTTAATGCAGTATATATCAGTGCATTACTGTACTATTAACGCAGTATATATCAGTGCGTTACTGCATGTTTAACGCAGTATATATCAGTTCATTACTGTACGTTTAACGCAGTATATATCAGTGCGTTACTGCACGTTTAACACAGTATATATCATTGCATTACTGCACACTTAACACAGTAAATATTAGTGCATTACTGCACGTTTAACACAGTATATTTGAGTGTGTTACTGCATGTTTAACGCAGTATACATCAGTGTGTTACTATACATTTAACGCAGTATATATCAGTGCATTACTGCATGTTTAACGCAGTATATATCAGTGCATTACTGCACGTTTAACGCAGTATATATGAGTGCGTTACTGCACATTTAACGCAGTACATTTGAGTATGTTACTGCACGTTTAAAGCAGTATATATCAGTGTGTTACTGTACAGTTAACGCAGTATATATCAGTGCGTTACTGCACATTTAATGCAGTACATTTGGGTGCGTTACTGCACGTTTAACACAGTATATATTAGTGCGTTGCCGCATGTTTAACGCAGTATATTTGAGTGCGTTACTGCACATTTAACACAGTATATATCAGTGCGTTACTGCACGTTTAATGCAGTACATTACAGTACATTACTGCATGCTTAATGCAGTATATTTGAGTGCGTTACTGCTGGTGTATTGCAGTATATATCAGTGCATTACTGTACCATTAACGCAGTATATATCAGTGTGTTACTGCATGTTTAACTCAGTATATATCAGTGCGTTACTGTAGTTTAACGCAGTATATATCAGTGTATTACTGCACGTTTAACACAGTAGATATTAGTGTGTTAAAGCATGTTTAACGCAGTATATTTGAGTGCGTTACTGCATGTTTAACACAGTATATATCAGTGCGTTACTGTACATTTAAAGCAGTATATATCAGTGCTTTACTGCATGTTTAACGCAGTACATTTGAGTGCATTACTGCACATTTAATGCAGTATATATCAGTGCATTACTGCATGTTTAACGCAGTATATATCAGTGCGTTACTATACGGTTAACGCAGTATATATCAGTGCATTACTGCATGTTTAATGCAGTATATTTAAGTGTGTTACTGCATGTTTAACGCAGTATGTTTGAGTGCATTACTGCTCATTTAATACAGTCAATATCAGTGCGTTACTGTGCATTTAACGCAGTATATATCAGTGCGTTACTGTACGTTTAACACAGTATAAATCAGTGTGCTACTGCACGTTTATTGCAGTATATTACAGTGCATTACTGCATGCTTAACACAGTATATTTGAGTGCGTTTAACGCAGTATATATCAGTGCGCTACTGCTGGTTTAATGCAGTATATATCAGTGCATTACTGTACTATTAACGCGGTATATATCAGTGTGTTACTGCACGTTTAACTCAGTATATATCAGTGCTTTAATGTAGTTTAACGCAGTCTATTTCAGTGCGTTAGTGCACGTTTAACGAAGTCTATTTCAGTGCGTTAGTGCACGTTTAATGCAGTATATTTCAGTGTTTTAGTGCACGTTTAACGCAGTATATTTCAGTGTGTTAGTGCACGCTTACCATAGTATATTGCAGTGTGTCAGTGCAGTTTTACTGGAGTATATTGTAGTGTGTCAGTGGAGTATGTCTGTGTAGTGAGTACTCAAGTTAAAGTGCACCAGACACCACTTTCCATTGATTAAAGTGCATCCACGTACACATTTCTCTCGCCTTGACTATTGCAACTCCCTTCTCATTGGCCTGCCTCTCCATAGGCTATCCCCTCTTCAGTCTACCATGAATGCTGCTGCCAGACTTATCCACCTTACCAACCGCTCAGTGTCTGCCAACCCTCTCCTCCAATCCATACACTGGCTCCCAATCACCCAGCGAATTAAATTCAAATTACTAACCACAACATACAAAGCCATTTACAACTCTGCCCTGAGCTACATCACCAATCTTGTCTCCAAATATCACCCAAATCGTCCTCTCCGCTCTTCTCAAGACCTCCTACTCTCAAGCTCTCTCATCTCCTCCTCTTATGCTTGTCTCCAGGATTTCTCCAGAGCCTCTCCCATCCTCTGGAACTCGCTACCTCCACCTGTCTGGCTATCCCCTACTCTTGCTACCTTCAGGCGATCCCTGTAAACTCATCTCTTCAGGAAAGCCTACAACGTCTCTAACTAATCTTTTACCACTTCCCTCAGCTCATTCCCCACAGTTACAACCTTTTGTACCACCTGCCCCACTCTATTAGATTGTAAGCTCTTCTGAGCAGGACCCTCTTAATCCTCCTGTATCTTATTGTATTATAACTGTATTGTCTCCCTTTTACATTGTAAAGCGCTGCGTAAACTTTTTGAGCTATATAAATCCTGTATAATAATAATAATGATAATAATAATTTCCACATCTTTATTACATTTTGTTAATGAGCCCCCCCATCATGTCTGGGAGGCCAACACGGAGAGGCAGACGTTCCCATGGCACTGTGAGGGGGACAGCAGCGTATGTGTCCACAGGCAAAGGTGGACGTGGTCCATCCTCAGGCATCATTTTCTGTGTTTAGTGATGTTGCCGTGCCATCCAGCCACAGCATGCAGAGGAGGTGGTGGACTGGCTTAATAAACGATTATCATCCTCCTCATCCTCCAACACCCAAGCAGTGCACAGTCCACTGCAGCTGCCAGAGTGGCTTATTCTGCCTCCTTGTCCACAGCTACTCCTGCCATAGCCCTAGCATCAAGCATGGAGGAATTAACTGATTTATTTGAACACAGCATCAGCCACTTGCTCCTTGATTATGCACAGCCATTACTTTATTCAGATCTTGGTTCTGAGGTTGAGGAAGGAAGGAACATGAGCCTACAGAGAGGGAACAACACTGGTAAACAACAAATTGGCAGTCATGTTCTCCCAGCCGCAGCGTATTGCCAAGTTGCCTCCAGTGATAATGAGGATGGAGGGGATGATGATAATGATGAGGTCACTGATGCCACTTGGGTGCCAGATAGAGCAGAGGAGGAAAGTGAGGGTGAGGCACAACCCCAAAGAGGCTCATGGAATAGTAGAGAGCAGCCACCCTATGCCACAAGAATGTGGAGCTGTTATCTTCTGGCCCACTTCCCACAGCTCAGCTGTTTGGGCTTTTTTTTAGCAAATGTGCAGCAATTAGCAAACTTTGCCTTAAGCACATCAAGCATGGCAAAAACACCAGCCATTTGGGTACCACATGCTTGACAAGGAATTTAACCACAATACAGGGTACTTTCACCCCCTTCCTGCCCAGGTCAATTTTTAGGTTTCAGCGCTGCCGCATATTAACTGACAATTGCGCAGCAATGCAACACTGTGCCCAAAAAATTTTTTATATTTTTTTCCCCAAAAATAGAGCTTTCTTTTGGTGGTATTTGATCACTGCTGGGTTTTTATTTTATGCACTACAAATAAAAAAAGACCAAAATAAAAATTTTAAAAAGTTTTTCTTCATTTCTGCTATGCCCTGTACACACGGTCGGATTTTCCGACGGAAAATGTGCAATCGGAGCTTGTTGTCGGAAATTCCAACTGTGTTTGGGCTCCATCGGACTTTTTCCATCGGAATTTCCGACACACAAAGTTTGAGAGCAGGCTATAAAATTTTCCAACAACAAAATCCGATCGCGTCAATTCTGACCGTGTGTGGCCAATTCCGATGCACAAAGTGCCACGCATGCTCAGAATAAATTCCGAGACGGAACTGCTCGGCCTGGTAAAATTAGCGTTCGTAATGAATATAGCACTTTCGTCACGCTGCAATGTTTTAAATTGTTTAATGCAGCGCACTCTCTTCTTCTTTATAATGCTAGAAGTATTAAGTTGTTTTGTTGCTCATATTCACACAGACTTCTCACAAACGTCTTTCTTTATTATTTATCGTGATTTCATCAATATAATATTTTTATTTTCACATCTCCTGAAAAAAAAAAAAATTATGTTTTTAGATTAAAATTTTTTCTTTACGATTTTTTAAAATCCTGATCTTGTAGTTTTTTTTTGTTTTTTTTATAACTCCAGAATAATTTTGGGTGTGTTCTGTGTGTCAAGTTACCACAACAGAATTATTATCTTGTATTATTTAATCTCAAGGAGATTGCTTGGTGTTGATGTCCCTTGTTAATTTCACATTGTATTTTTGAAATGTACCTGCCTCCTCACAAACAAACTGTCCTTTTTGAATGAAAACACATAGGCAAGTATAATAGAAAAAAAATACCTTTATTAAGAGGTCATAACCAAACAAAGAGGGAGGCAACGCTGGATAAACAGCAGTAATTGGCGAAACCTTTAACCCTTAGGGCACATATCAACTATTTTACTGCAAAATTGGTGGCCTGAGGAGTCCATATATAAGGGAGTACAATCTGGTCCAGAAGTCCAAGAGATCATGAACAGCAGCAGATGACATACATGTCCCCAGGCTGTGGTCATACAAGAGCCTGCATCGTTTGTCAGACCAGACTGAACCCAAGCCATCACTCTCTGGTCTTCCTCAGACGCTTCCTTCCAGGCTGTGGCTCTGGTGTTGGAGGTGTGGCAGGAGGAGGAGGAGTACCTGGAGGAGGAGAACCATGGTTGAGCTTACAAACATGGCTTTGGCTTGTGAGTAGGCCCCTCAACCCCTTATTTAGTGCTTGGAAGATGAGATAATCACATATTAGGCGTTGGCCCTCCTCCATTTCCTGCATTTTTCAGCTGTTATGTATGCAAAGTGCTCTTGAACCCTGTGGGGGGTTCTGAGGGCCTAAGTAGCCTTCCAAAATAGGCCAATTGCTGCCTCCTCCAGGTTACTCCTCTTCCTGCCACTTTTTTTGTGAAGGCGGAGGGGAGGGACCTGGGTATCGGGCAGGCTACTGGGCCCGGCCACCGGGCCCGGCCACCTCCTGGCTGAGACTTTCCTGTGTATGAAAAAGGGACATTGTTTTAGTTTTTGGTTCATCAATCACAATCATAAATTAGTAATCCAAACTAACATAGATTTAACATCATTAATTTGACCAACAGAAATATTTAGAAGAATGCTATACCTGGCTCAAGCTGGGCTCCTCCACATGTTGCTGCATGGAAGGCCCAGGTTGGGCGTCAGAAGCCTCAGCTGAGGGGGAAGGAAGCGTTGAAGGAAGAGTGGAGAGTGCTGGCCTGGGTTCAGTCTGGCCTTCCAGAAAATGCAGTCTGTCATAGTACCACAGCCTGGGGACATAAATGGCATCTGCAGCTGCTGATCTCAGGGAATCCTGGACCTTCTTGTGCTCCGTTAGATAAGTGCTCCTCATGCCACCAATTAGGGCCTTCAAATAGGGGATGTCTTCCGTTGGGATCACCGGCTTCACAAATTCCTGCAATTTATTCAGCGCTGCCTTCCTCTTTGTTTGATTCTTATAATGTGGGTGGTTTACCTGCCACAGACAGGGCAGCTCCCTGAACATATCAATGAATATGGGTATAAAGTCCTGATCATTCAATATATCCATTTTCTCTGCAAAACACAAGGCAAACCCTAATGTCAGTCTAAAGTCTCCTAATCTTGTCCCAATATAGGCCTCAATCTCTAAGCAGTATAGGCCCAAGTTTAAATGTTACCTTCGTTATCACGATCGGCGCTTCCTATACTCCTTCCTCCGCTCACAGATCGTACGTACTACGCATACGTGTTACGCTTTATATACACTGCGCATGTGTGAAACTCCATTTGCCCCTGACGTTCTTTCTAGTCTATTCCCCGCCCCTTCTCATTTGGCGCAGTGGGGAAGAGCACATGGCGGAGACAGAGCAGGTGCGTGCTAATTACAGCAACGAGGAGGAGGAGGAGGAAAGCCCGGAGCCAGAAACGTCACGATCCCGGAAGAGATGATTTAAGGCATCAAATATTGCCTTTGTTGAGATAGTGGAGATGGTCGACATACTGAAGAGAGCCGACTATGACGGGAAATATGGACCTTACCCCAACCCCAATGTCAGAAAGGCCAAGATCATGGCGAAAGTTGTGAAGAGTCTGCACCGTAATTTTGGGGTACGATGATCTAAGGATCAACTGAGGAAGCGGTGGTCAGACCTCAAAATCAGGGAGCACGATCAGTATAGAAGGATCAGGAGAGTGCTGCAAAAAAGTAAGTAGTTGTCCTGTGTTCCTATTCTTTATTTTTTTATTACGTTCGTGCTGCTCCAAGTGCTTTTCTTTACTGTTGTACAGTTTAAAATGGCAACTTTCATGTTCATGGACACATTATTAGTTCGTAGGAAACATTGTTCATTCGGTCAATAAAACACCATGTTTTGTCCAGATGCATTTCAATACATTTTTTCTGGCCTACTTCTCTTAAAATAAGTTTGTTGTCTAGATGGGTTTGTAACTAGAATGAAATGCAAACTAGATTCTGTGTAAGGAGCGAACACTCAGCAGCTGTTTACACATCTAGGAGCACTAGTGTGGGACACCAGAACACCCTTTTTATTAGGGGGCCCCCACACTGGTGCTCCAGTGTATACTACAGGGGTGACTCCATCTGTGAAGCTTGTACAAAACAGGTAAGTATTCAAGCTTGACAAAGGAAAAAAATATTTCTTCATCTTGCAACTCTGCCAAAATAGACAATTGTACCTCACTTCCAAGTAATGTTTCATATTCCTATTTCTGCCATCAAATATCTGTGTGCTAAGTATACCTTTTTTTTGTTTACATAGGGGAGAAAAGACTCGGAGGACACCACTCATCAGAGGAGACAACAGACCCCCCACCTCATGAAGAAGTGGAAATCCCACAAACGCAACAGGAGGAGGAGAAGGGAGACGTAGAAATTGTCACCACAACAGGTATCTTCAGGTAAGAGATGGATGCCGGCATATTTATAATGCATGCTGGGTTTTTTTTATATATTTTTAGGTGATCATGATGTTGTGGATGAAGGTCATTTCACCAGTGAAAGTGCCCAGATCCTGATCAGGTGATGTTCAAAACAAAATGAAGAACATCATTGATGTTTTAGGGAGAATTTAAAACCCCCCGAAATCCCTAACTTATTTCTGCTTTGTTTTTCTGACAATGTTTGGAAAATTTTGTGACATATTATAGAAAAGCCAAATTTTGAAGATACACACAGTGTGTCAACATGTGCTATCTGACATCACGGGAGATCAATGTACACATTTTGTGGGTGCAACCCCTTGCTCAATAATAAAGTAGCTGAGAGGAAGGGGTTGCACCCACAAAACACGTCCATTGATCCCCCATGATGGCAGCTAGCACACGTTGACATTAGGCAATTTGTGTGCATCTTCAAAATTTGGCTTTTCCAGGGGTGACTTCACCCCATCTGCAGAACGCAATATTAAACACAGTTTATAAATACTCATGTCTGATATTGCCTTCAATTTCTACAAAAGTTGAACTTTGTAAGTTCCAGAGTTGTGTGTTTCTTGTTGGTTTTAAACATGCCTGTTTTACCTTAAAAGGAAATTTCTACTTTTAATGTGACCTAAAAAACTGTTATACAACAAACATGTTGGTTTGTTTTAAAAACTTTTTAGAAATGCACATGTGATTCTGCTTGGATTAAAAAGATTGAGAATCAACAATGTGTGGCTTCTTCTTTCAATGCTCAAAAGGATTTTTTGTAAAGTTGGTGTTTTCAGTGACAATGGGGGTTATTTACTAAAGTCAAATCCACAAGTGCAGTTTCAGTGCAGTCTCCAGTGCAGTTGTAGTGCAAAGTGTATTTGCCTTTAGTAAATAACACCCAACAGTGCTTTCTAATTTTACACAATCACGCCAAACGCTTCATCCGCAACAAAGACGAATAGGAGTCCTTCCGCATTGTCTTCTGGAAGTGGCAAGCCCAAGCTGTCATTCTGGAGACGCCTGTAGAACTCCGTGTGGGCGATGACTCCACCATCTGACATCCGGCCATTCTTCCCCATGTCCACATACAGGAACTCGTAAGTAGCCGACACCACCGCCAACATCACAATACTATTGAACCCCTTGTAGTTGTAATAGTATGACTCCGAGTTGGGTGGTGGGACGATGTGGACGTGTTTCCCATCAATTGCCCCTCCGCAGTTAGGAAAGTCCCACCACTGGGCAAAGTGGGAGGCCACAGTCTGTCATTCCTGTGGGTTGGAAGGAAACTGTGGAGTCAAACAAGAAAAATAAATTAATCATTGCACATAAACATGGAAAGCAGATTAGACACAAACATTCTTGGCCAACATCAGTATAACATTTATTTTAGGGAGTATTTAAAGACAAAGGTATAAGGTACACCTATCAGATTCCTCCCCCCACCCTCTCATGGGCCATTTTATAAATTTTAGGGGGGGAGATGTTTTGGACAGGTGACCCTCTCCACTTCATTGAGAGAAGAATGCCTAAATAATGTGGATTACTTTGGCCAGCCCCTCCTTACTTACACTATTGGAAGCCCACTGGATAGGTAAGAATGTCATAATATAAAGATATAAATACACACTGTACACATTTTAGCACATTTTTACATTCTGCTATTACCTATCAAGATAATAATAGGATACAAAAACTTTGAACATTACCATTTGAAAGTATTCAGGCAGGCCCTTGCACTACATGCTTTGGGGAATTCATCCATAAATATGAACACAAAAGAAGTGGGTATAGTGTGTATGGGTTTGGCAAAGTCAGCAGATAGAGGATTGGTATCAGCTGAGTTAGCAGTTGGGGGGAGGGAGGGTTCCAAATGATTTTGGGACCCGAAAAAAAACCTCTGGCATTCTGCCTGAATTTTAAGCACAAATCACATTTTAACCCATTTTAGGGGGTGTTTAGAGTAAAGCACTAGTATGGAGCTGACAAAATACATTGTTAATTGAGTAGACGAGGTGGATATAGGGCCAGGAGAGCATGCTGGGGAGGTAAGTGAAGGCAAATATGTTTGAAGGACAAAAAATGTTTTTAAAAAATACAGCATGCATGTGGACAAAGGGGACATTCACAGCATATTACAATCATGGTAATTAGGGAAAGAGTAAAGAAATGCAATATATTAACAAACATTAAATACGATAACGTGTGATGTTAAAGGATGAAAATCTTACCTTAATATACTCCTTCTGCAGGACCTGGATGATGGCAGAACTGGTCTCTGGGATAATGATCCCCAGAGCCTGGGGGGAGATGCCTGTCGAGAACTCGAGGTCCTGCAGGCTTCTCCCCGTCGCCAAGTACCACAGGGTGGCGACTAATCTCTGCTCCGCAGTGATGGCTTGCCTCATGCAGGTATCCTGCCTGCTAATATAAGGGGTCAGCAAAGTCAACAAACGGTGAAATACAGGGTTCTGAAAACGTCAGGATTATTTTCACGGATCTCACGGAGCAAAGGCATGTGACAGAATTGGTCACACTGGAACAACCAATTCTTCGCCCATGAACTCCTCCTCGCCCTATTCATGAACTTGGCTTGTGTCAAAGTAAGAACCCCAACACCAAGCCCCCGCACAGCATGAACTCTAAGATGAGTACGTACACACAACATGGCTAGAAAATGGTTGGCGGCTAAGAACGGAGTAACAGAACGCACTGAAGAACAGCAAGACCTGTGAAGAGTGACCTGAAAATCAGTAACGAATGGACAAGAACACAATGACAAGTCAATGGTACTCGCTGCATGCACTGAAGACCAGATACAAACCCACAAGCACAAACTGAACAGCAGAAATACGATCTGAAAACCACGAGTCTGAAAAAGCGCGAATCGTCTCTCACCAAACTTTTACTAACATGAGATTAGCAAAAGGAGCCCAAAGGGAGCCACGCTTGATACTGAACTGCCCTTTTATAGTCTCATCATACGTGGTGTACGTCACCGCGTTCTTGGCGTTTGGAAATGACAACTTTGTGCGACCGTGTGTGTGCAAGACAAGTTTGAGCCAACATCCGTTGGAAAAAATCCATGGATTTTGTTGTCGAAATGTCCGATCAATGTCCGACCGTGTGTACAGGGCATAATAAAACTTTGTAAATAAGTAAGGTTTCTCCTTCACTGATGGGCACTAATGAGGCTGCACTGACGGGTACTGATGAGGTGGCACTGATGGGCACTGATGGGGTGGCACTGATGAGGTGGCACTGATGGGCACTATTGATGAGGCACTTATATGCAGCACTGATGGGCACTGATAGGCAGCACTGATAAGCGGCACTGATAATCAGCACTGATATGTGGCACTGATATGCAGCACTGATGGACACTAATAGGTGGCACTGATGAGCACTCATAGGTGGCACTGATGAGCATTAATAAGTGGCACTGATGGGCACTCATAGGTGACACTGGTGGGCACTTATACGCGGCATTGATGGGCGGCACTGATAGGCAGCACTGATTAGGAGGCACTGAAAGGCATCACTCATTGGCACAGATTGGCAACCCTAATGGGCACTGATTGGCATCCCTATTGGGCATCCTCGATAGGTCTGTACTGATAATCAATGCGCTGATTATCAGCCCAGACCTCCCCAGTCAGGAGAGCAGCTGATCGGCTCTCCTCTACTCGCGCCTTGTTGGCGCGAGTAGAGGAAAAGCTGATAAACGGCACTTCCTGGTTACCATGTGAAAGGATGTGATTGGACACAGCTGATCACATGGTAAATAGCCTACGTCATAAGCTCTTTACTTTACCTAGATAGGGCGGTGTGTCAGAGAGACGCATCACCGATTGCCTTGCTGTATATGGCGGGCGGAGGTGGTTAACCTCCCACCACACTCAGCCCGTTGGCAAAAGCACCTGAAAGCAACACAAAAGGGACGCAATTCTGCTCCTCCTCACTCCTCCCCTTTCCGGTCTACCCCCGTTATACCTCATGAGCTCTCAGCCACTCCCACTGACAGGGATGATGGTATAGTGCAGGGTGTCCCAGGTCCTTGCAGCACATCTGCCAGTAGCACACCACCAGCTGTAGACTATAGTAGGCAAATTTCTCTACTGCAGTGAAAAAATAAATACAGTCACTGCCACCCACATGCCCAGCATCTAAATTTGAACTTGTCAAAGCTGCTGGCTTTACAACTCCTGCCTTTCCATCTGGTGGATTCTGCCTCTTTCAGTGAATTTGCAGAATGTGCTATACCACACTGGCAGGTTTCCAGTTGTTATTTCTTTTCATGTAAGGCTATTCCAGCTCTCTACCATCACGTGGAAGGCAAAGCTGTGGCATCATTGGGCAAGGCAGTCAGCCGCAAGGTCCACGTTACTGCTGACACGTGGTCCAGCAAGCATGGTCAGGTTCAGTATATTTATTTCACAGCATACTCAGTCATGCAGCTTGTTGTGCCGCCACATCTCTATACAGCTAGTGGTGATGATGCAGGATTTGTCAGCTCCATTTTAAATTTTGGACAGCAAGGACAATTCTTCCTTTCATCAAGAGTACCTCTATAGGGTTACGGTGTGAAGGCACCACCAACACCCAAAGCCCAATTTTTCGGCACCTGTTACTTCTATCCAAAGTCTGCGAAAAAGACACCAGAATTTATCCCAAAAATCTCAAATCTTGCTCTGAGTGCACTAAATTGTGGCCTCACCATACAGACTGGCTCCCCAAGCCTTTTTTTCATTGATACATGTCCCCAAGGGCAGTGCCTGGACTCACATAACCATTGTATGCCTAATTCCTTGAATATAAGCCTTCAAAATAGTCACTTTTGATTTTTCAAGTTCGGGTCCCATAGACTTCAATAGGGTTTGTTATTCGGTTCCGAACTTTTGTGATGTTCGAATGTTCTGCCCCAAACTGAACAGGGGGTCATTTGGTCCATCTCTAATTGTAGTGCATTGCAGTTGCACATGTTAAAACACAGCTTTTAATGGTTGTTCCAAAATGTGCATAGGTGTGGAGCCAGCTGTGTACAATAAAACACAGCTAGAAGCAATGATGATGTGCAAACTGCATTGGTCCATAACAACCAATCAGCGTTCACCTTTGCATGTTGTCATTGCTCTTTGCTGTAGTGGCTAAGCCCATGTGTCAGTGTAATACAAAAGCAGTACAATTTATTTGGCATGCTGTATTTGACATCTGACATAATATTACAAAAGCACAGAGTGGCAGCCTGTGTCCCCCGGGCACAGAAAGGATGTCAATGAACACTTAACTAAATTGATGTGAGAGTAAGCAATTGTGATGTGGGATGGATAGATGGAAAATGCGCTGGTAATTTTCCCTTCAGAGAATGCATAATTCATAATGTGCAAACTTCACATCTGTTGTGAGTGGGCCCCCCCCTTCCTTCTGAGTCATGGTGCGCTCATACCATAATGGCATTTTTATTTGCCAGCAGCAGTTTATTTTTATTTTGATACTATTACTCTTATTGCAACTATTTAAAATAGTAGAGGAAATAGTAAAACTCATTTCACACCTTTGTGTTGTGGGAACGCAAGTGTCAGTGTGTGCTGTGAGCTGTAGTGCTGCGGTGTCGTTCATTCTTAATGGCATCCCAACACAACTTGCCAAGGCATGTGTGTTTTAGTGCACCACAACGCATAGTTGCATACTACTGTGCATTGCAGTGCACTGTCTTTCAAAAAAAAAAGTACATGCATCTTTCATGGTTTTTTTTGTATGCTAGAGTATCCATTCTGGGTGCCCTAACACAACACATGCCAAAGCCTGTCAACGCACTTTGTATTAACATAACGCAAAAGGTGTGAAACTAGCTTAAAAGTAGAGGGCTGGTGAGGGGACGCACTGGACACCTTTGCTGCCATTGTGCTATATGCTGGGTGTCCATTGCATCCCTGTGCATTTAAGGAGGGGTGGGCTCCCTCCAGGCTTACCTGCCCTCTAACTATTTTTTGTTATGCATGTGCTTCTACTATGGAGGCTCCCAAAATGTATAGAGTTAGGACTGCAGATAATACTAGGGAGAATGCCGTGAAGTGGCTCTGCAGCTTAGGCATGTATTTGGAAATGTGTGCAAACCAAACCCCTGATTTTAATGCATACTGTTAGACAGGATAATTTGGTTGGTTGCAGTCTGGTCGGTGAGTTAAGCTGGGAATTTTCTTTGTTTTTTTTTTTTTGATAAAAGTAGAGGTGGGTTCGAACTAGAGATCAGCAAACTTCTGAAAACGTTAGTCAGCTGTCGTTTGGTTAGATTTTAAAAATTTGAGAACTTCCGAAATTCTGACGTTTCAAAAGTAAAGTCCAACTGAAGACAATGGGAATCCCAAGTAGGCTCTAAAAAGGTGTATGTTACAGAGTAGCAAATAATGCAATATTGTGTAGAATGGTTTGGGAAGCCCGATGGGAGGATGGAGCCATAAAGCAGCTTAAGCCACTTTGTTAAAAAAATTCTCCCAGAGATACTAAAGAAACAAACATAGAGAAGTGAGAGGATGCAAAGACCATCAAATCTGTCCTCTTTTTTGTATATTCTTCTTTTTTATTTTTTTTTAAATCTGTTTATTGAAGATTTGGTATTTAAAAACAGAGATCAACAAGAAAAGAAACGTTCACAGTGATAAAACCCTGGCAGGGGCCAATAACATAACCATGCAATGATCTAGAAACAGAGATAAGAGAGGGCTACATCTGTGAAAGGTGTGACTCACAACAACACTGTTATACACCAGTAGAACGATTGCAAAATGCAAAGTAGACAAGCATGCAATGAGGTGGAGGGATGTCATATACGGCAAAAAACACATACAATATGGAAAAAAGAAAAGAGGCAGAAATGACCCCATGAACATGGCAGAAGCTCAGATAGCCATTTAGACCATACCTTGTCAAATTTCCCTGGACAACCTCTGTTGATATACAGTATGTATCTTACAATGGTAGACTGTGGTTCACCAATTGTTTCCAAAATATAGGAGATGAAGAAGTAAGCTTTTTCCAATGTAATGCTATGGTCTTTCTAGCATAGAAGAAAAGGAAACCAACCAAGGTGCCACTGTAGGTAAAATATTTTCAACCAGGCCCAGTAAACAGACATGCATTGAAGGTTGTATGGTAACAGATGACAATTGAGATATCAAGGATAACACTTCCTCTCAGAATCTGGTGATAGGGGGAAACGTCCAGAAAATATGACAGAAGTCTCCCAGGGCACTCCCACATTGCCAGCACTCAAACACGAAGGGTTCATTTTATGCAGACTGTAAGGAGTGGAGTACACCCAGTGTACAATTTTAAATTCTGTTTGACGGTCATGTAAAGAGACCAAAGTCCGGAGGTGGAGATCCCAAATATCTTTCCAATCATCATTGTCTTGGTCTGGTATGTCCCAAGCCATCGGGCTTTAAGTACTATCAAAGCAGGGAAGGATACTGTTACAAGATGGGAGTATAGGTGGGAGGTGGGTTTCTCAGTGCAGTTTGTTCTGAGTACCTGTTTCAAATCAGATTGGACAATCATTGGAGGGGATTGTGAGAACTGACAGCAGGAAGCATGGAGGAGTTGCAAATAACGAAATGAGGAAGAAACAAAGAAAGTTGGGGCAAGGAGCTCAATGATTAGCCAGAGACAACTTGAGAGGTCAACCTCTTTTTTGTATCTTCTTAACCTTTTTTTCTGAATGTAGATCAAAAAGGATGTCACCTGATAGCTGGGTTGGTTCCCAGGCAACTGCAGAAGCTGATATAATGCAGAAACAGGATATGGAGCAACCCTTGGTCCCTTACTTCCTTTGGAAATCCAAGCCACCAAAACTAAAATTTTCATTCAGATTCTTATTTGACCACCAGATGCCCCCACTCTCTAGTCACAGGCATTTGACTGACAGCATCAGGAGCCTATAGCTCTGCCACCCTCAGTTTCTCCTGTGAGAGCAGGAATTGAGGGTAGCGGTGCTGGAGCTGAAGACAGCGCTGGAACAGTGACAGATAAGTGTTTAGGAATGGGGTGGGAAGGACAGGTAGTGGGGAGTTTTTTTTACCATAATGCAGAAAGGGAATTAAGGTAAAAAACCTTTACACTTTGGAAGCACTTTAACCTGCTTGCATTAATAAAATACATTTAATGATATATTATTAAATACAGGGCTGCATTAGTTTGAGTCTTACATATCTGCCTGGAGTGGGACTTAATAAATATCAATGACCAGTAGTAGTGCTTTATAGCTGGTGCATGGAAAGTAACATGATGACCAGTGAAGTGTTTTCCTGCTAAACTCTCAGGAATTAACAAAGTAGCCACATCCCTCTGCTTTAGCCGATATGCAAAGTGCAGGTGAATTCTGCAGTCACATTCAGTGACAGCATGAAAAGCTTAACCCTATTTGGAGTTTTTATCTTTTCATTATCTAAAAGGCTCTAGGGAGGTACGATAAAACAAATCCTTTTTTTAAATTTTTTTACTGAAGTTCAGATTTAAAACAGAGAAGCAAAGTACAGTAAAGCACATATGGTTAAGTGACAGGGATTAATATGCTTCCCACATCTGTACTCAACTAATGTGATCACTTTAATAAGTCCCCGAACGCCAGATGAACCGAGACCACGAGGAAACTGGACTCTGTTTGGATATATTTCTAGTGATCAAAGCCAATCCATCATTTGCTCTCCAACACCCATTAAAATTCTGTCTGCAAGGGAAACTGCGAGTAGCCATTGACAACCAATGCGCATCGCCTTACTTTTCCATGGCAGGTTATAATTTTATAGATTCAGTGAACTTCTTCCCCACGCTGCACTAAGTGCATTAAGGAAACATTAAAAAACCACTGAAGATTATTCTTTATCTGGTGTGGCATTAAGCTAATCCTATAAGAAATTAAGTATCTTTCATAATAACCCGTGTCTGATTTACTGCACGTTTATCGTACCAGCCCACAAATCATTGTTGTGTTAATACTTCAAAGAGGCTCTGTGCTTTGTGTGTCAGAGCTGAAAAGCTGCCCTAATTAATTCCAGTGTTCCCTCAAGATGTGTAACCATGAATCCTAAAGGTGAGCAACCGTTCAAAATGGATGCCTTGGTTTTGGGTGGAGTACAGAAGGATTTGATAGTCTACAAGCTTATAGAATTTCTAAGGATAGAATTGCCCGCAGCCCAGCAAAGCCGTGACAAGACAATACCTAAGACCCTTTGAAAGCAGTGGGTGTCAACCTTATTGAGACCAGGTCCCCATAATTTCTTCACAAATCTTCTATGCCCCATTACCCAGTCTGATCCCCTGAGCACACACCACCAACACCAGGCTCAGGAGGGAGGAGAAATAGCTTACGGCTCAGGGAGTACCTGTGCTGTACTGACGCAATAGATACTGTGTGGTAGTCAAGGCTATACCATCTACAAACTCTATCAGAAAGAAACACTGCTCTAGAAGGCTCTGACCTGTAGAAATAAGTGGAGCACACATGGGCAGATGGAAACAGAAAGGTCAGAATTAACCAATCGCAAGATACATATGTAAAACCCATAAATAGACTGGGGTTGATTTACTAAAATGGGAGAATGCAAAATCTGGTGCAGCTCTGCATAGAGACCAATCAGCTTACAGTTTTTTTTTTAAAAGCTAAATTGAACAAGCTGAAGCTGATTGGCTACCATGCACAGCTGCACCAGATCTTGCTCTCTCTCCAGTTTTAGTAAATCAATCCCAATGTGTTCTAACAGTTAAAGCTGAAGTTTAGCTTTGGCAATTTGTACATAATTACATTGGCCCAGCTCGGACCAATGGAAGTATGTACAGTATGTGCCATACCTGTGAGATTCCCGTGGAAGCTGGAAATTACTGTAGTAGGCTCCGAAACTATGGTAATTGCCACTAGCTCCTGGGTGCCATGCTGGGCGTCTGCCCTGCTGCATTGTTAATGCAGGAAGTTGCTCATTCAGCACAGTTGTCATTCAGGGGACATTTGCATTTTCTCAGTGAAAGCAAAATATTCTTTGATTGGATGAGGTGGAGAGTCAGGGAGATGACATTGACAAAATGCAAAGTGTTCTCTGAATAGCGCACATGCCGAGCTGGTGAACTCCTGTGCTAATCAGCAGCGGAGGCCCTCAGCGCTGGAACCGGAAACTAGTTGCATTTACTGTAGTTGTGGAGCTTACTATAGTGATATTCAATTTCCACAGGGATGGCACAGGTATGGCAAACACACACCTACATTGGTCCAAGCTGGCCCAATGTCACTACAGTATGTTAAAATTGCCATACCTAAACTTCACTTTTAAAGAATAGGTAAAGTAATGCACAAATGTTGGTGATCCACTCACACTTGTTGTGGATTAAGGCTTCAAAGGGTGACAACACTTTTCAAAGTCTAGAAATCTGCAGACTACTCTACAGACTAATATTGGACTTTATCCAGTTAATCCAGTGGGTACCAAGAAAGCCACCCAAAGCAAAAAAACAAAAGAAAAAAAAATACCAAAGGAGAGCTAGGCAAAAGGGTAAAGAATCCAAAATGCCTCAATGGTTCCATAGCAAAATTCACATAAAAACAGTCGATACATTTGGTGGCTTATGGCACATACTTTTGCTCAAGGCTACAAAAATAAATGAATATGGATTATTATGAATATATACTCTTAAATAATGTCTATAATATAATACTCGTAATCTTTATATATATATATTTGTAGCTCTGATGGGGTGTGCTAAAAGCCACTGAAACACATTGCCTGCTTTTTTGTGAGTTTTGGTAAGAAACCATTAAAGCATTTTAGGCTTTTTACCCTCCTATTCTTTTTTTTTCTTGCTTTGAGCATAAAAAAATAGGACCAGTCAGTAGAAAATATTTTTTTTCACATTTTCATTCATTTTTTTGTAGCAGGATTTTACTTGAAATACAGTGTTCCTGAACAAACAAAGACTCTGTGATAGGACTGTATTTATAACCTTTAATTGGCAGTGTTATAAATACAATAATAAACTATGAAATGAATGGTGCATAAACATTCCCAACAGCAAAATAAAATATAAAAAAGTATCCACCATTACTTGGACAGGGCAAAGCCATGTGACTTCATTACGCACACTTGCAGAAGGCTGTGGTGAATGATTTGAAGTAGTAAGTCTTTTATTCTTAGTGCTAGCGGAGCACTTGTTTTTGTAAGTGACATTGCTTCTTTTAAATAACATTTAACATACTACACAGCGTTTTCTTCACCTCTTGATACATGTTACATATTCTTCAAATGATAATATCTGAAATCCTATTATGGGATGATTGGGTCAGATTTGAGGGGCCTTGGATAAGTGCTGTTTGACCTAACTAGGTATTTTCATAAGTGGTCAAGGAATCTGGTGAGTGCGCCTAAATAAGGGGAGAGAGTCTTTATGGGGCTGATTTATAAAGAATTCTCATTGTCATTCACCCAGTGAAAGTGCATGTGCATTGTTTTGTGCGAATGGGGCATAGACAAATAACAGTTGTTATTAGGCCATATCCTGCACTGTTCAAATATTTTTCATTGATTTTAAAATAAAAAATACTGCATTTGACCTTTAGATGGAGCTAAGTATCATATGAATTTCCTGTAATCCTTAGCTCCATCTAGTGGCCAAATGTGGCATTTTACATTTTAATGGTTTACATTTGAACTGTACAGGATATAGTTTATTTACATTCCTTTTTTGCCCCATTCGCACAGAAAGAATGTACATTCAGTTTTAATGGAGACTAGCTATTCATTTTTTTTATAAATCAAGTTCATCTATGTGTATATGGTTAAGTAAGATTTTATTGATTTAAAAGAAAGAAGAAGAAGGAACACAGTAATAACATTATTCAAATCTTAAAGCTGAAGTTCTAACAATCACAGGGGAGTATTTAAAAAACAAAATTGATTATGAGGACTTTAGCTCCGCTTTATGAATCCAGCATACCTGTTCACATGATACAAAAGCCTGTCAGAGACTGCTGGCATGTAACAAGAGCCTGTCAGAGACTGCTATCATGTAATGAAAGACTGTCAGAGTAAAATTTAAACAAAAAAGGCTTTCAGAAATTGCTTGCTTGTAAAAAAGACTGTAAGAGAATGTTTTTCAAATAACAAAAGGCCATCAGAGCGTGCTAATATGTAAGAAAAAAAAATTGAGCTTTTGGCACTGAAGCTTGAATGCTTTGGAGGTCTTTTATACTTGACCAAAATTTGTCTTTGTATTTTACCAAAGTCCTTCTTTACAGAATGTTTAAAAGCCAAGAAGGAAGAGTGAACAATGAAGGAAACCCCTGTATCAGCCATAATTTGATACAGACCAGATATTATTGAAAACACAGGAGGAATCCAGTCATGAGCCTGGTACCCCCATCCCCTGCCATGAAAAGCTCATACTTAAAACCCTGCATTTTTATTTAATTTTTTTTTTTTTTTTAGTGCTCAGTGTCAATTTTACATGGCTCAAACTTTTATGGAGAGAGCATAGCAACTGTAAAAGTCAAAGAAGACATTATAGAAAATAGTCCATCCTTTCAAGGTTGCAATAAAACTGAGCTCAACATTTCTTTGTAGGAGCTGGGATCTACGTGAAGAATTCCACAAAGTCTAATGTCATGCAAACATGATTGGATTGAGACCCAGAGCTGGGCCTGGAACGTTTCCAGATTAACTGGGATCAGGCAGTCCTTCAGGTCATCTCAACTTTCTGCTGCACAGTGGACTTAAAAAGAGCTAAACAACTTAGGTTTTTGGGGTCTAGAGGAAAACTGAAAACCTGCAATTACATCACGTGCCGCATGTGGAAAAGAAGATCCTGTCATCTGCAAGGATCATGTAGGCAACGACATTACAACATTAAATGAATCAACCTGTGGACCTTACTGAATGTTCAACACCATGTAACTGCTGATGCCTTCTAGGAAATGCTACAAGCTTAAGCTGGCCATACATGTAAAGAATGTCAGCCGAAACTGGTGGCTTTCAGAAAGATCGTTTGACATTCGTGTCTTTAGGGGACTCTACTTTTCCCGTCGATTTCAACAGTAGGCCCAGATAATGTCGATGGATCCGAAGCGAAAACTTTTACCGTTTCAACCAAAGTGTATATGTATGTTATATTTGAAATTAAAAAAATCCTCTGTCTTGTATTGCCCATGTCCTAGGAATATAGGTGAATCTGAATTATATATGTTGTTATTGTTATTGACCGATCATTTTCGACCATGGAAACTATTTATTTCTATCAGTTAGTGGACAAGTTGCTATCGAGGGACGAATAGTCGTTTGAATTGCAAACGGCCGAAATTCTATACGTGTATGGCCAACTTTAAAAGAGAAGCATGGGTTTTGTTCTCTTTTTAATAATCATACTTACCTCGGTGGATGGAGCATCAGACCGATGCTGCAGCTGTCTCCTGGCGTCTCTGCACTGAGAACCGAGCCACCGAACACCGCCGATGGCTCGGTTCTCACTTCTCCCCGAGCAGAGCGATGCTGTCAGCTGTCACATGTGCTTGTGAAGCTAATATTTTCCCATTACTGACATACTATGCCTTGTTGTGCAGTGTGTGTCTGTGGAGGTGGCCATCTTGGTAGAAGCAGGGGTTTGCTTCCTCATGTCAGAGCCTCCAGCAAGGAGAACAGTGAGCAGCACAGTAGTGACATCACCAAATCTCACTTTAAATCTAAAACTAGCAGCCAGAGGCAGCAGTGCCTTAGATCTCACACTGCAGATATACAACAATGAGGCTGTAGACACAATAGTGCACTATTTTCAGGAGAAATTTCAGACGAAAGATACATGTTCTCATTACTTAGGCACAATTAACACTAAATGTTTCATATAACATAGCAAATCTTCACTTTTTTAAATTCAGGTCCACTTTAATTGTGCCAGACATTAGTCCTAAAAGTGCTTCTTAGTAGTGATATGCAAAAGTTCCCCTTCCTTATATCATAGGTACCAGTTGGGTGTTCCTATTTTCCTTGGAATACTAGCAATAAAAGTAAGAAAGATTGTACTTGAGAAAAGTGTGTGCAGAGTTTTTGGGACAGTTTATAGGTTATTAACCCTTTATAACTATTAAACTATAAGATTTATAAAAAATAAAATATTGCATATTAATATTATTATATTTTCAGTGTTTGATTTTTTGTGTCTTTTTACAGCATTTTGCAAAAAGCCTGTTTGCAGACCTTAGCAATTCAAGGTGGAATATGCACACAGAAGAGACAGGGGAGGTAAAATGATAAAATGGGGGTTAGGGGAAGCTTTTTCCATAGTCGCGGTACCTTGCCCTAAAGGAAAAAAGGTGACATTATCAAAGCTCAACTGTAGTCATTTTTTTTACTATTGGTATGCCACCAGACTGATTTTACCTAGCAATGGGGCTGCACCCACACTGCAAAGGTTAAATGATAGTTTATATCTAGGGGACTATGATAAGCACTTTTACTTACCCTACCCTTCACTCCATCCTCTACCCTAGTGGATTATTCTCAGTTTCCTTACTTCCAGTGCAGGGCTATGGGCTATGGTCTTGATGAAGAGGCCGTGGGGACTGGTCTTACAACCTAAAGGAGCCTGTGGGTGCAGAGAATCCGGTAAGTAAAAATGCTTTTTGTGTTCCCCTAGACCAGGGGTGCTCAACCTTTTGAAGAGCGAGGGCCACTTAAGCAACTTGGTAACTGGGCCACAATGAGCGCATTTGGGAGGATGACAGGTCAGTGTCACCTCTGCATATGCAGAATGGACACAGACACAGCCCACTCTACTCTGGTCCAGACAGAAGGGGATGGATCCCCTTCTGTTTTTTTTAGCGGATCGGATTGGAGATCGGTGGGTGCAGGGCAGCCATCAGAAATTGTGGGCCTGGGCCCCCCCCCCCTGGGCCTGACCACCAACATTCCCCAGGGCCTGCACACTGGCCGTCCCACCGAATCCGCCCACTAACTATCCCACTAGCTACACTCATACAACGTCATATATGAAAATGCACAGTGTATTATAAGTCATCAGTGCTTTCAAGGTTTAACAGTATGAAATTATATTTTGTCCAAAAGAGACATCCCAAGCCAGCAGCTGTACGCTCGCAGCCCCCCCCACACCTGTATGTTCTCAGCCCCCCTCAAACCTGTATGTTGTCAGCCACCTCACACCTGTAGACTCGCAGCCCCCCTCACACCTGTACGCTCTCAGCATCAGCCCCCTCACACCTGTACACTCTCTGCCCCCTCACATCTGTATGTTCTCAGCCACCCTCACACCTGTATGCACTCAGCCCCCCTCACCCCTGTACACTCACAGCCCCCCTCACACCTGTACACTCACGGCATCAGCCCACCTCACACCTGTATGCTCTCAGCCCCCTTACTCCTGTATGGTCTCAGCCTCCTAACATATGTATATATAACACACACACGCACAGACACACATGTACACACACAGACACACACATGTACACATACACACACACACATGTACACAGTCACACACACATGTACAACAGCCCTTGTAAGGTGGTGTTCCTTCCTGGTCCCAGCTCTTGTGCAGCACACACGAGAAGTGCACATGCAGAAATTTGCCAGAGGTGGCAGCAAAGAGCCCCATGTCAGCTTAATGACACAGAGCAGCACTCATACAGAAAACCAGGGCAGCCACTGAGCTCTACTGCACCCACGCCTGCCTTCTCCCATCTGGCAGGGCCCTTCCAGACGCTCAGGCC
The DNA here is from genome assembly GCA_037952925.1 of Lithobates clamitans. Lineage (NCBI taxonomy): Eukaryota > Metazoa > Chordata > Amphibia > Anura > Ranidae > Lithobates > Lithobates clamitans. Next base: position 1,098,879 of record JBBGZY010001477.1, read on the forward strand.
CCTTACAGGTGTATGGTGCTGTACCCCCCTGGTGGCGGCCCTGGATGGGTGTAAACAGACACAAATCTGTTTGCATCTGCTGCTCCATAGAGGTGAATGGAGGGTCCGATTGGGTCGGACCGATTGTGTAAAAGGGGCCTAAGGCTGCTTTCACACTGATGCGCAGTGGTTTACCCCCACCACAGGTGGAGCGCATTGCACTTGTGGCTTTCCTGTGGGTTAACTACACTTTCCCATAGACTGCTATTATTCCCTACAGGTGTGGTGCACTTTCTGAAAGTGCACCACACCTGCAGGTAATAACAGAAGTCTATGGCTCAGTGCAGGTAACCCACATGTGCACTGCACTGCACCTGCAGATCAATTTGAAAGCAGCCCAGTAACCACTGCAGAACAGATATGCCCATATATACACTGTGATTTTAGTAATAAACTTACCTTTCATAACAGTCTTCCATTCAGGTATCACTAGCTGCAGGAGTCGGCGCTATACAGGAAGCATCAGCTTATGCAGCTCTGCTTTCTGATGCTCAGGACAACTGATCTGGGCTGGCCAACCCGCCATCCCAAAGCAGGAGGTCGCATCAGTTGGGCACCCTTGCCTTAGACCTAAACAAGCATTTAACCCTTGCAGTGGGAGGGTAGCCCCACTGCAAGGGAGCATTTTTGTTTTTCCCAGTGTTCCACTTTTAAAAATATATTTTTTTAACAAGTTAAAGCAATTGTAAAGGTAAAAATGTGTTTAAAAAAAAAAAACCATAACAAACATGTCTATACTTACCTGCTCTGTCAGGTGCCCCCATGGGAAGACGCTTTCCATGGGGGCACTTGTGCGTGCTCACTCCCGAGCCCTGCTGCTGCGTCCCTGGCTTTGATTGACAGCACTGGGAGCCAATGGCTCCTGGTGCCTCAGCATAGCCAGCAAGACCCAGAAGTAAGGGGAGAGAAGAGCTGCAGATGTGCACACCGCTGGATCGAATGAGGGCTTAGGTAAGTAAAAGAGGGGAGTGGAGGGAGGATGCTGATGCCTAAACATTTTTTACCTTAAAGGGATTGTAAAGGTTTGTTTTTTTGGTTTTTAATAACAAACATGTTATACTTACCTGCTCTGTGCAAGGGTTTTTGCACAGAGCGGCCCTGATCCTCCTCTTCTAGGGTCTCCCAGCGGCTCTCCTGGCTTTCCATGGGAGCACTCGTGCAGGTGCGCTCCTGAGTCCTGCTGCTGCATCCATTGATACAGACAGCAGGACTTGGCCCTGCCCCCGACTCCCGCTGCTCTCAATCTATCCAATGAGGACCCGAGACAGCGGCTGGAGCTGCTCTGCTCACCCCCGTTTCTGGAACGATCGGGTTCAGGTAAGTAAAAGGGAGGCTCACACACATAGAATGCATTAGGGTGAAAAACCTTGAGGGTTTACAACCCCTTTAATGCAATAAATGTAAAGGTAAAAAATGTTTAGTCTTTAGAACCACTTTAAAATTGATGTAGAACTATATCAGATTGCTTGCTGAACAGATTTGGACTGCTGCTCTCGCATTTAGTTCAACTGTCCTGATCTCCATTGGTTTGACACTCCCCTTGACTATGCTCCAATCAGGAGGGCTGTTCACAAAGCATGAGTGTTGTTGATTGGAGCACTGTGTGGGGAACATGCCAAACCGCTGGCAAGCTTGTCAACTGTCCCAAATTTCCCAGGACACTCCTGGGATTTGGACCTTTATCCCGATGTTAGCGTTTTCACCGGGAAATGTCGCGGGAAATCCGTTTTTCCCAATTTTTCGCCACCGCTAGAGGTCCACTGCCATTTTACAGAAGACGATAGAAATTGAGCTGCGGCGCTGCCCACCCCTCGCGCTCGAGTTTGTTTGTGACCTGTTGTGGAAAGGGGCGGGGGTGGGCGGCGCCGCAGCTCAATTCTATTGTAGCCACCCCACCGGCTCCACCTCTATCTTGATCCCCTCGGCCTGTTACTTCTGAAATTCTGTAATGGCAGCGGAAACTCCATTGCTGGGATACCTGATATAAAGGGAGTGTCAATGGGGGAAACCTGATGTAAGGGGGGCGCCACTGGGGGAAACATGATGTAAGGGGGCACCACTGGGGGGAAACCTGATGTCAAGGAGGCTCCACTGGGGGATATCTGATGTAAGGGGGCACCACTGATGTAAGGGAGGCGTTACTGGGGGATACCTGATGTAAAGGGGGTGCCACTGGGGGATACCCGATATAAGGGGGTGCTACTGGGGGATACCTGATGTAAAGGGGTGCCACTGGGGGATACCTGATGTAAGGGGGTGCCACTGGGGGATACCTGATGTATGAGGGGCTCCACTGGGGGATACCTGATGTAAGGAGGGCTCCACTGGGGATAGCTGATGTAAGGGGTACACTGCTGGGGGACACCTGATATAAGGGGGACAGCGCTGGGGGATATATGAGGTAAGGGGGACACCACTGGGGGATACCTGATATAAGGGGGACTCTGCTGGGAGATACCTGATGTAGAGGGGATACTGCTAGGGGACACCTGATGTAAGGGGGACACCGCTGGGGGATACCTGATGTAAGGGGGACACCACTGGGGGATACCTGATATAAGGGGGATACTTGATGTAAGGGGGACACAGCTGGGGGATACCTGATGTAAGGGGGACACCACTGGGGGATGCCTGATGTAAGGGGGACACCGTTGGGGATACCTGATGTAAGGGGACACCACTGGGGGATACCTGATGTAAGGGGGACACCGCTGGGGGATACCTGATGTGAGGGGGACAACGCTGGGGGACACCTAATGTAAGGGGGGCTCCACTGGGGGACACCTGATGTAAAGGGGGCTCCACTGGGGGACACCTGACTTAAAGGGGGCTCCACTCTGGGACACCTTATGTAAGGGGTGGCTCCACTGGGGGCACGTGATGTAAGGGGGACTCTGCTGGGAATGCCTGGTGTAAAGAGGGACTCTACTGGGGACAGCTGATGTAAGGAGGGACTCCGCTGGGGATAGCTGATGTAAGGGGTACCCCTGATATAAGGGGGACAGCGCTGGGGGATACCTGATGTAAGGGGGATACTGCTAGGGGACACCTGATGTAAGGGGGACACCGCTGGGGGATACCTGATGTAAGGGGGACACCACTGGGGGATACCTAATATAAGGGGGACACCGCAGGGGGATAATTGATGTAAGGGGGACACAGCTGGGGGATACCTGATGTAAGGGGGACACCACTGGGGGATGCCTGATGTAAGGGGGACACCATTGGGGATACCTGATGTAAGGGGACACCGCTGGGGGATACCTGATGTAAGGGGGACACCGCTGGGGGATACCTGATGTAAGGGGGACAACGCTGGGGGACACCTGATGTAAAGGGGGCTCCACTGGGGGACACCTGACCTAAAGGGGGCTCCACTGGGGGACACCTTATGTAAGGGGTGGCTCCACTGGGGGCACCTGATGTAAGGGGGACTCTGCTGGGAATGCCTGGTGTAAAGAGGGACTCTACTGGGGACAGCTGATGTAAGGAGGGACTCCGCTGGGGACACCTGATGTAAGGAGGAACTCCGCTGGGGACACCTGATGTTAGGAGGGACTCTGCTGGGAAAGCCTGGTGTAAGGCGGGACTCAGCTGGGGACACCTGATGTTAGGAGAGACTCTGCTGGGAAAGCCTGGTGTAAGGCGGGACTCAGCTGGGGACACCTGATGGTATCTGGTGGCAGGCGATGTGGCAACTGACACGCTCAGGGCTCCCACTGATTCTACATTATGGTGAGTTGAACTATTTCATTTTATATTACAATGTAATAATGCGCTTCAATCATCCTGACACCATAACAACCATGGCCCTGGGATGATTGAAGCGCTAACACCAGGTGTTTGGAGTATCTCTATCTGCTGATTGTTAAACTTTCTGAAATACACATATTTCTATTGTGGTGTAGGATCTGGGCCTGCTGTCCCTCCATCCCTCTTTTTTTCCTTCCTTCTCTCTCTTCCTCTCTCCTTCTCCCTTTGTTTCTTCCTCAATTCCTCATTAATTTCAGACTCTCACCACACCACCTTTAAGTCACGCCCAACATTTAGCTTAAACCATGCCACATTTTCCCCCCCGCTACGTACACCTACAAACAAATTCTCTGTCCCCAAATTATAAAAGGACTCCACAGTCAAAAAAGTGTCCCTATAAATTTTTTTCCAATCTTGGTAACTATGCGCTGGCTGTTTGGTTATTTGCGCTCTGTACGAGAGCAGTGGATCAGATCTCCAGCATGGCACAGGACAGTCTAATATAGTTCTTAACAACTTTAAGCACATACAGAAAACACATTCTGTACTTTTTTTGCAGCTTGACTGCATAACAATAATAAAAAAATTGCTTCAGTTTAGCTTTAATCTAAAAGTGTGTGGTCTTCTAAGAGCCCCAGGGAGTGAACAGAGCTGGGACTGCAGCTTAATGTACGCTGGAAACTGGATGTAACTTGATATGTCACTTTCCTATGAAAACTAAGACCATATAACAAAAGTACAGTTTGCCAGGTGGAGCTCTCAGCAAACTCTTGTACCAGTCACTCATTTGAGTCTTATTTAGCAGCCTCTCTGCTTTTCAACCGTAGCGGATATTGGAATGTTAAAAAAAAAAAAAAATACAAGGTTAGAGGGAATGTAAAGCCTTGTGGTTATAGATAAACAGTAAAAGATGTAAAAGAGATCACCTTGCTGTGAGCAATATTATCAATATGTGTTAATACTTTAACAACTCTGTATCTGTATAAATCATGTACCGTAAATACATATAGGGGTTGATTTACTAAAAACAATCTTTTTGGGGGATATATCGTCTGTCTCAACTGAGAATATATGTCTTCCAGTGACTCTGCTTTCTGTTCTGCTTCCCAAAAACTGCATCCAGCTTTCGGTTTAGGTTCTACTTCAGGCTCTAACCCCGGTTCAGGGACTGTCTCTCTCCATGTGGTGCTAGTAGGAGGGATGAAAGCATCAGTCGCATTAGAGACTTTGCGGGGTTCCAGCTTGACTTCCTAATTTCCCTTAGCTGTGTAGAGAACTACTACCTCAGTGTCAGGCGAATGGGAATCTGTCCCTGGACAGCCTTCTTCTCCAGCATCAGGAACGATGGAATCATCTTCCAAAGAGGGAACCCACAGCCAATCCAAAGTTAATTCCTCATCATCACTTTCCTCATCCGGGAAGTGCGGGTGGGCAGATTTTCCTGACTCTAGGCCTCAACGCTGGAGACTCATATGTCTCTGGGCGAGGGGTTGAGGGTACTCGAACAGCCTTCTAAAATGGGCAGCAAATGGTTTCGATGCCAAGTCTTGAGAGGGTCAGTCTTCCCTTCAGGCCGAATCTGATACACAGGGAGTCCAGGTATTCGTTTGCAAACAATGTATGGTTGGGAACGTCATCGATCAGCCAGCTTATGTTTTCCTGGCACCCCTAGATTACATAACAACACTCGATCTCCAGGTTGTATATCTTGAACCCTCACTCTAAGATCAAAGATTTTCTTGTTCCTTTGTTCTCTGATGGTAGAGGCCTCCTTGGCTTTCTCATAAGCCACCTTTAAATTCTTCTGGAGTCTGTCGACAGATCCTCTATAAGAGGCTTGGGAGGTGTGGTCTATTGAGGTTCCGAAAGCCAGATCCACAGGTAGGCGAGCTTCTCTCCCGAAGATTAATCTGTAAGGGGAGTATCCGGTAGAGTCATTTGAGGTACTATTGTATGCATGAACTATTGCAGTGATATGGTCTCCCCAATGCTGTTTCTTCTCTAATGAGAGGGTTCCTTACATGTTCAAAAGGGTGTGGTTGGAACACTGAGGTTGTGGGTCCCCTTGGGGATGGTAAGGAGTAGTCCTATATTCCTTTATGTTTAAGAGTTCACATAGTCTTCTGATCAGTTTGCTCTCAAAGTCCTGACCTTGATCTGAATGTAGGCGCTGAGGTAACCCGTAATGGATGAAGAGCTTCTTCACTAGAGTCTCGGCCACCATACTAGCTTGTTGATCCCTAGTGGGAAAAGCCTGAGCATATTGGATGAAATGATTTGTCACAACCAGGACATTACTCCTTCAACTCAGATCAGGTTCCAGGCACAAGAAATCAATGCACACCAACTCCATTGGCCCTTGACTCTGTAGATGGCCCATTGGGGCTGCCCTGCCTGGTAAAGTTTTTCTCTGGATACACCTGACACAAGAGCGACAATAGCTTTCCACGTCCGTTCTCATGGATGGCCAGTAAAATCGATCCCTGACCAGCTTGAAAGTTCTATCTGGGCCTAAGTGACCATGATCATCATGGAGAGTGCTTAGCACAGTTAGACAATGTTTTCAGGGAGGAACATCTGGCTCACACCTTCCGCCTTTTCAGAAGGACCTCTTCGATATATATCCCCTCTTCCAGCTTCATTCGCTCCCATTCTAGTGAATCACCTTGGCCCCCTCGATGGGGCTATTCATCAATATCTGAGGGTCTTGGGCGGACAAAAATTTCCTTATTAGATTCTCTAATGGATCTTCCCGTTGATCCCTTCTCATGTCCTCCTTGGTCAGCTGTGGCAGTTCTTAGCTCGCTCCTTTGTGTTTATATTCCACTCCCTGATACACAGGTTGTACTCCTTCAAGAAGTAAGTGGACCAAACTCTTCTGACCATTCTAGATGGAGTGAGGTCTTTGGGAAAGAGCGTCAGTGTCCCTATTTCCCACTCCCGGCGGTTGATAATTCAAACTGTATTGAAACTCGGACAGGGCGGCTAACCACCGATGTCCAGTGGCCTCCAGTTTGCCAGTGGATAGTAAATAAGTCAGGGGGTTGTTGTCAGTCTTCACCACGAAGGTGGCCCTGTACAGATAGTCACGTAGTTTATTTACCACAGCTAACTTGAGAGCCAAGAACCCCGACTTGTGCGCATTATAGTTCTTCTGGGGGGGGGGTGAGGCTGCGACTCATGAAGGCCACTGGGCAAAGTCTCCCCTCTGACTCTTGGTACAACACTGCCCCATGCCATGTCTGCTGGCATCCACATGTAGTTCATATGGTTTTGAGGGATTCAACCGCTCAAATGACCTCTTACACTTCATTGTCCATTGTTCCTGGATAGATTCCCCAGGCTTCCTGGGGCCTCCCCTCTGGGTTATCTGCTGTTCCCCTTCTGTTTTGCTTCTGTAACAGCTCATTCAACAGCTGAGCGATCTGTGAGAAGTTCTTCACAAATCTTGTATAGTACAAGCAGAAGCCCAAGAACGACCTCAATTCGGTGACGGTAGTTGGGTAAGGCCAGGAAGTGACCGCCTCCAGCTTTTGAGAGTCAGTTGCTATTTCTTCGGCAGACATCATGTGCCCTAGGTATGTGACAGAAGTCTGGTAGAACTGGAACTTCTCTAATGACAGCTTCAATCCCTTGTCATGTAGTTGCTTGAAAACGTTCTCCAACTGGCCTCATGCTCTTCCAACGTTCGGCCGAACACGATGATGTCATCTAGCTAAACTAATACTTCCACCAAGTTCATATCACCCACAGTGTTCTCCATCAGTCACTGGAAAGTGGCAGGGGCCCTAGTCAATCCCTGTGGCATTCGCTCAAACTTGAACAACCCCAGCGGTCTTCTGGGTGCGTGGGAATCTGATAGTACCCCCTCTTTAGATCCAACACACTGAACCATTCGGCCCCTGATAAGCATTGTAGGGCTTCTTCTATGCGAGGGGTCATGTATTTATATGGGATGGTCCTTTGGTTCAAGGTTCGGTATTCGATACATATCCGAAGGGACCCATTCTTCTTCCTTACTACCACAATCAGGGAGGCTTAAGGGCCCCTGGACTCCTTAATGACCCTGACTTCTTTAGCTCAGCCAGTTGCTCTCGTAGATCCTCCAGGTCACAAAAGGGGACTCGCCCTCTCTCAAAATGGCTTATCTTCAGTCAGTCGAATTCAATGTTGAGCGCTCTTGGCACAGCCCACATCTAAGTCATTCTTGGAGGACATTCTCTCCCATCGAGCTATCTGAGCTTTAATCCTCTCTTCCCATGAAGGGGGAAGATTTGGGCAGTGGACAGTGGTTCTTCCTCCATTTCCCTTCTGAGCTACCTCATTCCCTGCTACCGGGGTGGCAGCACTCACTTTTCTGATCACTATTCGAGGCTTTAGGCTGATCGGGTGGCTAGTGACATTCCGCACACTGACAGGAATTCGCTCTCCACTCCTTAACAAGGCCCGAGTGGGAACAATCTCTGGAACCAATTCTATCTCAACCTCTTTTTCTGTGGGATCAGCTTCCACCACCTACAGACCCGGCTGGTTCCAGGACAGTTTGACCATGGGTTTTAGACAGGCCTTTTCTCCAGGTTGCAGAACCCTCTCTTGCGTGTCCAGTCGCCACAATCTTCCCACTCCTTCCGCAGGTGCCTTCTTTTCCTGCAACACCCTCTGAAATGCCTGCCTCAACTGAGGATGAATCTTCCCAACGGGAGCACCTTCCAAGGCCAGGGGAGTGAGTAGTCTCCTCACCAAGTTGGTGCCTATCAATAGGGAATTTCTGCCAGCCCCAAGATGTCGGGGGCATATGACAGCCAATGTGTCAAGGGTCTCTGGTTTTCCTGCTAGAGCAGAACATATGTTAAGAGGGCAGGGACAGTTAACCCTTAGCACCACATCCCTATTAGATAGGAAAGAGAAAGAAGGGGGTTGGGGTAAGATTACCCCTGGGACTTTTAAGGTGCTTATCAATGTTAAATTGGATCAAAGCAATGGATCAAAAAAGAAAAATAATAATGTATGCAAAATGCCAAACTGTCTAAAATTAATCTTTTAATTCAAAATCTTTAATTATTACAAGTATCACCAAGACATCTAAAAACAAGCAAACTTTCTTTCAATCTGAGTCAATCAATAGTGAATATGATATTTAAATAAACCACTTTATGGATACCACTCTCAACATGTTTCGCTCAACTCATGAGCTTCATCAGGAGTTTTTTGGTACAAGTGTGGCATACTATGGATAAGAGAAAGAGAAAAAAGAATATACAAATCAGATAATTCAAAGACGTTTAAAGATAAAATTTAAAAAAAGAAAATAATAATAACAATAATAATGAAAAACAAAAATTGATTGCATACATGAAAAAATGAATATTAACAACAAATATCTCTGGTTATAAAACCCATAATCAAACAATCATTTAAACAATTAATTATGATAATTGTATTGTATGTGTTTATACGTTGACTTATATGTCCACAATTAATGAGCAAACACATTAATATAGAAAAGGATTAAATCATCAAGAGTGGGATTTGCTTACCAAGCCCAATTAAGTTTGAAGAAAAATAGTAGACGAATAGATTGTAGGTATAAACAGAGTTTAGTGGTTCAAATTCACAGGTAAATTGGATGCGTCTCACCCGCCTAGGACCTCCCAAACCATTTTGGTCCACAGAGGGGCCAAAGTGTAGAGTAAGATAGCTGAAAGCTAAATATTAGAAGGGAAAACAGATTATTAGCAAATTGTTTCTGAGTTGTTCATGGGGAAATAGAGGGGCAATTATCATAAGAGATTAAGGGTTTAGTTTACCTTTGGGTTGAATCAAGGAGTAATTGTTAAGGGCTGATATAGCCTTATAAACAAAAACGAAGAAGAGCAATGCTCAAGTATCTCCACTAGGTGGCACTATAAACTGGCAACCCTTATATGTCAGAAAAGGAGATCCATGTTCAGACAGCCCCAATAAGCTATAAAAAATGATAATAAAAAACACTAATGTAAAAAACCTTCATAATCGCACTAGTTGAATCACCAGCAGAAGTAAACCTGAGCTGGTGAGTGAATTCGGTTACCTGAATGATGAGGTGGATGTGTACGGAGGGGGAGAAAGGCATACACCTCCCCTTGCAGCCTCAGAGCCACTGTCAGAAGATAGCGGCCATAGAGCCACACTATATATGTCTCTCCACCCCGGCGCCGTCTGGCGTCACCACCGGGATGCGGACGTAGGTTGAGGTCCTCCCATAGGTCCATGTGGCCAATAGCAGGCAAGGGAGCGAAGCCGGATCCCACCCCCGCTCCGCCCGCCAACGTAGACGTGCCGGTTCCCCGGCGCTCACAGCGCTGACGGAGCTCCCGGGCGCATGCGCCGGTCACAGGCGAACTCCGCTCGAGCCCGCCCATCACGCAGGCGCATAGAGACAACGCATGCAGCGTGGAAGAAAAAGAAAAAAACGAACGCACATGCGCCGGTCCCCACCTACCAGAGATAGAATAGGCAGTGCTTCAATCAGGAAGGCCATGTCGGCCATCTTGACTAGGGGAAAGGAAAAGGGAAAAAGAATATATATATATACGTAGAAAACATAAATGTCTCAAAATTGCTGGATGTTTAGTAAAGATAATAATAATATGGTCCCAAGGATCAGCAATTTAAAAGAATATGTTTAACAAAATCCTAGAGCTTGATAAATAAATTAATATATAGAATTCATAATAGGGGAATACTGACTTATGTTGGTTCAAATTGCTAGTTTGACCAAAACCCACCCATGCACCTTAATGGGAGTCTGATACCTCTAGGACCCCCAGGGGTGGGTGATTGATTACTCACTCCCATCCCTAAGTGCCCGTAGCGTCCGTGTGGACCAAGAAAGAAGGAAAGAAGAGGACCTTAATCAGCGGGGGAGACAACGGTTGTCCAATGATTTAATCAAAACTAGATTTTTTTAAAAAAGGATATTCAATTACCATACGTACATGGGCTTGGGAAGAAACACCACTGTATATGATGACAAACAGGAAAAAAACACACAAATATAAACACAGCATGAAAAAACACAAAAAAATAAATAAAAGGAATATGTATAATGAAATTGTGTATCATGAAGTTTTTACAAGCCTGGGTAGAAAACCAAAACCAATATATCTGATGGACTAAAACTCTAAAGGAATGGTTTGAAACTAAACGCATCATTGAGGCCTGGAGGTTTCAAAGCTGATAGGGTGTGTATCCAATGGGTCTCCCGTTGCAAGAGTATCTTATCGTAGTCACCCCCACGGTCCCCTGGGGGGACATGTTCCAAAGCGGAAAAATGCATTTTGTTGCTATCGAAGTTATGGTGTAGACCCATGTGCCGGCTGATTGGCATCTCCATTTTTTTCTTTAGAATCAGAGATACATGGTCTCTGATCCTGCAGAAGAAGGGGCGTTTGGTTTTGCCCACATAAAACCCTTGGCACTCACAGATCATAATGTATACAATCCCAATGGATTGACATGTAACAGAGAACCCTGGTTTAAAATAGCGGCCATTGGGGAGTGTAATGCATCTCGCAGAATAAATAAATCTGCAAAAATGGCATTTATGGCAGGGTCTACAACCCTTTCTGGATTCTGTCACTGATTGTACACAAGTGTCATAGTGACTATGTACCAAAGTGTCCCTCAAAGATCTCGACCGCCTGAATGTGATCTCCGGGTAGGATTTTAGGTGCTTGGATACTTTCTCATCCCCCATTAAGAGATACCAGTATTTTTGGATGATATCACGTACTTGTTTTTGTTGGCCAGAAAATCTGGTAATTAATCTGACACTTGAATCTACTTTACTGGGTCTCGCTTGATGTATAAGTAGGGATCTCTTTTGGTTCTTGGCTTTTGAGTAAGCCTTCTTCAAGCATTTTTTACTATAGCCTCGTTGGCGTAAACGAGACTGTAGCAATTTTGCTTGATATTCAAAATCTGATTCAGTACTGCAATTGCGCCTAATCCTAAGATATTGCCCATACGGTAAATTGTTGATGAGGGGGGCGGGGTGTGAGCTAGTGGCATGTAGTACTGAATTACCGGCCGATGGCTTACGGTATAAGGTAGTTCCAATGCTTCCTTCCTCATCCACTAGTACTTGAACGTCTAGAAAGGTCAACTGATGTTGACTCATTTCAAACGTAAATTTCAAATTATATTTATTGACTTTCAGGCTTTCTAGGAAGGAAAGAAGAATAGGTTTACTACCATGCCAGATAAAGAAAATGTCGTAGATGAATCGTTTCCATACTAAAATATGCTCAAAAAACGCCTGCATATCTTCTCTGTAAAATAACTCACGCTCCCATCCCCCCAGATACAGGTTGGCATAGGCTGGGGCACATTTAGTCCCCATAGCCACTCCCTGTATCTGGAGGTAATGGGAGCCCCCGAACAAAAAAACGTTATTGGACAGGATAAAGAAAAGGAGATCCAAGATGAATCTATTTGTCTACTATTTTTCTTCAAACTTAATTGGGCTTGGTAAGCAAATCCCACTCTTGATGATTTAATCCTTTTCTATATTAATGTGTTTGCTCATTAATTGTGGACATATAAGTCAACGTATAAACACATACAATACAATTATCATAATTAATTGTTTAAATGATTGTTTGATTATGGGTTTTATAACCAGAGATATTTGTTGTTAATATTCATTTTTTCATGTATGCAATCAATTTTTGTTTTTCATTATTATTGTTATTATTATTTTCTTTTTTTAAATTTTATCTTTAACCACTTAAGGACCGCCTCACACGATGTACGTCGGCAAGGCGGCACGGGCAGACAAAATCACGTACATGTACGTGATTTGCCTCCCGCGGGTGGGGGGTCCGGTCGGACCCCCCCCCCCGGTGCCCGAGGCGGTCCCGTTTTGTTCCCCGGCGATCGGAGTGGAGGGGGAGGCCATCCGTTCGTGGCCCCCCCTCGCGATCGCCGCCGGCCAATGGGAACACTCCTTAGCTGCTGTATGCTAAACAGCAGCAAAGGAAGTGATGTCATCTCTCCTCGGCTCGGTAGTTTCCGTTCCGGCCCGAGGAGAGAAGACAGGTATGTGAGTGCACCAACACACACACACACAGTAGAACATGCCAGGCATACAAAACACCCCGATCGCCCCCCGATCCCCCCCAATCAGCCCCCCCTCCCCGTCACAAACTGACACCAGCAGTTTTTTTTTTTTTTTTTGATTACTGCTAGGTGTCAGTTTGTGACAGTTACAGTGTTAGCACAGTTACTGTTACCCCCCTGTAGGTCTAGGGTACCCCCCTAACCCCCCCTAATAAAGTTTTAACCCCTTGATCACCCCCCGTCACCAGTGTCGCTAAGCGATCATTTTTCTGATCGCTGTATTAGTGTCGCTGGTGACGCTAGTTAGTGAGGTAAATATTTAGGTTCACCGTCAGCGTTTTATAGCGTCAGGGACCCCCATATACTATCTGATAAATGTTTTAACCCCTTGATTGCCCCCTAGTTAACCCTTTCACCACTGATCACCGTATAACCGTTACGGTTGACGCTGGTTAGTTTGTTTATTTTTTATAGTGTCAGGGCACCCGCCGTTTATTACCGAATAAAGGTTTAGCCCCCTAATCGCCTGGCGGTGATATGCGTCGCCCCAGGCAGCGTCAGATTAGCGCCAGTACCACTAACACCCACGCACGCAGCATGCGCCTCCCTTAGTGGTATAGTATCTGAACGGATCAATATCTGATCCGATCAGATCTATACTAGCGTCCCCAGCAGTTTAGGGTTCCCAAAAACGCAGTGTTAGTGGGATCAGCCCAGATACCCGCTAGCACCTGCGTTTTGTGCCTCCGCCCAGCCCACCCAAGTGCAGTATCGATCGATCACTGTCACTTACAAAACACTAAACGCATAACTGCAGCGTTCGCAGAGTCAGGCCTGATCCCTGCGATCGCTAACAGTTTTTTTGGTAGCATTTTGGTGAACTGACAAGCACCAGCCCCAGGCAGCGTCAGGTTAGCGCCAGTACCGCTAACACCCACGCACGCACCGTACACCTCCCTTAGTGGTATAGTATCTGATCGCATAAATATCTGATCCGATCAGATCTATACTAGCGTCACCAGCAGTTTAGGGTTCCCAAAAACGCAGTGTTAGCGGGATCAGCCCAGATACCTGCTAGCACCTGCGTTTTTCCCCTCCACCCGGCCCGGCCCAGCCCAGCCCACCCAAGTGCAGTATCGATCGATCACTGTCACTTACAAAACTCTAAACGCATAACTGCAGCGTTCGCAGAGTCAGGCCTGATCCCTGCGATCGCTAACAGTTTTTTTGGTAGCATTTTGGTGAACTGGCAAGCACCAGCCCCAGGCAGCGTCAGGTTAGCGCCAGTACCGCTAACACCCACGCACGCACCGTACACCTCCCTTAGTGGTATAGTATCTGATCGCATCAATATCTGATCCGATCAGATCTATACTAGCGTCACCAGCAGTTTAGGGTTCCCAAAAACGCAGTGTTAGCGGGATCAGCCCAGATACCTGCTAGCACCTGCGTTTTTCCCCTCCGCCCGGCCCGGCCCAGCCCACCCAAGTGCAGTATCGATCGATCACTGTCACTTACAAAACTCTAAACGCATAACTGCAGCGTTCGCAGAGTCAGGCCTAAACCCTGCGATCGCTAACAGTTTTTTTTGTAGCGTTTTGGGGAACTGGCAAGCACCAGCGGCGTAGTACACCCCGGTCATAGTCAAACCAGCACTGCAGTAACACTTGGTGACGTGGCGAGTCCCATAAGTGCAGTTCAAGCTGGTGAGGTGGCAAGCACAAGTAGTGTCCCGCTGCCACCAAAAAGACAAACACAGGACCGTCGTGCCCATAATGCCCTTCCTGCTGCAGTGTCACCTGTGCTCCAGTGTCCATCAAGGCTTGTGTATATATGCCCTCTACCTGTATCGATACTATGGAGGAAGGCCCCACTAAGTTCTTGGGTAGGTTTCTTACAGGCGACTCTATGGTTTGAGCCCTAACCAACCTCTTTGGAGGCGGTGGAGTTGGTTTAACTACTCGTTTGGCAAGGTGTGCATTGATTTCCTGTCCCCGTCTTCCATTCTCCGGGGATTTTATTTCTGTGGCCCAAAGTATTAGAGGGGACTGGTGGCTTGCGTTCCCCTTTTTCTTTGTCTCTCTTCTTTTCTCTCCTCTTGTCTATTTTCTTGTCTTTGGAGCACAGTTTTTTCCTTGGGACTCACAACTAGCTCCTTCACTGAGGTCCCTTGAAGTTTCCCACCGACTTTGGGAAAAGCAATTTTTGTAAGGCTCTTATGACTTTGGTGAGTAGTTGAGGGCTAATGCGAGACTAGGGGCACTTAACTCAGAAATGTCCAACCTCTCCGTATCCATAACATCGCTTTTCTCGCTCCTGGTACAGTTTTTGTTCACTTGGACGAGTCCCTTGCTCCTGGATCTTTGCTTGGGTCTCCTTCACTTGCATCAGAGCATGATACATTTGAGTCTGAGCCTGAGCTACCTGAGCCATCAATTCAGTTGGCCCGAGTTCTGCTACTGGTTTATGGACATCAGGATGGGCCAACCCCATCAGTTCAAACTCAGTTCCACTATCCTCATCGGAGAATTCCATTTCTGCATGGACAGCTCGGGCCACCACTCCCAGCTGTAGAATTCATTTCTCTCGATCTTTGACTTGTTTCTTCCAAGAGAGTGTCTTCTTCTCGCACCTCCCTTATCAATTCAGGATAGGTAGATATCACCTGAGTTCTCTTCAGCAACAACTTCAACACCATAGGATGATTGGTTCGGGCCCCGTGCAGAACTCGGTCCAGACAGACCTGGTCAACATCTTTGGGGTCAATGCCCTTCTTGAGAATAATTTGATGTAGCATCCTGTCTGCTCAGAAGATGTATTCGGATAGACTCTCTCCCTTCTGTTGGTGAGTGTGGTTGAATTTATACATCAGATCAGCAGTAATTTCAACCCTTACAAATACAGCATAGAGGGCATCTATGTTTTCCATGGCAACACAAGTCCCCTTGCCCATCCTCAGGTTACAGATCACATCAGCCGCTGGGCCTTGAAGGCTCTCACTAAGCCGTTGTCGTTTCACAGCATTCTTCCATGGCCTGCAGAGCCTGGCTCATCCACGTCTCAAACTCGTCTTCTCCCACAGGGGTTGGCAATTGCTCTAAGAAAAATCAAAGTCTTTGGTAGCTCTGATTGGCATTGCAAGATCCATTCTTCACCAAGCTATTGGCTAATTGGCTCATATCCGTTTAGATTGAGTGGGGAGGAGCACTGGTCCCTTGCGAGCTGGCTCCCACAAGTACAGGACCGTTCTCCAGAACAGGCCCACAACTAAAGGGAACCTGGGTGGAGGGCCAGCATTAATGGGGGGACAGCTGTGGTAGGTAGCACAGGGAATTTCCTGTTAGGAAGTGGGTTAGGGCTGAATGGGGGGGAGTTATGGTCAGTGGTGAGGGGTAGGTGTGGCTGTAGTTAATGTTGACCCCTGCAGAGGGAGGGGTCAGCTCACTAGTGGGGCAACAGTATAGGAGACAGGACACAGATAGTGAGTTTTTCCTGTGTGCAGCCATGGAGACTTTGGAGGCTGATCGAGCAGCTGCGGCCAGCTGCTGAGAACGGCACACTGGCTGAACTCTCAGCTCACTATGTTGCTTCAGGGGTCGGGGCAGGGCTCAGCTCCTCCTGCCCCTTTACTACCGCAAGCAAGAGCAGCTATGAGTAAGCACTTAGCATAAGTGCAAAAGGCGTTATCTGATTGCCTGTACCCTCTGCCACCGTGTCTTGTATGCTATATGCTCCTGAATTTACAATAAATTAATTTTGAACTATATCTTCCTGGAGTGCGACTATCTGGATTTTTTCATCTACTTTCAACATGACTGAGCATTAGCCAGCACCTGGGGCTCTTTATATTGGGAGACAACTGAGTTTACACCTGGTGTGGATCCATACCTGTGCGGTGAGAATCTTTCTGCTTTACCGCGAGCAAGGAGGTTGCGGCCTCCTGCACGTTTTTGACCTGACAGGACCCCCCGGGTGAGCACTGATCTGGGAGCCCGGTTACGGACCCTCCAGCCCCCAGGGCAAAGCGCCCTGCTATAGCTGCCCCTGCAGGGGCTGGGAGGAATCCCCAGGAGGGCACCATCTGCATCCCCCTCCAGGCCTCCTTCTGCTGGGGACCGGGATCCCACAGCGCACCGTGCAGGGCCTTCCCTTGCACCCAGTGGCGCTCGGCGAGGGCGGTCTGCGGCTGCTGGCGTGAGCCCCACCCCCCGGGGCGGCCATCGGTGGTGGATGGAGAGGTTTCCCTGGTGATGGCGGCGGTGCTAGAGCGGCGTCTGTCAGCCAGCAGAGTGCTTGGTGGGGGAGATGTTCTGGAGCCAGCCACGAGGTACGGAGGGCGGGGGCTGAAGACATCATGGACGGGCGACCAGGTCCTTCCACATCCACAGCATCCCCCTGGTGGCCAGGGGGACCAACGATCCGAGGGAGAAATATCCAATTCAGACTCTGATGTGCCTGGCGTGGCGCCAGTTCAGGTGGGACCTCTTCAGGGATCTGGAGCAGCGGCTGTTTGGTCGGTTTCCCCTGGCCAGCCTGATAAGTCCTTGTCTATTCCTTTAACTGTATATACAAAACGATTCTGCGCTGCCCTACACAGAAAAAATAGCAGCTAACACAACCAACAAGGCATAGACAAGAAAAAAACAAAACAGGTGTAGCGCTAGAGGATGAAATGTCCAATGTGTAAAAACGTGTTGGGTTAATACTCCCAAAAAGGAACCAAAAAGTACATTTATGTATATTGTATGAGAAGTCCTTCAAGAAAATGGATACTTCAAGAAGACATCTATGGTGAAAATAAACACAGCACCACCTGAAGATGGAGAGGCTTACCAGATGGGATGGACCCAAAGGGCGTACGCCGAATTGGGTCAGGTAGGCTTGGGTGGTGAGTGGTTCAGAGCGACCTGGAAAGATGATGCTGATGGATGGACCGGCTTGATGCTATATCCCTTTGATTGGTGGATGCCCAGACCAAGGGGGACAACGTAGTTGAGGCAAGCCAGATGGTATCATATCCCTCAGAATCAGATTAGTGGAGCCAAACGATGATGTGGACACGTGGAAAAAAGAAGGAATGGCCACATAGTGTGAATCCATAAAATTGAGTGATTTATTAAAAAATAAGCAGATATACACTCACATGTAAATCCAGATAAAACGATTGAAACAGCGCTGAAACAAGACGTGGCGACAGTGGGGTCCTACCCAACGCATTTCATCTTCATAGACGTCGTCTGGGGGGTTCCCCCCACTGTAGCCACCAGAGTTTATATAGAGGGTCCTGGTAAAATGATGAAAAAAGCTCCACGACTGTGTAAACGGCACTTCCGGTATTCGGCCAAAATGGCGTGCGTTCCACACCTCCCCATGGGGACCGGAAGTGAATGAAACCACGTGGGGGATTAAATGTTAGGATAAGAACAAGTGTGCAATGTGTAGGAGTGATCAGGGGAGGATGCAGCAGTGATCAACAAGAAAGAGAGAGCCGTTCGTTCAGAACGGGAAAGGGAAGGCGCACAGCGCGATAATGTACCGCGCATGTGCGTGATGCGCGTATAGCGCATGCGCAGTGAATCGATGTGCTGTACGTGATACACGTGCGTAGTGACGAGTAGGGATGGACGCCAATGCGGAAATGAGCCGCAATAACAACACGGACCAAAATAAGCTTGTAGTGCGCATGCGTGCCGCAAAACATCCGTGTGTCAGTGAGGGGGGGTACGGAGACACAGGAAGTGCGGACATGTCTGCCCAGCAACAACATCCTGCACCCACCCAGAACCAAAAATTGTACACAGGAAGTGCAAGTGAATAGATAGATGGCAAGAAAACAAACAGCATGTGCACAAGCAGCCACAAAAATGTGACATATTGTTTTCGTATAGCCATTGACCTACATATATATGAATTGTCACAAAAGTCAATACATGCCAGTGGGTGCGATGTATAAAAAACAATGCGATATAAAGAAGGGGTAAAAATAAAAAATAACAAATGTAGTATACACAGTGGTGGAGTATGCACAGTGGTGGAGTGGACCTAAAATGCAGAGTGCAAAATGACAAAATGCACCCATAAATAAATAATAAAATATACAAAAAATACAAAAATAATTGTTCCAATACTAAGAATCCAAGAAAATAAAAATGTAAAAATAGGAGAGAGAACAAGAATCAAACGAGTACTAAGCTTTATTGATGAAAGCATTAACGTCTAATTCAACATTAATACCTAATGGGTGGAGAGTGCGGAGTTCATGAATCCAGAAGGTCTCCAGACGGGAGACACCTCTGGTCATGGCGCCGCCCCTCCATGGGGGTACGTAACGATCTATCACCACAAACTGTGTCCCCTTCATAACCCGATTGTGTTGTAGTTTGTAGTGTCGGGGGACAGTGTATTTAATGTCTCCACTTTTTATGAGGGCAATGTGCTCCGCAACTCTTATAGCGAAAGAGCGAATGGTGCGGCCCACATATTGTTTTCCACAGTGACATGTAATTAGGTATACAATATAACTAGTGGAACAGGTGCAAAACTGTTTGATGGAATATCTTTTGTGGGTAACTGATGATGTAAATGACACAGTTTTCCTACCAATGCTCGGGTTGTGTTGACACACAATACATTTTCTACATGAGTAGAATCCTTCCATCTCATAAAAAAAGTGGCTGGCGTATAGGGGGATTAATGATATTAGGAGCAATTTTACTCTGTAGCATAGGGGCTCCCCTAAAGATAACCTTCGCCCTGTCAGGCAAAACTGTGCCCAAAATTTTGTCATTCCTAAGAATATCCCAATGCTTGGAAAGAATGGCTTTGACCTGCCTATGTTGGTTAGAAAAAGAGGTTAACAGAGACCACCTGAAGGTCTCACTCTGTTCCTTTTTGGGCCTTTCCTCCAGGAGTGATTCTCTGTTGGTTTCGAGAGCATGTTGAAGCTCACGATCAACGAGATGGGGGTCATAATCTTTGTCGACAAATTTGGCCCTCAAAAGTGCAGATTGCGCCCTAAAGATATCGGTATTTGAACAATTTCTGCGTAATCTGAGGAATTGGCTCCGTGGAACAGAATTAAGCCACGACCGGTGGTGACAGCTATCAGGTGGTATGAAGCTGTTCCTGTCAGTGGCTTTGAAGTGGGCCTGAAATTGAAAACTACCACTGCAAATCTCTATCTCTAAATCCAAAAAATTAATTTTATGTTTACTGGCTGTGTGAGCAAGGGAGATGCCACGATCATTATCATTCAGGTATTCTAAAAATGAATCGAGTGATTCAACACTCCCCTTCCATAGGAGGAGGATGTCGTCAATGTACCGTGCCCACATAATGAGGGAAGGATCTCTATTGGTATAGACGACATCCTCCTCTCACTTCGCCATAAATAAATTGGCGAGGCTAGGGGCGAATTTAGCGCCCATAGCCATGCCACGTAGTTGGTGGTAGTATTGCTGGTCAAACCAGAAATAACTTCGCTTAGTAGCGAACTCTAATAGTTCCATAATGAAGGAACACTGAAAAGGAGCGATTCTTGATTCCTTTTCTAAAAAATAGCGAACAGCTTCCAAGCCTTTATCTTGGGGTATACACGTATACAGAGAAGCCACATCCGCAGTGGCGATGATGTAATCCTCCTGTAATTCTAAACTCTCCAGTAAACGTATAGTAGCCCCCGTGTCCTTCAGATAAGAAGGCATGCGCCTCACCAGAGGCTGTAAATAAAAATCAATATACCAGCCTATACGCGAGGTGACAGAGTCTATCCCACTCACGATAGGCCGGCCGGGAGGTTGTACTGGATTTTTGTGCACCTTAGGTAGATAATAAATGGTCAGAACCCTAGGTGCCAAAGGTACCAAAAAATCTCTCCCCTTTTTTTTTAAATCTTGTGATCATAACCCTTCTTTATGATAGCAGACAACTCTCTCTTGAATATAGTGGTGGGATTATTTGGCAATATCTTGTATGTATCGGGTTCGTTAAGAATCCTATACATTTCAGTTATGTAGTCCTTTTTATCCAAAATGACAATTCTGCCACCCTTGTCAGCCGGACGGATGACAAGATCTTTTCGTGAGCACAAAGACCTCAGGCCCGAATTAGACAAAGGGTGGCGGCGTATGAACTTATCAGGAAGTTCAGATAGATCTTTGAGGACCAAATCTCTGAAAATACCAATGGCAGGAGCCATGGGAACTGGTGGGGTAAACAATGAAGGGTTGGAGAGGCCGGAATGAATGGTCCCAAAAGTAGAGCTACTCTCACCTCTCACAGGGTTAGAAATGAGGTAACGTTGAATATGTAACTTGCGTGTAAATTTGTGGATATCAATGTAGGTGCCAAACCTATCCAATTTCTTAGGTGGAGCGAATTTCAGTCCCTTATCAAGAACAGAGAGTTCTTCTGTGGTTAATGGTTTGGCACTTAAATTGAAAACACCTTGGCCCCTTAGGTTCTCCTTCTTTTTCCTCCTTTGAATTCTCCACCCTCCCCTTGTGCCTCTCTTGAGTCGGAACCCCTTTTTCTTGGTCTTAGGTCCTCGTGAAAAACCTGGCCATTCCGTGGATGGTTATTGGGTGGGTAGTACGCATGGGATGACTGTTCATATCTAGACCCAGAGTCATGTCTGTGGTAGTCTCTATAATCGTCATCCCACGTGTCTCTAAGGGGTAAAAACCGGTTTTGTGTAGCAAGGGGAGGTTGTTCATAGTGGTAGGGGTTGGTATACTGGGTATCGGCATAGGCTCCCTGTCGAGATAAGGAGGCATCCCGTGGTCCTGAGTATGATTCAGAGGGCCGCATACCTCGACCCCGTGGACCCTTCCCACCCCTTTTTCCTCTACCATAACCCCTGCCCCCCTGATCAACATGAGAGGCATTGGGGCCATAGTAGTGACCGGTGGTACGTAGAGGAGACTCATATCTCGGACCTTCTCTCCTACTGGTGTGTGAAGGGGATCCATATCTAGGGTCATCTCTTCTTAACGTCTCAACCGGAGTGCCCATAGATTGTCCCTCCATGCCGGTTGTTCTTGGCACGGAGGCACTAGGGGGACCGACCATGGAAGGTGCAGTAGTAGCAACAGTTGGATTGGTGGCAAGAAGTTTTTGCCATCCAAATACATTACATGTTCTGTAGTCCCCCATGTCTCTGGAATACTTTTTTTGTTTTTTATTACGCTGTTCCTTATCCTCCTTCTCCAGGTATTTCTGGAGATTGGAAGAAAGAACATTGTATTCCGGAGAGTTACTATGAGTTGAAAGTTTGTCCTTGATTTCTTTAATCTCACTATCTAACATGGAGAGTTTGGTACGCTTCTTGGTAATGAGTATGCCAAGGAGGTTAATCCCTGCCTCATTAAAGTATTTATACCAAGAATCGATAATTGGGCTCTCCTTGTGGTGGGTGTACATCCCACCTAAGGCTTCTGGGCACCATACGTTCGGAAACATATTGTTCTAAGAATACAACGTCCCACTGTAAATGGAGTTCAGTGGACCTGATATTCTTAAGCCTCAAGAATAAACCACCTAGTTCAGTGTCATTCCCTGTGACGACAAAGACTCCCTCGGTATTAACAGTCCGGGAGGCCCTGTAGTCAAAGACATCCATATTGCTATAGGCAGAAATGGGCTGCAGCAAAATATGATTTCAAAAACTCCAAGGAAATATATACAAAACGATTCTGCGCTGCCCTACACAGAAAAAATAGCAGCTAACACAACCAACAAGGCATAGACAAGAAAAAAACAAAACAGGTGTAGCGCTAGAGGATGAAATGTCCAATGTGTAAAAACGTGTTGGGTTAATACTCCCAAAAAGGTACCAAAAAGTACATTTATGTATATTGTATGAGAAGTCCTTTAAGAAAATGGATACTTCAAGAAGACATCTATGGTGAAAATAAACACAGTACCACCTGAAAATGGAGAGGCTTACCAGATGGGATGGACCCAAAGGGCGTACGCCGAATTGGGTCAGGTAGGCTTGGGTGGTGAGTGGTTCAGAGCGACCTGGAAAGATGATGCTGATGGATGGACCGGCTTGATGCTATATCCCTTTGATTGGTGGATGCCCAGACCAAGGGGGACAACGTAGTTGAGGCAAGCCAGATGGTATCATATCCCTCAGAATCAGATTAGTGGAGCCAAACGATGATGTGGACACGTGGGAAAAAGAAGGAATGGCCACATAGTGTGAATCCGTAAAATTGAGTGATTTATTAAAAAATAAGCAGATATACACTCACATGTAAATCCAGATAAAACAATTGAAACAGCGCTGAAACAAGACGTGGCGACAGTGGGGTCCTACCCGACGCGTTTCGTCTTCATAGACGTCGTCTGGGGGGTTCCCCCCACTGTAGCCACCAGAGTTTATATAGAGGGTCCTGGTAAAATGATGAAAAAAGCTCCACGACTGTGTAAACGGCACTTCCGGTATTCAGCCAAAATGGCCGCCCGGCGTGCGTTCCACGCCTCCCCATGGGGACCGGAAGTGAATGAAACCACGTGGGGGATTAAATGTTAGGATAAGAACAAGTGTGCAATGTGTAGGAGTGATCAGGGGAGGATGCAGCAGTGATCAACAAGAAAGAGAGAGCCGTTCGTTCAGAACGGGAAAGGGAAGGCGCACAGCGCTATAATGCACCGCGCATGTGCGTGATGCGCGTATAGCGCATGCGCAGTGAATCGATGTGCTGTACATGATGCACGTGCGTAGTGACGAGTAGGGATGGACGCTCATGGATCTGATCCCTGGTGGCAAACCATTCATTCCCATTTTTCTTTGAAGTTGGATGCTATTTGATGTTGGCTCAGGAGTAACACGGTTAGAACATTCTACAATGCATTAATCAGTTTCTATGTGTTATGAATGTATATGAACACTATATTATGTCAGGATCTTTTTGTTTCTGTTTTGCTTATTTTGTATTTTTTTAAAATGCTTTCAGATAATTACATACCTCACCATCAGCGGTTTCAACACTTACAACCTTGAAACGCGTCGGTCCTTCTGTTTCAGCCCACTGCCGGGACAGTCTGTGTGGGGTCACTTGTATTGTTGTAACAGACATGTATACTCCTTTTTTGCTACCATCTGATTCTATTGGCATCCATCTCTTTTATCTTTGTCATGTTTTAACTTTTGATAATAAATTAATATTTTTTGATACATTATTGTTTGAAGACTCCTGCCTTTTAAAGTCCCACAAGAGGAAAATTTCCCATTGTGTACATTTCCAGCATCCAGGGGCATCAGCCAGCTAGTGTATATAAATAGTAGTATTAAATAAGTGTAACTATTTTTATTTATTTTTTTAAATCAGAATGATTCTTTATTGAAAAAACAATAGATCATACAATCCAATAATAATACAATTGCAGAAAGTTCACACCTGCCAAGAAACAGATACTATATATTTCAGGCACAATTACGTACACAGAATATATCATACATGTACGGAAAATGAAATAATAAAACTTGCAATCTGGTATATGGTATATACTATAGGAACATCATCTTTGCATCCAAACAAAGTTTACTTCCTGTGTAAACACTCAACTTCCATAAAGAGCTTGTACAACACCACCCTGTAGTGTAGTGAAACCCTGTACTGCATTTTTTGTATTAAGGTACATTTTTTTAATTGCAATATAGCAGTAGAACTACCCTAATAAGAACTGCCCAAATACCAGTCTGGCATTCAGACAGTGAAGATTGGGTTGAAGTTTATTTACAGCTGTCAAACGTTTACCTCCTTCCAAATGTACACCATTCTGTTATTTTAAAAGGTACCATGGTCCCCAGACGCTTTATCAGACACCTGTTCTGTATTATAGAAAACAGATGTTATTTTTTATGTGGAAAAAAAAAGCAGAATCCCTGTGGTTTGCCTTGTTTCCTCTGGTTAGCTCAGTTTGGGGTAATGCAGTCTTGTTAAAACTTCCAGAATTAAGGGCAATTCCACAATAAAGACCTGTACTGAGAGATATATAGGGACTACCATTGCTGATTTCTCCTTCTGAAAATGCTAGCTGTTTGGATGGCAAGCTGATCAAGGGGCTTTAGTCATTGAAAAAGAAGTTCTGAAGGTGCATTCCAATCAAATTTAAAAAAAAAGCCTTCACATGCATAGTGGAAGCACATTCTAGCTGATTATTACTTAAGTGTTTCTTTCAACTATTTCTTTACTGCACCAGTCCACTCCAATCACGTTTGGCAGTAATTTGGTGATCCTGGAACACAACTACTGGTCATGATGGAACAGTGGCCGAACTACCAGGGTCGCACCAGTCGTACTTGTGACTGGGTCCTGGCCCTACGCCACTAGGGGGGAGGGGGCCGCCGCCAGAAGGTTCTTCTGCTAGTTACCCAGAGGCGATGATGGGAGAGTGTAATATCTCACCCAGTTCACCCAGCCTCTCCACCCATTGAGTTCAATTGCACTGTGAATTATCACTGCCATAACTGCACAGCAGACTGCTTACCCAGAGCCAGAGAGTTTGCAGCTGAAAGCCCCCATAGCCATCAGGAGGCAGAAACTGGTTACTCTTGTCAGCTGGTAGAGTGAAGGAGGAGGAGACGGAGAAGGTCTCTGCCGTCTGAGGAGACCCCCATCTTGAAGTAGTGACCTGGAGACACATGGAGGGAGCCGGAGCATGCACGGAACATGGAACATAGAGTCCCAAGCTGACACTGAGAGTAAGTGAGAGCCAAAGATCCCAACCCCCACCAATGCTGCTACTGATCCCATCACCCTCCAGCGCTGCCACTTCCCTCATTTCCTCACACAGCACAGGCACTGCTCCCATTCCCACTACCACTGTCACACTGATCCCCCCCCACCAACACTGCTACTGATCCCCCCCCCAGCACCTGCCACTAATTATTCCTCCCCCTCCCTCCTAGCGCTGTCACTGATCAATCTCCCTTCCCCCCAGAATTACCACTGATCCCATCACACATCACTACCAGCACTACCATTGATCCCACCCCCCCAGCACTGCCACTGCCCCCATCCCCTACACAGCACTGCCACCAGGGGCTTAACTACAGGGGTCACACTTGCGACCTGGGCCCATGCTCTAGGAGGCCAATTCAGCTCCATTTTCCTTCTATATAGGAGTATATATGATTCCCCCGCCACTCCTCCTATCCAGCAGCTTCTCTCTGCTGCCCCTGGGCCCCTGCATTCTCTCCTGACCCCCCCCTCCCCTGCAGCACTGCCAGGGGATTTGTCAGGATAGAGAGCAGAGAAAGGGCTGGTAAATATGTAATTTACCAGCCCTTTCCTTGTCTGAATGGACAAAGTTAGTGATCGGTACCGAGTACTGACTCTGTTCATTCATAACTGAGGCATAGTAAACGATCTTTACTATGCTTAAGTTTGTAAATGAAAGGGAAGATTCTGTGCAGCTGAGGCTACAGAGATGGAGATTGAGGGCTGTGTCCTCAATCTCTTTTATCTCTCTCAAAGATAGGACATCAGAGGTCTGTTTAGACCCCTGATATCTCACCAATGCCCCCAATGGGGCCCCTAAAGAATTATAAAAAATAGTTCTGTAAAATAAATAAATAAATGGTAAAAAATAATAGTTAAAAAAAAAAACTCCTGACACCAGTGACGGAACTACCAGGGTCACAAAGGTTCGCACTTGCAACCGGGCCCTGGTGTTCCGCTACCGGACTTTGGGGGAAGGGACCCAGGCCCATGAGAAAGGGCCCCGGCCGGAGGTTGAGGGGGCTCTTCATGGTTTCTTGCACCGGGGGCCCTGAAGGTTCTAGTTACTCCTCTGTGGTGGAACATACACTGCAGGCTCTATGTAGCTTGCATACCCATGATGGTCAGGTGTCCAAAACATTTGCCCATATAGTGTTTACCTTGGCTCCTCTGGTAGGAAAATCTCTGACCACTTCCTAGCTCTCCCCAACTGCCGTTGTCTTTTTTGAAGTGGTTTCTGTTTCTACTCTATGAATGTTCTTTTTGTTTCATATCCTGAAGATAGCAACAGGAGTAAGATCTGTGGTGTGAAGGACAATCCAGGAGACCCCAAAGGAATATCTTGCATCAGGAGCTCTTAAGAGACAAGAAGGGTCGTTCAACTGGCTATCACACATCGATAACTAAACTATTACGTTTAGTTGGACGGATCCTTTAAGTTGATAACAAACTAAGAATAACAAAAATAAACTATACACATAGCCTTATATACACGTGCCACTCATAAGATGCTTTATGGACTATTAACTTCTGATCTCACTTTAAGTTTTCAAAATTTCCTTCACACGTATTTAAAAACTGCACTTGATGATACGAGTGCGATAGATGACAGAATGGGGATTAAATTTAAATTTAGACCACATCGTAGAATTGCTGGCAGACGTTCAAGACAAACTCCAATTTCTGAAGCTGAACAGAAAGTTACAAATGCACAAATGTGAACAATGTGGGCTTAAAACTTCTCCAAGTGTACATTGCTTACACAGTACACTGTTTGTATAATATTTAAGAGCCTGTGTATGATTTATAGGCATTAAATGAGAGGCTGTAGACTATACCCTTTTTGTAATGTAGAGATATATTTTAAGGGCCACTGTGGAATTCAATAAAAGGAAAAGTGAATTTAAAGGTATACTCCAGACAAACATTAACATTTTGAGTTTAAACTTTGTCCGAAGGGGATAAAAATGTAGCTGTGTTGTTCTGATTTCCATTCCAGCATCTTTTGCAGTTGACTGCATGGTTCACAAGATCATTCTCTGAATCCTTGTTTCGTGAATAACAATTCTGATTCTGAAAATGCAAGCCTTTGTGTTCCCAGGTTCCATTCACCACCTGCTATGGTTCAAGAAGTATTGCAGCAGGTAAATGCTTTGGGGGCAGCCCATGAAATTTTTGGGGGGGATTTCTTTGTGGGGTCCCGCTTAAAATCCATACCAGACCCAAAGGGACTGGTATGAAATTTGGGAGGGACCCTATGGTTTTTTTTCCACATTGTCCACACCTCTTAGTTTACCCTCACCTTTTAGCAGGGGTTTCCTGTCTGACAGATGAATGTGCTGGGCAGGGATGAGTTGCTGGTTGTTACTACACTAGCTGCAAAGCTGCGCAGAGCACACGTGTTCTCATTTAGCAGCAGTCAAATGTTTTTAGCACATAGTGTTAGTTTCTCTATTGGCTACTTTTAATGTTCCCAACTCTTCTGGTCAAATGTTCGTAAAGGTGATCTTCAGCCTCAGGGGAGACTTCCCTCCTCTCCTCTCCACCCCCCCCCCCCCCTGCTGCCAAAACAGGGATGCCTTTTTGTTTTTTTAGTTATTTTATTTCAATAATAAAGTGTGGCCCCGTGGCTCCCTTGCACATCACTCGCCTAGGCAAATGCCTTGCGAGGTCCTCCCTTTGCCTTCTGGGATATGCATGTCACATATCCCAGGAGGCATATTGTTTCATTCAGAAGGGTGGAGGGGGGCAGGCCTAGCACCACATCATCAGGAGGTGCACTGGCTGAACCAGGGAGAGCCGCCGGACCTTGTGATGATGTCACTATCAACATGGGGGTGTGGGACTGAGAGGTGGCAGAATACAAGAGAATCTTAGTGGGACAATACCGGATCCTCTGGGTGGGTATCAGAAATGTGCCACCCAGGCTACTCAGTAAGTGGTGGTGGGGGGGGGGAGAGGCAGCCCATGATCCTCTTTAAAGGATAAGTTCACCTTTTCAAGAAAAATAATAACTTAGAGATGAAACAAATTCCAGGATTTAGGAACAGCTCCACACCTACTCTTTATCCCTTAATTTTCCATGGAAAACTAAAAGCCGACACTCGCAAAGGCTTCAGGATCTTGTAGTTTCCATTCACAGAGAGCTGTGAATGAGTGACGCAGCCAGGTGGGGGGAGCCCCAAAGGGCCGTGGTTGTTTTACATTTTGACAGCTAGCGGGGGGAGGAGAAGTGGGGGAGTGGGGGGCTGCTGCGTTCATAAGATGTTACATGTTACACCCCAAATAATATCCTTTGAGGTTTTTTTTTTCCTCTTAGGTTCAAATGTTAGTGAATGTTACATTGGCCATGTGAAATGCAACACATAGAAACTGACATTACACACATTTTAAAAACATTATGGGTATTATTTCTGACTTTCGTGCAAATTCTGAGGCATTTGCAAAGTGTATTTTTTATATACATAGACCCCAAAGTCTTCAGCACTGCTTGGTAAAGTCACCTCACCCTTATGCTATGCAGTAACAGAGCACAGCACGACTAGGAGGATGACCAAAGTAGGTTCATACTTCACAAGCTGGCTTGCAAATCTGTCCCTCTATATGTATTACAATCATGCTATTAACTGGTTAGCTGGGGTTGCACTTTTAGGCAGGTGTCACATGAGCAATTTGCAGTACGTTTCATAGCAGGTCATTTCTATGTATATGTATTAGCTGCTTGGAATTGCCTTTTAACTGCATTTTTAGTGTGAGGATCTGATTTCTGCATACAATCTGTAACCACATTTTTGCTTCCAATTCTGAGATTGCTTTTTGTGAAGCAGGTCCTGATGAAGTGTTTGTTTGGAGTGAAACGATAATGTATAGTAACAAATCACAGGTCGAGCACAGCCTTTCCAGGATTACAGACATTATTTCCATTGTCAAAGGAAAGGTGCAGTGCAAAAGTTTGCTGGAAATCACCATTTGTAGCCAACAGTAAGCCTCACAGACAAGCTTAGCTGTGTTTTATTCAATTGTATCCGAATGCAGTCAGCAAGTGAGGAATGTGTTCACACTTGTTACAAGTTGGATACATCAATTAGTTTAGAGAATTAAGCCAGCCATAGATGGATCGAAAATGTGGCGGGTTCAGCAAGGCCTGGACGAATTTCGATCTGTCTATGAGCAGGCTGGTTGTACAGAAGTCAATCTCTCGATCAAATTCTGTACAAGAAGCCTGTTGGAAATTTTTACGCAATTAGTGTCACTGGCTATAGCCAGCAGTGCTGATGAGTGTATTCTGATGGCAGGGAAGTCTCCCCGCTGTCAGGACACAATAGTTACCCCCATTCAAGTTAGATGGGGGAATCCCTCCCATGGAGCTATTGTATCCTGCTGGTTGAACAAAAGAAAAAAAAATCATGTATGGCCAGCCTTACAGTTTAACATTTTTAGATTTCGTTGTGTATACAGTACGTGTGTATATAATTTATATGTGCCACTCTTGCATCAAAGGGCCATTGCATTTGGTGGTATTTTTTTATCGGGAATGCCCCAGATGTGTTGCTGTTTTTTCTTCTTAAAAAATTTTAAACTCTTGAAAAATGAAATGCTTTTAAATAGATTCAAGATTTTCATGAAATCAGCTTTTTACAACGTTAAAAGATTTGTTTTAAAAAAATGAATAAATATACAACAATTGCGCTCACAATAAATATACGTTAGCGGCAGCTGCACTCACCAGATATCCACATAAAAAATATAAATAATTATTTGACCCAATTGTGTTTCGCGTTCCAAAATTTCAAAGTGCAAATGCATAAATATGTAAAATAAAATACATCCAATGTATAGAAAATTCATTTAAGTGAAAAAGCAAAAAATAGGTGCTCAAAAAATCAAATCAATAAAGTCCCATATAATCATAAAGGTTCAGTGCAAAATCCATGACCATAGAGAAATTTGTGTGCTAATATATTCCAGTAATCCCACAGGTAAATAAAACTCTTCACTATTCTGCACTACCTGTCACAAACTGCCTACCAGATCCTCAGACCGCAAAGAAAGGAGGTTTGGCTGTGCTTAGGGAAAGAGCCTACATGGATGGATGGATAGTGACTTCCAGGTATCAGATGGAGATCATCCCACCAGCTACAGCAATCCACCGTGTGGTAAATGTAAATAAATGATAGGAAATCAGAAGAAGATCTCTAAAAGTGTAGTAATATTAAAACCTAGCTTTTATCATATTAAAAAAACTACTCACAAGTGTAAAAAGGTAAATCGTATAACAAACACCAATAAATCCCAATCAACGCTTCAGCAGACTTGATGATGTCACCGTTGTATCTCCTCCCAACACGTTTTGTCCTTTAGGACGTTGTCACTGGGGCAAAGGAGTGGCCCATTGTCCCAGTGACGACGTCACATTGCATTGCACAGTTCCCTGCATTGTTTATGTCCAAGCCCCTTGTCTTATGTTGCTGCTGGAAGTAGACAATGGACTACAAGTGTAGTGACATTATGGCATGGTCTGTGAATCCCTCCGCCGTGGTGGCAGATGAGATTTGTACTCTTCCCGCTCACAGATCCCTGTAAATGGATGGCAAGGCTGTGCTGGCAGAGCCATGTACAGTCTTGTTAAATTAAAAAAAAAAACAACACAATGTTTAAGTCAGGGGCACCATACAATTTCCGTTTTTGGGGGGAGTGGAGAGCAGTTTGAAGATGGGGGGTTGAGGAATCTGACCATGTATCATGTTACTCCCTAAGTATGGGTGTAACATGATTCATGGTCCCAAAAGGGGACTATGCCTTTAACTTTTGGTTTTGTGAACTACAAAGGGTTGAGGTTGGAACCAGGGAACACATGGCTCAGATTCAGGGGAAGGATACTGACACAGTGGGATTTGGCTAGAAGGATTCCCAAAATAAACAAAGAAAAAAAGACCGAAGATCATCAGGTTAAATTTATTCCTGTGCTAATAATGTCACCATACCATGGGTCAAAAAGAAGGTAAAGTGAAAAGATAGAAATGGACACATTTTATTGGATCTTTTGATCAATACCAATATTTTTAATTCAAATTATTTTTATTACATCTTATGCCTGTTGCCTCTATTTGTGTCTCATAAAACATCTTCCACTACATGCATTTTTCTTAAAGTATGTGACATATTCTTGGAGGGAACCTCTGAATAATCGCAGGATACCTTGATTACATTTGCTTTGCTTCCCTCTTCCCACGCACTCTGTGAAAAGATTTCAAAATTAGGCACGGTTCCTGCTAATACCCAGATGGGCATATTTAAAGGATTTATACTATCCACAGGGATAAAACACTTGGAACGTGCTTTAAAGAACCAACGTAATGAGGATTTTTTTAACTTCCCCGACCATCCCCTGAGCAGAAGAACTATTTAGGGGCCAGTTCACGTTCATTCATTGTTTGATGAAAGGATATCCTTATTTTCATTCTTGGAGAGCTCAAGCTGAACTAACTAATATCAAACATAAGAAAATAATGACACACTTCTGCACTCACGAATGGACGATAATGGTAATAGAGGCAACATAGATAAGAATGGGCAAGAAAGTAATCATTTTAAAACAGTTTACATCTTCAGTTTAAATTAACCCCCCTCCCCTCCCTAGAGCCCTTGGTATTACATATCTTTTCTAGCTGGTCCACTGACACCATGTTTCCTCCTTCTTAAGTAAGTGATCCTTACTGTTGCAAAGAATGGTCCTCATACAATGACCTTCGAGTGCAGTGCAGTAGTTTGGGCCAACGTGGTGATCCCAGGGGGTGTTTTCGTGACAGCCTGGGCTCAGAGGAACTGGATTGTATGATGCTGGTTATCATTCAGCCTTAAAGAAAGGTGGGATCTAGTGTTGGAGTAGACTTTCTGGCAGCACCACCCTAAAGGTGAGTTGCAGCAATGTTTGCAGCAAGGGCTGAGCCACATTTTTACTGCCCCCCAACCACTCCGCCTTATACTGCAAAGGCAGCGGATGGAGGTATTTATGCTATATATGTTTTACCCACTGTCATACTCGGCATGCAGTACCACCTGTTAAATGTGACCTATTGACCTGAATAGGGCTACTCCGCCACCGCCCCGCAACTGCATGCAATGCATGCTCATATGGCATGATAGTGTAGGTTTTTAGGGGTTAAAACAGGCGGCGAGGAGGCAACATATTGTTTCCTCACTGTCTGTCGAACGCACCCTTTGAAGCGCAATCCAACACGGATCCAATTTAAATGTAAATAAGTGTAAAGTGCTTGGCTTCTTGAAATTTGATACATGTGTAGCGCCTACCCTGGTTTTCCGGAAGCCTAATGGTGACTACCGGGGGTAGGGAGGGCTGCTTACTTCCTCTGGGTGCAGGTTTTTGGGCATGGTGGGTGATAAACAAGATTTATTTTTAACAAACAGTTAAATGTGGGAGCGAGGGGATAGGGCACACGACACCCTTAATAATGATCAGCAGCAGGCAGATTGGCAGACTCCTTAGACAAAAAATAGGTGAAATAAGGTAGACATCAGTACAAGAAAAAGAGCCTTTAAGCTGAACCAGCACATCTGTACTTTGTAGCATAGGCTGTCTCCTCTAGTAACTGAGCTTTACTCACTGCATCATACTGAATTATCTTGGATGAGTTCTCTCTTGAAGCTCTCCCAGCCACTTCACAGATCCACGGTCACCCCTGGTGCTTCTCTAAAACTCCATCCCTCTCAGAATTGTTCCCGGATCTTTGGCAGAAACTTTGGCAGAAATTTTCTCAGCAGAAGCTTAAACACCCAGATAGGCCTAGGGCAGGCCTAGCAGTCAGTGACCACCTGGATAGGCCTCAGGCTTCAGGCCTAGCAGCCAGGAACTGTTTCACACACATCCACCCAGGCCGCAGCCCTGGGTGGGAAGACTAAGATCACCTGACTGCTTCCCAATAAATAGCTTCTCCCAGCGTTCATAGCAGCGAATCTGATTGGCTGAGAAAAGTATGTTTATCTATAACTTGAATGTACTGTAGCTCATCATACTAATGTCAAAGGCAACAGTGCCACCTACTGACAAAAGGGAGAAGCCACAACTGATAGGATTAAAACAGAAGTAATTTGACCACTAAACACTACAAATTAGCTAGGCTGGCTATCACCCAGCACAACTAAATTTACCTGTAGCCCTATTCTAGGACGAAGGTGCTACACATGATATGTTCTATAGGCGTAGAGATGTATTTCCCATTAGGCAGTCTAGGGCAGCAGAGTTTGAGGGGTTGCAACAAGGCTAGAAATGTACAAACATCTATGACTTTTTGCTTTTTTTGGTTACCCTTTTCTGGACACTTTTGGAGGTTTGAAGGCAAATTCATTAAGAATGCGAAGGCGGTACAGAGGATGCGTACCCTTCAGGGGCTATCTTTCTTTTCTGTTGCGTGGTGGTCTGTACCGCTGAAAAGGTGTCCTGCATGTAAAGAAGACCACATACTGACTCTAAACTTGCCTAGTTGGCTATGATTTCTTACTAAAATAATCAGATGACTCTTAGGGGGTAGTGTTTATTAGGCCATCATCCTTGGCTAAGGTGATGTTTATATACAGCCCTGCTCATCAGCCAGTTATCTGTTATCCTATCTGGCTGCAATCTTGGAGTTATAATACAAAGTAGGGTTGCACCAATACCGGTATCAGTGCCGATACTAAGCATTTGCACTTTTAGGCTCGGTTCTTTCAGCTGTCAGTGGGATTCCCCCACTGACAGATGAAATGTAAAACAAAAAAAGTGGGGCTGCTGCGTTCTTAACAACCGGTGATTCATTCAGCTGTCAGTGGGGTTCCCGTGTTGACACCTGAAGTGTAAACTAAGTCCCCGCAACTGGAGCTGTCAAAAAAAAGAAAAAGCAGCCGGGCAATGGGCTCAGCCGCTGAAACAGGATACATTGTTTCTTTTTTTATCTTTCTGTAAGAGAAGTACAGTATGGGATTAATTTTTATTTTGGAATCATACTTACCTAGGTGCAGTGGCTTCCCGTCCATAGGGGGCACACGGGCGAAGCCCCCCCCCCTCTCCAGGCAGTCACAAAAAAAATAAATCTAAAACTGGCCCTTTAAAAAATATATATATACAAAAAAAGGTCCTTAAGTGCACTGTTTTCGGACGCATGGGAAGCGCCACGTCTATGCAATCACGAGATTACAGATGCGGCGCTTCATATGCGGGCTTTTGTCCCGCCTTGCGGCGCTTTCTGAAGCACCGAGTAGCTTCTGCCCAACGCTCGTAGTATCTATTACTACGGCTGGGCGGTTTGATTGACAACTGAGTTAGATGTCACTTCCTGTTTTCTCTCTCCCATTGCGCCCGAGAGAGAAAACCGGAAGTATGAGGAGTGGACTCCTCCATCGCCGCTGCCAGTGGAAGGAGACACTACAGGAGAGGACAACACAGCAAGGTAAGTACCGTTGTGCTCCCGCGAAGAAGGGGGGGGTTTGATGGGACACAGACTGCATTTAATGGGACACACCGCTGCATTTAATGGGACACAGGATGCATTTAATTTGACACAGGCTGCATTTAATGGGACACAGGATGCATTTAATGGGACACACCGCTGCATTTAATGGGACACAGGATGCATTTATTGGAACACCGCTGCATTTAATAGGACACAGGATGCATTTATTGGGACACAGGATGCATTTAATGGGACACACGGCTGCATTTAATGGGACACACCGCTGTAATTAATGGGACACACCACTGCATTTAATGGGACACAAGCTGCATTTAATGGGACACAGGCTGCATTTAATGGGACACACCGCTGCATTTAATGGGACACAGGATGCATTTAATGGGACACAGGCTGCATTTAATGGGACACAGGCTGCTTTTAATGGGACACAGGATGCATTTAATGGGACACACCACTGCATTTAATGGGACACAGGCTGCATTTAATGTGGCACAGGCTGCATTTAATGGGACACAGGCTGCATTTGATGGGGCACAAGCTGTATTTTATGTGACACAAGCTGCATTTTATGTGACACAAGCTGCATTTTATGTGACACAGGCTGCATTTTATGTGACACAGGCTGCATTTTATGTGACATAGGCTGCATTTGATGTGACACAGGCTGCATTTTATGTGACATAGGCTGCATTTTATGTGACATAGGCTGCATTTGATGTGACACAGGCTCCATTCATGGGACACAGGCTGCATTTTATGTGACACAGGCTGCATTTTATGTGACACAAGCTGCATTTTATGTGACACAGGCTGCATTTTATGTGACACAAGCGGCATTTGATGGGACACAGGCTGCATTTTATGTGACACAGGCTGCATTTAATTGAACACAAGCTACATTTTATGTGACACAGGCTGCATTTGATGTGACACAGGCTACATTTGATTGGACACAGGCTGCATTTTATGTGACACAAGCTGCATTTGATGTGACACAGGCTGCATTTGATGGGACACAGGCTGCATTTCATGTGACACAGGCTGCATTTAATGGAACACAAGCTGCATTTTATGTGACACAGGCTGCATTTTATGTGACACAAGCTGCATTTTATGTGATACATCCTGCATTTTATGTGACACAGGCTGCATTTGATGGGACACAAGCTGCATTTGATAGCACACAAGCTGCATTTTATGTGACACAAGCTGCATTTTATGTGACACAGGCTGCATTTTATGTGACATAGGCTGCATTTGATGGGACACAGGCTGCATTTGATGGGACACAGGCTGCATTTGATGGGACACAGGCTGCATCTGATGGGACACAGGCTGCATGTAAGGAGGGCACCTGATGTAAGTACGGACTCCGCTGGGGACACCTGATGGCATCTGCTGGCAGGAGATGTGGCTAGTGACACGCTCAGGGCTCCCACTGATTCTGCATTATGGTGAGTTGAATGATTTAATTTTATATTGCAATGTAATAATAGAAATAATGCGCTTCAATAATCTTGACACCATAATAACCATGGTGCCGGGATGATTGAAGTGCTAACACCAGGTGTTTGGAGTATCTTTATCTGCTGATTGGTAAACTTTCTAGAATACACATATTGCTATTGTTGTGTAGGATCTGGGCCTGCTGTCCCTCCATCCCTCTCTCCTTCTCCCTCCATCCCTCATTCATCTCAGATGCTAACCACACCACCTTAGAGCCACGCCACATTTTCACCAAGTGGGAGGGCTCAAAAAGGAAGGGCGGGGTCTGGTCCCCCCCATCCTAAAACTTGACCAGCCGCCACTGCCTAGGTGTATGCAGTATCGGTCCAATGCTGCATCTATCCCTCGATGGCTCTAACACTGAGAACCTAGCGATCAAACACCACTGATCGCTCAGTTCGCAGAGCTCCCTGAGCAGGGAGCTAGAGACTGTCAGCGCTCTGGCTCTCTGCTCTACGCTAATCAGCTATAATTAACTCCATTTTCTCCTTTGCCATTTAATTATTATGTTCCTGCTGATGTTTTTCCTGTTCACTTCTAATTTATCAACTATTAATTATTAAAACGTTTTTTTTCGTTTGTTAATGTTTGCTTTGTTTGTTAATATTTTTACACCATAAGTAAAAGCGCAAAATGTGAGGAAAATTAATGTTTTTCATTTGTAACTAGCTTTTCAATGTTTTGTACCATTGCTGACAGCTGAAGTGTAAACAAAACAGTTGCGGTAGGTATCGGTAATTGATATCGGCGAGTACTAAAAAAAAGTATTGGTAGTTATACTTGTAAATAAAATGTTATCGGTGCTTCCCTAATATAAACATCTTCTGCCAACACCACAATGTTTATGAGGTGCTTTACAGCACTTCATACATGGCACTGCCCTGTTCTGCTCCACCATGACAGATAAGGATTTCAAACAGGCCTTGGTTCTTGAGTATGCCCATTTCCCTTCACCCCTTCCCCCACCTTCTCATTCTGGGTTATATTAGGTGTAGTAAGCGTGATGTTACACCCTGGGGACACCTGATGTGAGGGGGGCTCTATGGGGACTCCTGGTGTGAGGGGGCTCCGCTAAGGACATCTGATGTAAGGGGGGCTCCACTGGGAACATCTAATGTAAGGGGGGCTCCGCTGGGAACACCTGATGTAAGGGGGGGCTCCACTGGGAACACCTGATGTAAGGGGGGCTCCGCTGGGGACACCTGATGTGAGGGGGGCTCCGCTGGGGACTCCTGATGTGAGATGGGGCTCCGCTGGGGACTTCTGATGTGAGGGGGGCTCCGCTAGGGACTCCTGGTGTGAGGGGGGGCTCCGTGGGGACTCCTGGTGTGAGGGGGGGCTCTGCTGAGGACATCTGATGTAAGGGGGGCTCTGCTGGGAACATCTGATGTAAGGGGGGCTCCGCTGGGAACACCTGATGTCAGGGGGGCTCCGCTGGGATCACCTGATGTAAGAGGGGGCTCCATGGGGACTCCTGGTGTGAGGGGGGCTCCGCTAAGGACATCTGATGTAAGGGGGGCTCCGCTGGGAACATCTGATGTAAGGGGGGCTCCGCTGGGAACACCTGATGTAAGAGGGGGCTCCGCTGGGGACACCTGATGTGAGGGGGGCTCCATGGGGACTCCTGGTGTGAGGGGGGCTCCGCTAAGGACATCTGATGTAAGGGGGGCTCCGCTGGGAACATCTGATGTAAGGGGGGCTCCGCTGGGAATACCTGATGTAAGGTGGGCTCCGCTGGGAACACCTGATGTAAGGGGGGGGAAATGCTGGGGACTCCTGATGTGAGGGGGGGCTCCGCTGGGGACTCCTGAAGTGAGGGGGGCTCCGCTTGGGACTCCTGGTGTGAGGGGGGCTCTGCTGGGGACTCCTTGTGTGAGGGGGGGCTCTGCTGGGGACACCTGATGTGAGGAGGGCTCCGCTGGGGACACGTGATGTAAAGGGGGGGCTCCGCTGGGGACACCTGATGTGAGGGGGGCTCCGCTGGGGACTCCTGATGTGAGTGGGGCTCCGCTGGGTACTCCTGATGTGAGGGGGTCTCCGCTGGGGCCTCCTGATGTGAGGGGGGCTCTGCTAAGGACTCCTGATGTGAAGGGGCTCCGCTGGGGACACCTGATGTGAGGGGGGATCCGCTGGGGACACCTGATGTAAAGGGGGGCTCTGCTGGGGACACCTGATGTGAGGGGGGCTCCGCTGGGGACTCCTCATGTGAGGCGGGACATTCCCGGGATTTGGACTCTTTTACCGAGTTTACTGTTTCCCAGGAAATGTCCCGAGAAATTCGCTCCTGCGTCACCGCCCACCCTGCGCCCCACCTCGCCCCACCTACTCGCCCGCTGCCGGTCTGCTATAAAAAGGTAAGGGGGGCACCGCTGGGAACACCTGATGTTAGGGGGGCACCGCTGGGGACACCTGATGTTGGGGAGGGGGGGCACCGCTGGGGACATCTGATGTAAGGGGGGGCTTCGCTGGGGACACCTGATGTAAGGGGGGCTCCGCTGGGAACATCTGATGTAAGGGGGGCTCCGCTGGGAACACCTGATGCAAGGGGGGGCTCCACTGGGAACACCTGATGCAAGGGGGGGCTCTGCTGGGGACACCTGATGTGAGGGGGGCTCCACTGAGGACTCCTGGTGTGAGGGGGGCTCCGCTAAGGACATCTGATGTAAGGGGGGCTCCGCTGGGAACATCTGATGTAAGGGAGGCTCCGCTGGGAACACCTGATGTAAGGGGGGCTCCGCTGGGAACACCTGATGTAAGGGGGGGCTCCGCTGGGGACACCTGGTGTGAGGAGGGCTGCGCTGGGGACTCCTGGTGTGAGGGGGGGCTCCGCTGGGGACTCCTTGTGTGAGGGGGGCTCTGCTGGGGACACCTGATTTGAGGGGGGCTCCGCTGGGGACTCCTGATGTGAGGGGGCTCCGCTGGGGACTCCTGATGTGGGGGGGCTCCGCTGGGGACTCCTGATGTGAGGCGGGACATTCCCGGGATTTGGACTCTTTTACAGAGTTTACTGTTTCCCAGGAAATGTCCAGAGAAATTCGCTCCTGCGTCACCGCCCACCCTGCGCCCCGCCTCGCCCCACCTACTCGCCCGCTGCCGGTCTGCTATAGAAAGGTAAGGGGGCACCGCTGAGAACACCTGATGTTAGGGGGGGCACCGCTGGGGACACCTGATGTTCTGATGTTGGGGAGGGGGGGCACCGCTGGGGACATCTGATGTAAGGGGGGGCTCCGCTGGGGACACCTGATATAAGGGGGGCTCCGCTGGGAACATCTGATGTAAGGGGGGCTCCGCTGGGAACACCTGATGTAAGAGGGGGCTCCACTGGGAACACCTGATGTAAGGAGGGGCTCCGCTGGGGACACCTGATGTGAGGGGGGCTCCGCTTGGGACTCCTGATGTGAGGTGGGGCTCCGCTGGGGACTCCTGATGTGAGGGGGGCTCCGCTGGGGACTCCTGGTGTGAGGGAGGGCTCTGTAGGGACTCCTGGTGTGAGGGGGGCTCCCCTGAGGACATCTGATGTAAGGGGGGCTCTGCTGGGAACATCTGATGTAAGGGGGGCTCCGCTGGGAACACCTGATGTAAGGGGGGCTCCGCTGGGAACACCTGATGTAAGAGGGGGCTCCGCTGGGGACACCTGATGTGAGGGGGCTCCATGGGGACTCCTGGTGTGAGGGGGGCTCCGTTAAGGACATCTGATGTAAGGGGGGCTCCGCTGGGAACATCTGATGTAAGGGGGCTCCGCTGGTAACACCTGATGTAAGGGGGGCTCCGCTGGGAACACCTGATGTAAGGGGGGGCTCCGCTGGGGACACCTGATGTGAGGGGGGCAACGCAGGGGACTCCAGATGTGAGGGGGGCTCTGCTGGGGACTCCTGATGTAAGGGGGGGCTCCGCTGGGGACTCCTGGTGTGAGAAGGGCTCCGCTGGGGACTCCTGGTGTGAGGGGGGGCTCCGCTGGGGACACCTGATGTGAGGG
The DNA here is from genome assembly GCA_037952925.1 of Lithobates clamitans. NCBI lineage: Eukaryota > Metazoa > Chordata > Amphibia > Anura > Ranidae > Lithobates > Lithobates clamitans. Next base: position 1,139,453 of record JBBGZY010001477.1, read on the forward strand.
GGGCTCCACTGGGGACACCTGATGTAAAGGGGGGCTCCGCTGGGGACACCTGATGTGAGGAGGGCTCCGCTGTGGACTCCTGATGTGAGGGAGGCTCCGCTGGGTACTCCTGATGTGAGGGGGGGCTCCGCTGGGGACTTCTGATGTGAGGGGGTCTCCGCTGGGGACTCCTGATGTGAGGGGGGCTCCGCTGTGGACTCCTGATGTGAGAGAGGCTCCGCTGGGTACTCCTGATGTGAGGGGGGGCTCCGCTGGGGACTTCTGATGTGAGTGGGTCTCCGCTGGGGACTCCTGATGTGAGGGGGGCTCCGCTAAGGACTCCTGATGTGAGGGGGCTCCGCTGGGGACACCTGATGTGAGGGGGGATCCGCTGGGGACACCTAATGTAAAGGGGGGCTCTGCTGGGGACTCCTGATGTGAGGGGGGCTCTGCTGGGGACTCCTGATGTGAGGGGGGCTCCGCTGGGGACTCCTGATGTGAGGGGGCTCCGCTGGGGACTCCTGATGTGAGGGGGGGATCCGCTGGGGACACCTGATGTAAAGGGGGGCTCTGCTGGGGACTTCTGATGTGAGGGGGGCTCTGCTGGGGACTCCTGATGTGAGGGAGGCTCCGCTGGGTACTACTGATGTGAGGGGGGGCTCCGCTGGGGACTTCTGATGTGAGGGGGTTCAGCTGGGGACTCCTGATGTAAGGGGGCTCCGCTGGTAACACCTGATGTAAGGGGGGCTCCGCTGGGAACACCTGATGTAAGGGGGGGCTCCACTGGGGACACCTGATGTAAAGGGGGGCTCCGCTGGGGACACCTGATGTGAGGGGGGCTCCGCTGTGGACTCTTGATGTGAGGGAGGCTTCGCTGGGTACTCCTGATGTGAGGGGGGGCTCCGCTGGGGACTTCTGATGTGAGGGGGTCTCCGCTGGGGACTCCTGATGTGAGGGGGGCTCCGCTGTGGACTCCTGATGTGAGGAGGCCTCCGCTAGGGACTCCTGGTGTGAGGGAGGGCTCTGCTGGGGACTCCTGGTGTGAGGGGGGGCTCTGCTGGGGACACCTAATGTGAGGGGGGGCTCCGCTGGGGACACCTGATGTAAAGGGGGCTCCGCTGGGGACTCCTGATGTGAGGGGGCTCCGCTGGGGAATCCTGATGTGAGGGGGGCTCCGCCGGGGACTCCTGGTGTGAGGGGGGCTCCGCTAAGGACATCTGATGTAAGGGGGGCTCCGTTGGGAACACCTGATGTAAGGGGGGCTCCGCTGGGAACACCTGATGTAAGGGGGGCTCTGCTGGGGACAACTGATGTGAGGGGGAAATGCTGGGGACTCCTGATGTGAGGGGGCTCCGCTGGGGACTCCTGATGTGAGGGGGGTCTCCGCTGGGGACTCCTGGTGTGAGGAGGGTTCCGCTAGGGACTCCTGGTGTGAGGGGGGGCTCTGCTGGGTACTCCTGGTGTGAAAGGGGGCTCTGCTGGGGACACCTAATGTGAGGGGGGCTCCGCTGGGGACATCTGATGTAAAGGGGGGCCTCCGCTGGGGACACCTGATGTGAGGGGGGCTCCGCTGGGGACTCCTGATGTGAAGGGGGCTCCGCTGGGTACTCCTGATGTGAGGGGGTCTCCCCGGGGGGTTCCTGATGTGAGGGGGCTCCGCTGAGGACTTCTGATGTGAGCGGGCTCTGCTGGGGACACCTGATGTGAGGGGGGGATCCGCTGGGGTCTCCTGATGTGAGGGGGGCTCCTCTGGGGACACCTGATGTGAGGGGGGCTCTGCTGGGGACACCTGGTGTGAGGGGGGCTCTGCTGTGGACACCTGGTGTGAGGGGGGCTCCGCTGAGGACTTCTGATGTGAGGGGAGCTCCGCTGGGGACTCCTGATGTGAGAAGGGCTACGCTGGGGACTCCTGGTGTGAGGGGGGCTCCGCTGGGGACTCCTGGTGTGAGGGGGGCTCTGTTGGAGACTCCTGATGTGAGGGGGGCTCCGCTGAGGACTCCTGATGTGAGGCGGGGCTCCGCTGGGGAATCCTGATGTGAGGGGGGCTCCGCCGGGGACTCCTGGTGTGAGGGGGGCTCCGCTAAGGACATCTGATGTAAGGGGGGCTCCGCTGGGAACAGCTGATGTAAGGGGGGCTCCGCTGGGAACACCTGATGTAAGGGGGGCTCCGCTGGGAACACCTGATGTAAAGGGGGCTCTGCTGGGGACACCTGATGTGAGGGGGAAACGCTGGGGACTCCTGATGTGAGGGGGGCTCCGCTGGGGACTCCTGATGTGAGGGGGGTCTCCGCTGGGGACTCCTGGTGTGAGGAGGGCTCCACTAGGGACTCCTGGGGTGAGGGGCGGGGCTCTGCTGGGGACTCCTGGTGTGAGGGGGGCTCTGCTGGGGACACCTAATGTGAGGGGGGGCTCCGCTGGGGACAGCTGATGTAAAGGGGGCCTCCGCTGGGGACACCTGATGTGAGGGGGGCTCCGCTGGGGACTCCTGATGTGAGGGGGGCTCCGCTGGGTACTCCTGATGTGAGGGGGGGCTCCGCTGGGGACTCCTGATGTGAGGGGGTCTCCGCAGGGGATTCCTGATGTGAGGGGGCTCCGCTGAGGACTCCTGATGTGAGGGGGCTCCACTGGGGACACCTGATGTGAGGGGGGATCCGCTGGGGTCTCCTGATGTGAGGGGGGCTCCTCTGGGGACACCTGATTTGAGGGGGGCTCTGCTGGGGACACCTGGTGTGAGGGGGGCTCTGCTGAGGACTTCTGATGTGAGGGGAGCTCCGCTGGGGACTCCTGATGTGAGAAGGGCTACGCTGGGGACTCCTGGTGTGAGGGGGGGCTCCGCTGGGGACTCCTGGTGTGAGGGGGGCTCTGCAGGGGACTCCTGATGTGAGTGGGGCTCCGCTGAGGACTCCTGATGTGAGGGGGGGCTCCGCTGGGGACACCTGATGTAAAGGGGGGCTCCGCTGGGGACACCTGATGTAAAGGGGGCTCCGCTGGGGACTCCTGATGTGAGGGGGCTCCGCTGGGGAATCCTGATGTGAGGTGGGGCTCTGCTGGGGACTCCTGGTGTGAGGGGGGCTCCGCTGGGGACACCTGATGTGAGGGGGGCTCCGCTGGGGACACCTGATGTGAGGAGGGCTTCGCTGGGAACACCTGATGTAAAGGGGGGCTCCACTGGGGACACCTGATGTGAGGGGGGCTCCGCTGGGGACTCCTGATGTGAGGGGGGCTCCGCTGGGTACTCCTGATGTGAAGGGGCTCCGCTGGGGACTCCTGATGTGAGGGGGGCTCCGCTGGGGACTCCTGATGTGAGGGTGCTCCGCTGAGGACTCCTGATGTGAGGGGGGCTCCGCTGGGGACACGTGATGTGAGGGGGGGCTCTGCTGGGGACACCTGGTGTGAGGGGGGCTCCGCTGTGGACTCCTGGTGTGAGGAGGGCTCCGCTGAGGACTCCTGATGTGAGGGGAGCTCCGCTGGGGACTCCTGATGTGAGGAGGGCTACGCTGGGGACTCCTGGTGTGAGGGGGGGCTCCGCTGGGGACTCCTGATGTGAGGGGGGCTCCGCTGAGGACTCCTGATGTGAGGGGGGCTCCGCTGGGGACACCTGATGTAAAGTGGGCTCCGCTGGGGACACCTGATGTAAAGGGGGCTCCGCTGGGGAATCCAGATGTGAGGGAGGGCTCCGCTGGGGACTCCTGATGTGAGGGGGGCTCGGCTGAGGACTCCTGATGTGAGAGGGGCTCTGCTGGGGACTCCTGATGTGAGGGGGGCTCCGCTGGGGACAACTGATGTGAGGGGGCACCGCTGGGGACACTTGATGTAAAGGGGGCTCCAGATGTGAGGGGGTCTCCGCTGGGGACTCCTGATGTGAGGGAGGGCTCCTCTGGGGACTCCTGATGTGAGGGGGCTCCGCTGGTGACTCCTGATATGAGGGGGGCTCTGCTGAGGACTCCTGATGTGAGGGGGGCTCCACTGGGGATTCCTGATGTGAGGGGATGCTCCTCTGTGGACTCCTGGTGTGAGGGGGGCTCCGTTGGGGACTCCTAGTGTGAGGGGGGCTCTGCTGGGGACTTCTGCTGTGAGGGGGGCTCCGCTGGGGACTCCTGGTGTGAGGGGGGCTCTGCTGGGGACCCCTGATGTGAGGGGGGCTCCGCTGAGGACTCCTGATGTGAGGGGGGGCTCCGCTGGGGACACCTGATGTAAAGGGGGGCTCCGCTGGGGACACCTGATGTAAAGGGGGCTCCGCTGATGACTCCTGATGTGAGGGGGCTCCGCTGGGGAATCCTGATGTGAGGGGGGCTTCGCTGGGGATTCCTGGTGTGAGGGGGGCTCCGCTGGGGACACCTGATGTGAGGGGGGCTCCGCTGGGGACACCTGATGTGAGGGGGGCTCCGCTGGGGACACCTGATGTGAGGGGGGCTCCGCTGGGAACACCTGATGTAAAGGGGGGCTCCGCTGGGGACACCTGATGTGAGGGGGGCTCCGCTGGGGACTCCTGATGTGAGGGAGGCTCCGCTGGGTACTCCTGATGTGAGGGGGCTCCGCTGGGGACTCCTGATGTGAGGGGGGGGCTCCGCTGGGGACTCCTGATGTGAGGGTGCTCCGCTGAGGACTCCTGATGTGAGGGGGGCTCCGCTGGGGACACGTGATGTGAGGAGGGCTCTGCTGGGGACACCTGGTGTGAGGGGGGCTCCGCTGTGGACTCCTGGTGTGAGGGGGGCTCCGCTGGGGACTCCTGATGTGAAGGGAGCACCGCTGGGGACTCCTGATGTGAGGGGGCTATGCTGGGGACTCCTGGTGTGAGGGGGGCTCCGCTGGGGACTCCTGATGTGAGGGGGGGCTCCGCTGAGGACTCCTGATGTGAGGGGGGGCTCCGCTGGGGACACCTGGTGTAAAGGGGGCTCCGCTGGAGACACCTGATGTAAAGGGGGCTCCGCTGGGGACTCCTGATGTGAGGGGGGCTCTGCTGGGGAATCCTGATGTGAGGGAGGGCTCCGCTGGGGACTCCTGATGTGAGGGGGGCTCAGCTGAGGACTCCTGATGTGAGGGGGGCTCCGCTGGGGACAACTGATGTGAGGGGGGCTCCGCTGGGGACACTTGATGTAAAGGGGGGCTCCTGATGTGAGGGGGTCTCCGCTGCGGACTCCTGATGTGAGGGAGGGCTCCTCTGGGGACTCCTGATGTGAGGGGGGCCCCGCTGGTGACTCCTGATATGAGGGGGCTCTGCTGAGGACTCCTGATGTGAGGGGGGCTCTGCTGGGGACTCCTGATGTGAGGGGGCTACGCTGGGGACTCCTGATGTGAGGGGGACTCCACTGGGGATTCCTGATGTGAGGAACATCTGATGTAAGGGGGGCTCCGCTGGGGGCACCTGATGCAAGGACGGACTCTGCTGGGGGGGCACCTGATGCAAGGACGGCTGGTGGCAGGCGATGTGGCAGGTGACATGCTCAGGGATCCCACTGATTCAGCATTATGGTGAGTTAAATGATTTCATTTTATATTATAATGTAATAATAGAAATAATGCACTTCAATCATCCTGACACCATAACAACCATGGTGCCGGGATGATTGAAGTGCTAACACCAGGTGTTTGGAGTAACTTTATCTGGTGATTGTTAAACTTTCTAGAATACACATATTTCCATTGTTGTGTAGGATCTGGGGCTGCTGTCCCTCCATCCCCCTCCCCCCCTTTCCCTCTCCATCCCTCATTCATCTCAGACTCTAACCACACCCCCTTTGAGCCACGCCCATTTAAGACACGCCCACTATTTCATGTAAACTAGGCCCAATTTTCGCCACGGAACGCTTTGCGAGCCACATTTTTATTTTTCTCCATGTGCCACGCCCACAAATGCATGCCTCACCCCCTAATTATAACAAGACTCCACCTACAGCCAAAAAAGTGTCTCTAACATTTTTTTTACAATGTTGGCAACTATGGAAGTCATATGAGGTCTGCTACCTGAATGTATCAGAGGTTTCTATGTACGTACAACCCAATCCCCCTCCTTGTCCCCATATGTGCCCCTTAAACACTTATTGTCTTGTCTCCCTCTTGTTTTGTTACAGTCTGGGTTTTTTTCTTACTTTTTCAATGTATGTTATTTTGGAAAAATATAAAATAAAGAATATACAAAAAAAACAAAAAAACAGGCCTAACACAAGTTATTTACATGTTATGTTCATGCATACTAAGTAATGTGTAGCACTTTCTGGAATATTTTATCCCTCACAGAAATCACAGTATACTCCCTGACAATGCCTTTATATGGTCTTCTTTCCAGAGGGATGGTGCCATCTTTGTTAAGGCATCTACATTCTAGACTGAGATGCTGGCTCAGAGATGACATAACCATAAAAATCCTGGTGCCTGTGCAGTAATAAGTTCACAAATATCTGACACAGATCACCCTGTGTTTGCAGCCTCTAACCATGTGGCTTGATACAAAGTTATAATGTTCAGTCTTGTCACTGGGGGGGGGGGGGGGACTGAGGAAATTCTTCCTCCTGTCTGCAGCAGACTGATAACATCATCTCAACCCTGGCAAAGCCTCTAGAATGGAGCTCAAATATGGCTTTTTTAATGACTAGCGATTGCTTGAAACCTATAATATTTTATATTATGACATGTCAGGATTTTTTTTTTCTGCAGACTTGTAAAGTTACTGAAAGGTCCACGTTATAAATTGACTGTGTTACCAGTTTTCTCCTCAATGGAAATAGCTTGCACTCTGTAAAATCATTGCCCTTCACACTTTGCAGTTCTAAATGCTAAACATTTATTGTAGTCAGTTGTTTCTTGTGTACATGCTTCTTATTGAAGTGTCAGTTGTCCTAATATACTGTATTTCTTAAATTATTAATAAATTTGTTTTTGATTCTATCCTGGCAACTTTATTGTTCATCATTGCTTTCTAATTACGCCTGTGCTAAAATAGTCTTTACTGGTGGAACTGAAGCACAGTGTTTAACACATTGATAATGCCCACGCCTACAGCCACATGGCATGTTGGTGGCAAGCAAGATTGAACTTGCAAGCTTGAATGATATTGCTTTAACAGAATCCCTGCTGGGAGACAAGCATGACATTCCAGAATGGAAATTGGCCTTGTGATGAGTTTGTTGTAAAGCAGTTGGGTGCTAGGATGGATGCTATTTGTCTAGTTGACCTTCTTCAAGGTCAGGAACAGCAGTAGTCATGAAGGTGAGATAAAGTGTGTATCGGAGAACAAGCGGGGAGGCTGACCAGTAAGCATTAAAGTGTATCTCTAGACAAACTTTTTTGTTTTAATTTTGGATACAGTATAGCAGGTTAGACACCTTCCCGGTTTTTATTGCTGTGTTCCTGTTGGGGGGTTCACCCCTCTGTTTATACTGGTGGCCATTGTCATCAAGAAAAAAAGTGAGGGAGAATTCAAAATGTTTGAGTTGTTCCCAGAACAAGAGGTGAAGGCAAATCTTCTAATAGGGACACATGTTTCAGGAACATCTGTTTTATGCCCCGTACACACGAACGGGAATGGCGCCAGCAAAACTCAGATGTGAGCTTTTGGTCTGAAATTCCAACCGTGTGTATGCTCCATCGTACTTTTGCTTGCGGCATTTCCACCAGCAAAAGATTGAGAGCATGTTCTCTATTTTTCGGACAGAAAAAGTCTGTAGCAATTCCAACACGCAAAGTTCCTATGCATGCTCGGAAATAATTTGACGCATGCTCGGAATCACTGAACTTCATTTTCTCGGCTCGTCGTAGTGTTGTACGCCACCGCGTTCTTGACGATTGGAAGTTCAGAGAACTTCTGTGTGACCGTGTGGATACAAGGCAAGCTTGAGCGGAATTCTGTCGGAAAAACCATATAAAGTTTTTCTGACGGAAATTCCGATCGTGTGTATGGGGCATAGAGGTAGCTATAGATGGATTGAAATTCTGGCGGTTCAGCAGGGATCGGCTGAATTTCGATCCATCTATGGCTGCTTACGCTCGAGAAGAGTTGACCTAGTGATCAACACCTCTCAAATGGGCTTGCCGGAAAATTTGTGTTTAATCAGCACATGCAGCCAATTGGCTGCAGCACTGATCAGCATATTCTGATAGTGGTCATAATACTGTCATACAATAGCACTGTGGAGAAGATTCCTCCATCCCCCTTGAATGTGTGGTTGGGAAAATCTGTTCATTAAGAAATTTGGAATATTTCCCCTAACTTTCAGTCATGTTCATTGGGGAAAATGTCCCCAATGGTACATAGACAGCAAAATTGTAATTTGCCAAGGATTTCAACTAACTAAGAAAAAAGAAAAAGTTTTGTCTATCCATACATGTGTACAAGCTCTTCATCTTATACAAAATCAATGAGCTCTACTAAAGCTTATCATCTACCGGAGCATGGTCTTTGATGCTTAGCAAAAAGTCATATTTCCTAAAACTAAATGGCATTACAGGTTAACACATGCTCTATTATACAAAATGTAAAAAAAATAAAAACTTTAAAAATAGAAAAAAAAAACTATTATTCCGCTGCTTAAACCACCACACCCCTAAAATAATTCACAAATGCATCCTTGTAAATGTCAGAATTCACTGAACAAATTTAAGCTTTTGTATAAACATGTAGACGTTTCTTTGGGCTTTATAAACACTACAAAACACATCTCATAATCGTTATCAATGTATTAAGAAAAGGTTACATGTCATAAAAACTATAAACAAATAATGAACACATTAAAAAATTAGAAAAAAAAAAGGATAGCTTTCTGTGAAAACTTTGTTGTAGAAGGCCCATCTACCAAACAATTCAGACAAGTAGAGATTTGAAGCTCAGCCCGTGTGTTCGTGTGGTCACGCTTCCTCCTCAGAGTCCCACAAGTTGCTAGGTGCTTCCTAACCCTAGCTATGAGGTAGCTCTACATAGCCAGCTCTTAGAACTTTTCTGAGACAGGCAATGGCAATTGCCACTGCTTGTCTCTAGAAAGGGCTGGGAGCAAAGACAAATACTGTCTCGTTTCTAGCGGTGTTGTCGGACAGCAGCGGGGGGAAGCAGTGCCCAGTCTGATATCACAACTAGGTTAGGAGTCACTTAGTAACATAGGACAAAATACTACATGTACTTTGTCCCACAGAGAACAGAGCAGTGAAAATAATCTTAATTATAGTCCATTCATAAATAGCTTACTCCTTTAGGACAGCTTTACACATATATGCAACAGCACAGTTGGTGGGCCTTAACGTGGTTGTAAAGCTTTTAGGTTTTTCGCCATAATGCATTCTATGCATTAAGATGAAAAACCTTCTGTGCTGCAGCGTGACCACCCCTTTTTCTTACCTAAGCCCAATCCGATTCAGTGATGTGCACGAGCACAGCAGCTCCAGCCGCTGTCTCTCTCCTCATTGGACAGATTGATAGCAGCAGGAGTCATTGGCTCCCGTTGCTCTCAATCAAATCCTGTAACATGGGAGCGGGGGGGCGGGGACGAGTCCCGATGTCTGTGTCTGTGTCAATGGATGCAGCAGCAGGGCTCGGGAGCGAGCACGCACAGGTGCCCCCATGGAAAGCAGCTTCCTGGGGGGCACCCAATGAAGAGAAGAAGCCTGGCAGGGAACCCCAGAATAAGAGGATCAGGGATGCTCTGTGCAAAAGCATTGCACAGTGCAGGTAAGTATAGGCTTGTTTGTCATTTTAATACAAAAAAATAAAGCTTTACAACCACTTGCTCAGCTTGCTGCATGTATGCATCACTGTGCTGTTATGGAGCGAGCTCTATCTACTTTAGACTAGGATATCCAATTGTGCAGCCAATTGCAGTAGATGAGTGAACAGGAGCCCCTCTTATGGTCCTCACAGCCCACCTAAAGGGTTTGCTCCCGTCGATGGCAAGAGGTTAAACCAGTTGCTGAGAAGGACTGCACTTTACCCATTTGAGTCCCGCAGCCATTTTTTAGGCTTGAAGATTACTTAAAACTGCCAAGGATAATATATTTTCTGAAAGCAGACACCATAGAGAATACCATACTGGTAGTTCCAATTTTTCATGTCACAAAATATTAGTGCAACAGTTTATGAAATGCAAAATTTCAGTAACATATATACTAAAGTTAGTTTTAGGGCACACAATTTTATGCACAGAGCAAATACTATAAATGCCAAACATGTCAAACTTTAAAACTGTGTGTGTCTGTGAAATGGCAACAAACTTCGGTACCCTATATTTTCCATAGGCGATGCTTTGAAACAGGTCATCAGTTTATTCCGGCATGCACGGTGATATATAACATGTATAGAGTAATCACAGTTTTAATATGTAGGCACCCCAATGCGTACATTTTTGGATGCCTCCCCTGTGCTCCACTGCAGCTCCACACATCATGTTCCATCAGCTGCTTCCCTGGGGGCAGTGATCCTGGGGAATGAGAGCACCGGACAGGAAGTGATGTAATACCCATCGCCTCCTGGTCCATTCACAGGAGGGAGAATCAACTAGTGGAAGTTCATTGAACTCCCTCTGCCTCACTCAGCCACACCTGGCATGACCACACTGGGCCCTCAGGTGGGACAGCGGAGCCTGGTATACATAATAGGGGCACACTCCTGGCCAGTATAGTAGCCAGGAGTGTGTTTAAAAAGTACCTGATCCCAGCATCATTCTAAAAGGGCACTGGGACTAAAGTGGTAATAAACGACTTGGTTAAAAAAACGACATACTGTACTTCATATTCAGTCTAGTATCTATTACTATTCTCTTGCCAAGCCCTGATGAAGGGGGTGCTTTATGATCCCTGGAACACGTTGGCTTTGTGATAAAATATTTTATTTTACTTTAAAGTAAATCTATACTTGGATGATTCATATTTGGTGTAGTATTTCAATCTCTGATTTCTACTAAAACCAAATAAACACTGGAAATCCTTGGCATGAAAAAGCTGCCAGCTGCAAGAAACCGATCATTCTGGTGAAATACCTCAATACCCAATATAACAAAAGAATAGCCATGAGATTCCAGGGGTTCCGAATTTCTTTCCAAACTGGGAACAAAGTATGGTCATTTGATAAAACAAAAAAGTATTTAGGTCTTTTTTTCAAAACTTGTCACTGTAGTTTAAGAGAGGGACAGCAGACTAACTGGTTAAGTTACTCACATGTGCCTACCCAGTTCTTGGTGGAGTTGGTCTTAAACTAATCTACCACATTTGCAATAGAAAGTAGTTCTACTTTAACACTATTCCAGAATTTAGATTATTCCGACACTTTTTCTGTCAGACTTGTCAGACATCAATGACAACACATACGGGATTTCCTAGCAATAAATACAAATAATCTCCTGTGTGTATACCCTCTATACAAAGGTCTCATTTTGGATGACAAATATGATCTTTATGATGTTGTTGAACAAAGAAAATAAACAGAGTTACGAGCGGCGTGCCAGATCTGGAGAAAGACGCATCTGCGGGGCATATTTGTATCGAAAGAACAAAAGCTACACACACGACAATGCTCTATTATGCACAGAGCGCTGCCAATGCCTGAGGCTCTGGCACCTACTCAGAGTGATAGAGTAGCTAAATTATAAAACAGGCTTCGTGCAACATTATAAAAGCTCCACTTCAACATGTGTCTTTTAACAGACATGTGCAACATTTTTCCAAGTGGATTTTCTAATTTGCAAATTGTACAATTTAGCTGAAAGTTTATATTTTACTGAAGCCTTACGTGCATTTGTGTGTAGTGTGTATTATAACACACTTACTGTCCTAGAGTGGCTACACTCACTCCACCGTATCCATGGAGGAAGTCATGGTTGTCACCTAGGTTGGACTTTAGACCTATCTTCCTCATTTCATCTCCTTTACATTGGAGTTGGGGGAATAGTATTTAATAGTGTACAGAAAGAAGATGACATTGTCTGATACCAGTGCAGCTCCCAGGAAGAAACAAGGGGACTGCATTTTTGACAAGATCAACAGGTATTTTCTGTTCTTCCTGAAAATATTCTTAGCATGAAAAATGAAAATGAATGCAGCCATCACATCTAAGGACTTGCAAGCTGCAGTATATTACATATTTGTTCTAAGGTTTAACCACTTTCTGCCCGCCCTATTACAGAATGATGGCGGCAAAGTGGTTTGATATTCCTGATCGGACGTCATATGACGTGATCAGGAATATCGAGTCGCTGCGCACCCCCGGGGGCGATCGTTGTTGCGGGGTGTCAGTCTGACGGAGACTCTTTACCACGTGATCAGCCGTGTCCAATCACGGCTGATCACGATGTAAATAGAAAGAGCCGGTGATCGGCTTTTCCTCACTCGCGTCTGACAGATGCGAGTAGAGGAGAGCCGATCGGCTGCTCTCCTGACAGGGGGGGTCTGTGCTGATTGTTTATCAGCACAGCCCCCCCTCGGATCCTACCCAGGACCACCAGGGAAGCCTCCCAGGACCACCAGGGAAGCGATCCACACTGGACCACCAGGTATGCCCCTAGACCACCAGGGAAATGCCACTGTGTGCCCAGGCAGCTGCCAATCTGTGCCCAGGCAGCTGCCAGTCAGTGCCCACTTCAATGCCTACCACTGCCAGTGCCACCAGGGATGCCCATCAGTGCCTCATATCAGTGCCGCGTATCAGTGCCTCATATCCGTGCCGCGTATCAGTGCCACATAACAGTGCCCATCAGTGCCACATATCAGTGCCCAGCAGTGCCGCCTATCAGTGCCACCCTATCAGTGCCCAGCAGTGCCCAGCAGTGCCGCCTTTCATTGCCCATCAGTGTCGCCTATCAGTGCCCATCAGTGCCACCCAGTGCCACCCATCAGTGCCCATCAGTGCCGCCTATCAATGCCCATCAGTGCTGCATATGAGCGCCACCCATCAGTGCCGCCTACCAGTGCCCATCAGTGCCGCATATCAGTGCCCATCATCAGTGCCCGTCAGTGCCCGCTCATTGGTGCCACCTCATCAGTGAAAGAGAAAACTTACTTATTTACAATTTTTTTTAACAGAAACTAAAGCAAAACTTTTATTTTTTTCAAAATTTTCAGTCTTTTTTTATTTGTTTTGCAACAAATAAAAACTGCAGAGGTGATCAAATACCACCAAAAGAAAGCTCTATTTGTGGGAACAAAATGATAAAAATTTAGTTTGGGTACAGTGTAGCATGACCGCGCAATTGTCATTCAAACTGCGACAGCACTGAAAGCTGAAAATTGGTCTGGGCAGGAAGGTGTCTAAGTGCCCTGTATTGAAGTGGTTAAATATCCTTTGTTCCACCTACTCTATGCTGCTAGCTCAGTTCATAATTTAGAAAATGCCAACCCCTCATCCAACCTCTTTTAAAGCCACAGACATTATTTAAAAGTACAACCCCAATTCCAAAAGAGTTATGATGATGTGCAAAATCTACATCAAAACAGAATGCAATGATCTGCAAATCTCATAAATTCATTTTTTATTCACAATGGAAAATAGAAACACGTCAAATGTTTCAACTGAGAAAATGTACCAGCAAAATACTGGATGAAAAATGCTGATAATAGCATTTTTGTGCAGGCTTATAGTAGCATTTTATAACCTTTAGAAGGTTTTAGGAGCGTTAGCCTTTTGTTTGCATTTTCAGGCTCCAAGCATACTAGCGTTTTTTTAAACTCCTAGAAACTATTATGAGCATTTTTTTCTGCTCCTAGAAGTTATTAGTGTTATCCTATGTGTTCATGTACACTATTTTATGCTAGAAGCATTTTTGAGTGTGAAAATATATATACTAAATATAAACGTTTGTGCTACTGGTGTATCAAACAACAAAAAACAATAAAAAATTATGAAAAATTGCAGCTGCTATACACAGTGCTAATCACTTGAAAAAACATATAAGGATAAATATAGCGCTCGCAAACACAATAAGTGAAAATTTGTTGACCAAAAGAAAGTCCAAAATACAATAAGTGGAAATAAAGTACAAATAAATTGACTAAAGGTGCTCCAATCCACAGTGAATTAAATATAAAGTGCTTCAGAGAAATTCAGGTGTGCATCACCCCCTCATGTATCCCCACTCACCAGATCACGACGACCCCCAGCTTTTCAGTCTGGTGGGTCATTTAAAGCTTGGTAAAGAATCCTGGGATGGCGGATAAGATGATATGCCTTCAGGTCCTGAAATCCTTTAACCACTTGACCACTGGGCACTTAAACCCCCTTCCTAACCAGACCAATTTTCAGATTTCGGTGCTCTAACATTTTGAATGACAATTACTCAGCCATGCAACACTGTACCCATATAAAATTTTTGTCCTTTTTTTCACACAAATAGAGCTTTCTTTTGGTGATATTTAATCACCGTTGGGTTTTTTATTTTTTGCGCTATAAAAGAAAAAAGACTGAAAATTTGGTAAAAAAATGAATTTTTATTTCTTTCTGTTATAAAATTTAGCAAATTAGTAATTTTTCTTCGTAAATTTTGGCCAAAATTTATACTGCTACATATCTTTGGTAAAAATAAGTACAACTTGGTGTATATATTTTGGTCTTTGCGAATGTTAGAGAGTCCAAAAGCTATGGTGCCAATATCTGAAAATTGATCACACCTGAAGTACTGACGGCCTATCTAATTTCTTGAGACCCTAACATGCCAGAAAAGTACAAATACCCCTCAAATGACCCCTTTTTGGAAAGACCAAGGTATTTGAAAAGATGCATGGTGAGTTTTTTTGAAATTGTCATTTTTTCCCACAATTCTTTGCAAAAATCAAGATTTTTTTTAACTTTTTTTTTTCACAAAATTGTCATATTAGAAGGTTATTTCTCACACACAGCATATGCATACCACAAATTACACCGCAGAACACATTCTGCTATTACTCCCGAGTATGGCAATACCACATGTGTGAGACTTTTACACAGCGTGGCCACATACAGAGGCCCAACATGCAGGGAGCACCTCCAGGCGTTCTGGAGCACCCAGGCCAATTCTTATATTTCTCTCCTACATGTAAAAATAATCATTTATTTGCTAGAAAATTACATAGAACCCCAAAACATATATATATATATATTTTTTTTTAGCAAAGACCCTAGAGAATACAATGGCGGTTGTTGCAACTTTTTATCTCGCACGGCATTTGCGCAGCAATTTTTCGAACGCGTTGTTTTTGGAAAAAAAACAGTTTTGTGCTTTAAAAAAAAAACAAAATAGTAAAGTTAGCCCAATGTTTTTGCATAATGTGAAAGATAAAGTTACGCTGAGTAAATAGATACATAACATGTCACCCTTCAAAATTGCACACGCTCGTGGAATAGTGCCAAACTTCGCTACTTAAAAATCTCCATAGTTGACGCTTTAAAATTTTTTACTGGTTACATGTTTTGAGTTACAGAGGAGGTCCAGGGCCAAAATTATTGCTCTTGCTCTACTGATCGCAGCGATACCTCACATGTGTGGTTTGAACACAGTTTTCATATGTGGGCGGGACTTACGTATGCGTTCGCTTCTGCATGCGAGCACACGGACAGGGGCGCTTTAAATTTTTTTTTTTTTTTTTTTTAATTGTTCATTTTACTTTATTTATTTTAGTTTAACACTTTTTTCCCAAAAGAAACTATTTTTTTGATCACTTTTATTCCTATTACAAGGAATGTAAACATCCCTTGTAATAGGAATATTGCATGACAGGTCCTCTTTACAGTGAGATATGGGGTCAATAAGACCCCACATCTCACCTCTAGGCTGGGAAGCCTGAAATAATAAAAAAAAAAAAAAAAGATCCTGGCTTCGATCGTAGCGGAGTCGGTAGAAGCACCGGAGGGTGGCGGGAAGGGGGGGGCATCCCCTCTCTCCTCCCATAAGAACAATCAAGCAGTGAAACAGCCGTTATGATTATTCTTATGGTGTAGGGAATCGCCGGCTGAAAAAGCTGATATCTGAATGATGCCTGTAGCTGCAGGCATCATTCAGATATCCCCACACAAAGTCAAGGACGTCATATGACGGCGGGCGGGAACTGGTTAAAAATTGCGGGGTATTGCGGGGTATTGCAGAGTTCTGCGGAGTATTGCGGGGTATTGTGGGGTAGTGCAGAGTAGTGCGGGGTATTGCGGGGTATTGCAGGGCATTGCGGGGTATTGCAGAGTAGTGCAGGGTATTGCAGAGTAGTGCAGGGTATTGCAGAGTAGTGCAGGGTATTGCAGAGTAGTGCAGGGTATTGCGGGGTATTGCAGAGTAGTGCAGGATATTGTGGGGTATTGCAGAGCAGTGCAGGGTATTGGGGGGTATTGCAGAGTAGTGCAGGGTATTGCGGGGTATTGCAGACTATTGCGGGGTATTGCAGAGTAGTGCAGACTATTGCGGGGTATTGCATAGTGCAGACTATTGCGGGGTATTGCAGAGTAGTGCAGGGTATTGCAGGGTATTGCGGGGTATTGCAGGGTATTGCGGGGTATTGCAGGGTATTGCGGGGTATTGCAGAGTATTGCGGGGTATTGCAGAGTAGTGCGGGGTATTGCAGAGTAGTGCAGGGTATTGCAGAGTAGTGCAGGGTATTGCAGGGTATTGCAGAGTAGTGCAGGGTATTGTGAGGTATTGCAGAGTAGTGCGGGGTATTGCAGAGTATTGCAGGGTATTGCGGGATATTGCAGACTATTGCGGGGTATTGCAGAGTAGTGCAGGGTATTGCAGAGTATTGCGGGGTATTGCAGGGTGTATTGCAGGGTGTATTGCAGGGTGTATTGCAGAGTGTATTGCAGGGTGTATTGCAGGGTGTATTGCAGAGTGTATTGCAGGGTGTATTGCAGGGTGTATTGCAGGGATGGCTGAGCATGGTGGGATGGATGTGACTGTATTTGTCACTGAGCACCGCTGTGAGCACTGCACATCCAGCCCACAGCGGTGCTGCCATCCGATCCCTCCCCCTCTCCTCTCACACTGTACCGATCGGTACACAGAGGGGAGGGAGGAACCGGCGTCATGACATGACGCCGGTTTGTTTACAGCAGGATTCTGGGAGGACGTCCCACGGACGTCTACCCAGGATAACCCGACCGCGCTGTAGCCTTCTTTAGGCTATGGCCCGGTCGGCAAGTGGTTAAAGAGTTTCTCAGCCAGAACACAGCAGGTACCCAGAAGTAAAAATAGAAGGAAACTGATAGTGAAGTACCATTAAAATGGTTTTATTAAAGAAGGGAGTGGGTACTTACAACAAGTAAGATAAAAACAAGCCTCAAAATGGAGCTGTAGGTGTAAAAACGCCGTTCCTGGCATGCGTTCCACAGGACCGGAAATGAACCGGAAGTGACGTCAGTGATACCGGAATTAGCGTCAATGTTTCACCCTCCCACAGGGCGTCATCAAGGACATTTTTGAAGCTTCAGCATTAAGGAGCAGAAAAAAAATGTTTCTGTAGAGTTTTTGGGAGCTTTTCCCGGCAGGAGCGTTAAACGTTCCTAAACGCTTCTAAAGCTTCATGCACACTTTTTTTAAAAGCTCAACAGATTCTAGAAAAAAATGCTGGATGAGAAATGTTGATAATAGCACTTTTGTGCTGGCTTGTAGTAGCGTGCCAATTTTATTGAATGGGGGAAGTTCCTTTATAGTGAAACTGCTCCTGCCTAGGTTGCCTTGTGGGTGATCTGGCTCAGAATCATGATACTTTGGGTGGAGATTATACAAAAGAATGTCCTTACTGAGGCATGCCTGGGTCTTGCCACTAGTGCAGGTCAGGATGGGATAAATATATAACCTTAGGCTAGTCATACACACATTGTTTTTTTTTGTTCAGTCCACCACGGGCTGTACGAGAAAAGATCACTCAATTCTCCACCGGGACATTTTGAATACTGAGAGGATGCAGTTTCTGTTTGGCCAACAATTTTCCACCTGCCTCTTATGCTGTGTACACACGGCCGGACTTGCCAATGAGCTAAACTCCGTCGGCATTTCTGACAGAAAGATTTAGAACATGTCCGATGGGGCATACACACGGTCGGAATGTCCGACCGAAGGCTCCCATCTGACTTTTTCTGTCGGGAAGAAAGGCCGTATGTACGCGGCATTATAGTTTTTCAGTTGACCTTTTTTGAGTTGAGTGGTGCCACATACAGAGCAAGAGAAGACCACTCGATTCGATTGGCTTTATTTGATAGGATGCAGTTACTGTTCGGTCAACAATCTTCCACCCAGCTTCTTTGATTTTTTAGTTGACCTTTTTTCGGCTTGAATATCAGTTGATTTACTAGGAAACAGACAAAATTCAAACCATTTATGACCAACTTAAGTTAGAACATCTTTTTTGACCACAGCCTTGGCAAGTGTGAAAACCACGTACAGTAGCATTTGTTAATCAAGTACATTTTTATTTCAAATGTTACTAGAATCTTTTCCCCATTTGCCCAAAATCAGAATGTTTATTTCTAAGTTACAACCAGGAACTGGAGTGGGGGAGGGTTGGATTAATTACATCAGCTGTTCTACGATTGCTACTGACCAGATTATGGGGGTTTTTGTGGGATTCTGGAACTCGCTGGTTTCCCACATTAAGTACCAGGTTACTGTTAGTATTTGGCACAGGTGGCTGCACTGTAGAAACATGCAACTTAAGCCCATATCGGCCTTCAGTCAGGAGGAAGCTGAAGGAACGAGAGAACAGAAAAATTGTAGAGTGTCAGGGTTCACGGAATCGAGTCAATGAAAAGAATATGAGCAACAGTCAGACATCATGTACTCTTTAAAGATTGGATAATAAAGATTATAACTCTTGCTCTGCATTGACACATGCTTTCGCAGGTCATTTAGAAAATGTGTTCAATGTGTCTCTTCCTTTTTCACAGCTGTATCAATAAATATATGTCATTCTATGCTGTGAATGTGCTTGATTGGCCATCCTTGTGATGACTGAACCCATTTTTTTTGCCCTGATTTGGGCAGTGCCTTGCTTTGAAGAGCCAGCATAGCTCCCAACTGTTCCATACTTTACAGGAACAGTTTTTGATCTCCTCTTTTTGAATGAAAATTCCATAGTTCTCTATCCTCACTAGTCATACCTCTTTTAGGTTTGAATCACAGATGTGTAACTACGGGTTTATTTTATACAAAATTCGCATAGCCACTCAGTCTGTGAAAATGCATGTTTAATAATTCTGAGCGAATGTGGAAAATATGAACGTAAATAGGCTAAATCCTGTGCTGTTCAAATATAAATAATTGATTTAAAATAAAAAATGCTGCATTTCTGTCCTTTGTATGGGCTGGGAAAACCCCACCTCTTGCTAAATCAGCATTACAACTTTTTTGTCACAGGTGGATTATCCCTTCCAAATATTCAGCTGTTCTATTGGGCAACAGTACTGGTGACAGTCCACTAGTACTTTTTACAACCCAGAGACAACCCTGCAGCTACCCTGGAGGAAGTCCCCGTAGGGCCTTTTGATACCTTAAGTAACCTTGTCTTTAGGGGCCCTAGATCTAATTTGACGGTTACCAGCCCAATCAGGACTACCCTTTTGGTGTGGCATAATGTTAGGCAAAATATTGTTCTCCTCTGACTTTCTGTCCACATACACCCCTGTAGGATAATCCTACTGTATCTCATCTACATAGCATTCCACATCCAGGGCTGTGAGTGGCCCACAGAGTGGTTGGTTTGAAGCACATTATGTCAGATGGGAGTCTGATGGGATTCTCTGACCTCATGGAATTCTCTGACCTCAAAGCTAAATAAAACCTTCCTAATAGCATGTTCATTAGGTATTTGCAGTTGAGACATGTTGTCCAGGCACAATTTCCTGTTTCCATTACTTTGGGGTCTGACCCTATCGAGTGGCTACTCACCTAGAGTATGTCGGGGAAACCCTTATCTCTATTATACCTTAGGCTCTCCTTAGCTTATACCACTAGCTCAATTCGTACCTATCAGAAATGGAATACTGACTTGCCAGATCTGGATAAAGAAAATAGGAAATCTGCACCAGCCATTATATTATGTCTGCCAGAGATCAGTTTGTAGGCAGGTGCAGTCTACTTTCTCCACTGCAGGTGGCGCTCTTCTGCAGTGGCACTACAGTTGGAAAGAAAGTCAAAGGAACTTGGTTCCTCTATAGTTTACTGGTCACTGGGGAAGCGATTCAATGAATGCTGCCTCCCATGTGACTCTAGCAGCCATCTTAGGTCAGACAGAGCCTATTTAAGGCCCTGGCTCCCAGTCTTGGTGCACATTTTGCGAGCTGGTGGAATAGGGACAGGTACCCCGTCTGATAGGGACAGAAATAGCGGCAGGGAAAAGTTTCTCATGAGAAGGGAAAGCATAGGGCTTGCAACTTCTCTGGACATCTTCCTGCATGGGCACAAGACAGCCAGGCCGCATTCTACCCCTCTCAACAGGTGCTGTCAGTTCGGTTAAATCCTGCTCTCTTTATGCTGTTGGAACTATGAATATTCCCGACTGGCCTGCCTTCTCACCGGGGTATTTGTGAACAGCCTTTGCATTATTTCCAAACAAGCTCTTTAATCTCACTGGGACTGTGTGTGTTATTGCTACTGCACCGTGCTGCACCCCACCTACAAGTTTATATAATGGAAGTTTCTCCATAGAGCTTATTTTACACTGAAACAAGTGGCTGCTATTTCCGATTTGACTGATCCTTTCTGTACACGTTGCTCATTCCTTTCCATTTCTTTCTGGGTGGCAGTGGTGGCTGACCTTTATAGGCTGTGTGATCCAACCCTTGCTCTGCACCCCAAAATACTCCTGTTGGGTATCTTGGATGGGATAGATTTGGGCTGTCATGTTAAGAGGTTTATCTTTTTTGCTATCTTTTATGCTCACGAGGGATTCTTTTAAAGTGGATGTCAGCTCCCCCCCTCTCTACTCTGGTTTCATGGCGCGCCATCATTGATAACACTTTACCAATGTATACGTTAACCTACGCAGTTAACCTACGTAGTAACTGCCCTAGAAGTTTAATAACATATGGTACACCTGGATGGACTCCTGGAGTTCAGGTTAACCCACTTTTTTGAAGCAAGGAAATCATACTGCCTAGAGTAGTGGTTCTCAACTCCTGTCCTCAGGACCCACTAACAGGCCAGATTTTAAGTATTACCTTGGAGAGATGCAGACTAGAATACTGCAATCACTGAGCAGCAAATGAGATCATCTGTGATGTTGTTAAGTTATCTTGCAAACCTGGCCTGTTAGTGGGTTCTGTGGACAGGAGTTGAGAACCACTGGCCTAGAGGCTTTTTACGTAATGAATACCGTGACATTCCTTTTCTGTGACTACATTCACTTCACCTTCCCCACTCCCTGTCCTCTTTCCCCTTTACTATGTGTGTCTTCTCTGTTCCACCCCTTAGTCCAGTCTCTCCCCTTAACCCCCCCCCCCCCTTTTCCCCCTCTTTATCTCCTTGCAGACCTGAGAATGTTATATCAACCCACTATCTCCCATGTGGATTATCTCTTCAGAATTTGTTTACCATGGCTTCAGATCTGCTTTCCTATGGTTTATACTTCATATAGGTTGAAATTCTTGGCTTTAACCCTGCCAAAAAAAGGTTTTATATGACAGTTCAGATGGTTTAAATGTGACGTTCCAAAATTACTTTGCTCCATCTAGTAGCCAAATATGATATTTTCTATTTAGAATCAATGATTTACATTCAAACAGCACAGTATATACACAATTTTTTTTTTGCCCCATCCACACAGAACAAATGTACATACACATTCATAGAGTAAATGGCTATTCAAATTCTTTAGACATCAACCCCTATATATCCTATTTAAAATGTAAGGGGTAAATAAAAAAATAAAAATATTCCAGGTACATCTATGCTAAATGCTATGCAAATTGGCCCATGTTTTATTCCTTTAATGCTCCAAATACAGAAAAAGCAGTGTTGTCAGCCCTTCTCAGTTCTATGTGTACTACAGTAGACCCCCCCCTCCCTTTTTGTCAGTTCCCTACAGGAAGTTTTGAGCTCACTTGACTTCTGTCAAATCAACGGTTGGGGAGGGAGGCTGGCAATGCTCATTCATGGATTTCTGGGGCTGTACATCTGGCACCGGGTGCATCCTGCCATCTATAGGATGGATTAGGGAGGACAATGGTGTCAGTAATTAAAGAGGTGAACAGTTTGGAGCACAGCATTTTGATATATTGGAGACACTGTAGCGCATTGAGAATTTTTGGATAAATACGTGCAAAGGTGAACTTACCCTTTAAGGTAGAACTCCAGGCAAGGCAAAAATTCAGGATCTCTATTATTTGTCTCTTTGATATATTCTACTGTACTCTTGTAGTCCAAGAGTTTTCTATGTTCACTGTTTAACAACATTGCTGACCTTCAATTACTCAATTAATTCATGGCTGACTGTATTAAAGTATGTCTTCCCTATTTAACTTGCTTTACTGAGTGGATAATGATCATTCCTATGTACTCCCTACCTGTAAGCAGGCGCCTGGTTTTTTTTTTGTAGTATCTATCTTTTTTACAGGTCAGAAGCGCATAAACGTCTGGTTCTGCACACACAAAGCAATCACAGTCTGTTTTCTTTCTATCTTAAACAATTGGAAGCATAACTAGAGATTGGCAAGCGGGTGCCTTTTATTTAAAAAGTTTGGCACTAAAATGTGTCCCTATTTTCAAGCATGGACAGTTTTGAGGTTTGTTTGAAGGGACCTCCCTAGTCTGTGGGAAAACAGCAAAATCAATTTTTTTAGCGGTTTCCCATTGTGTTCAAAAAATTCTATTAGCGATGCTTAGTAGGTCTGACATTTGTATACTATATCCTGGTTAAAAAAAAGAGATCCCCGAAAATTGCTAAAGGACTTAAAAAATTATCCCAGAACCATCACAAATTATTACTGCCCATGGCAATGTCTGACTTCTCTTTTCATTGCACTGTGACATTTACAGTGGGGATTTACCAGAACATTTTGGTTAAGCAGAAAAATAAATTTCCAGCTGTGTTCAAAAAGAAAAGACCAATTTCCTTTATTTCACTTGGGGAAGAATGTGCTGGACTTTGGGCTTATGCTCTGAATAATGTCTAAATTTTTTCCACAACAAACTTCCCATAAGATTATATATTGTATCCTTTAACATAAGTTATTTACCTGTTGGAGTGCCGCTGGGGGGGTCAAAGGTCCGCTTTAATCTCAATCAAAAGTCTGTGTGACAAGGTAACAGAATGGCACAATTGGTAGACAGGGTCCCAGAGACAGAGTGCTATCACCCTATAACAGGAGGCATCTGAACAAAGACCTTCACGGCAGGATAACAGATTATTTTAATGAATGCTGCAGATTTAAAAATATCAAATATTTCTTCTGAAAATACAATAACATGTTAAAGCTTTATATGAGATTTTTGGCGAATAGGTTCAGATCTACTTTAAAGGACAAATTCATTTTAAGTGAAATTGTTTTTTAACCGCTTGTCTACCAGGGCCACTTTTTTTCATTTCTTACACACATTTAAATGGACATTTTAGGCCTAAATATAAGTTAAAACCTTGCATACATTTATCAAACCCATATTTTATTTTAGTGCATAAAAACACAAGATTTGTATTAATAATAGTTTTTAGGTAAAATGTAAAAGATGAGGCTGCATCGAGTAAATAGATACTAAACATGGCAAGTCTTAAAATGATCCCAAGCAATTGCAAATCATCAGTTTAGAGTTACAGCTGGCCATAGATGGATTAAAATTCACAGTCAGTGTTGATGGGGGAATTTCTCTCACTGCGCTAATGTATTCTGACGGTGGGAGTTTTCCCACCGTCAGAATACAGTGATCACTGCTGGCGGCTATAACTGGTGGCAGTAATCGCACAAAAGAATTCTACAGGTTGGTTTTACTGAAGTCGATCGATAGATAGTAAAACCAGCCTGCCCTTGGATGGAACCTGCTGAACCAGCCGAATTTCAAGTGATTGGGCAGCTTTACAGCCATCCAAATCACTTCCACACCAGAAGTTGTCAGCATTATTTAATTTAACAGTACCTGTAACAAATACATATAAAATCAGTTTTAAAAATCAATTGTGGGAACTGCTCTAATTGGGTTACATGTGCAGAACTGGATAGTCGAAGGCAAAGATCTTGTCAGCAAAATCTCTGAAAGATAAAAATTTCACTCTACAGCCTATACTAAATAAAAGACAAAAGGTTGTGTCATTTTAATGGTAACATAAATTCCTTTCCCTGAACAGCCCCATTTCACCTTCTCAGCCTCCCCGCCCCCTTGAGTCTGAATTACTTATTATGGGAGAACATTGCCGGTGGTTCAGTTTTTTTACGGCAAGAGCTGTTTCCCCTCCTGTGTCATGCAGCAGGTTTGCACTTGCAGGCTGCCTGCTGGAATGGAAGAAGCCAATATCCAGGTGTTTCTACAAACCTAAACCCTTAATCCCCCTGTTTTATAGTCATGGTGTTCCTCTGTAAATGTCTGAAATTGTAATATTTACTGCGCTCACTGATGGTATTTAAGGGTATCAAGGTAAGCCAACACCCTGGGCACCTTACTGTACTGTAAATGCAATTGGTGGTGTTTTGTCCATCCTGTCTAATCATGTTACAGCTGTTTGGGGTATTACTATTGGAATAATGTACCATAGTGCTATGCTGTTTTGTTCTGGCTGCTTGTGCCTGGTGGGTAGCCCAAACTAAACAGCTGGGGGTGGATAATGGCATATCTGCTTAACATGGGATGGTGGAAAAGAAAGGAGGCAATATTTGTGATAGCTGTGGCTGGCATCACAAGATATATTTTTTATATACCATTTATGATCACCTCTTAAAAATAAATAAATGGTCTATATAGTGAGCGATAACTTCCTAGCAGGGTCGGTGCAAGGATATTTGTCTACTTAGGCGAAGGTGCATTTTGGTGCCCCGCCCAACCCTCATGCCATCACCCCTTCCCCTCTACAATGCAATCCCCATATGGCATACACTTTATTTGCGCTCCGTTAATTTATAGTGCAGGAGTATTGAATTAAAATTCAAGGAGGTCAGGTCACTAAAATTTTCTTCCAGTGGAGGTCCAAATCTCAAAATTGTGCTATGGGAAAGACTGTATTCATTGTATATCTAACGAAAAATGAGAAACGTACAATTTCCATAGCATTTCAACAGTATTTATCCCCATCAGATTGCCCCTTTACATCAGGTACCCCCATCAGTGTGCCGTCTAACATCATGTGTTCCCATCAGAGTGTGCCCATAGATCAGGTTCCCCTATCAGAGCACCCCTTTACATCATATGACCCCATCAGAGTGCCTCCATGAATCAGGTGTCCCCATCACAGTACCCCTTACATCAGGTGTGCCTATTAGAGTGTCCCCATAGAGCAGATGTCCCCATCAGTGTCCCCATAGAGCAAGTGTCCCCATTAGTGTCCCCATGGAGCAGGCATCCCCATCAGTGTCCCCATAGAGCAGGTGTCCCTATCAGAGTGCCCCCATAGAGCAGGTGTCCCCATCAGAAGGGCCCTTACATCAGGTGTCCCCATCCAAGTGCCTCATTAGAGCAGGTGTCCCCATCAGAGAGACCCCATAGATCAGGCGTCCCCATCAGAGTGCCCCCATAGAGCAGGTGTCCCCATCAGAGAGTCCCCATAGAGCAGGTTTCCCATCAGAGTTCCCCCATAGAGCAGGTGTTCACATCAGAGAGACCCCATAGATCAGGAGTTCCCATCAGAGTGCCCCCATAGAGCAGGTGCCCCCACCAGAATGCCCCCATAGAGCAGGTGTCTCCATCAGAGTGGTCACATAGATCAGGTGTCCCCATCAGAGTGCCCCCATAGAGCAGGTGTCCCCGTCAGAGTGACCCCATAGAGCAGATGTCCCCATCAGAGAGATCCCATAGAGCAGGTGTTCTCATGGAGCAGGTGTCCTCATCAGAGAGTCCCCATAGAGCCGGTCCCCATAAGAGTGACCCCATAGAGCAAGTGTCCCCATCAGAGTGCCCTTTAAATCAGGTGTCCCTATCAGAGTGCCTCCATAGAACAGATGTACCCATCAGTGTCCTCATGAAGTAGGTGTCCCCATCAGTGTCCTCATGGAGAAGGTGTTCCCATCAGTGTCCCCACAGAACAGGTGTCCATATCAGTGTCCCCACAGAGCAGGTGTCCCCATCAGTGTGCCCATAGAGCAGGTGTCCCTATCAGTGTTCTCATGGAGCAGGTGTCCCCATCAGTGCCCCACGATGTAGGTGTCACCATCAGTGACCACACAGATCAGGTGTCCCCATGAAGTGGGTGTCTCCATCAGCGTCCTCATGGAGCCGGTGTCCCCATCAGTATCAAAAAGTATCCAAAACAGAAAAGGATAGGGCTAGGCGAATAGCAGTAAATACCAATTTACTTGTATCAAAATATAATTTGTTGGTATATAAAAAACACACATGGGGGTAAATTGAAGAGACCAATGACAGATGGTCAATTGCTCCAGTTGGTGACAAGCCACAGTGGGCTAGTCAAGAACAACCACAGATGGGGGGACAAGACAACAAATAACAAAACAAATATGAACAAAAACGTCCGGAAGCCAGGTAAATTGGTGTCAGCCCACCCCACCACTGGGGTGGGATAACCAGCACTTGCTGAGTTGAGGGTAGACTAACACCAACCCCCCTGGGGGCTCGAGCCAGCGGAGCTAAAAAGGGGCGGTAATGGAAGGAAAAGGATCAAACAAAAATCATGTAATGTGTGGTCATAGACCTGTAATAAAGCCGGTTAAAGCAAGTTGTTTTCCAAACGAGCTAAAAAGTCCAGGTGGAAAAGATCCATCAAGGCGTGCAAATTCTTATACAGGGATATGGATTTACATCCTGCATGAAAAGAAGCTGGCTGGATAAGTCCCCACTGGAGGGTAATACAGCGGTGAGCATAAACTGTAATGGTATTGGCACAGTACTATAGTGATAACAGAGACAATACGTTACCGTTCCCAATGATGAATAATACCATCATTATACGGTTGTTCATCTCCTGGGGTGGTTGGTTGACCATCGGGGGGGGGGATTGCCTGGAAAAGTGCTGTGTTGCAGAGCCAATCGGCTAATATTTCTGATTTAATCCCACAAGGTGTCGGTGAGGACCGCTGGTGGACCTGCCAAATTATCTCCTCCCATTTGCTGTAAACCGGCAATCGTGACCCTTCCCTCAGTGCACGAGCTCACGAGCGACACGGAGGATGTTGCCGTAGCGTGGCATCCAGACGGAAGTGACATCAACGCGTTTCACAATAAACAATGTGTAGCTTCATCTGGACGTTTTTTTATATATCAATAAATTATATTTTGATACAAGTAAATTGGTTTTTACTGCTATTCGGTTAGCCCTATCCTTTTCTGTCCCCGCCTGTTTGGGATACTTTTTGCTGCAGTTTGTCAGGGCTGAATTGCAGTCACCACTTAACTTGGTGTATAGTCTATACATGGTTATTCAAGCCTCTTGGCCCAATATATATATTTTAGTCCCCATCAGTATCCCCACAGAGCAGGTGTCCCCATGAAGTAGGTGTCCCCATCGGTGTGCCCACAGAGCAGGTGTCCCCATCAGTGTCCCAATTAAGTAGGTGTCCCCATCAGTGTTCTCTTGGAGCAGATGTCCACATCAGTCTCCTCACAAAGCAGGTGTCCCTATCAGTGTCCCCATGAAGTAGGTGTCCCCATCAGTGTCCCCACAGAGCAGGTGTCCCCATCAGTGTCCCCATCATTGGCCCTATGAAGTAGGTATCCCTATCAGTATCCTCGTGGAGCAGGTGTCCCATCAGTGTCCCCATAGAACAGGTGTCCCTATCAGTGTTCTCATGAAGCAGGTGTCCCCATCAGTGTCCCCATAGAGCAGGTGTCCCCATCAGTGTCCCCACAAAGTAGGTGTCCCTATCATTGTCCCCATGAAGTAGGCATCCCCATCAGTGTCCCCAATGAAGTAGGTGTCCCCATCAGTGTCCCCATGAAGTAGGTGTCATCATCAGTGTCCTCATGGAGCAGGTGTCCCCATCAGTATCCCCACAGAGCAGGTGTCCCCATCAGTGTCCCCATGAAGTAGGTGTCCCCATCAGTGCCCCCACAGAGCAGGTGTCCCCATCAGTGTCCCCATGAAGTAGGTGTCCCCATCAGTGTCCCCACAGAGCAGGTGTCCCCATCAGTGTTCCCATGGAGTGGGTGTCCCCACAGAGCAGGTGTTCCCTTCAGTGTCCCCATGAAGTAGGTGTTCCCACAGAGCAGGTGTCCCCATCAGTGTGCCCAAAGAGAAGGTGTCCCTATCAGTGTTCTCATGGAGCAGGTGTCCCCATCAGTGTCCCCATAGAGCAGGTGTCCCCATCAGTGTCCCCACAAAATAGGTGTCCCCATCAGTGTCCTCATGAAGTAGGTGTCCCAATCAGTGTCCCCACAGAGCAAGTGTCCCCATCAGTGTCCCAATAAAGTATGTGTCCCCATCAGTGTTCTCATAGAGCAGGTGTCCACATCAGTATCCCCACAAAGCAAGTGTCCCTATCAGTGTCCCCATGAAGTAGGTGTCTCCATCAGTGTTCCCACAGAGAAGGTGTCCCCATTAGTGTTCCCATGAAGTAGGTGTCCCCAATAGTGTTCCCATGAAGTAGGTGTCCCCATCAGTGTCCTCATAGAGCAGGTGTCCCCACCAGGGTCCCCACAAAGCAGGTGTCTCCATCAGTGTCTCTCTTTTTTCCTCGCGCTGTCCCTATGTCCCCTTCTCTGTCCCCATACCCCATATATTCCTCAGGTGTTCATGATGTACATGTAGCAGGCTTTCTAAAAAGCACAGACAGACATAATAAAGCACTCTTTGCCCTACTGTACCTTCCACAGAAGATCCCTACCATGCCCACTCCTGTGCCTACTGGCTCCTCCCCCTCATATCACATGCCTCCAGTTCAGCTGCAATCTTCTCTGGGATGGACTGGAGGACTGCAAGACTGCTTCTGCTACCGCCCAGGTACGAGGGACTTGTTTATTGCGGAGGCTGGAGGCAGAGAAGCGGGTGTGTTGCCCTTTATCTCTAGGAGATAGGAGAAGAGGGAGGGGCAAAAGGGAGGAGGAAAAGGAGGGGCGCGAGCTGAAGTTCACAGTGCCCAAGGCTGTGCTGCACTGCTGCCTGTCACTGTGTGCGGTAAAATGTGTGAGCAGAGCTGGCGCCAGCATAAGCAGTTGATGGACATTCGGCCCATGTGTATGGCAGCTGGCCCGACAGAAGCCAGCCAAACGGCCAGCTTCTGTCGAAGGGTTATGCCCGAAAACGGGCGATTCAGGGCAAAATACTAGGTTTGCTTAAAAGCCCAAATAAAGAATGCACTGCCCAGCCAAGAGTTATGACAAAGCACCAGGTGGGTGCGAAACGTGTTATATTCTTCCTTCCCTCACTATCGCATGATGTCCATGTGTGTCATTTTATGGAAGAAACTGGAATAAACTGTCAAGAAGTGCAGCCATCCTGAATCTGTTTGTATGCTTCAGTAAGCAGGTGAGGTATTATACTGTATATCAACCAGAACAATGGACTTCCTTATAAATTTACCATTAAAAGCATTTTGTTATGTTTGATAAGCACAAAAAGTACCTGTCTGTCCTGCCAGGAATCTAGTACTAAGCTGAACATGCTGCACCAAAATCTGTTATTGTTGTTCCTCAATAGATATAGTATGTTGAGTGAACCTTGTCATCCTAGGGTAGGAAATGTATCACCAGTAGGGTCATCAGGTGAAAATAAATTAAAACAAAGTAAAAAGAATGAATGCAACAACCACATCTAGGGACTGGTAAGCTGAAATATGACATTTTTGTTCTTGGGTTTATATATACTTTAATTTGTACAATAGGCAGTCTTTAAAGTAGAACATTTCATTCCCTAAACTTGTATCCTAATAGTCTGTTCTATCAGGTATTTTAAACATACATCTTCTTTCTCCAAAAAGAATAACCTAAGGAGACTACACAGCGCTATTTCTAATGAAAAAAGATCATCTATGTTATGTTGTGCAAGAGAAAAATGGGTGGCTCCCAGTGGGAGATAACTGAGAACAGATTGGTGTAGAACTTTTTTGTATACTGGTTGTGCCCTGGTGAGTATTTTATAAGCTGAATAATTCATATTTGGTAGAAATCACTGTAAATATTGGCAAATTAAATGGCTGCTTTAATTGGTATGGGAGGGGGTCTAATATCCACTCAACAAAATACCCTACTACTACCCCCCCCCCCCCCCCCAAAAAAAAAGAAAAGAAACAGAGCCTACCATTCATAACCCTTTCATCTACCATAGCACATTCTCTAAGATTTCAAGTGCACATTATAAAACATGCTTTAGAGCAATGGTGGCCAACTTACTGGATAAAGGGGCCTTATGGGTGGCCCTTGACATCACAAATGGTCACGTCACGTATAATATTATATATGTTTAATGCTAGGAAAGACTCTCAGAGACTGACGAGATCGTACAAGGGACAGTTAGAGATTGTAGACAAACTGCAATAGATGGCCAGAGACTGCCAGTCTTCAACCACATTTATGTCGTATCAACAGTCTCTGACCATGCTACAGGAGACAGGGACATGTTACAAGAGATTGGAAATCACTGATACTGTTCAGTTATCGCTCTGGTTGTAAATGAGATTCAAGATTAAAGAAATGTTTTTTCGTTCTATAAAAATAAAAAAATATTAAAATGAAGAGTTTAACCACCTCAATACAGGGCACTTAAACCCCCTTCCTGCCCAGACCAATTTTCAGCTTTCGGTGCTCTCACACTTTGAATGACTATTACTCAGTCATGCAACACTGTACCCAAATGAAATTTGTGTCCTTTTTTTCACACAAATAGAGCTTTCTTTTGGTGGTATTTAATCACTAATGGGTTTTTTATTTTTTGTGCTATAAATAAAAAAAGACCGTAAATTTTGTGAAAAATTGCCTTTTTCTTTGTTTTTGTCATAAAATTTAGCAAATTAGTAATTTTTCTTCATAAATTTTGGCCACAATTTATACTGCTATATATCTTTGGTAAAAATAACCCAAATTAGTGTATATTATTTGGTCTTTGTGAAAGTTATAGAGTCTACAAACTATGGTGCCAATCACTGAAAATTGAAAACATCTGATCAGGCCTTCAGTACATCAGGTGAATCTCATTTCTTGAGGTACTAACAAGTCAGAAAAGTACAAATACCCCCCAAATTACCCCTTTTTAGAAAGTAGACATTCCAAGGTATTAGGTAAGTAGCATGGTCAGTTTTTTTAAGGTGTAATTTTTTCCCACAATTCTTTGCAAAAGGAAGATTTTTTTTTTTTTTTTTTTTTTTTTTGTTTTCAAAATTTTCATATTAACTGGTTATTTCTCTCACAGAGCATATGCATACAACAAATTACACCCCAAAATACATTCTGCTACTCTTACCGAGTATGGGGATACCACATGTGTGGGACTTTTACACAGCCTGGCCACATACAAAGGCCCAACATTGAAGTCGCACCATCAGGCGATCTACGAGCATAAATTGCACATCTCATTTCTCAACCACCTATTACACTTTTGAAGGCCCTGGAGCACCAGGACAAAGGAATTGCCCACAAAATGACCCCATTTTGGAAAGCAAACACCCCAACGTATAATCTATGAGGCATAATGAGTCTTTTGAACTGTTATTTTTTTTCCAGAAGTTTTTGGAAAATGTGGAAAAAAAATAAAAATGCATTTTTTTTACACAAAGTTGTCCATTTATAAGATATTTCCAACACATAGCAAATACATAGCAAAAATGACACCCCGAAATACATTCTGCTACTCCTCCTGAGTATGGTGATACCACATGTGTGGGACTTTTACACAGCCTGGCCACATACAAAGGCCCAACATTGAAGTAGCACCATCAGGCGATCTACGAGCATAAATTGCACATCTCATTTCTCAACCACCTATTACACTTTTGAAGGCCCTGGAGCACCAGGACAAAAGAATTGCCCACAAAATGACCCCATTTTGGAAAGCAAACACCCCAACGTATAATCTATGAGGCATAATGAGTCTTTTGAACGGTTATTTTTTTTCCAGAAGTTTTTGGAAAATGTGGAAAAAAAATAAAAACGCATTTTTTTTACACAAAGTTGTCCATTTATAAGATATTTCCAACACATAGCAAATACATAGCAAAAATGACACCCCAAAATACATTCTGCTACCCCTCCTGAGTATGGCGATACCACATGTGTGGGACTTTTACACAGCCTGGCCACATACAAAGACCCAACATTGAAGTAGCACCATCAGGCGATCTACGAGCATAAATTGCACATCTCATTTCTCAACCACCTATTACACTTTTGAAGGCCCTGGAGCACCAGGACAAAGGAATTGCCCACAAAATGACCCCATTTTGGAAAGCAAACACCCCAACGTATAATCTATGAGGCATAATGAGTCTTTTGAACGGTTATTTTTTTTCCAGAAGTTTTTGGAAAATGTGGAAAAAAAATAAAAACGCATTTTTTTTACACAAAGTTGTCCATTTATAAGATATTTCCAACACATAGCAAATACAAAGCAAAAATGACACCCCAAAATACATTCTGCTACTCCTCCTGAGTATGGCGATACCACATGTGTGGGACTTTTACACAGCCTGGCCACATACAAAGGCCCAACATTGAAGTAGCACCATCAGGCGATCTACGAGCATAAATTGCACATCTCATTTCTCAACCACCTATTACACTTTTGAAGGCCCTGGAGCACCAGGACAAAGGAATTGCCCACAAAATGACCCCATTTTGGAATGCAAACACCCCAACGTATAATCTATGAGGCATAATGAGTCTTTTGAATGGTTATTTTTTTTCCAGAAGTTTTTGGAAAATGTGGAAAAAAAATAAAAACGCATTTTTTTTACACAAAGTTGTCCATTTATAAGATATTTCCAACACATAGAAAAAATGACACCCCAAAATACATTCTGCTACTCCCCCTGAGTATGGGGATACCACATGTGTGAGACTTTTACACAGCTTGGCCACATACAGTGGCCCAACATCCAAGTAGCACCATCAGGCGTTCTAGGAGCATACATTACATAGATAATTTCCTGGCAACCTATCATTTTTGAAGGCCCTTCATATTTCTAACACATAGCATGTACATACCAAGAATTACAATCCAAAATAAATTCTATTGCGGAAAGGATAAAAAAAAAGTATTACCTGTGCTTTTAGTAGTGTCCACAGAAGAGAGCACTGGTCCAGGCAGCAGTCAGGGATGTGCTTAGCGACAGCAATAACTATCCAGGCAGCAGGCAGGAATATTGTCTATAGTCGGCACAGCACAGTCCATAGGAATTGTCCAGGCAGAGACAGCCAGCACAGCCATAATATTGGTCCTGGTACACTGTTACCTGCAGACACACATTATTGTACCGCTCTCCAGCCCTTCATAAACACACTGCCTTTTGCTACAGCGAATTATTTGCATAGTCCAGGTAGCAGGCAGATGTGTGGTCCGTTCATGCGGCAGGCACAGGCATGATGGCAGTAAGTCAGCAGAAGGCTGAGGGCCGCAATTGGGTAAGACCTGTGCACAGGGGCACAGGGGTAGAGACTTCGACCCACCCAAATCTCTATGAAGCCTCCGGACTCCAGACCCTAATCCGGAAATTACAAAACCGGGAGAAAACAAAAAAAATTGTTATCTCCATGCGGAAAAACTATTCTGGAGCCCCTCACATATGTGAGACCCCTGTGTACTATAGTAACAGGGCAACAGATCAGTCCAAGCGGTAGGCAAAAGCATAGTCCATAAAACAAGCCAGGGTCAGTTAACGTGCAAGCAGTCCAAGCGGTAGGCAGAAGAGTAGTCACAAAACAGGCCAGGGTCAGTTCACGAGCAAGCAGTCCAAACGGTGGGCAGAGGCATAGTCAAAACAGGCCAGGGTCAGTTCATGTGGAAGCAGTCCAAACGGTAGGCAGAGGCATAGTCAAAAAGCAGGCCAGGGTCAGTTCACATTGAAGGCAGTGGCATGGTTATTTGGGGAAGCATGGAAAATGATCAGCGAAAATGGGGAAAATATGGGCTAATAACTTGGGGATGTATGATACAGTTCGAAGCATTCACCAATGCAAAGGCCAGGTTGGGAGGGACACTGGGGACAATGGAAGCTGGTATCTTTTCGAAAACCTCTTCTGCTGCACACACGACATTTTTTTTGCCGTCTTCGGCCTGCTTCAGATGGTGGAATGTTGTACGGGAAGTGCCATTCATGAAGTCGGCTAACAGCATCAGAACGAGGTAATTCTGGGAGGGGTCTTTGTGGATAGATGAGGGACGTGACTACTTCTTCTATGAATTTTAGGAAGGAGGCGGGGATTTCTGTGGATTTTGTGTAGATTATGTAGGAATTGTAAATGGCCAAATGGATTAGATATATTGCTACCTTCTTATACCAGAATCGGGACCTCCTTATTGACAAATAGGGCTGAATCATTTGGTCATTGAAATCCACCCCCCCCATGTAGAGATTATAGTCTTGGACACATATCGGTTTTTCAATGGGACCTCGTCTTCGCTGAACTACAACTGCAGTGTCATCATGAATGGTGGACATCATGTGCACATCCCTCTTATCCTTCCACCTCAAGGCCAGCACTTCATTACATCTCAGTGTTGCTCTTTCCCCCTTTTTCAGCCTTTTGTTCACAATGGATTGTGGGAAGCCCTTCCTATTTTTTCTTGAAGTTCCGCAGGCCAGGGTTTTTTCAATATATAGGTGTCTGAAAAGGGGCAGGCTGGTATAAAAGTTGTCCAGGTATATATGATAGCCTTTTTTTAGAAGTGGGTAAGCCAGATCCCATACGATTTTTCCATTTGTGCCCATGTAGGCTGGGCACTCAGGGGGCTGGAGCTGGGAATCTCTTCCCTCATATATGCGGAATGCATATAGATATCCCGTGGCTCTCTCACACAGCTTGTAAAATTTGACTCCATATTTGGCCTTTTTGCTAGGAATATACTGTTTTATTCCTAGCCGGCCTGAAAATGGTACCAGGGACTCATCCACACATATATTCTTCTCGGGGACATAAAGTTCTGCAAATCGTTGGGAAAATGAATTTATTAGTGGGCGAATCTTGTATAGCTTATCAGAATTTGGATGATTGTTGGGAGGGCACTGGGTGTTGTCGTTAAAATGAAAGAATCTCATAATCATCTCATATCGGGACCTGGACATAGCGGCAGAATACATGGGCATATGGTGGATGGGGTGGGTGGACCAATAGGTATGTCCTTCATTTTTTTTTGTAATCCCCATATTTAGGGTGAGGCCCAAAAACAATTTGAACTCCTCCATATTCAAATCTCTCCACTCAAACGGACGGGCATAAGATGATTGGGGGTTGCTGGCAATATACTGCTGGGCATACAAATTTGTCTGGTCCACAATGAACTGCAGCAAAGTGTCGGGCAAAAACAGGTGAAAAAAATTGATCTCTGTAAAATTTTGGGTGTTGGCCTGCACACCTGGCTGTGCTGTGAAAGGGGGAATATTTGGTGATCCTGAGTTGGAAGGCAGCCATGTTGGGTTGGCAAGACCATCTGGCATATAGGTAGCGGCCCTGGCTCTTGGGGGACGTGACACTCCAGTAGTTGGGGGAGTTGAATTTCCTGTGCTGGAACTCGGGTGTGATGTGGCAGCACTGGTACTGGGCATTTGTGCGCGGGGCCCATCTCTGGTGGCAGCACTGGTACTGGGCCTTTGTTCCTGGGGCCTATTGCTGGCGGCAGCACTGGTACTGGGCCTTTCTTCCTGGGGCCTATTTCTGGCGGCAGAGCTGGTACTGGGAATATAATCCCGGTTGCTGGCGGCTTCCTGGGTTCCAGAGTGTCGTGCCCTTTTAGAAGGGACCCATTCTTCATCCGAACCATTGCTACTCTCGATCGGCTCAAATGCCGAACTTGTTTCGGAATCAGAATGGGACTCTGATGAGAGCTCCCCGGTGCTCTCATCAGTCATAGAGAGGATCTGGAACGCCTCCTCACTTGTATATCCTCTTTTGGACATGGCTGTGTGGCGGGTAGCTGTGCGACGGGTGACAGATGGGTGGCAGGTGATGGTCACTGATGGGCTGTGCGATGGGTGGCAGGTGACGTTCACTGAGAGGTGATGGTGTGATGGGCGATGGTCACAGATAGTTGACAGGCGACGGTCACTGATGGGTAACAGGTGCACCGCTGATGGTCACTGATGGGTGACAGGGCACAGTCACTGATGGGTGACGGGTGAGAGGGCCCGGTCACTGATGGGTGACAGGCCACGGACGGTGACAGGTGATAGTCACAGATTGTTGACAGGCGACGGTCACTGATGGGTGACGGGTGCACCGCTAATGGTCACTGGTGGGTGACGGGTGACAGGGCACGGTCACTGGTGGGTGACGGGTGACAGGGCAGGTCACTGATGGGTGACGGGTGACAGGGCAGGTCACTGATGGGTGACGGGTGACAGGGCAGGTCACTGATGGGTGACGGGTGACAGGGCACGGTCACTGGTGGGTGACAGGGCACCGCTGATGGTCACTAATGGCAGTCTCTATGTGACAGGTGCACTTTTTATGGGGTGACTGTTGGGTGACAGATGACAATTGGGGGGGGCGATGGGACAGAAGTGGTGTTGGTGCAGACACTACAAATACAAAGATCTGTAACTCACTGCTCCTGGCTCTTCTCTCCTCACACTGGAAACGGTGTGTGAGGAGAGAAGGGCTAGTAACAGCTAGTGACAGCTCTTTGTTTACACTTAGTGATTGGCTGTGAATGGATCACAGCCGATCACATGGTACACAGTACTGGCCAATGGCTGTAAACTATCGTCGGTGACGAGCAGTGTTCCCGGGGAACACGCCGCCACCGACGTGCACGCGCAGCGCGCTCACGATCGCGCGCATGCGCCGTGCAATGCGGGATGTACCATTAGTGATCAGCCGTGACTTCATCACGGCCGATCACGTGGTAAACAGCCATGCCCAGTGGCTGTTCACCCCTGTCGGTGACGAGCGGTGTCTCGGTGACACGCCGCCACCGACAGTACAGGGCTGCGCGCTCACGATCGCGCGCATGCCCTGTTTAAACGGTGGACGTCATATGATGCCCACTCAGAACAATAGGCTTACCGTCCGGCCGTCATATGACAGTGGGCGGTAGGCTAGTGGTTAAAAAGCACAACAAAGGGTGTGCACTTTTGGTTATGAATATAGAAGCAGGTTTTACACCTCTATTCATTTATTTATGAAATAACCAGTGGCTTAAGAGCCCTTTCACACCGGGCCGCCCGCTAGCGGCCGAGAAAGGGTTAAAACCGCCCGCAATGCACCGCAATAGCGGCGTTTTGCCGGCGGTATCGCAGCTCTGCCCCATTGATTTCAATGGGGAGCAGCGGTGGAGGAGCGGTAAACACACCACTCCTTCACCGCTCCAAAGAAGCTGCTGGCAGGACTTTTCCTGACGTCCTGCAAGCGCAGCGCTCCGGTGTGAAAGCCCTCGGGCTTTGACACTGGAGACAATGCTGCAGCTGTTTGAGGGCGGATTGCAGGCGCTATTTTTAACGCTATAGCGCCTGCAAAACGCCCTCGGTGTGAAAGGGATCTAAATGATCTGTTTGAATATGAAAAAGAAAATGGGTGTCTTTGGACAACTCTTACCGGCAGGCTTCTGTTAAATTAACCATACATTGGGGTCCTCCACACTTTGTTTGGGTTAAATGTTTGTTTGTACTCACCTACTGGTTCTGCATTGTACATGATGTAGCCAGAGTGCTGTGACTGGCCAGACAACAAAGTGAAGCAGCTTTGGGGGACTGGTTGCATGGAGTGACAGAAGGAGTGAGAAAAAAGGTAAGTATTTCTACTTACTAATTTTTCCTGTAGCCAAATGAGAATTTGACTCATGCAGTGCGTGGGCGGGCAATGCATGGGTAAATTTAACAGTAGAGACGTTAAACGACAGGAGGTCAGTTCCAGGTATTTCAAGGTACAAAGCTCGGC
Organism: Lithobates clamitans; assembly: GCA_037952925.1. NCBI lineage: Eukaryota > Metazoa > Chordata > Amphibia > Anura > Ranidae > Lithobates > Lithobates clamitans. The sequence goes on from JBBGZY010001477.1 coordinate 1,177,465, forward strand.
CTCGATGAAATGATGACATATTTTGGAAAAATCTTCAATCAACAACAGGTCAGCCTGCTGAAGAGAAGGTGAAATTTCCTTCTGCTTGCTTACAAAATTATTTCATCTGACCAAAGAAAAAATGTGTTCCAGATTTTTATGAATCAGGTGTATGTTTCTGATATTACCACAATATCAGGTTTCCTGCATTTACAGGATGACAAAACTCACAAGGAGTAATACAAGATGATGAGAAAAGCAGATATGTAAGGTAGAAGGAAAGTCTGACAAAATGCACGGTATCTGCAGACCCAATAGGTGTTTATATTAAAGCTATAGTAAGGATCCAGTTTTGTGCAACAAATCCAGATACCTTGTTAATTAAAATTACATTTTTGCATTCACTCTCTTACTTTTCAACTTTAAAACTTGAGAAGATGGATACATGTAGGTGACGAAAAAATTGGTGTGGTTACCTTATGTTGGGTGTGGCTTAAAGGGGCATGGTTTAAAAGGGTCTGAAATTTGCTCTGCATACACATGTTGCTGGGCTTTTATCCATAAAATACTCTAATTATTCTGCCAAAATTTGAGTTTTACAGACACACATAAACCCAAGCACATGGCATGGGCAGCAGTGATCCCTTCCTAAATCAGTGATCATCAGCTAGTGATCTTCATCCAAATCGTTGGTGGTCAGAGGAAGATGGAACACACCTCCTTCTGTGAAATAATTTGAGGTGATTGGCATTAAAAAGTTAGCTTTCATGCTCATTGGCCACTTACCTGACAGATGTCTTTGTCTGCGCTGCTGCATCACTCTGCTTCCTGATGTTGAGATCACCACTGGAACTATGCAAATCTGTCTGGCAGGAGATCACCGCCCCTGATGATAATGGCAAAGATCTTGTGCCAGACGCTAGAAAGATCCTCAAGAATATGTTCAAATTCAAGGACAGTCTGATGGGATGTACAGTTGGGGGAAGGGAGGGTCTGAGACAGTTGGGGGGATCTGTATCCTGGAGTCCTGGATACACTGGTAGTTGGATGTGTAGCGCATTTGTAGCTAATTCCCTAAAGTTTTGGATGATGAGTTGGTATCATTCTACAACAGTCTCTTATTTTTTGGCCCTCTCTTATCCTTCCTTTTCACGCCCCTTTAGACTTTCCCTGCCAGTAATCCTTTGCATCTGGCTTCCTCCAGATGGTCCCCTTCCTCTCCTTCCTCCACCAGCAAATAAGGAGAACTTTTGTTGAGTTAAAAGGGGGAAAAGGAACAAGGTTTGCTACCCATGTGGAATCACATCTCAGTTACCATTACTCATTGCTGCCTTAAATATTTACACTGCATAGATTAAGGCCTTGTTTACACTATCAGCATTGGGCTGCATTGGGTTGTGTTTCCCAACACAGTTGCAATGCAAGATGAGGCGAATAGCCCTATGTTCTAGGGGTTCAGTTGATACCAATGTTCTATGTTGATGTGCACTGAAGAAAAAAAAAATAGAACATAATCCCAGGGTCCCAAGGATCCAGGATTAGTCGTGGAGCAGAGCGATAGAATGCTCATTCCAGCACTGGCAAAGTCAGTAATGACATTATACTGTTAATGTCAGGCAGAGTGATCTCCTGTCCCACAGCCCAACAGTATCTGCATTAATCTTGAAAGCAGGAGGAGACAGAAGAAGGACCTGATGCTCATACAGTATGAGCACCCAATGAACACCCGTATTTAGGGGGGAATTCTGTAATTACCACTGACCACCACTTATGTTGCCACTTACCACCAATGATTAGAGAGGATTTTGCTTTTATGGCTGCTGCTACCAATACTTAAGGTTGAGTCTTATTGACAACATTTTTTGGGTCAGAGATCTTATTGCCAATGACCACCAATACTTCGGATGGGGATCTTATTGTCACTCACCACCAATGATTGGAGAGGATTTTTTTACTGGCAACCAAAGCTTGGCTATGGGGAGCTTCTTTTTGACCCTTGACCACCAATGATTCCAGGGGGTAGTTTTTACTGCTGCGTGTGTAAGGGCAGTATGTTACATATTTGTAATCATTGCATTGTACTCTGCATGTTACATATTCCTTACCTTTAATATTTTGTCCATTAAAGTAAGGACAAAAAAAAAATATTTTTAGACTGCAATCTGCTGACACGGCTCAACCAGGTAAGGAATTGCCTGAAAATTGCATATGGATGAAAATAGGATGATGCTCATCTAAGTCTAAAAGCTCCTGCAGTGAGACCACAAGCCTCGGCGTGCCTTGCCTGCAGCGCCACAGCTCAGATCACAGTGTTGTGTGGTGTGGGACACAGTTTATTATCGTTAGGAACCAAACAACTAGGCCTCATTCCTTCAGTCAATTGATATCTGTGAAACCCACATGTCACCAGTGCCTGGCTGCCACAGGGTTAATGATAGCTTTTTCTGCATACTGTAATGTAAAACCAAGTCCAGAAAGTAGACTGGAGCCTGACAAAAGATTGTTGGAAGCCAATAATACCACACTGCCTTCCTATAAACAATTCTAACAAAGCCCTGTGCTTGCCATCTGTTTTGTATCATTTGGATTAATGTTTGCAATCCATATTAGAACAATGGGCTTTCTAAGCTGCACGCTTTGTAGTTTTTTATTTTTTTACTCTTTTCCTATTTTGCAGAACCTTATAATGACTGACATTGTTTGTGGAAGAAAATACCAATCTCCTTTATTTATTCCATCACTGTAAGCGACATTTCCTCTGAATTGTAGAAGTGTTGGACAGATGATAAAGGGTCAGTCCATTCATAAGTGATATTTAAAGAGCAATTCCAGGTAGCAGGTGAAGCCAGTCAGTTTACTGATAATGCTATCAAGCAAACACTGCAATGTACTAAATCTATTTAATCCCCTGCAGCCCAAATCAAGGGAACACCTCATAAGGTTACTGGGAGTGTACTTCCTGAAGCCTGTGCTTTGTAAATTCCTGTTTTTCCTCTCAATATCATTAACCACATGGTGACTATTAGAAACTTCTTAGCGCTGACTTAAAAAAAAATGGTTTACTGTATGTGAAAGACAGCAAGAAATCTTCAGTGTGTGTGTGTTTGGAATTGCTCTTCTACATCACAAGCAGGTGTTCCCACACCCCCAGATTATAGACAAAATGGAGTAGGGTGGACTTATAGACTTCATCAATGCCTGGATAAATACTGAACTATAGAGCTCTAAAGTGCTGAATGAATGTGTCTCAAGGTCTCCTTTTCAAGTTTTAATTTCTACCTTTAAAGTTGAACTCTGGTCAGCTTACAAAAATCACACTTGGTTGCACCCTCCTCTTTACATATATAAATTAAGGTTTAATCAGTGGTGTATTTTGGTTTTGTGCTGCCCTAGGCAAGACTAAATTTGTCCCACCCCTTCCTTCTCAAGTGGGGGGTGAGAGAGAGTATGGTGAGAGAGAGAGGAGGTAGTGAGAGAGCGAGAAGGGGGTTTGAGACAGAGAGAGGGGGGTGAGAGAGAGGGGGGCTCCCCTATCGCCCCATACTACACCAGGAGATCCTCCCACCCCCCGAAAAAAACTACACAGGACTCTCACTTTCCAGCTGTGTGTAGCAAGGCTGCCAAGGCACGATCACAGTCCAGGACTCCAACCTGCTCTGCCAGTTAAGCTACTTCCAGGATCAGGGGCTGCAGTCACAGTCGCCTCCTGCCTTCGCTTCACTCCCCTGTCACCGAACAGTAAGTCCGCGACTGACCCTGGTGTAACCCCTCTGGTGGGTGTCACCCAGGTGCGTTCCGCACACTTGTAGCGACGCTACTGCTTTTCTGCTGTCCTTGTAGTGTCCCTTCTGCCAGAGGGCGGGGCTGCCCCCGCTGAAAAATGCCACCCAAGGCAAATGCCTTATTTACCTCGCAGTACATATGCCCCTGACCGTTCGTTGAGTCCAAGGGAATGTAATTGAGAGTAATACCTTTTTCTTGGTCCTATAGGGTTCTCATTGCCGAATGCGGTATTCACAGCCATTCCCACAAAGATGCTTCTCTTCTTCAGTTGTGCAGCCGTCGCCTTACTGGCGTCATCATATTCAAGGTAGGATAAGTGATCATGTATTGCATATCAGTAAGTGAGTAAGGATGAAGAATAAGGTAAGTATTCCTATATTACGTCCCCCTAGACCAGCCTTTCTCAACATTATTACTATGGAGGAACCCTTAAAATAGTTTTTAAATCTCAGAACCCCTGTTAAAATGATTATATCTACAGATCACAGTACAGCAGCCACACCACATTGGTGGTTAGTTAGAACCCAGATAGCAAGCAACTGTGCTGCAAGTTTGAAAATGACTTGCTAAGCTATTGCTAGACTTGCCAACAAGTTTGTTGCACAATTGCAGCAAGTCCGCATTTAGAGTTGCCACCTCATCCCTTTAAACCCGAACACTTATTAATTACACAGGTTCTGTGGCTGATTAAGGTGGTATCTAAACTCACTTGTTGCCTTATCTGCATTTAATTAGCTTCAGAACCTGTGTAATTCATATGTGTTTGGGTTAAAAGGGATGAGGTGGCAACCCTATCCGCATTGCATGACTCCAGATCAACTTTCTTTTTGCTGCAGACTCACCACTCTCACGCTCTCTTGCTAGAGACGTTCCATGCACATTTGCTACAAATTGGAAAAGTGTCAACTAGAACTTGTGCTTCAAGTGCTCTGAAAGTGTACAACTTGCAAGTGAAAACGTGCAGCACGTTAACAGACTTACAATTCAACACTGCCACAAATGGCAGTGTGGCAAGTTATTCTTGCTATCTGGGAAAGGGGTCCCCCCTACACTAGTGGTCAGTGGGAAACTTGCCCTCATACCTTGTAGGTTAGTGGGATGAATACCTATTACAATGGAAGTCAGTGTAGTGCCTCCCAACGTTGGAGAATAGTACAAAGTATGCTCCTTACATTGCTAGCCAGTGGAAGGAATGATCCTCTCACACACTGCTAACATGATTAATTGGTGTCAGCAGTTACTTACTTAAGAAACCAGGAGAAGCTATATTATTCCCATGGCGCTGGCTCTGTGAAGTGGTGTTGGGGCCAGAATTATGCAGGCATTACCAGGCAGGCAGTCAATTGTCCATGGCTCAAGGAACCCCTATCAACCTCTGGAGGAATCCTAGAGCCCTAGGGAACCCAAGTTGAGAAAGGCTGCAAAAACAAAACAAACATTAGACCCAGTGGCGACTGGTGCTCAATATTTTTTTTGGGGGGGGGCGTCAAACCAATGCCAACCCCCCACACACACACGCGTGGGAGATGGACGGGAATGCGGCGGCGATCAGAGGCCTCCTTACCTTAGGAAGGAGCCAGGTCAGGCAGACATGGATCCGGGCTGCAGCTCCTCACCCCGGGGCCATTGCTTCTCCTCTAGGCTGAACAGGAGTGAAATCCATGAGTCCGATGCCCTGCATGTAGTTTAGTGGGCGGGGTGCCCTTGCACCCCCTATGGATTGGCCGCCACTGATTAGACCTTTAGAATATGGATGGGGCACCCAAACTCTCACATATGCACACTTTATCCAAGCATGATCTACAGCATGCTGCTGATGTACAGTGAGACGCACATGTGCAGCTGTCAGTGTAAAATCAAGCAAAAATTTCATACACTTCAGCAAGTGAGCTCTTGCATTGTTGTCAGCAAATGCATCTTGCTTTGAAATATCAGCAAAATTGAAACCATTGCATGAGACATTGAAAATTCCATGTTTATAGTAATTGCTGCATGGTGCTGTGGTGAAGGGATACATTTTCCATTTCGCCAGCGAACGCTAAGGGGACAAATGAATGAAAAGCGTTCTTGGATAAATTATATCCTTGATTTCCCTAACAAAGGGCTGCTGAAAGCGAGTCGCCCTCCTAAGCCCACAGACTATTTTAAGACACTACGGCAAATGACAAATGTTAGCATAAAAACAAATAGCTATTGTTTGACAGGCACTCCGGCTATGACATGGGTGACATTTTTGTGAATCTGTGGTCAGAATTACATATGCAGCACTGCTCTCTGCGATGTGTAGATGACATTTCACACATCTCATACTGAGTGCGATGGCTGCTTTTATATTGAGGCAGAAAAATCTATAGTGGTGAGTTTTAAAAAGGTGTACACATAGGATGATAAAGTCAGCGATATACAAACTGTATGGCTGCCTTACCATGACTTCTGAGACTTTTCTTTTAAGGTGGCATTTATTTCCCCTGGAAGTCTGAACTCAAACATGTTGAACTGTGTATGAACCCTGAGGCTGCGTAAAAATCGCCACTGCCAAACAATCCTAGTGCAAGAAGATACATATGCTGTTGCAGATAGCAGGGATGGTAAATATGACATAAGCTGTTTATGACTGTAGCACTCTGATCGTAGAGTTTCTTTTATGGTGGCTATACACATAGCGATTTGTGATACATCTAGGTACAGCAAGCAAGTGATTCATCATGAGTTAAAGGGTTAGTTCACCTTTTCAGAAAAAAATGAAAAGGAGAGCTAACACTGTACACCTCCTCACACCCCCTTGGTATACACTGTACTTACCTTAGTGGGTGCCCACGCAGCCAGTGTAGCGGTCTGGAATTTGAAACCCCTGCTCTTCTCCCTCTTTCAGTAGCACTTCTGGGATGGATCAGAGCGATTCTGATTGGTCAGCGCCAGCACAGAGCATCGTTCTGATCTGCCTCAGAAGCCCAACAGAAAGGGAGAAAAGTGGGTTTTTTAAATTCCCGAACCACAACACTGGTTGTGTGCACACTAACAGATCGTCGTCCGTTAAGGTAAGTTCAGCAGGGACCAGGGGGATGGGGAGGATGCAAAAAAATAGTAAATTATGGTGCAAAGTAGTGTAGGGGGGTGGACTTATTTATTGGAGGAAAAAATCTAAAGGCAACAACGTGTTGGGAGACAGTATCATAAAAACACTAATGCTGCGTACACACGGTCTGACTTTTCGGCTATAAAAGTCCGACAGCCCGTCCGACAGACTTTCGACGGACTTTCGACTGACTTTTGGTGGACTTGCGGCAGACTTTCTAACGAACGGACTTGCCTACATACGATCACACAAAAGTCTGACGGATTCGTACGTGATGACGTACACCGGACTAAAATAAGGAAGTTGATAGCCAGTAGCCAATAGCTGCCCTAGCGTGGGTTTATGTCCGTCGGACTAGCATACAGACGAGCAGATTTCTGGGTCCGGCGGAGTTACGACATAAAGATTTGAAGCATGTTTCAAATCTAAAGTCCGTCAGATTTGCGGCTGGAAAAGTCCGCTGAAAGCCTGGGAAAGCCCACACACGATCGGATTGTCCGCCGGATTTGGTCCGTCGGCGTCCGTCGGACTTTTGTAGACGAAAAGTCCGACCGTGTGTACGCGGCATTAGATTCAGGCTGCAGCTGTCCCAAGAAAGGAAACCTTAGGATCTGTGTATGCAAGGAGGAGTGGGAAGGGCCACCATCTAAGTGCAATTAGTCTAAGAACAATTGAAGCCAGAGATAAAATAAAAGGCAGCACTTACATTTGGTGAAATTGTAAAACCATTTATCCTGGTGTAAACTATGCAGAGCTCAGCAGGGTCGCGGCTGGGTCTCTTCGATCAGACTGTAGGAGCCACCGGGAGAGGATATCTGTTTGGCTGGGATGGTGCTGTGGATTGCGGTAGGTCAGCCGCAAGATGGTGACAGCAGGAGACTGTGGAGATCAGCTGAGGGGGTGTACCGAGGGTATGGAGGTCCGGTCGGCAGGCTGCAATGACTCCGCTGATGGAGACTCTGACAATAGCGACTGATCAGCCATGTGGTAGTGGGACAGGAGTCTGTAGAAATCGGCTAGCTGGGTGCAGTGCAGGGAGGTAGTCCTGTCAGTAGGCTTAAATGGTAGAGCTGATGTCTGGGAATAAACCAGGGCTAGAGCCGGAGCAACGAGGTGGCAGTGTTCCAAGACTCGCAAGTTCCAAGAGGAGAATGTGGAGGTGTGGAGGACCATGGTTTGACAAAAGCGCTATCCTTGTTGCCCCGAAACGCATAGGCACAATGAAACACTTGGAACACTGCCACCTTGCCGCTCCGCCTCTAGCCCTGGTTTATTCCCTGACATCCGCTGTACCATCCCAGCCTGCTGACAGGACCACCATCCCTACACTGCACCCAGCTAGCCGATTGCTACAGATTCCTGTCGCCACTGCCGCATGGCTGATTATGGTGGCTATTTTCAGAGTCTCTATCAACGGAGTCACCACAGCCTGCCAACTGGACCTCCATCCCCTCGGTACACCCCCTCAGCTGATCTCCACAGTCTCCTGCTGTCTCCATCTTGCGGCTGACCTACCGCCATCCACAGCACCTTCCCAGCCAAACGGATGTCCTCTCCCGGCGGCTCTTACAGCCTGATCGTAGAGACCCACCTGTGACCCTGGCTTCAATTGTTTTTAGACTAATTGCACTTAGATGGTGGCACTTCCCACTCCTCCTTGTATACACGGGTGGGGAGGATGTACTGTATTCATCTTTTCATTTTTTCTGCAAAGGTGAATTTACACTTTAAATTAATGAAAAACACTACAAACACAGTATCATTCTGCACTTTGCAATTGACAGAAAATATTGATCAAAATGCAATCTACTGGTCATAAATATAAATTATTAATCAAAAATTATTATGAACAGTTCTCCAATACACATACATATACATTTTTTAGAAAAGTAATCATCAGTTGCGTCACTAGGGTTGGTGTCACCCAGTGCGATAAAACTTGGAGTCACCCTCCCTCCACCAACTATAGTCGCCCCTCAGTACAGACCCCCCTCCACTAAGTATAAACCCTCTCCATCAGTATAGACCATCCCTCTCAGTACAGACCCCCTTCATCAGTACAGACCCCCCTCCCTCAGCATAGACCCCCCCCTCAGTACAGACCCCCCTCCCTCAGTATAGACTTCCCCTTCAGTACAGACCACCCTCCATCAGTACAGACCCCCCTCCATCACTACAGACCCCCCCTCAGTATAAACCCCTCTTCCCTCAGTATAGACCTCCCCCTCAGTACAGACCCCCCTTTCCTCAGCATAGACCTCCCGCTCAGTACAGACCCCTCTCCCTCAGTATAGACCTCCCCCTCAGTACAGACCCCCCTACATCAGTACAGACCTCTCTCTCAGTATAGACCCCCCATCCCTCAGCATAGACCCCTCCCCTCAGTACAGACCCCCTTCCCTCAGCATAGACCCCCCTCAGTACAGACCCCCCTCCCTCAATATAGACCCCTCCCCTGAGTAGAGACCCCCCTCCATCAGTACAGACCCCCTCCCTAAGTATAGTCCCCTCCCCTCAGTACTGACCCCCCTCCATTAGTACAGACCCCTCTCCCTCAGTATAGACCCCTCCCCTCAGTACAGACGCCCCTCCATGAGTACAGACCCCCCTCCCTCGGTATAGACACTCCTCCATCAGTACAGACCCCCTCTCCCTCAGTATAGACCCCCCTCCATCAGTATAGACCCCCCTATATCAGTACAGACCCCCCTCCATTAGAACAGACCCCCCCCCGCTCTGTATAGACCCTTCCCCTCAGTACAGACCCCCTCCCTCAGTATAGACGCCTCCCCTCAGTACAGACCCCCCTCAACCAGTACAGACCCCCTCCCCTCAGTACAGACCCCCCTCCATCAGTACAGACCCCCCTCCATCAGTACAGACCTCCCTCCCTCAATATAGACTCTCCTCCATTAGTACAGACCCCCCTCCATCAGTATAGACCCCTTCCCTCAGTACAGACCCCCTCTATCAGTACGGATCCCCCTCCCTCAGTATAGACCCTTCTCCATCAGTACAGACCCCTCTACCTCAGTATAGACCCCCCTCCATCAGTACAGACCTCCCTCCATTAGTACAGACCCCCCCCCTTAGGACAAACCACCCCCTCCTCCAATAATACAGACCCCCCTCAGGAGAAAACAGCCCCCTCCTCCAATAGTACAGACCCCCCTCAAGACAAACCACCCCCCTCTATTAGTACAGACCCCCCCAGAACAAACCACCCCCCTCCATTAGTACAGACCCCCCAGAACAAACCATGCCTCCACGTTGCTAATACAGTGCAGGCAGTGTACACAGTATCTAATACAATGTAGTGTGGTGTTGCAAAACAAAATATACATCATGTCTGGAAGGCCACCAAGGAAAGGCAGACGCTCACAGGCCACTAAAAGAGGGCAAGCAGCCTCTGTGTCTACAGTCAACAGTGCTGGTCGTGGACATGGTGCATCCTCTGCAGGTGGCCGTGGGGCACGCTTGTCCATTTGTTCTGCTGCTGGCCATGTTATTGAGCCAGAACATGCAGAAGAGTTGGTGGAGTGGATAACAAAGCCATCCTTATCCTCCTCATCCTCTGTCACCCAGGCTCAAAGTAGTTTGCCTTCCAATGCAGCTGCCAAAATGGCCTATTCCATCGGCTCCTTGTCCACAGTCACTCCTTCCGTAGCCCCACCATCATGCATGGAGGAGTCACCAGAATTATTCGACCACAGTGTTGGGTACATGCTGCTGGAGGATTCACAGCGATTTGAAGGCTCGGATATTGGTTCCCAGGTTGAGGAAGGGAGTAACGTGAACCTAGAGAGAGGGGGTGCCAAAGAAGGACAAGAAAGTGACAGTCATGTTCCCCGAGCTGCAGCATACTGCCAAGTTTGCTCCAGTGATGAGGAGGGAGGGGATGATGAGGTTACTGACTGTACTTGGGTGCCTGAGAGAAGAGAGGAGGAGGTACAACTTCAAAGAAGCAGGATGTCCTCTGGGGGCAGCTTAGGGGAACCACCCTATTGCATCACACCGCAGAGCTCCGCAGGTGCAGGGCGCTGCTGACTTTTAAAAGTTCCTTGGTGTGGGCCTTTTTTGACACGTGTGCAGCAGATTGCACAATTGCTGTTTGCAACTTATGTCTGAAGCGGATCAAGCGTGGCAAGAACAGCAGCCGCTTGGGCACCACATGCTTGACCTGGACATATAACGACCTGCCATGCAATCCGTTGGCAACAGCACTTGAAAGACCCACATCAAAGAAAAAAGCAAACTTTTCCTTGCTCCTCATCTGGGATCTCCAACACCACTATACCTCCAGTCCTCTCAAAAACCTGCACTGAGAGGAATGAAGGTATAGCAATAGGTGTCCCAAGTACTTGTAGCCAATCTGCTAGCAGTACACCACCATCGGATTTTAGCAGGCAAATTTCCCTAGCCCAGTTGCTGAACCGTAAAAAGAAATTCAGTCCCAGCCATCCACATGCTCAGCATCTAAATGCTAGCTTGGCCAAATAGCTGGTAGACTCTGCCCCATATCGTGAATTTGTGAAATGTGTTGTACCTCAGTGGCAGGTTCCAAAAAACAATTTATTTTCACGGAAGGCCATTCCGGCTCTCTACCGGCATGTGGAAGGCAATGTTTTGGCCTAGTTGGACAGGGCGGTCAGCAGTAAGGTGCATATTACCGCTGACTCATGGTCCAGCAGGCATGGGCAGGGACGTTGCCTTTCCTTCACGGCGCACTGGGTAACTCTGCTGGCAGCTGGGAAGGATGCAGGACAGGGTTCAGTATTGTTGGAGCTTGTTCCGCCACCACACCTCCAAAATGCTAGTGATGATTCTGCCACAGCTCTCTCCTCCACCTCCTCCTCTTCTTCTTCCTCTATGGCCTCTTCTGCAGATTTTTCCTCTGAACCAGCAGGGCTCCGTAATAATTCAAAGGGCTACGCAAGCAGTCAGGCAAAAAATATGCCATGCGGTGCTTGAGTTGGTCTGCTTAGGGGACAGGAGCCACACTGGGGCAGAGATTCTGTCAGCTCTGCAGGGCAAGGCCCAGATGTGGTTGACGCCACGCCAGCTTCAGCCAGAAATGGTTGTATGCGACAATGGCACCAACCTTCTCTCCGCCTTATGACAGGGACACTTGATCCATGTTTGGCACACGTCCTGAATTTGGTGGTGCAGCAGTTCTTGAGCAGGTACCTAGGCTTACAGGATCTCCTGAGGCAGGCCAGAAAAGTCTATGGTCATTTCCGCCAGTCATACAATGCCAGTGCTGGCTGATATTCAAAGGGAATGCAACCTGCCCACCAACCACCTCATTTGTGACATGCCCACTAGGTGGAACTCAACGTTGGCAATGCTTCAGCAGCTGCACGCACAGCAGAGGGCCATCAATGAGTACCTGTGAGAGTATGGCAACAGGACAGGGTCAGGGGAGCTTGGCTTCTCTTCATTCCCCTTTATCCAGATAGCATTTCCGCGGATCCGCCAAACACACAGGAATAAGAGGAGGAGGATTGTGTCAGCATGGAAGTAGAGGATAATACTCAACAGCAGTTTTCTAGGGATGGTTTTCAGTCCCCAGAAACCCAAGGAGTTTTACGTGACTGGGAGGAGGTAGTTACGGATTATGTGACCCAGAGGACTCAGAATTTAATGCCTATGCAAACTTACGCTGCATGGCCTCCCTGATTCTGCAAAGCCCGCGAAAGGACCCTAGGATTCGTTGTATCAAGGAGAAGGATCATTACTGGCTGGCAACCCTTCTTGATCCACATTACAAGGGTAAGGTTGCAGAACTCATCCTGCCTTTGCAGAGGGAGCAGAGGATGAAACATCTTCAGGAGGGCTTGAAGAAAGGTTTGTGCAATGCATTTCCAGACCCTGGGAGGTTACAATTTCCTGGTGCTGGACAACGTGTTGCTGAGGCTTCGTTCAGTCAGAGGAAGAGCAGTGGAGAAGCTGGCCGGCTCACCAATGCCTTTAAACAATTTTTCAGTCCTCAGCACCAAGGTCTGATTGGTTCAAGCAACCATCGCCAGCGTCTGCATTACATGGTGCAGGAATATCTAGGGGCAAGAGCAGACTTGGAGACCTTTCCAACAGAGCATCCTCTGGGTTACTGGGTCTTGAGGATGGATCACTGGCCAGAACTTGTTTAATATGCAATTGAGCTACTGGCCTGTCCTGCATCCAGCGTTCTTTCTAAATGCACATTCAGTGCTGCTGGAGGGTTTGTAATGGATCATAGAGTGCGCCTGTCCACAGACTCCGGTGAGAGGCTCACATTCATAAAAATGAATCAGTCTTGGATCAGCAGCTGTCAAGCACCTGATGCTGATGTAACTGATTGGATTTTCTATGGATGTGGGATCCCTTGAAGACTGCCTATGCTGACTATCCTATTCCTCCTTAATCTTGATGATGCTAGCTTCCAACAATATTTTTGGTTTAGGGCACCACCACCCAAGGCCCAATTTTTCTGACACTGTTTAACAGGGGCATGTAATTACAATTTTTGTATTTTTTAATATATTTTATATTTCACAGCAGGGCCCGTTCCTGCACCCAACAAGAGTATCTGTGAGGGGTTACAGTGTTGTGGTACCATCACCACTAGGGATGAGCTTCGAGTTCGAGTGGAACCCATGTTCCACTCGAACAACGCCTGTTCGGTTGTTCGTCGAATTGCGAACGTTATGGGTCGTTCGCGCCAAATTCGAGTGGCGTGTCACGGCCCATAATTCACTGCGGCATCGCAGTGCATTGCTGGCTGATGATTGGCCAAGCATGCACTATGACCCGCATGCTTGGCCAATCACAGCACCGTCTGTATAGAGAGCCGTAATTGGCCAAAGCCAGGGTAGCTTTGAGCAATTATGGCTCAGGGGGTTTAGTACACGTCCCACACTATATAAGGCCGCCTGCGTGGCGGCCTTGTGTAGTGTGTTGCGGCTGCGGAGAGAGATAGACAGAGAGACAGTGTCATTTGATTTAAGTTAGATAGAGTAGGCAGGCGAGTCAGTTAGCTGCACTTACAGTATATTGTGTATATATATGCATCCTAGGTGTTGTATATATATATATATATATATATATATATATATATATACACTGTATTCAGTTTAGCTAGATCCGTTCCTGTTATTCTCTTCCTAATATACTGACAGGCAGGCAGGTGTTTTTACAGTATTTGTAGTATTTACAGTTAGTGTACTTTGTCCTTTGCACAGTGTGCACCTAAAGCTACCTGAAGACAATTGCTGGTGTTCTTATGATCCTATTAATACCACAGGCAGGCAGCTGCAGTATTTACAGTTAGTGTACTGTGTCCTCTGCACAGTGTGCACCTAGAGCTACCTGAATACAATTGCTGGTGTTCTGATCCTATTAATACCACAGACAGGCAGCTGCAGTATTTACAGTTAGTGTACTGTGTCCTCTGCACAGTGTACACCTGAAGCTGCCTGAAGAAAATTGCTGGTGTTCTTCTGATCCTATTAATACTACAGGCAGGCAGCTGCAGTATTTACAGCTAGTGTACTGTGTCCTCTGCACAGTGTGCACCTAAAGCTACCTGAAGTCAATTGCTGGTGTTCTGATCCTATTAATACCACAGACAGGCAGCTGCAGTATTTACAGTTAGTGTACTGTGTCATTTGCACAGTGTGCACCTAAAGCTACCTGAAAACAATTGCTGGTGTTCTTCTGATCCTCTTAATACCACAGGCAGGCAGCTGCAGTATTTACAGTTAGTGTACTGTGTCCTTTGCACAGTGTGCACCTAAAGCTGCCTGAAGACAATTGCTGGTGTTCTTCTGATCCTATTAATACCACAGGCAGACAGCTGCAGTATTTACAGTTAGTGTACTGTGTCCTCTGCACAGTGTGCACCTAAAGCTACCTGAAGACAATTGCTGGTGTTCTGATCCTATTAATACCACAGGCAGGCAGCTGCAGTATTTACAGTTAGTGTATTGTGTCCTTTGCACAGTGTGCACCTAAAGCTACCTGAAGACAATTGCTGGTGTTCTCATACTAATAATACTACAGGCAGGCAGCTGATTCTGCTAGCTGCAGGATAATCAGTATATATATATATATATATATATATATATATATATTTATATACATCCCAGCTTTGTGCAGCTACATCTCATTGCATGCCATTAGTATGTCTGGAAGGCCAACAAGGAGAGACAGTCAGAAGCCAATAAAAGAGGGCAAGCAGGCTCTAGAGTGTGTCTAGAGGCAACAGTGCTGGTCATGGACACAGTGCATCCTCATCAGCACGTGGCCTTGGGACAGGCTTGTCCTTTTTTTTGGCAGCTGGCCGTGTTGAGCCGCAACATGCCGAAGACTTGGTAGAGAGGATGACCAAGCCGTCCTCATCCTCTCTCACCCAGGCTCAGGTTACTTTGTCTGGCAAAACAGCTTCCATTGCGGCCTCTTCCCTCGGCTCAATGGCATCAGTCACTCCTTCCCTAGCCCCACCATGTCCTCCTGAGGAGTCCCCCGAACTGTTTAACCACAGTGTTGGGTACATGCTCCAGGAGGATGCCCAGCATTTTGAAGGCTTCAATGATGGTACCCAGCTAGAGGAAGGCAGTAATGTGAGCCCAGAGAGAGGGGGTGCCCAAGAAGGACAGCAATCTGGCAGTCATGTTCCCCCAGCTGCAGCATACTGCCAGGTTTGCTCCAATGATGAGGAGGGAGGGGATGATGAGGAAGTCACTGACTCCACGTGGGTGCCTGAGAGGAGGAGGAGGAGGCACATCTCCAACGAGACAGGATGCCCTCCAGGGGCCAGGTTAAGGGCAGCACACTGACTGCATCACACCGCAGAGCTCTGCATGTGCAGGGCGCTGCTGTCTCTGCGCGTTATTCTAAAAGTTCTTTGGTGTGATCTTTTTTGAGACGAGTGCATCAGATCGCACCGCTGCTATTTGCAACATATGTCTCAAGCGTATCTCGCGTGGCCAAAACATCGCCCGCTTGGGCACCATATGCTTGACCAGACATATGTCAACCAGCCATGCAGTTCGTTGGCAAGCGTCAACCAGCCATGCAGTTCGTTGGCAAGTGTACTTAAAAGACCCACACCAAAGAACAAAGCGGACCTCTCCTTGCTCTTCATCAGCTGGGATCTCCAACCCCACTATACCTTCAGTCCTCTCTGAAACCTGCACTGAGAGGAATGAAGGTGTAGAATTAGGTGTGTCACAGCTAAGTACTTGCGGGCAATCTGCTATCGGTACACCGACGTCAGATTGTAGCAGGCAAATTTTCCTGCCCCAGCTGCTGCACTGCCGAAAGAAGTTCACTCCCAGCCATCCACATGCCCAGCGGTTGAATGTTAGCTTGACCAAATTTCTAGCACTTCAACTGCTGCCTTTTCAGTTGGTAGACTCTGCCCCCTTCCGTGAGTTTGTGGAATGTGCGGTTCCTCAGTGGCAGGTTCCCAAACGCCACTTTTTCTCACGGAAGGCGATTCTGGCTCTCCACCGGCAAGTGGAAGGCAATGTCTTGGCCACGTTGGACAGGGCGGTCAGCGGTAAGGTGCATATTACTGCTGACTCATGGTCCAGCAGGCATGAACAGGGACATTACCTATCTTTCACTTTGCACTGGGTGACTCTTCTGGCAGCTGGGAAGGATGCAGGACAGGGTGCAGTAGTGTTGGAGGTTGTTGCGCCACCACGCCTCCAAAATTCTACTAGTGGTGATTCTGCCACACCTCTCTTCTCCACCCCCTCCTTTTCCTGTGCTGATTTGTCCTCGGAACCAGCGGTGCTCCGTAGGTGTTCAAGGGCCTGCGCAAGCATGCAGGCAAAAAGATGCCATGCGGTGCTTGAGCTGATGTGCTTGGGGGACAGGAGCCACACTGGGGCAGAGATTCTGTCAGCTCTGCAGGGGCAGGTTCAGAGGTGGTTGACGTCACGCCAGGTTAAGCCAGGAATGGTGGTTTGCGACAATGGCACCAACCTCCTCTCCGCCCTCCGACAGGGACAACTGACCCATGTGCCCTGTTTGGCTCACGTCCTTAACTTGGTGGTGCAGCGGTTCTTGGGCAGGTACCCGGGCTTACAGGATGTCCTGAGGCAGGCCAGGAAAGGCTGTGTGCATTTCCGCCGGTCATATAATGCCAGTGCTCGGCTGGCTGACCTCCAAAAGGAATTTAACCTGCCCAAGAACCGCCTAATATGTGACATGCCCACCAGGTGGAACTCAACGTTGGCCATGCTGTAGTGGCTGCACACGCAGCAGAGGGCCATCAATGAGTACCTATGCAACTATGGCACCAGGACAGGGTCAGGGGACCTTGTTTTTTTTCCCCACGCCAGTGGGCCATGATCAGGGATGCATGTACTGTCCTGTCACCATTTGAGGAGGCCAGAGGATGGTGAGCAATGACAGCGCATGCATCAGTGACACTGTCCCTCTTGTCCACCTGTTGGAGCACACGCTACATGGAATAATGGACAGGGCACTTGAGGCAGAACAGAGGCAGGAAGAGGAGGACTTCCTTACCTATCAAGGCCCCCTTTATCCAGACAGTGTTCCTGCATGCCCGCCGATCACAGAGAAAGAGGAGGAGGATTGTGTCAGCATGGAGGTGGGGCCTAGCACTTGTATGTGGCTGGGAGGAGGTGGCTGCGGATCATGTCGTCCTTAGTGACCCAGAGAACTCTGGACCGAATGCCTCAGCAAACCTACGCTGCATGGCCTCCCTGATCCTGCAAGGCTTGTGGAAGGATCCTCGTATTCGTGGTATCAAGGAGAAGGATCATTACTGGCTGGCAACCCTCCTTGATCCATGTTACAAGGGTAAGGTTGCAGACCTTATCTTGCCATCGCAGAGGGAGCAGAGGATGAAACATCTTCAGGAGGCCTTGCAGAAAGGTCTGTGCAACGCGTTGCCAGAGGTTGGGAGGTTACAAATTCCTGTTCCTGGACAACGTATTGCTGAGGCTTCGGTCAGTAAAAGGGGGTGCAGGGGAGAATGTGGCCGTCTGATGATGCGTTCAGACAATTTTTTACTCTGCAGCCCCAAGGTATGATCGGTTCCAGCAACCATCGCCAGAGTCTGTTTTACATGGTGCAGGAATACCTAGGGGCAAGATCAGACTTGGACACCTTTCCCACCAAAAATCCTCTGGGTTACTGGGTCTTGAGGATGGATCACTGGCCAGAGCTTGTACAGTATGCAATTGAGCTACTGGCCTGTCCTGCATTCAGCGTTCTTTCGAAATGCACATTCAGTGCTGCTGGAGGCTTTGTAACCGATCACAGGGTGCGCCTGTCCACTGACTCGGTCGATCGACTGACGTTCATTAAAATGAATCAGTCTTGGATCACCACCAGCTACCAAGCACCTGATGCTGATGTAACCGGATAATTTTTTTTTTAAATGTCAGATCCCTTCAAGACTGCCTATGCTGAGTGACTATCCTGTTATGCTGAGTGACTATCCTCTTCCTCCTCAATGGTCATGCTGATAGTTTGTAAGAACATTTTTGGTTCTGGGCACCACCACCAGTGGCTAAGGCCCAATTTTTCTGCCTATGTTTAACAGGGGCATGTAATTACAATTTTTGATGCAATATTTTGCAGGGGGGTTCATTGCTGCGCTCAACTACAGTATCTGTGAGGGGTTGCAGTATTGTGGGACCAGCACCAGTGCCTAAGGCCCAATTTTTCTGCCCCTGTTTAACAGGGGCGTATAATTACAATTTTTGATGCAATAATTTACAGCAGGGCTCATTCCTGCACTCCAACTAGAGTATCTGTGACGGGTTGCAGTGTTGTAGCACCAGTGCCTAAGGCCCAATTTTTCTGCCCCTGTTCAACGGGGACATGTAATTACAATTCTTGATCTAATATTTCACAGCAGGGCCCATTCCTGCGCCCACCAAGAGTAACTGTGAGGGCTTACAGTGTTGTGGCAACACCACCACCACCACCAAAGGCCCAATTTTTCTGCCCCTGTTCAACAGGTGCATGTAATTACAATTCTTGATATAATATTTCACAGCATGGCCCGTTTCAGCGCCCACCAAGAGTGCCTGTGAGGACTTACAGTGTTGTGGCACCAGCACCACCACCACCAAAGGCCCAATTTTTCTACCACTGTTCAACAATGGCATGTAATTACAATTTTTGATATAATAGTTCACAGCACGGCCTTCCAGCGCCCACCAAGAGTAACTGTGAGGGCTTACAGTGTTGTGGCAACACCAACACCTGAGGCCCAAATTTCTGCAGAGTATATAGGGCAGGCCCCTACTTTCAAACATCCAAATTAAAAAAGATTCCTACTTGCAAACGGAAGGAGACAAAGGAAGTGAGATGAAATCTACCCCTAGGAAGTGAAATTCTCTCCTGTAAGAGTTAATATGGGAAAAACGTCTCTCCTATCTACTGATGCTTTATCACCAATCCTTGTTTTACTAAAAACCCAAATTTTCAAAAAACATTTGTATTTGGGACAGAAAGCGAGGAGAAATCTTCTGGAGAGATGCACAGACAGCAAAACAAATATTACAGGGGTGATAACCCTTCCCTATGTTTTCCAAAAAGCTTAAAAATAGATTATTTGACTGGAGCTACACTTTAAAAATGTACCAGTTCAAAATTACAAACAGATTCTACTTAACAACAATCATACAGTCCCTGTCTTGTTTGCACCGCCTGTATACTGTTGTTCAGAGTATATAGGGCCTGGGGGCCCCACGCCTTTCCTTTTTTTAATTTGTGTGTGGGGTTCCCCTTAATAACCATACAAGATCCAAAGGGGCTGGTAATGGGCTGGGGGGGGGTACCCATGCCATTTTTCCTAATAATTTTCATCCATATAGCCGGGACCAGACATTACATTAAAGCCGCAAGCAGTTTTAAATGACTTTTTTTCCTTTAGAAATGTCATTTTGTGCAGGGACAGTTCTAAACATGGCAAACACGTGCCACTTCACAGGCATACTATAGACACCCCCCAGGTACGATATTTAAAGGAATATTTCACTTTTTTTTCACTTTGAGCATCATTAAAATCACTGCTCCCGAAAAAACGTCCGCTTTTAAAACTTTTTTTTGCATTGATACATGTCCCCTGGGGCAGGACCCGGGTCCCCAAACCCTTTTTAGGACAATAACTTGCATATTAGCCTTTAAAATTAGCACTTTTGATTTCGAACGTTCGAGTCCCATAGACTTTAACGGGGTTCTAAAGTTCGCGCAAACTTTCGGTCCGTTCGCAGGTTCTGGTGCGAAATGAACCGGGGGGTGTTCGGCTCATCCCTAACCACCACCACCACCCAAGGCCCAATTTTTCTGCCCCTGTATAAGAGGGGCATGTCATTTCAATTTTTGATATAATATTTCAATGCAGGGCCCGTTCCTGCACCCAACAAGAGTACCTGTGAGGGGTTACAGTTTTGTGGCACCACCATCACCACCCAAGGCCCAAGGGGTTCTAAAGTTCGCGCAAACTTTCGATCCGTTCGCAGGTTCTGGTGCGAACCGAACCGGGGGGTGTTCGGCTCATCCCTAACCACCACCACCACCCAAGACCCAATTTTTCTGCCCCTGTATAACAGGGGCATGTCATTTCAATTTTTGATACAGTGTTGTGGCACCACCACCACCACCACCAAAGGCCCAATTTTTCTGCCCCTGTTTAACAGGGGCATGTAATTACTATTTTTTTTATAGTATTTCATGGCAGGGACCGTTCCTGCACTCACCAAGAGTAACTATGAGGGCTTGCAGTGTTCAGTACCACCAACACCTAAGGCCCAATTTTCTGCAGAGTATATAGGGCAGGCCATATAGCATATATACTGTTGTTCAGAGTGACATTTTTCCTTTAGAAATGTCATTTTGTTGTGCTATTGTTCTAAACACGAGAAAAATGCGCTACTTTACAAACATACTAAGGACACCCCCAGGCACGATATTTAAAGAAATATTTCATTTTTATTGTTTCACTTTAAGCATTATTAAAATCACTGCTCCCGAAAAAACGGCCGTTTATAAAGCTTTTTTTTGCATTGATACATGTCCCCTGAGGCAGGACCCCAAACAGTTTTTATGGCAATGACTTGCATATAAGTCTTTAAAATTAGCACTTTAAATTTTTCATGTTCATGTCCCATAGACTTTAACAGTGTTCAAGTGTTCAAACTAATTTTTTGCCTGCTCGCATGTTCTGCTGCGAACCGAACCGGGGGTGTTCAGCTCATCCCTACTCATTACATGCACTTATAAAATTGCATGTCATACAGATATACAAAGGGGTTGACTTACCAAAGGCCAATAGAGTGTGCAGTTGCTCCAGAGCTTAGTAAATGAGCAGAAGCTCTGCTGACTTCCACCATCCAATCATGTCAACACTAATGCTGTTTGGTTTTCCCTTGCATGTGATTGAGTATTCTTTGCAAAGTGAAACTTTACTTCATTTACTAGGTTCTGGAACAACTGCTCTTGCAGAGCCTATTTCCTTTAGTAAATCAACCCCAAAGCTTTTAAAACAATACACATTAGTAAGGTTATTTACATCAAGCTGATTTCTTTTATATATTTAGAAAATTAAATATATACTTTTCTTCCGTATATGTTTACCTTTAATATGTATTTTATCTCCCTAAGGGAGTTGCATAAGACACTTGTGTTCGTCTTCAGAAGCCTCTGGTCCTGCTGGCATAGGGACTCTGGTTTCAGGTTTTACCTGCACTGTAACAGTTTAAGTCAAAACAATACACACAATAGCAAGACCCTCTTGACACTCTTATTGCCGGTTCACACTGGGGTGACCTGTCAGGCAACTTAGACGCCTGACAAGCCGCGCTCCATGCAGTGCAATGGAGCGGGTTCTAATGGGAGCGACTCAAGTCGATCCGACTTAGAAAAAGGTTCCTGTACTACTTAGGGCAGACTTCGGAGCAGCTTGCATTGACTTCTATTAAAGAAGTCGTTTGCAAGCCACGCTGAGGTCGCACTGTGCGGGGCGGCTTCAGAGTCAGACAACTTTGAAGCTGGCCCAGTGTGAACCGGCACTCACTTACACCAAGGCAACCAGGTTATGGTGGTTGGTAGGATGTGATCCCCTCCATCTTGTAAGTTATCTTAAAGTAATAGTAAAGGCTTTTTTTTAATAACAAACATGTTATACTTACCTGCTCTGTGCAAAACTACTGCCCCAATTATCCTTTTGTCAGGTACCCCACCAGCATTTCTGGCTCCACTCCCCCAGCCAAGTGCCCCCATAGCAATCCACTTGCTATGGGGGCACTTGTGTGTGCTCGTTCCCGAGCCCCGTTATGAGTGTCCATAAGATGCACAGTAGAGGGACTTGGCCCTGCTACTTCCTCACTGGCTCTGAATGACAGCAGCGGGAGCCAATGGCCAATCTGAGCCAATCAGGAACGAGAGACTCGAAATCGTGCTCAAGTAAGTAGAAGAAAACAATCTGGTCAGCCGCACATCCGATAAAATCACCTTTATTTGGACATCAAAATAGATACTCCACACTATACTATCAAGGGCACATAGCACTCAAGCTAATGCATTTCATGCCAACACCAGTGCTTAGTCGTATGACTAAGTGCTGATGTTGGCATGAAATGCATTAGCTGGAGTGCTATATTCCCTTGATTGTATAGTGTGGAGTGTCTATTTTGAATATGTTCAAATAAAGATGATTTTATCAGATG